>VZDJ01006092.1:2205051-2599740 GCA_008694505.1 Cyanoderma ruficeps
TATATATATATATATATATATATATATATATAAATAGTTCATGTAATTAATTGACAACAGAACTTTATCCCTGGGCTGCTTAGGTGTTTTTAAGCTGTCTCCTTCATAAATTTGAAAGGGAAATATCATTAGCCCTTGCCTTGCAGGAATGAGGGTATTACTCAAACCAGCAGATTAAAATGAAGTTTGCAACCATAGACACCAACAGGGAAAACAGAATTACATTTTCTTTCATTCTGTGCATTCCTTGCAATAGGTGCTTGTGTCAAACAAAAGACAAAAGCAAAAAGACCGACCCACATCCCCAAGAAACCAGACAACAAAATCTGTTAAATAATCTATATAACAGCTATGCAGACAGAGATTGAATTAGGACTTAGATGAACTCACTTTTAGTATCTTTTAACCACAAAGTGCCTGATGCCAGGACTTTTAAACTAATGGGGGTTTGAGCAATTAAAATCGATTTCTGAAATACAGTGCAAAACTCCTTGTCATTAATCAAAGCTGATTGTTTACGTAGACTGAAATATGTATTTACTGCAGCATTTTTCCCAGTGTAATCAAAGCTATTCACACAAACCCTAAAAAATGGCTTTTGAGGGTAAATGGACTATTCCTTACATCAGCTGCAAAATAACACACCAGCTACTTCTGCAAAATACCACCTAGAACTCAGAACTTCACATCTTCAAAATATTGCAAAAATGAAAGGAAGAACTAGCAAGGAAAGCAGAATCTGTTTTTCCATGCACCATTGCTTTACAAATACAATAACTGCATTTTTCTTAAAATACAGCATTTTGTGTGAAAAGGATGAGGCATCTAGTAGATAAATTATAATTTAATAACTAGCACTAGTTCCTTTTTTTAATTCAGAGATGTTAAGGTTCTTCAAAACTATGGTTTAATCCTCGCTTTCCCTTCCAAGCTCTTCAAAGTTAAAGATTAAATAATAATTTTGAACAGCTTGGAAGGGAAAACGAGAATTAAACCATCCTTTGGAAGGTAGGCACATTTTATGCCACGTAAGCTGAGAGAGAAAACGAAAAAGAAGAAAAATAGCCCAAATTTAAAGGATTTTAAGGGGTATTTAAATGCCTTTCACAGTGACACGAGTCCCGCTAATTTTAGTTTTCATTTAGAGCAAATTCCGTGCCTTCCAAGTGAACACAGAAGGCAAAGTGCTTGGAGGGCATCCCACTGTCCTTTGTGGCAAGGCCAGCAGGGGCAGCCACGCCGAGCGAGCCCACGGAGCCCCCCGGCCCCCAAAGCACACGGAGCTGTACCATGGTCCGGGAGTTGCGGTGGCCTTTATAAACCATCTTTATCAGGGGCCGCCTGATGTTCAGCGTTTCCAGCTCCTCCATCTCCTTCCTCTCCTTCCTCCTCCTGAAGAGCTCCTGGATGCGGGCCACAGCAGATCGTCTGGGAATTGCAGAGAGAGCAGCGCTGAGAGCCCCTCCCCAAGCACTGCCAGGGGCTCTCAAAAATCATCATTAGGCACTCCAACACATTCTCCATCAGTTTGACACAGACATCAACATAATCCCAACTGTAAAACTACAGACTTGAATTTCTTTCCATCCTGGCTTACAACAAGAATAGCATGCAGGACAGTGGAATGTCAAGTGATGCCAGGTTTTATTCCCCCTCTGTAGAACAAACTTCAGCTGCTGGCAAAATTCACATGCTATTTTATTTTCATCCTCCACCCATACTGAGGTAGCAAAATTCTGAAGTGAAAAAAATTTATGCCAGAACAGAAGTTTTTAGATTTTAAAAAGCCATTAAGGATCTAATGTGTCTCTTAGTGTGATTCGGTTTTTTCATAAGATTTTGTCCAATGTGTTTCTCATCATTATTTCTCTATGACAAGACTCGAGATTTAGACAGCTTTTAAAAAGTTCTAATCACTTTAGTACTAAAGCAAAAGATGATTTGAGATCAATTATTGGAGCACTTATCCCATATGATAGCAGTAGGGTTTACAGCTGGAGATTTCCTAAAATAACCAAGGGGAAAAAAGCCAAATTATGTAATTTGTTTTGTGAATGTTTAATTCTAGGAACTTATTTTTTTATTAATCTGTGAAAGACCTTGGTGTCAAATTATTCCTGTTTAATTATTCCTGTAAAATTATTCCTCTTCAAACTGAAGAGCTAATTCCAGCTATGACCAGACAATCACATCTCAGTTCTTTTTCTTCTGTCATTCCTTGTCATTATTAGCTTTGAGGTCCTGAACACAGTCCAAGGGGAATGTCACTCTCAAGAAGAAGCAGGTACAGATTTTAGCAGAGTGCAAGGACTGAAACTGTTGCAGCAATTTATATGATCCTAAAAATTAAATTGACCCAGGAACCTCACTACACTGCTGCCAGAAAGTAACCCAAAATTGTTTATAAATTATGTTTTCCAGTGTTTTAGTCACTGATCCTGGAGACTCTAGCAAGAAGTCCTCTACTCCAGAAAAAAAACCCCACCAGATCTATCTCATAACTAATTCTCTCAGCCAGTGATCTGCTTAGATTTTCTTCCAATTTTTGCCACAGGAGAAAGTTGCACCAAAAAGTTAAGGTGAAATAAATGTTATACTACAGCTAAGCAAAGAAGGAAAAGGAATGGAAGTCATTAATGCAAATTTATTGACTATAAAAACAAATAAACCAACAAACCACACACTGTTTTACTAAGACAGATCACCTAACACAGCTAAGCTTTCAAAATAAATTTTAATACTTTTTTTATAGAAACCAGAAGAGTTTTGAAAGCACCAGCCAATAGATCCACTTAACAGTGTGCTATTTATCATAGTACACTTCTTACATGTTTGCTTAGCAAACAGCACCAGAAACAGTGGGGTACTGCTACTTCCTTGGTGAGTTTTCTATCCTTTCAATCCCTAGGCAATTTCCTGGTTCATGATCTTTATACTACAGTAAATAAATACACTGTAATTTTTAGTTAGTCCTTATAATATGCTGAGTTTCAACTTTAACAGATTTAAGAGGGCCCTGCACAACAACTTCATACAACAGAGGTGAAAAAAAAGGAAGCCTGTGTTCTTTATCTACTGTGCTTTAAAGATCACTTAGTTATTCTCACCAGTTTGCTTCTACACAAAGGAAAAAGGGTGGCATGCACATGATAGGCTGCATCAAACAGAAATTTTAAACCATTATTTGTGCAGATTTGGGTTTTACTTGCTTTTAAAAAAATACAGGGTTTCGTAATTTTGGTGCATTTATTCACATTAATTAATTAAAGATGTGCAGTGAAGAGACTGGGAAGTTAAACATCATTAGGACTGACAGAGCAGCAGACTTGTCCAGCTGTTTCAGGAGGGTTACTTGCTGGACAGCAGTAACAAGTCTTGGGATTAGAAGATGGTATTAAAGTAGCTAATTGGTAAAGCAAAGTAGTTTCTTGCACAATTTTTCATCCAAACATCTCTACGAAAATTAATCTCCTCCTCTCCATTCCCCTAGGCTGAAATACAGAGACATTACAAAAAAAACCTCAATACTACTCAGCAATCAAAATCATGCATTTTTAAATAAGATCAGAAGCACAGAAGCAACTTCTGGTTAAAACTGTCTTGCAACTAAATGGAGCTCTGAATTTAACCTCCTCATTTGGGGCCTTATTTGAAAAGGCAGGAGTGGGTTTCTATTTAGTTGTCTTGTGAAGTCAATGGTTACCTTCAGCAGGGAGAAGGCAGCCAAGCACTCACGGCTCTAACAGTCACACTGTGATCAAGCCCTGCAGAAAGCAATACATGGCAGAGGCAGGTCTGCTCCACAAAACATAAACATGAGCCCAATTTAGTGACATTTCAGAACAAAGAACATTACGGGAAAAAGCCTTCTCTATGAGAGGTGTTACCTGTTGACAACTACAGATTTTCTATACATTTTTTTAAAATCATACACGCACAAGAATTTTAAAATCTGACATAGCTGCTTTTATTTGTATTTGTGATGAGCAATTCCTGTCTTTGCCAACACAGACACAGAGAGCAGCCTCATCACTTGGAGCATCAGTGGGTACAGAAGTGTGCTGTGCAATTTGAACTGCTCTGAGGTTCAGCTTTAGCTCAGCCTGGCTGAGAGCTGCTGCTTCCCCCCCAAACTGCTCTTCCAAGCACAAAATGTCAGACAGTGGAATTCATTTTTGTCTTGGCACTCCTCAGGCAACCCCATCAATGGGTACAGTTCTAGGTAGTATTCACAGAGCACTGCTCTTCCCCTTATGATCAGCCAGGTTTGAAGTCCTCAAAGTTAATTGCAATTAATTATCCAAAGTCCATCTCAGTTAAGTCCAGGATGAACAGAATAGGGATTCAGAAGTGAAGTCATATTTTTTTACTTAAACATAGGTTCAAGATAAACAAACAAAAACCCAAACCCACAAAAATCCCGTGATTCAAACTGATCCACAGCTATATATTAGAAATGGAGAGAAATGGAAAGTATCTATACACAGAAGTCTTAAAATATATAAGTTGTCACATAGGGCGTTTTCTGTATATTTACAAGTTCTGAAGCGTAATGAAGATTTTTTTAAAAACAGGAATCTGTACAATGTACACAATTAAAGAACTGGTTTGTTTGTTAAAGGGCAATAATGTAGTGGCTGCCATAAAACTCATCTGGTACCGGAGATAACCCTGCTTCTTCCAAACACCATTATCCCAGACTGATAATGGTCAGTCTCCTGAGCTCAGCTGGGTGCAGAGCTCACGTCTCCCTGCTGCCTTGCTCCATCCCTCTTGTCTCAGCTCTGCACTGAGTATTGAGCTCAGTATTGATTCCTTCAGGACTGAGGATTTTTGTCACTTCTCAAGTTTCCAAATGTACTCACACACAGACAAACGTGGTCTCTTTTTCATAATAGACAGCTTTGGGCTGGAAGGGACCTTAAAGATCATCCCCCAAGCCCCTGCCAGGGGCAGAGACATCTTCCCCTGGACCAGTGCTGAGGACCACAAACCCTGATTCCTTCTCTGGAGCTTTTTGATGTTAACATCTTATTTTTTGTCTACTCTTGTTGCCATCTTCTTCTTTGAACTGTTTTCCCTATCCAAAATAATTGCAGAGAACCTAAGGCCTATAACCATTAACTTAGATCTTATTTCTGCAGTGCCTTATGGTCATTTGGACAATGCTCTCAGGCACATGGTGGGATGCCTGGGGGTGTCCAATTGAGTTGGACTCACTTGTAGGTCCCTTCCAACTCAGGGCATTCCATGACTTTGATATTATTTGTGTGTGTATCTAAACCATCGCAGTACACCTTGATCCAGGTCTCTCATTTCTTCATTGATGCTGTAAAAGAATCCACCTGCCAGCTACCACTGTCCTGTCCAAGATTTCCAAAGGCTTGTCTTAACTACCATATTAAAATAGATTCCTTGACTAAGTACCAACATTTGATTATATTTCTGATATTAATTCCTTAACTCCTTCCTTTAGGAGCCTCTGAACCCGTGCAAGAGATTTACTGTTGCTGTCAAATTTCAAGCATTAACACAGCTCAACACCAAAGGCAAAACCATCCTGTGACACTACCCCTAAAGCCCAAGTTATTTCACTGCTGATCACACAAAACCAAATGTTTACTGTAATGCCCTCCTAGGTCACTTCCCAGCTTTTAAACACAATCAATGCTTAAACAGTTCTCAGTTACAAAACATTTTTAAATTTTCACCTCATATGCTGCTGAACGATGATAAAAAGCAAGAAAAAGCCAGACTGATTTCTGTGCTGAATGCATCATTTATTTTATATTCAATTTATAGCAACAAGAAACTAATATTCCCCTGGGCTGTGCTGAAGAGCTGAAGAACTCCTCAGTAAGCAGGCTGAATATAGAAAGAATGCCTATTGTAAAATTTGAAGTACAAACAGCACAGATTCTTGAATCTCTAAGAAAGCTGATGAGTTAAATCCAGGTATTCCAATTGCAGCTAAGATGAAAATATAAGACAAAGAAATACAGATCTGCACTATTTTCCTGGAGGCATTTAAAATACAGGACCCAGGCTAAGTCTTTTATGGAACCTCATCCTGCACCTTTGCCTTTCCAGCCACAGGAAGCCAAGATGTTCATTTTTGTCATTATAACAACTTCGGGCCATTTCCCCTCTAGATGGCCTCTGGCTGAAATCACAGCAGAGTTCCTCCCTCTTAGGGCATGTGGCCAAACACAATTACCCAAATTCCCTTAGATGTTCTTACAACTGCTTCCCTCAAGTACTTCAATGGAGAATATGAGATCAAGTGATTTTTTCATTTAACTTCATTAAAAGCAATATTGTATAAAATCTAGCATCTATCTTGCTACATGTGTATTACCCAATATAGCTCTAATAATGATGCTTAGTTCCATAACCTTGTTCAGGCAAAAAATATAAATGGTTTTTGATCCATGTAGTCTTATATTTTTGTCCAGAACTGGATGTTCTCTACTACCAGACAAAGCCATTCAGCCCATGCAAATATAACTCAGCAGCTCAATTTTAAAAAAATGAAAGGTATTTCTTTTCACAAGCTACACACTTTTCAAATTCCATTAATTTCTGTGGCACACGATAAAAATGTTAATAGGTTGTAAAATGTATACACTGCCATTTCTTTTCGATTTCCATGCAACACATGCAGCTAAATATAACTCAAGCAATATGCTCTGTAATTCATAGCATTTGAAGTACAGCAATTCTTAAAATGCCAGTTAGATACGAAAAACAAGAACCTGATAAATCCAATATACGGCAATAAAAAGGAGGAGGGGAGGAATAAAATAATTAATTACCTCATTATTCTATCACCTATCGCTGTTCCTCTGATATTATATCTAGTAAAGGGAATAACAACTGAAGTCATTCACAAATGCTGGGTACCATGTTTTTTTCAAAGGTTAGCATCTCTTACAAAATGTGCTCTACAAATTCCAACTGAGAAGGCTCCTTCCCAGTGTATGAGTCAGTATATGAGACTACTTGGATTTCAGCAAAAATAGTATTCAGATTATATAACAGTACACAAAGTTAAGTTATAAAATGCAGTAATTCTTCACAGCAGCTGTATCATCATTTCCATTCTACATTCCTATTTCTTTCGATTTTAACCTACTAGTTGTAGCTTTTTCCAGGCTTAGCCTCCGCCCCCAGATCAACTTCAAAGTCCAAACAAAATTCATTCAGTCGTTTAAGTAGGAAATCAGCCCTCAGAGAGCTGTTTTGACTAATTTGTGAAAATTAAGATCAATCCATTAAAAACTGCACTCTCTGTGTATGAAGAACATTTTGCATAGATCTTTTTTTTCCATCCCACAGATAACAAGGTACAACCTCTGTCTGAACTAAACTTGCTGGACCCAGGAAGTTTTAAAGAAGAAATGCCCTTGCATATGTCCAGACTGAAAGACCTGCACATGTTGTCCTATTTGTCAGAGAAGGCACTTTTTTCTGGGGACTCCCTAAAATGCACAGGAGGTTATCTACTCTGGTGAGTATCTAGCTAAACTGCTCTGCTGTACAGAAGAGGTTTTTTTGTTGGGTTTTTTTTTTTCATTTTAAAATATTCTGTGCACTTCCCTATCCATTTTGTTAAAAAGAACATGCACTGACTGGCCCAACAACACGAAAAAATGAAATAACTGCTCAGCTTCTTTTAGTCACCTGTGAAGACCATTCCTGTAGTGATGCTCAGTGGCTACAGAAATGCTGCTGAAAAAAGTCAGATGTCACATTCTGAATTATTTCTTTTAAAGAATGTTCTTTTGTGTCAAAACTCTTCCTAGCTGACTCCTAGTCAATATTCAGCTGACTTAGCCAATCAACCAAAGGATCCTGGTATTTCTTCACACTTTGCTGCTACTATTTAAAGTCCTTTTCTAAATATTAAGAGGTGCAGACTTTGCTCAATCCTTCCTGACAGCTCAGTTTCAGGTTAGTTGGTGACAAACCACCTATCCTCATTATGTTTTGAGATTTACAAGCTTCCACAATATGAGATTAGGTCCCTTATATCTATTCTTATATTCTTTGAGAAAAAGCTCAAACCCTCAGCTTGAAAACATTACAACTTGGATTTGTACCCAAATAATATTCAAACAATGGAAGCCTTGTACAGTTAGATTTGCAAAATAAACTGTTTATTTATAAATCTGAAATCTACATCCATCTTACTAAAAATAAGGTGAGATGCAGCAGGAAGTTCTCAATTTATTTAGAGCTCTGTTTAACAGAGCTCTCAGAAGGGTATTTCTGCCACTCTTTTTCCTACAGGAAGCTACAGATCATGATTTCAGAGTACAGAATCAGAAACCTGTCCTTCTTTTTCAGTTGAGAAAGCTGTATTTCACAGTGGGAAAATGACTGTGAGATACTTTATCTGAATTTACCTGAATTTCTCCACTTGCAGAGTTTCTGCTCGATGTAAACAAGAGCTATTTGGTTTATAAGAAAACACAGCCTAAAGAAAAAGAAATTGATTGTAGACAAAGCCAGTAATGCTACATATTGGAAAAGGCTTATTAGTCAAACAGTTTTTAGCATTCTGTTTCAGAAGGCTACAACAGCCTTTTTTTTTTTAACTTTATGACCTATAGAAGAAGGAAACTCTTTTTCTTCATTACATAAAATATGTTCACAAAAGGTAGATTACTGCAGGCTAGTCTTTCTTCTTCAGAAAAAAAAAAGAACATATCAAAACCAAACCCACAAAAAAAACCCCCAAAAAAACTGAAGCAGCTCTCCCTAAGTATTCTATAGAGAAAAAAATCTACTTTATTACTCAGATATTAATGCCATTAATTATCTTTAAAAGATGACACATTGGAAAGTAAAGTATTAGATAAACTTGAAAAAATGAGATTTAGTAGAGGAATTGTTAGGTGACACAATTTACTGAGTAAGCAAAGAGAAAAGAAGGCGACAGAGAGCATCCTGGTGGAGTGGAGCCCCAGACTTGCAGACAATTTTGTGCCATGTATTGCTAATGGTCCTTGAGCAGAGTGTGGGAATGGAATCATGCAGCACATTGGGGGTGGAGAACTTTATTAATAGAGAGGGGACTACAGGGCCTTGAGAGAAAGAAAATCAGCAGTATAAAATCGAGTTATACACCTCTGAGCTTCCTTCTGGTGAAAGGGAACACTCATCAATTAGGAAGGACAAAGTAGGAAGGAGTGCAGGGTGCTGGGCTTGTGTCTGACCAGGAGCCCCCACTGGAACAGCCACACACAAGAGAGGAGGAGGACACAGCTCCAGCTCATTGTGCTCAGAGAATCCTCTCTAGACCATGAGTAACAGCCACAGAATTACTCCAGCAAAACCCAAACAGTGCAGGGGGCTGGGCTACCACATTCAGGCAAGAAGAAAAACATGAAGAGGAGACAGACACCAGCAGGATGGCGGGAAACACATGAATTTTTAAGCTAAGAGTGAGGAAAAGCTTGGCACTCAATCTAAGGGGGCAAAACCTGAAAATGGACAGGATGAACATCATTCAATGATGAGCACTGGGCGTGAAAAATTATTTCAACCAAAACACAATGTTAGCACAGAACAAAATGACCAGTTTTAGTTCATGTATACCCAAGGCAGCAGCAAGGCTTTGAGTTAGCTTCCTACTCGTTAGGGGACATGGGGGATTTTATATAAATTTGATCAGTTTGTGAAAGAGATTTTAGGCTGTAACAACTGCCATAGTACTAGTAGAGAGGACTTCCAGTTCCTTTCACTGTAATATGAGATATAAATACTAAGAGAGGTTAGAGCTATTGCCTTAAGACCATCAGTGTCTGCTTTCTTTCTGGAAATCCAAATTCCTTTGAGCACACATAGGGTGTCTTACTTTTCCTTAGTATCTCAGAGTGCATTTGGAAACTCCTGAAACCTGAAGAATAGGAGGGAATACAATGCTCAGAAGTTAAAGTTGAAAACTTCACTGCTTGCACACATACAAAAGCAGAACAAAATGATCTGGTCAGGCATTAAACCTGAGCAATGAAAACCTGCAGGAAATGCTAAACCAACACTGACTACGAAGCAACTTTTTTTCAGGTTTTACTGGGGGGAAGAATAAGGGAGCAGGGGACTGCATAAAGGATTTTAGTTATATCATTCATTTAGTTGCATGATCTTTCCTAGGTGATAAACTGTTACAGGAAGAAATGGCACTGCACAGAGAGGAAAGAAAGCATGTCAGATAAATTGTAACTTCATTTAGGATGCCCCCACTAGTGGGAAATGGTAACAGCTGTGTGATACCTGGAAGTGTCATTCTTATCGCATTGCTACAGAAATCTTACATCCTAGAGACAACATGCTGCATGAAGAGAAGCTATGAATCCTGCTTGAAAATGGAGATGGGATTAAAATTGCAGGGCTTTTCACAGCTTGCTCTTCAATCACTGGATCATAATGAACATTGGCTCTGCAGGGGAAAATATTTCTGCCATTCCATATCTGCCTACAAATACTTAGTACTGCGTGGAAAGTTAATGGGTTAAGACAGAATCTGTGTATATTGGCTTCTTCATAAAAACTGTAATTTAGTGAGCAGAATTACTTGTGCTTTGTAATAAACAACCACTGACTGTTCTTTTTGTCACTACTGACAATGTGGTGGCTTACGATTTCTATTTTAACTGCAAATTATTCAAAACCTTCTCTAGAAACAACTGAAATTCTTCCTGATTTCCTAATGAATACATACTGTAAATTCCCATGAAGAATTTCCATTGCTAGCATAAGAAATTAATAGCACTGTCTTTGAACAGGAGTAAAGCAAAGGCATCTGACATGAGGTTAAATTACATTTAAAGCTAGTAAAAAAGGTATTGTCTGAAGTCTAGCAACAGAAATGTTGCTTAAATAATTTTATAGTTTTGAAATTAGTGAACCAAGGTATCAAACCAACAACAGCAAATTGAGGGTTCCATTTACCAAATGATCAAACAAGTATGTACAACTCTTCATGTAAGAAAAAGCAAAAACTTACTAAATGCGTCTTTTATTAATGGTAACAGCTAGCAGTTTACCTTTTCTTTTTACTGACATACATAGTAACATTTAATAACCAACAAAAGGAAAAGGATTACCGTTTCTCTTTCAGAGAAAAAGAAGAATGAAAACTTGGAACATATCAGTTTTAACATATTTACTACAAACACACCATTGCTGCACAACAGCAATAACAAGCTCTTGCTTTGCCAACATAAGAATACCTAAGGTACAGCTGAAAGAAGATGTAGGTCCCTGTACCCAAACTTATGAACTTTCTATACTTACGACTAGAGAATGATAAAAAAATAAACTGCAAATATTTAGCACCGAGGTATTCAGCAGACAAGAGATGAGCATAAACAGGCATTAGATCTGCAAGAGCCTTCCTGGCTTGCAGGGAAAATGCAGCTGTACATAACTTACACATAGGTAAGTTACACATTAGACTTGCACATCAAGCTCTTGGCCAGTTGTCAAAGAACAGCTTACTCTAAGGATACGAGGCCTGAATTTCTCGATCTTTTATTGGAAGAAATAAACAAGAAAAAAAGAAAGGAAAAAAAAAGCCCCAAAGCATTTAGCCAAGCAGAGACAGGTATTCCCTCCCTCACCTGTGCCCAGGGCCTCCTCGGTACCTGGCCCCCGGGATGAGCACAGGGTCGTCGTCGCTGTCGTCGGTCTCCTGCAGGGCCGAGGTCCTGCTGCCGGCCTCGTCCGCCAGCCCCGAGGGCTCGGCCTGCGACGGCGGCTCCTCACCCGCAGCGCTGCCGGGCTCGGGGCTGGGGCTGCAAACCTCTGGGCTTGCTCCCTTCTCACAGGAGCCTTCTTCCTCTGCATCCCCACACACAGCATCAGCCTTGGGGCAGCTTGCTTCTGGCTGAATTCCAGAGTGCTCGGGAGCAGGTTTATCTGATACTGCTAAAAAGAAAATATTGGAGAAAATAAGTCACACCATTAATGATTATAGTCTACTTTAGAAATGTTCAGTGAAGTTAAATTATGCAAACTGAGTTCGTATTTCATTCCCTACTTCTTCCTATAACTATTTGAAAGAGTACAGACACCTACTTGCTTCTGTTGTCTCTACAGCTTCATCTGTATTTCTCAGCTCTTCAGCGCTTGCATCTTCCTTGAGAGATTCATCAGGAGCCCCTAAATTAAGCAATTTAATAGTAAATCGCATGATTTCATTTAGACGCACATCTATAAGGTAAGCAAGTCTAAATGACACCAGCACTCCTAGAAGAAACCAATCCAAGCAATCCACTCCAAAGTCAATGTCTCTACTGAAATCTCAGCTATCGGCCACATAAAAATCAGTATATATAAACCTATCTAGTTGTCCAGGCCAGCACACTAACAAAAGAAAAATGTAGTCATTTCTTGGTCCTTAATGTATTTAACAACCTATGCTATGAGAACTTTAGCAGCAAAAGTAGCATTTTTACTCTTAATACAGACACACACTATTGTTTCTGAAGACAAATGAAGTTATCAGCCTATTAAAAGGGATTTTTTTTTAAGTATTTCTGTGGAACCAGTCATTTGACTTGACTGCCCTTTTGGCACTAAACTGAGCAAGACAAACATATTTAATAAACCACACTGAAAGCCTGAAAGAAATGTAACAAAATTCCAAGCACTCATTTATGACTGCAAAGTGCAGTTGTTCTATTTTTCTATACAAATCGGGGCACAACATGCCCCTAAGAAGAATAATGATTTAAGAAGTAAAGACAAGATAAGTTAATGTTTATATTTATTTGCAGCTAGCTCAAGTTGGTGTCTTCTTTCCTAAAAAAATTCATGCTTTATTATGGCTGTGTTCTGCCTTCTCCCAGTGTGTGCAATGGGAGGCAGGGACACAGAAGGGCAGAATTTTTGCCTCGGCATTAGAAATTCCAATGTATCTTACCTGTTTCCTCCCCGTCAGGCCCTGACTCGTCCAAAGCTTTTGTTTTTACAGAGTCTTCTTGGCCTTCAGTTTTGCAGTGACTTCCACTCCCTCTAGAGCTTGAATTTGTGCTGCTCCTGGCAACATAACATGGAAATAGAAAATCCTTTAGGATCATATAAATACATAAGATCACTGCAACAGCACAGCCTGACCAACATTGTCTATCTCACTGCAGTCAAGTGAGAGCTCCTGGCAGCAGCTACAGCCACTGCACAGTAATTTCAAAATTTTCTTTTATTGTGTCTGTTGCCACTCATCCCACACAATTCCTCTGCATCACAGAACTCTGTTTTCTCCTTCCTTTTCGTTTACCTTTAAAAAAAATGATGTAATTGCTTTTCCAAATATTGTAAGAACTCCAAAGGATTTGCTTTATTTCACTATTTGCACACTTTTTAAATGTATAAATAACAGAGATCTTCTTACTAGAGGTATGCCAAACTATCAAGTGAGCACTAATAAATAATGTTATCTCATTCAATTAAAAAAATTGATTCAGATAAAAGTCTCCAGGTCCTTCAACACTAATTATCATTCCTGTACCTTATGAGGTATAAACTTTCAGTTCTCAAAGTTTTGTTATTTCTCAAGATTCACTATAAGCTGGTATTTGACATTTACTCCCCATTCAAGTTTAGATAATTATTGTGGGACATCAATTTCTCTTTACAATATGGAAAATGAATCCTTGGGAAATATGTAACATGCTGTCCTGAATGTCATTGAAAATCATGTTTTTAGACTCTCTAGCAAAGACTTTCAGGAAATACAGTCTTGCTGCAGAGCTCTCTTATGTGATGCAGCCTAAAACTCAGGCAAATCATTGCACAAAAACAGAAAAAAAGGCAATTATAAGCATTGTTCTCAACAATTTAGACTGTCTCTACAAATATCTTCTGTTCTGTGTGTTATTAGCAAATATTTCATATGCTACATTGTTAGAAGCAGCACAGACCATGCTGTAGTCGAGATTCTTGAGAATCCAGCCTAGACTTAAGGAATTTTATGTCTTATATTAAATCAGAGCTTTTACTCCTCTTGATGAGCAATATCCTGTGTATTCATTGCTGTTCTGGATTTGGAGGCTGGAGGGAAATTTTTGTTAGCCCTTTCAGTATTTCTTCTAAAGCCAGAATTTTCAGCATTGTTTCTGAATGGCCAGACAAGAAGGGTACTGCTAGACACCAAGTGGGGGAGTTTTGCCATTTCACATCTCATTTTATAAACTTAATCACAGCCTAACCAATAAAATATTTTTTGACTCTTAGGAATCTACTTTGTAGCTCAATGCTCAATTTACATGTCTTCCTCTCCTTCATTTTCACAACTTCCAGTTCTCAGATTAAGGGGTTGTTATTTGTTCTCAGCTCCATGATTTTGTCAAGATGAAATTGCATCCTGCTCCTGTTGCTCCATTCTCCAGCACCATGTTTTTAGTCAGCCTCTGAACTGACAGTGACTTGCAACTTTGTCCTACCAGAAAATGCTTCTTCCTCTCACTGCCCACACCACACTACCCACCACCAAACTCCATGGAATTTGCTGACTAACTGCAGAATTAGGTAAAAGCATCATAGCAAAACTAAGTTTTTCAAAGTTTGCTGGATCTTGGGAGGCAAAATCAGTGTTTTAAGCCTCCAAACTGAGCAAGGTGTATGTGTTATGTCTAAAGGTACAGCACTTAAGAGTGGCTAAATGTGGCTGGGTTTTTTCCCCCTCGGTAACAATGAGCAAGCATTTCTCCTTCCTGCCTCCTACAATAATTTTGAAAACATAAGTAGAGGAATAGAAATAAGATGAGATAAAATAAGGATGATGGTTGTTCTGGGAGATCTTAAGATGCTCTACTGACAGACTTGGACACAAAGCCCAGTACATGAGGCCATTAGGCAGTGTGTGTTCCTTATTTGAAAAGGCTGTCACCACTGCAACACCTAAGCAGTCCACAAAGTTGCTCTCTCAGCCTTATGCACACATCAACACTCCTCAGACACAGAAATATTAATTTCAGTGTTTACAACTCAGGAACTGAGTCAGAGAAAGACTCATTTGCAGAATACCATATGAGAAGTTTGGTAACCCCTGGACTACCATTCCATCCCTGTACTACCCTGCTTTATAACACCTTGATATTCTGCCAGGATTTGATGAAAATAGCATGTTTCAAATTAGGTTTGCATTATAGAGATTCACAGTAAATACACAAAAAAGAAGTCTCTTGTATAAATTTCACATTAAAGTATGTCTATCTTATGTTCTGAACGCATTAAGAACTACAGTCACTTCAAATTGTAGAAATAGGCAAAAAAATAGGCATAAACCAAAGGAAAAATAATTTACAGCTATGCTAGACAAGTGTTATTAATATGTACTGATCATGAACTAGTCAAAACCAAAATTAGTTCTTACCACTCATCAGTGAAGTCCAGTTTTATTGTGCTTGTAGTCGTTCCTTCTGTACTGTAGTGCAAACTTAAAACTGGTTCACCCGTTCCTGTTCTTGGCTTATCACTCTCTGTAAATATGGGGTTGATAAAGTTTGAACAGGCATTAGAAATGTACATAGAGTTGCTATAATTATGCAGATTAATTTAATTATCAAATGTGGTAGTAACATATATAATGTTTATTTAAGATCTCTTACAGCCCAAGCAAAAAGTTAAAAAGTTCCAGAGTAAACACACCAAATTTGCAATGCTTGAAAAATGATCTAAAATTATACCTAATTATAAGAGCAAACAAAGGAGATGCTGTCGTTCAACATGCAAGTAAATAAAATTTCAGATAGATATGTGTACACACAATATAATCATTAATAAGCAGATCCATTTTTATAGCAAATATATTAATAGGATTAATTTTTTTAAAGTGGGATTCAGTCTTTTTGCCTTAGTAAATACACATGAAAAAAAGATGATGAGATCCAGATATAATCAGCCTAGAAAAATCACCATCCTCTACTTTGTTCCCTACTTAGAAAGCAGACAGCTACCAGTACCCTTAGGCCTGCTGTAAATTGTCAGTCAGTTGTCATAAAAATACTGAAAATTCATGTTTCAAGAGTTTTATGCTTAAGACCCTATTTTATATTATAGTAACTGCAAGCAGAAGGGAGCACTTGCAAAATGAGCTCATTCATGATGTCCAGAAGCAACAGAAGTGAATGGAACTGAAAACCACAGCATGCTGGTCACTCCTCTGCTGCAGAGATGGNTCCATCCCCTTTGAGTAAAGTTCATGGTCACCACATATCCACAAATGGCAAGTTTGCCATCAGTCCTGCAGTTGGGCAATACTAAAAAGATCATGGAAAGCATTCTCTCAGAACTCAGAGGGAAGGTTTATTTAGTGTATCCAAATATATTCAAATGGCCACTGAAAGCCTCTGCAGTCTTGCTTTTCATGACTGCTGAGCCTTTTATCTCAGCATTATTTGGACAAAATCTTCTGTCCTTTCTTTAGTTTATAGAATACAGAAATTGGACTATAAATATCCTTGCAGTATTGGCAGCACACTGACAAGTGTAATAAAGGAAAAGCTACAGATGATCTTTGTGGCAGTCAGTTAAATCTAACATTCCATTCAAACACAAGCCTACAAATTTCCCCACTAAAAAGGCTGTTACCATAACAGTAATGGCTACAATACTGGCATGGGATACTTAATTTTAAAGACACAATTAAATTATAGTAACTGTGAGATAGCACATCAGAATTTAAGCTAACAATCAATGCTCATATTTTTAAGCTGCTGACAGGCAGAAGCCCACTCACAGGATCAGAGCAGTGATCAGCTGTGCCAAAGAACTTCAAATATGCACTTCCACATGTTCTGAAGTGCAATTTAAAAACCCAAAACATGCCACAAAACCCCTGAGAGAACAAATTAGAATATTTTTATATGAAAGAGGATTAACCAATTACAACCATGACCCTAATAATGCACAAGGTATGGGCCCACTCTATGGAAAGAAAAGCTTATAGCCCCTTTAAATTAAAAGTTCCAGTTACACTCTTGTTAGAGTGGAGCAAGGATAAAACTGATTAAAAGGAAGTTTATTTAAAGAACTGGAAATCTAAGAAAGAAATGTAAGGAAATATTTTATAGTGCTATATAGACAGTTTGAACAAAAGTGACATTCTTTTTTAACTAAGCAGGTGCTTCCTCTGTTCTTTTGACAATCTATGATTTATAAAATCTCCTTTTATAAAAGCCTGTTCAGATTTTAAGCATCCCTTCATCTGCTGATTGAAATAGTAGAAATGCTGATTGATCCCACATACTGCACAAGTCACCAGGGACTGACACTGAAAGTCAAAAGGGAGAGTTGGAAAATTCTTCAGCTTCCTTGTAACAGCTACAGACAAGACAGATCTTTGAGTTGGGAACCCAGCTAAAGACAGACAATTTCCTGCTGTGAATAATCCAAGACAACCCCCAAACAATGACTGTACTCATGGACTTCCTACTGCTGTGCAAGGTTGGCTTCAGCACAAAACCACTTAATGCTGCCAATCAAAGTAACCAAACATTGCTATCTACAACGAGCCTAATTGAATACCAGGCTTGTATTTCTTGTCTTGAAATCTCAGTATCTGAAAATCTAACCAAGATGCGTAAGGACTGGCTACACTTACTCTGGAAGCAATATTCGTATTTGTCCACACCCCAAAAGTTGGAAGAATTGCTGTAGGCTTCACTAAAGAGGGCACTGACTGAGAAATTATTTTTACAAGTTTCTGGAAACAGATAGCTGCTACTGGATTATAGCTGTATCACTGGATAATAGCATTTTCCTAAATCTACAATAACAGGAACTACAATTTGGATGGAGTCAGTTTCTTCTTTCAAGTAGCTTTAGGGCATAGCATAGACACTAATAAGAACAGGAAACTTTTTAAAAGACAGATGAGAGAAGAATCTGATAATAAACTGCAGAGAATTAGTTGTGTGGTTAAGTATTTGATATTGAATTTACACTGCTAATGAAAGCTGACTGGGAGCCTCTGTGAAGAAAATGAATAAGCTTTGCCTCCTACAGAACTGAACATTCTTTCAGAGAAGTCACATAAACCCTACAAATCTTGAACTCTCTTTCCAGGGAGTAATGTGATGGCTAAAGACTCCCCAGATTAGAATGAAGCTCTGTTCTCTTCCTCTACTAAATTCATCCCATCAGGGCAGATCTACTTCACACTGATAATGAAGGGAAGGAGAGGAAAATGGTCCAAATTCTGTGATTTAGGCAATTCAGTTTATTAATCTGGTTGCCAACTCTAGCAGTGTAATAATCACTGCTACAAGAGAAAGCTGTAGCTTGTCAACACCTTACTAAACTCTATTCTAAATTCCTTATAAATACCGTGAAATTTTACATAATTTTACAGCCAAACACAAGATATTTTGAAGATGCTATCAACAACTTAACAGTTATTACATAAACAATCCTGTCTAAAGCACACTCCCATGAAATGATCCATTCTCCAGCTGCCTACAGGCAGAAGGCACTTTTATACTACCCCTCTTAAAACTGAAGACAAAATTTCATTCATAACCTTACAAGAAAAACAAATCCACAAACCAAATGGCACAACTGACAGCAACAACCTTCAGACCCACTTTTTCCCTTAGAAAATGAACCTGTGCAAGTGTAACTTCACAGACACTGGGGCTCTCAACTATAAAGGGGTAAGTGCATAAGGACAAGGTTACAGATTGCATTTCCTAATTAAACTAACACTGTAAGGAACTTCAAGCCAGTTTGCCACATCTCAAATGCTGCTCTGTTCACTCATCTATTGGCAACCTCATGGGAAGAGGATAGATAATTTCTCATCAAAAAAACCCCCAAAATAATTCCCATCCAGTACTATATTCTGTGTGAGGACCTAAGAGAAATACTTCTGGAAGGGGGAAAAATTGATCCAAAGAGGAGAAAATAAGTTGTGTATTTCAGAAAAACAGGGATTCTGTGAGAAGGCTTAACACATGAAATTTGATCAGGCCTCAGGTTCCCTCTTTACTCATTCCAACTCAGGCAGCACCTTAAAATCCTAGCACTGCAATAGATGTAAAGGCCAACCCTCCACTATTACGATCACAGTCCAAAACATTTTTTTAAAGTCAACTGTAGATGACTGTGATCATTTTGTAGACACAGGAATGGCTTTCGGGTTCTGCTGGACTGTCAGAATGCTGGCATTATAGATGTATGTGATCACAATAAGAATCAGAAGATCTTTAAACCCCAAACCACTCTTAAAGCATGAATGCCAACAAGAGAGACTGGTCCACCAGAAGACAGCTGACTCAGTACTAAATGAAGAGAAGGCAGAAATAAGAAGGAAAGTAAGGTATAATCTCAACAGTTGCCAAACAGACTATTTTCCAGAAGTGGGATTTCACAATGGCTTTCTAGTTTAGAATGTGAAAGAAGACAAAACTGTTTTGTGGGATTTAAGCTATTAAATCTCTACTGACGCTTTGATATGGAAGCATAATACAGAGTGTATGGCAATCTATTTTTAAATTAGCATCCATCACTCCTTAATTATTCAGCCATAAAATATTCCCTACAGATGACAGTGATGCAGGTGGAATAGGGTCACCTCTGGCCCACTTCAGTGCTCACAGTTTGGAGACTGATGCATAATGGGCACACAGAAAGCTCCCAAGCATTCTTGTCTACCCCCAGTGCATGGGGATCCTACAAGAAACACCAGTACTTGTTCAGCAGGAGGGGTGAAGGACAAGGGGACGCAGAGGGAAGATGCACCTCAGTGCAGTGGGTGCTGTTAATTCACTCAAACTCTGCAGGAATAACAAAGCCGCACATCACTCATGGATAAGAGAAACTAATGCGGCATTATGAGATTAAAGGTTATTGAAATCTTGACATTTGCCCTTTGACCCAAGAAGAACCACTCAGAAAAAACTCAACCTGTTTAAAGAATTAATCTTACTTTGCATTTTACTGTCTGGAAAATACACGGGACATTTACTGTACCTACACTAAACTGTAGCAATTGCATGAGGAATCGAGCTTAGGATGGCTTTCAAAAACAACAATTAACCTCACTCTGTTAATCACATTGATCATTAAATAATGAGTTTCCAGCAGATCTGCTTACAGAATTCTACTTTATGTGGATGAACAGCATTTTTAGACTGTTTCTTATCATGAAAAGCAACTTTAAAAGGCAGCATTGCAATCAGCTATGGCTGGGTATAGCGCATTTCCTGTCACACGCACCCTGTGGCTCATCAAGTGACATGGATCCAAGCTGTTTGTTAACCACTGAAGAAGGAGAATCTGAAACAAAAACGAGATTTCAACTTAAAACATAAGCAGCAGAGAACTGCACAGCAATGTCACGATCATATGTTAGTTTAAAATAAAAAAAGCAGCAACATAAGGAAGCTTTGGGTTTGTTTAATGAGCAGCCAGCCATATTGCATTTTCTAGGCATGACAGAAGCAAAGCCACTTGTTTCAAACCATTATTTATTCACTGAACAGCCTGAAGCTTGCTGACATGTTGATAATGAAAGTGCCTGTCCATTACCAAATATTTTACTGTGTTCTTCACACTTCTGACATGGCAGGAAAAACACTGAAGAGTCATGACTCCTAAAGCCTCTGCTCCA
The DNA here is from genome assembly GCA_008694505.1 of Cyanoderma ruficeps. Lineage (NCBI taxonomy): Eukaryota > Metazoa > Chordata > Aves > Passeriformes > Timaliidae > Cyanoderma > Cyanoderma ruficeps. The sequence goes on from VZDJ01006092.1 coordinate 2,225,672, forward strand.
GCTACCAAATGACACCAGTATTTCACACCATGTGCAAAATGTAAATTTCACAATATTTATACTTCAGCATAAAATCTGAAACTCCACGGTGTACCAGTACCTCCAATATTTAAATGATGTTTTAATAATAATGTTTTAATAATAATAATGTTTTAGAACATCAAAGCACCAAAGTACATCTGACTTATATGGCAGTTTGGTAGTTCTGCATTCTTAGATGCTGCAACTCTGATGACTGAGAACAAGTCTTGATGAGTTTATCACAGTACCACACTTGTGAATCTTACAAGCATCCCCATCAATCACAGAAACAAACAAATAAATAGAATAATCAACCCCCCTCAGCAAACAAGTGCCTTTTTTTCCCCTGGAACTACCAGTTAATAACTAGCACCAGCATCCACTCATTGCACAGACATAACAGATGCAATATTCAGTATTTTCTGTGAGTCTATTTCCCTTGTCCCCTCTGAAGACCAGATCTCACTTCTGTATTATCTGAAGATGAGCTGATGCACATAAATTAATGCAGTATTCCAAACATATTGGCTAGAGTATCATATCTTGGTTCCACTTGTTAATCTTCTGTTATAAACAAATTCATCCTAAACGAAAAGGATTTAATATCCTGTACTACAAACCAAGTCACAGTGTGCCAACATCACAGCATGCTAAATGAATTTTTACATAAATGTACATCCTGTACAAGAAAAGCAATGAAATAATACTCTTTCCTACGGGAAGTTCCCTTTCAGCTTTGAACCAGAATAACCAGTGAGACCTATTCTGTAGTACAGCCACAAAACCTGCTAAATTGACCAAGCTGCTTTAAATACATATATTCTCAAGCAGTCATTGACTCCCAGCCATTTGTGGAAGCATGGCAGTGTGCTCCTTTGCTACACTGATATCCAGGGGCAGAGAAGGGGAGGGGAGCAAAGGAGAGAGACCAGGAAAGTCTGAGGCTGTGCTCTGGAGGCTGCCTTGTTTTGGGAACTGGGCTTGCACAGCTTATTTCTGTAACTGAGGAACATTAAATTGGTTCTGCTTTGTCTTCTGAGCTCAACCATGTCCATGCCTTGCACCAAGCACACCTAAGTCAGACCACAGAATTTATCACCTAGATTTATGGCATGTAACTATTAAGTAGAAGATTTGTAGCATTAATATAATTTACTTTCCAAAAGCGAAGTGTGCTTTATATATAATATCTAAATTAGAAGAGAAGGATTTGCAGGGGAGTTTTTTCAATGGAGTAATAAGCCACTTTTTTGAAGGTAAATCAGAGCAAAAAGCTGGTGTACAGAGATGATCTCGTTGTGTTCCAGCTGACTCAGAACAGGAATCTGCCTCTTTCAAGGGCTGGCTTTGATCTCCAACTCACAAAGTCCATGGCTGGGATTAACTTGTATCAGAAGTGCTAAAGGGAGGGGAGGTCCTGGACTGCAAGCTGAGGAACCTGTGATCCCAGCCATGCTCTGTTCCTGCACTCAGATCCTTTCCAAAAGCTCATATGCCCTTGTTTAAAAGGTGTTTTGTGCTGCCAAATACTTCACTTGGCTGGAGAAGCTCATCTTATCAACTCTAATTCAGACCTGTATGATCAGAAGACTAAACTAACATATTTTAATTAGAAAAATAAGAAATTACACCTACTACCCTTACCAGCACTTATAATTTTATTAAGACCTCACACTACACAGCAGTAAGTAAAGAGGTAGGTATATTTTGCCATCATTCAATCACAGTAAGTGGAAATTAAAAGGTTTCTAGGTAGAAGTCCATGACAACAGAGGCTTAAACCTCCCACATCTCACTGTTACATCCAAGTCTCCATCCAACTTTCTGAACACATTTCACTTTAATAAATGAATGCTTAATCAACATATAGGAAACATCTTAAATACCTGAACTAGCATGGTTAAGGACAGAGCTGTTTGTAGCAATTTGAAACCCCCTTGTTTCCTTTTCCAAGTACCCTGAAGCCACAGATCAGCAGCACCCACTGAAGTGGCTCTGCAGTCTGGAACCTCCACCTCAGGCAGGGAAATCAGCACAACCACGAAACCAGCCTAGAGAAGTTCAGGTAAATGCCTCTTTTTTTAATATATGGCTTTGTTTTGTAAAAAAAGTCTGAAAAAAATACTTTCATAATTTCTTATAAAGCTTTTGAAAAAAAAGTATTACCAAAACTGTGCCATATAGTTAAAAAAACAAACAAAAATCCAAACTCTTACCTGAGCCTTCACAGGCTGGGTCTACATCCCAATGCAGTTCACCACTGGTTGTAATGTCACCAGTACATTCTAAACTGGAGCACCACTTAAAGAGGGAACTGGAGATTCATAAATTTGGGAAACCTCAAACAGAAAATAGAAGATAATTTTAAGATCAGTTATATGCTGAAGGATCTTCCTGTATTCTGGGCAATCAGCACCTGACTTCACCAAAATATTAGCATGCCACCTCAGTTTTGGTTGAAAAAAATTCTCCTTATATCACCAGCTTAAGGGTGAGGTTTCAAGCAGTGAGAACTGTTTTAAAACTCCTAAACGTGATACATGTAGAGGAACCTAAGAAATTAAATACTTGATTTAATAACTATGAATAATTGCTTTGCACATTGAATAAGCTCTCAGCTACATATTGTGCACTTCAAATAGACATTTCTACATCTGAGTGTTAGCAAAGAATTTAGTGATAAAAATGTCATTCCCTTGTTCTTCTCCAAAAGCTGTAACACAAAATTGAGGGTCCACTTTGCTCTGCTTTAAAGACTGACTGTATAGATCAAACAAAAGTTAAAAAAAAAAGTAGATTTGCAGCACTGGTTCTGCAATATGCCAACATGCACATGTACAGATCTGCATTCCACAGCAAATGCAGTCTAAATCAAATTTTTTTCCTCAGAAAAAAAAGGGCTAATGTTGATTCATGTTTTTGTGGGTAAGATTAGGTACAATGACCACTACAGGAACCCTTGATCTATAATATGTTTTTTCTTTTTCACTTCATGGCCAGCTGGTTCACGTTTCTGTTACTTTTCAAATTGAATTCCATCTTCTTAAAATTCTCAGAATGAGAAGTGATGTAGTAATGGTGATGCATATGTGGCAGAGCAGCAATAACAACAGGTTAAAAAACAGGATACTGCACAGGATCTAAATGTTATGAAATGCCACAAAAATGCAAATAAAAATCTAGGCTTTGAGGGAGAAATTATACAATAAATAAAAATCCAAACTAAACAGAAGGATTTACCATAGTTCCCTAATTAAATAAACTGTCTACCAAAAAAATCTGAATCTATTCAATACCAAAGCAAAGGCTTGAAGACAAAATAGACCTGATCCATGCAGCACACACTGCTTCTAAAATTCAACCAGATTCCAGATTCAGACAATACTTAAGAGGGGTATTACCCACTAAAACAGAATCTCTGTCATCTGAGACCTTTTGTCTCATAGTCAAATAGTGAATCATTACTCATATCCCTTTCACATGCAAAAATATAAACTTTTGACCATATTTTTCTGAATAGCAAAGATTAACTACTGCAGATTGATCTTACAAATCCTCATGTAACTGGGAGATGGAATAACCACCACACAGTCTAATTTTCTATTAAATGTGTAAAAGCTTTCAGCTCTTGACATTTTCTACTTGTAATTTCTTACATGGCTGGGATATTTTTCTCCTCCTACTCAAGCTTCTGTGGTTGCAAAGATAAGGATTAATAATGAAGTACAAGTCAGAAAAAAGTGGCCTTAGTCTCACACTGAATTCCCTCCAAAATTGCAAGTGCCAATTGTACAAGTTTTACCAGAGCAGGGATTGAGAACATGCAGACACATTTGGGGGTGTAATTTTTTTGTTTGAAAATTTACGACTAGTATATGCCTGAAAACTGAATACCTGCCTCATGACAGGGCAACAAAGACAACCTTTCAGAAAAAAAAAAATAGATTGTCTTGGCATAGGAATTTATTACTTTTAAAAGACCCTGAACAATCCAGGACTACTCACTTATTTTTGTCCTACCATGTTTCTGAAAAGTCAGTAAGCACAGGGTTAGAAAACAACTGTGTCTGTGGAGAAGCAAGAGACCACAAATGTGCAGCTCTGGTTTTCCAAGGGAAGAGATTATGGAACTTGCAAAAATAAATCTTGGGAGGTCAGAAAAGGAAAACAAAACAAAGTAACTTTCAAAAAAAAGAAATGAGCAAATACAGAGAATATCTCCATGTTCAGAGTGCAGAAATCTTATGAAGTAAATAAAAAATGCAAAGGTGATCCCCAATCAAAAGAAATGAGCTTCATATGTTCCCTCCCAGAGCTGGGGAAGGAGGAATGCAAAGGAAGGAGCTGACGAAGCACAGCAGGAATATCTTGTTCTTACACATACAAATAGAAAGAAAAAGACAATGTAATATTTTATCAAATTTCTCTAGAACTACTTGACCAAACATATTAAATATTTTCAAATTTAAATTTCTCTTTTTATAACTTCCACTGCCTATACTGCTGAAGGCAACAATTCCACCCATCTGACCAAACCTCAAGAAGATACATCCGAATGAGCTGGAAGTCGGGGAGAAAAATGATTCCCCCTTTGTCTCCCCAGAAATAAGTGTTTCCACAGCACTGAGTAAATCTGTCCTTCAAAGCAATTATTTAGTAAATAAAATGGTTAAATTTTCAAATTCATTGTCATTATATGCAAAAAGTGATAAATACTTGAATATTAGTTTCCCTCAAGGCTGTGTATGTGGCTCTTGCTGATCCCAAGCAAAAGGATGGGATGTTTCCAATAGTTCCCTCAAAGTTCTAAGCATGTGGGAACTCAAAACTCCAAGAGGCATTTTTGGGGGAGTCCAAATTGTGTACAAGACCCCTCTGCCTCCCAGTCAAAGCAATTCCTCAGCTTAAACCTTCCCATCTGTGGCAGTATGGATCCTACAGTGTGCTCTAGGAACCCCACACACAACTGGGAGTAAAAAATTTACATTGCATCCTTGAAGGAACACTGAGGAAGAGATGGGAGAGATGTATCAAGAGAAACCCAGACCAACACACCCTTCAGAGGTAGTAAAATCCCCACAGATAAACCTCCAGACATGGCTGTAAACAAACTTTATTCCCCACTTCAATTCTGTGGGAAGTAATTTAGTAAAAAAAAATTAAAATTAAGCCATTCTGAAAAGGAAATGGAAGATCAAGATCTATTGAATGTGTTAGTTACGATTTTTCCTCTATCAATAGTCAAATTTGAGTTAACAAATTCTGATGTTCAGTTTGCTGGGGGGAAAAAAAAAAAAAAAACAGACAAAACCAAAGTTGGTTTTGGGGTGGTTTTTCTGTCCTGGCAGGAAACTGCAGCCCTCTACAAGGCCACCACTACCACTGCTGTTCCTGTTCTATATTGTGACTAGAGCATCGGCCACTGTTACATCAAATTGTCCTGTAGGGCTCCAGATTAAGGAAGAGACTGAACCATGGCAAGGCAGCTGTAAATGTGTGACACGATCCTTTAAAGCAATTTAGCCACATCTCAACTGTCACAGGATTTATCCACAGAAGAGACACTGCTAGACATGACTTTGCAACACAAAATACACTGAATTCTCACACAGCATGCAGCTCACTCGTTTTTACATGGTGCCGTGACAAAGTCTGCTTCAAGTTTATGCTTCAGGGTTTCCCTCTTTATTCATATGCATGCTTCTGCCCTAACTTTCTCAAATATGTTATTGCAAACATATTTGAGGCTGTCTTGATCGTTTTCAATTGCAGTAAGACAAGAGAGAAAGAGGATGGTGAAAAGTTGCTCTGTTCAAAGAAAAAAGGAGAGCACATCTGGGGACTTTGGCTAGGTGCAAGTATTTTCACTACACTTATTGTAAAACCATAGCACTGAAGAGTGCCAAAACTCTGTTTTACTGAATTGTTACTCTGATTTAGAACACATGCTAACCCAAAGCCGAGTCGTAAATGTTACTGTTGGATACAAGTAGCACCAAATTGCAATTTCAGTGTGTATTTCTACTCAGAACACAGCAATTTCTTGCTCAGCTGCTCTAACGACCATTGCACAAACCTGATACCATGCACCTAGAAAAACCATTTCCACATCTCATCGCTCAATCCAAACGTGTTAGCTCAACAAACCTGTCCATAAAACTGTTTCCCTGACCATGTGATGATCAACACCACCACGTGCAAGGCAAGACAAGCAGCAAATGCAGGAAATGCCTTGTTCTGGAGGAGAAGCATCTCAGCAAACAACAGCAGCACAAACTACAGCTACATCATCTGCTGGAGAAGCCTTGGCAAGTGACCACCTGCTGCCTGAGGGTCCTGTGAGGAGCCCCTAGGGGAGGCCAGCTCAGAAGAGGAGGGCTGTGGTGCAGAACCCTCAGCCAGCTCTCGCTGTCTCTGCTGCTCTGCCTTCTTAAGCCTCAGTCGCTGCAGGCCCCTACGGATTATTGCTAACTCGGGTCCCATTAACTCTGACAAACAGGGAGGGACACAGAGAGAGAGGGAAAGAGAGAAGCATTGAGCAGTCAATATGTAGAACAGAGAGGAGGGGTGGGGGGACTGACCAAGGAGACAAGCAACAGGTACTAAGTGTCATTACAGGGAAAAATTGCTAACACCCAGAAAGCATAAAATAGAAATATTGAAGTTGGTTTTCTCAAAGAGACAAGCAGCAGGTACTAAGCATCATTACAGTGAAAAAAAAAATTACTAATACCCAGAAGGCATAAAATAGAAATATTAAAGTTGGTTTTCTCTTCCTAAAGGCATGAATCACAGGACTGAAATGTACAGGATTCATGCCATACAATGCAACCCCCCCTCCCCATCTCCAGCAATGAAACCATTAAACAAAGGAAAATTTAAGGAAAATAGATATAGCCTGGTTAAATCACAACAAAGCACACAACAGATGTATTCATTTTGATGTTCCTAACACACAGAATAAATAAATGAGAATATTTGGTGTAAAACTATGCAACTGTGGTCTACAGGTAAGTTTTCAAAATGAATGCAATAACTTCCTGATGTTTCCAAAACCAAGGTAAATTTTGATCAAAACAAACCAGTGCAAAAAGTAAACTGGAATTATGGAAAGAGATGGCAGAACAACAGCTAAACTAAAAAATACATTTCTGTATAAACTTATTTTTAATTTCAGACATTCCCTGTGGTTGAGGATTCACAGTCTGAAATCACTGTTAAGTGGTCCTACAGACAAAGTAGTTTATAGGGTCATAAGCAATTCTTAGTAGCATCCTCTTAATAGATTATTCTTCTAGTCCCATCTTTAGAGGCTTCACTGTTTCCATCATTTTATCTTTATGCATAGTTCAACTATTTTGGCACGTTAAGTTCATTGCCTGACTACCAGTACTTTTGCAAACTGCTATAAAATGAGGTGTCCAAGCAATTTTTTATTCTTTCTGTGCCCTTTGCAGATTTCCTCCACTTACACGAGTGCTGTGTGGCAAGTGCTTCTCTTTAAATAACACGGATTGTGTCTTTAATAGCAGTGTCTGAATCACACTAAAACGTGGGATTAAAATAGTAGAGAGCATTACATTGGCATGAGGCCCTTCAGCCAGGCAAATATTCTGTAACCCTCATCCACACAGTGAAACAAACAAACCTTAATTTTTCTTTTATGAAGAGAAACAAACCCGAAACCAGAATCCAGTAATTGGAAACTCAGTGACAAGCACCAGTTAATACTGACTGGTCATGAGGTTTAATGTACTTAGCCTAATATCATTTCTGGGAAAATCATCCTCTCAGTTTATGGTTGATAAGGTGTAACAAAAATAAAACTATATAGTTCCTAAATGGAATATGGCATCAAAGAGATTTGCTATGAATAGCTTTTATGTTCCAAAACCATTTACGTAAATAAAAATTCCAAACAACCTAGAGAACACTTTAAAGGGAATTACAATGATGCCAAAAATTGCAGTTTTCAATACTTGCTGCTGATTCAGTTCTACTGAGTATCAGAGACAGCCACAATTTAAGATGTAACAAGAACTACAATACCAAATGTAAAAGCTGCTATCCTGGATATGTTCAGTGACAATACCTTTTAACATATCCCAGAATGTCTAAGTAAATGTTTATTTTGCCAGCAAATGGAGTGAGGAAATAGAAATAAATAAAAAAACCCAGTTATTGTCACATTCCCATTCAAAATCTAAAAGCAGTTACCTTATATCAGAGCACATATTAGGGTTAAGCTTTGTACTAATTGGCCAACTGGCCCCTGCAGCCCCTCCCAATGGTACCTCTGTGTACCTGGAATTTTATTTATGAGAAAAACTGTATTTTATTTTACTGTTTGCTGTACCTGGTGTTTATCAGTGGTTGAAAACATCAGCATCTTAAAACTATTGTACAAAAATTAAAGGTTCCCACTGAATGGCACAAGCAGGGCAAGAAAATAAATTTGTTGTATTTTATTTAGTGACAAGCATGACGACCTCCAGCAATTGTTCTCATTATATACATATATAAAAAATACTCAAATGTTCTGGCAGTAGTAGGCTGCTGAGATTTTGCACTGATTTTGTTTTTTAATTGTAACTTAAATGTTCAAACTTCTAGAATATACATTCTGCTAAAGAGAGCTGTCCCAACAAGGTCCAGCACTAAACCATTTCTGTACTGACTCTATTTTGAACAGGCACTTCACCTCTTAAAGTTTTAAAAAGAAATTCAGGTGACACATTTTCTGGAACACCAAACCAACAACAAATTTGAACTGTATACTTATGCAAAGGCATCGTGATAATCCTGTATTCAAATGTAGGATTACCACGAGTGCTTTTGTTCAGTGCAGAAATCTGTAGAAATTATTTATGGAAAGCTGTTTACAAGCCTGGGATAGGAATTCATGCTCTAATTCTAAAGAAGTCATTTCCTGAAAACACATTGTTCAGTTTCTGACTCCTTGCTACGATATTCAAACTTGTATCTGCCATGACTTTACATAAAATGGTAGCTGAAAACCTCTTTTTTCCTTCTTCCATCTTCCAAAATGCCTCTCCAGTCACCCACCTCTTACAAGACACCTCTGTCTGGGCTTCCTACTCAGCCCCACTGTATTTAAACTATTCCTATCAGCACTTTCCCTCTCCTGTCAACCCCAAAAAAGCAGCAGGTTTTATTCACCTTTAAATGCAGGTGAACAAGCTCAGGGAACCCTGTCCTTGATGCAGAGGGCAGTGTTTGTAGATAGATTTACAGACTACAGACAGTGAGTAAACAAAATCTCACAACTGAACACAGCCACAGGTTACCAGGGTAAATAAACATTGCAAAATGGACATTCCCAGCCTGCTCACTCATAAACCCTCTGCAACCCCTCTGTCATGACCTGCTCCCTCTGCCCAGGAGCTTCTCTGCTCCCTGAACTCACCCATGTTACCCAAAAACTTGTTTTGCTGGAACTCCAGTGGCTCATTTGCACTGCTTCTGAAACAGCATTATTCTGTATTATAGACAGGATTGCACCTTATTATTATTAGGTGCAAGCACCTTGTTCTATTACATTTGTGCCTGCAGGAGTCCTGTAGACAATTTTAAGCTCCCAACCTCACACCTCACTTAGAAGAAGAATCCATCAAAAGAGTCTATCAAATATTATACAAATTAGCAAATTAGAAAGTAAACATTGTCTGTCAACCAACCATCACTACCCCTTTCAAAACTAAATATATTCTGAAATCCAAAGTAACACTGGGAAAGAAGAAATGCTCTTAGAAAAGAGCTAGATTAAGAAATAACAACTTCCACTTCATGCTAGCAGAATAAACTTTTGCTTAGAAATTCAAGCAGATTCAGAGAAAAAGATTTTTCTGGTCAGCACAGATTCCTTAAAATGCAGACTAGAAAATGCACCAAAATTACAGAAATCCTCTCTGGTGCATTATCCTCCTGAAACCCACAAAGTTTTAATGACATAGCTTGAAGCAATTATTTTTGATATGGCAGATACTCTCCTGGCCACTCTGAGTTCCAGAATAAAGCATATACTTAAAAAAATAACTAAATAGATCAAAATGAACCTGTGGTAATGGCACATGTGTTCTTCGATGGCCATGCCTCTGGATCAAAGATAGTGGCAGCTAAATTGGGTTGCACTGAATTAGAGTAGACCCCTTAATCATCTTTTTGTGGGTGTATTGTGGAAAAACTTGAGATTGCAGCAAGCTGACACCAATACTAATAAAAAACATAGGATGACTAAAAGCCTCTGATATTAAACTTTTTAACATTTTCTAAAATTCCTGTGTGTATTGCCGTTTTTCTGCTCACTGTTTATCTCTAAGAATCAGACTAATTGCAAGGTTTAAAAAGCAATAATGACATGTTACATGAATTTTAACTCATGACTTTATCTTCCCTGTCTTTCAGGTACCAGGTACCTCATCCTTTCTCATCCATCCCAAAGATTTTGGCTGCAGCAGTCCCAGTACATTGAGTGGCACACTCTCCCCTGGGAAATCCTCATCCCTCCTGTACTCCAGAATATCAAATTTAAGGCCTGAAAAAGACAGAGAGCTTGATTTTGTTTTACAATAGAATCTATATAAGACAAAAGGTCTCAACCTGTTGGTCTTTCAGGTCACATCAGCCTTTCTACTATAACTGTGAGGCCTAGAAAGTCACTTTTTAAAGTAAAAATAAACTCTTGTGCAAATATTCCACTCTAAAGGCTGTGGCATTGAGATGGAAAAGGTCAAGTCAAAACATAAGGTGCTCTTTCACTACCCAAATTAATTTCTGACATTCTGACAGCAGAATGTGCTTCCTTCTTTTTCCCCCCAAGAAGAATGTAAGTCTGTATTAAACACAGATGAGTTTCTTCAAGATATACAAACTTAGCTATCAATATGAGGTAAAATTTATTAACCACTAATGGAATGTCATGCCAGGTGAGCCTTGTTTATCCAAATACTTTTGAGAAGCTAAAACCCAACACTGTTGACTCTGAAATGTTGAGGATGGAGGTTCCTCCTGAAGGAGACATTTCCTACCTCCCCTGATTGCAACAGGCACAAGTTCTGCCATTCATTGCACTGATGCTGCTACAGCCAAATCCCAGTGGAAGAGGGCAGGATGTCACGACACTCCATGAAGACAACAGTAAGTTTTGGGGGAAAAAAAAGCAAAAAAGCTTCTATTTCTACTTCAAAATACAATACTGGTGATCCCCTTGGGAGTTTCTTTTTCAGACAAAGGTATAGAGTTGGTGGTTTTACTCTTTCTTTAAACCACAGCTGCAACCCCTTGGTAACTATAAAACACCTAACTCTCATTAAGGATGTGCAAGGAGGAAAACAGATGGAGATCAATTACCCAAAATATCCTAAAAGAGAATTGTTTCTTATTTTTCATAAACAATGACAAGATGGATTTCTTCTCACCAGACTGATGCAGCACAGGCTGAGTTGAGGCCCCTAAAGAAGGCTTTTGTTCATTATCAGGAGAGGACAGTAATGAAGTTGAAGGGGGACTTTCTGTCGAAGATGATGTTGAAGGAGCTTGAGCTGACATGGTAGAAGAGGAAGATGATGGAAGCTGTTCAGAACCATCTACTTCCATTGCAGTTTCTGACTCTCTGCTAGGTGCCATGTTATTAGTAGCGGGAGCATCTGTCCGATTAGTGCCACCTTTGATTAAAAATAGAACAAAAAAGCAAGAAAAAGAGCTCAAAAGTAAACTTACTCTGCCTCTAAAGATCCTTTTGCACTACCATTCCTATAAAGAAATAGGCTCAGTTCTTCAGTCCACTAACATTTTGTTTACACCTAGGAAAGGCTGATACTGCAAGCCTGAAGATCCACTATAAACACAATTTCTGTTGTAATCATTGTTGGAAAGAAGGAAATCACCTCTGGACCGTGATCTTCCTCGTCCTCGATTGCTCTGTGCAACTTCACTGGCTTCTTCAAACCACCTTGACAGCATATCTGACATCCTCTGCATCAGAGACACATTAGGACTCTGCTCCCCTGTAGAACAAATGGTGCTCAAGTTTTATCTACAGGTTTACCAAAAAGTACCTTTCCCCTCTTATTTCTTGCAGGAATGGAGACCACCCCTCACTCCCTTCTCCCACAAGAACAGTTCCCTCCAGCCTGTTCCCAATGCCCCTGGCTATCCCCATTTCCTCTCTGACCCTCTGCTGGGATCCCCCATTCCCCTCCTGCGCCTCCAGCAGAGGAGCTCTGACCTTAAAACACAAAAAATAGAATTGCAACAGCCAAAGAAAACAGACTAAAGGTGATTAATGATGCCATAGGAAATATAACCAATAGGTTCAAAAAAGATTTCAGAGGCCTACGGGAAACAGAACCACATGCAGATTGTAAAGGAGCAGATGGGATCACACCCCCCAGTGTTTCTAATGCTGTCATTCCAAATACTGGGAGAGCAAAAAGACAGACTAAGGTAATAGGACAGGCTCGTGTTCCCTCCCTAAACAGCATCTCCTACTGCCTGTGTCAGGTACAGACTCCTAGACACTTCTATTCTAGTTTGGGGAAGCAGGAAAGTGAGAACAACAGCACAGAAAATTTGGAAAGGGAAAGTGTAGGCAGAAAAGGGAGGAAGATTTAAGGGAACTAGAGTCCAATACTTGGAACCCCACAGCTTGTCAGATTTAAACAGAAACACATTAGGAGATGAAAATTAAGATGAGTGACAAAAAACGCTCTGCCCTGCTTTGGTGTTCCAATTTTTGATACCCGAGCATAGCTTTGGAAATGCTGTATCTACTAAATCTCAAGCAATTGAGTAATATGAGTAATTATAAACATGAAAATATAAGCATAAAAATTAGCCACCCTGTGTTACTAAATGACATCATAAAAATGAAAAGTATTATATTAGAATCCTATTGCTTTGAATTCCAGTCCCCTGATGTAACCATTAAAGAGCATTTCATTTATAACTGTGATTGCATGTGAGGTGTGACTATAAAGAAAAGCAATAAATGCTGGTGTTAGTCCCTGAGCAATGACAATGAAAAAAAGCTGTCCTTTACTTACATCAGCCTAACTGAAACAATATAATTTTCCTGGTAAGAGTATTTTCAATACTTTAAATTTTAAAAATCATTGCACAACAGCAGCTCTGCGCTAAACTCTCAGAAAACCATCTTAAGGCTTGGCTGATTGTTACAACAAGGACAATCAGGAGCACGTATTTAGGGAATACTTCAGAAAAACTGGAAAATAAAACCCAAACCAACATCAAAAAAAGAAACCCAAACCAAACACCCAACAAAACACAGCAGCAAAGACAACAACCCCAGTTCAAATGCAAATGCTTTTACCATCTCTCTCTCTCTCACTCTCAGGCCTTGCTCTTGGCCCAGTGTCTGACCAATCCCCTCTGAGCCGCAGACGTTTCACGGGAGGCTGACGTAACTGGGGGAGAGAAAAAACAGAGAAAAAAAGCATCACACAGCTATTTATGTTCTACAGTACAGGATTCTAAGCCTAAATATAAATCTCAATTTTCTTAAGTCACCTAAATTCCTATCTGTCACCAAAACAGAACGTCGGCCTTATGTTCAGATTAACCATCAATAAGCACAACACTTTTCAACAAAATGCACAAATTTTAGTTTCAACAGCCTAAATGACTCCCAGAGCTAATGCAGCTTTTATTTTAAACTAACTTCATCATGTTAATTGAATCTTTCTGTAGGGACCAATAATGATTAAGGTTTTCTTAAATTCAGCCTGAATTTTGCAGAAATATTCACCTCTTCACATTAAAAACAATATGGGAGTACCAGTTTAACAAAATATGGACTTGTAATTTAGCAAAAGGAAAAATACCAGACATTAAAAAAAATGGAAATTTTAAGCAAATAAACTCCTGTTTATTTTTTAACCTAATTTCTTTTTATTTTTTATAACACTTTTTTTGCAGCACGAAGTACAAAACAATCACTAAATGGGTGGTGTTACTTTCAGCAACTTCAAGAGAAATAGGGAGTGCTTTGGTCATTTGGAAAGACAGGTCAGAGTTTGAAGTCAAGTGTATTGGCTGGATATTTCTGGCCTTAACAGAAATAAACAAAACAAAACAACCAAACAAACAAACCAAAAAATCCAGAAAAACCCCCAAACCAACAACAACCCAACCAACCCAGAAACTATGCTGACAATTTTAAACTAAATGCCCTGTGGTGAAAGCATATCAAAGTTCATGACTCCACCAGCAGATTTAGGAAATTGAACATTTCTTCTATAAGCCAGGCTGAAATAAAAATACCCAAGCAACAACACTTTTAGGGATAACAACAAAGAATAAGCATTTAAAAGCAAAATTCCTGACTGTATTCCTGACTAAGAAAACACATCACATAAAGTGTGCTGGAAAACATTTAAAAATGGTTCCAAAAAGATTCTAAAAAAAGGAGGAAGGAAATGTCAACGTCACACTTCTCACAGCAAAAAGGAAAATGAAGTGATCATCATTGTTATCACACTGATCCTGCAGGTGAGGACAGCAGGATGCTCATGACTCATTGAGAACTCCCCTGTGGCCTCAGACTAAGGATAAGGAACTCAGGACACAGAGTCTGTGAAAGGGTGAGCAAAACACCAGAGAAAAAGCAGTGGATGCTTGGGAGAGTGCAGGGAGAAACTTCACTGTAGTTAAAGGCATTTTTTTAATATCAGAAAATCAGACTGGAAGGGTCAGCATCATTGTAACTGAGCTGATAATTACCAACTGCTTGACTTTTGAAAATTTTAATAGTGCTCAGTGACAGTGGCTCACCTCCTTGATCTAAACACCTTGTACTCCCTCCTGTCTGTCATGAAATGGTAACTTTTACCAAGGAGTGTCAACATTTGATTTCAAGGAATATGCTTCTCAGGGCATGAAAAGTAACAGAACACAGAGTGAGTGACCTGCCACTCTTGCTGGTGTTATGACCCAGGTTCAGGCAGGTACCTTCTCATCTCTGAGAGGGAAACCAGATGAGAAAGAAAACCAGAGTGACAAAATATTGTCAATAAATACATAAATAAATATGTATTAAAAATACACCATTTCTGTGACAATCCACTTGTCACACCTCAGTCTAGGACCAGCAACATTATTTTCAGATTAAAGGGGAACACAGCTAATGGTAATTCTTGTGAGCTGCAAGTTAAAAAAAACATAAACCATGAAATGAGGGCATCTTAACCACTTGCCTCTTCCCTTCTCTCTTCTGCAGAAGGGACTTTGAGTTCTCGTGCTGTGTCATCCTTGGGATCAAACAAGTAAATGTAATCTGAGGAGTAGCTCACAAGGATCTCTTGGCCATCTTCGCTGTAACACAGGGATGTTACCCTGCAGGATTTGTTGTTGAGATGAGGAGGGACAAAACGTGCCACCATTCCAACAGTGCCCCTGCCAGCGTAATTCCCTTTATTGAAAAAAAAAAAAAAAAAAGGGGGGGGAAGAGAGGAGGAAAAAAAGAATTACACATTTCCTGTTGCAAATTTTCAACAGCCTCAATAAACCCCTTATTTGGCATCCAACAAAAGCTAATCAGGGAAAAGTTATGTATCCTGTAGTTTCTGCAATAATTTTGATCGGGAGAATAACAAATCAGATTTTAGTCTTATTATTTTTGTTTACAAATGCTATGTACATTACAAAAAATAAAAGACGAACACACACACAGATATATATATAGAAATGTGCCACATAATAACCACCACATGGTGTTGTATGGAAGCTATCTGTCAAATGTGGTACAAATGGAAATATCAGAACCACAAAACAATAATGCAAATCTATATCTACACACAGATGAGGAAGGAATTCCTTACATGAAATTTTGAAAATTTAGGTCATACATCTCTTTTCCGCCCAATTTTAAAAAGTACTAATTTTTCTTCAAAATAGAATAACACTGTCACTTTGAAACTGCAGAACTATTCACTACCTTGGACTTACCACACTTTCCTGATCATTCACCTCCAATCCAAACACTAAAACGATCTTAAATTCTAGAATTACAAGTTTGTGAGCAGAAAAAAGTTACCTTTAAAAGTTCTAACACTAAGAAAAACAGACTGTTCCAAAACCTCTTACTATGACATGTAACTGTCAACTACATAGCAGAAATGATCAAATGAAAATCAAGTTTGCTCACTGGATGCAGAGTAATTGACCTCTTAAAAAAACCAAAAAACAAAAACTCCACACAATCCCAAACAAGCAACAGAACACTATACCAATATTTTTTAAAAACACCAGTCTTCAAAATCTTGATTTTTCTCTCCTTTGCTCCCCAGGCTAAATTCATGTTTTCCCTGTACTGTACAATACTAGAGTACACACACATTTTAGTCAACCCCCAGAACCTGTTCCCAGGCACTTCTCACAGAATTTTGTTGACCACTGTGATGAAAGGGAAAGCTCCTACAGAATGTCCACCTGATGAGAGGGATATTTTTATGTTTAGTGATCTTTACTGTTCCCTTTCTCCTCCACCACAGCCATCAACAGGAAAATGCTGCACAAAATGTCAGATTTTGTGCCACTGCTTATTGGTGTGAAGGTCACAGCTGTATTTTTAATTCCTGCGTGAATTAAACACACAGTTCCAAACACTGATCATACATTATAACCAAGAGCTATATTAAAATGACGTAACACATGTTTGTGCATCTGAAATTTTTTAATTAAAATCCTTAGGTAAGCATCTGAAGCATGCCAGCTTTCACCTGAGGAATCTGCAGCTTTTCAGTGAAATTGTGTTAGATACAGCAATAACTACTGCAAAGGCAAGCACAGTGCAGAATATTATGGAGTTCATAAGACCTCCTCCCATAAGCAGCATCAAGTTCCAGCATAGTAGAGTACAAGGCAAGAATTTAATTAAAATTCAGGTGGACCACTGGAGGCTGCAATCCCTGGCTTTTTAGAATCCTGGAATCACAGGTTTCGAGACAAAATAAGAGACATTACAAAATGTCCTTTTCTGGGTTCAGTACACAATGCATTCTAAGATGCATGAAGAGATTAGGTTTTCTTCTTCAAAGATTTCTGCATTAGCAAATATTAGAGTGAAATGATTTTATCATTACAAGCCATAGTTCCCAGAGAAGGAAGCTACACTTCTGCAGTGTTACACTTGTCATTCACCACCTGTTTAGAAAATAACCTGAATTTGGCACTGCCAATGGGCAGAAATGCTCACTGCACAGTGTGGCTCTTACCTGTTGCCCTTGTGCCAAGCATTCTCCTGTCATAGATCCTCACTGAGCTGTCAGAACAGCCCACAGCCAGGTAGTAGGGGATGGGTGGACAGATAGCAACAGAGGTGGCAGCACGACGACAGTTTATCAAAATATCCTGGAACACACAAAAATGCAGCATTGAAATAATAGCTCTGAACATTTGAGGTGTCATTCTTTTTGTTTGGTTTTTGTTCCACTACATAGGTCCCAAGGAGATTTTGAGAAAACAGGTCTGGCCTGTGAAGACAGATCATAAATGTGTTATCAGAAAAGCCACTGCACGGAAGGAAAACTACCAGAGAAAGAAAACTAGCACCAGAACAACTGAAAAGAAACCTAACCAAAACAAAAACACGGGAACATTTAAAAATAGGTAAGCTAAAACCTGCAGATATATAAACTACCTTGCACCTTGGATTTTCTTATGGAAACACAGTCTCTGTGGAGGTGGAAGAGTAGGAAATATGCATAAACAGTTTAAATCAATTAAAGGATCAGAATAGGTACAATCTACAGGCCAAACTGGGCAGTGGGAAAATAATGAAAGAAACCCCTAGAACTGGTAAATGTGCACAAGGCTGAACAAAATTAATCAAGACTAGCAATACATATACTTTGGTAGTTTTGCTCCAATTCAATATTAAAATTGTTTCTAAAATTCAAACACAGTGGATACTGGTGATACCTTCGTCCCTATGTAAGAAAATATTTGATAATTAATTATATTAGATTACTGGTATTACCAGTGTCCACTGTGTTTGAATCTTTACTAAAAGATTATTATAATATCATTATTATTAAAGTAATCTTTAGTAAAAGGTTTCATTCTTACATCTTTACAATCTTCCTTTGTGCAACTTGTTTTGATGCGAGTATCAAACCATCTCACGGTGCCATCCTCACCACAAGAGAGGAAAGTGTAGGGATCATTTGGTACTGTCATAATCTGCTCAAAATTAAGAAAAAAATAGGGTTATTAATACCTCCAGAAATAGCACTAATTTTAAAATAAAAGCATCAATATTTGGAGCAGCAGTAAGGCAAGAAGGACTCAAATCAAGCTTCCCAGTGAAGTAATGAGAAAAACTGAAAAACTGATGATGTTTCTTTGTTTTCAAGAAAAGGTTTGAACTGTTGAGTCAAAGGAAACTTTTAAATGTCACATAAGATTAAATATCCATAGGTCAAGGCTTACAGTTGTTTCTATTATCTTTTAATGCACAACATACATTTACTGCAATCACTTTTCAGATAACTTATCAGTTTGCTGCAACAATTCAACAAAAGCTCAGTTTATTCTCTATCAAGTAATAGGAGACAATTACAAACAAAGTCTACAGAAGTCTGAATGCCTTCAAAAGACTAAATGGCTTTTATTCCCATTGGGTTATTCCTTTACAGGTAGTTCCCTGCAGCAAGTCTGCATTAAAGGCTGTTACCAAGGTGCCTCCTCACTGCAATTTTAAATTTTTTTAATTTTTTTTTTAAGAGGCCATTTCATTGACCCATTTTCCTAAGCTCAGCCCTTCTCCAGCTAGGGACAAGTCAGAAGGAGTCTCACATGAATGGCTTCATCAGTCTTCTCAAGCCAAAATAAAAAGGCAAGTAACCATAATGTTAAATATGACCTGGATTCCACAGGTCAGTGAATGCAGAGGAAATGCCAGTTTATTTACGCTCTGTCTCTTAAAACAGAGAATGTTGTGGCAGTATTTTTCTTTTCCTACACTCCTGCTACTATCAGTAGAAATTTATAAAGCAACAACAATGGTTAATAGTATAACACATTCACTGAACACAGAGCATGAGCGATTCTTTAACATTTTAAATGAGATGATTTATCATCCCCACTCCCCAAAATTCTTAATAAAAGTAACTTGTGCATATCTGCAAATCTTTCTACCTGAAGTGGGGTTACAAAGGGAACAGCTGAAGGCTTGAGCCCCCTTGTAAGGCTCAGCACAATAACTGAGACAATGCTTGCTGTGCCAAATAACTTGCAGAACAAAGCCAAGGTTTGAATACCAATAGAACAATAAACTTCTGAGGTCTGACCACTATTCCTCAATATATCAGTGTAACATACTGAAAAGACTGTTTTTCATTACACGTTTTGTTCAAATTAACTTTATTTGCGGAGTTATAAAAGTTAGCAGTTGTTCTTCAATGCACTAAATTCTTCTAGCATTTAGCAGAGCTTTCAGTGAAAACATTTTACTGCAATAATGTTGCTGAATGTGGCAAGCTCTTATTTCTAGTAGCTGTATTTTATTTTTGTTCACACAGATACTATTTCACCCTGTACAAGTAATAAAACTTGCACGTGACAACTTTTATGTGCAGTGTGCAGAAATATCCCAAGTACTTTATGAGCACCAAACCAGAGAAATGGAGAAGTGCAACCTCCAATAATTGAGTCAATATTACTACATTTAAGTTCAGCAAGTTCACATTAAAGATAGATAAATAGATAAAATTGGTTTTTCACTAGCTAAAATCTTGTTTTCTACTTAACTTTAAAAGTGTATAACTATATGACCATTTTACTGTATTTAAAACAAGAAAGTAAGAGGCGTCCATATAAGTAGATTCTGATTCTCTTTCTGAAACATGGTTCAGATGAAGGGCAATAAAGAAAAGATTTGGCTAAGGAAAAACAAACTTGTCAAGGCCTGGTACAAACAATAGATTCTTCAGAAACGTGTCTCAAGAGCCTCTTCCTCCACTTATTCTATTCTCACTCTGAACTAAAAACAATTGTACAATTATCTCACAATTTACAACAATCTACACCAATTTCCACATTCCTCCGTTTCATGTTTTTGCAATGTCTTGAACTGCCACAAACTCCAAGAGCTGTATAAATCGAAACCACATTCAAATTTAGAATGGGTACCTCAGGGGCAGCTTTTAGCTTTTGTTATTTAGAGAGCCCAGTGAGTCAAAGTTCTATATTTAACGTGATGATGTGGTTACATACAGCTGGGCAGTAACATCACAATATTTAGAAATTATCTCCCCACTCCAGGAGCCTCTCAACCTCAGTGCAAAACAGGAGAAGAAAAATAACTTAATTAAGAGACAGAGTTGTTAATACAGCCAAGGTCATATAGAGACTTTGATATTCCTTCCATTAACAGTGTTTAAAAGCAGCAAAAATAACCAAAACTGTATCACACTCTTGTCATTCAAAACAACAATAATGCCCTCTTGTTAACATTATTGCTGAATAAAAATCATCCCAAATAAGACCACTTTGACTATGCAATATAGCAGGGAAATGTAATTGGTGTAATTACAACCACAAGGACACTTTTACTACAGGAACAAAAATAACTCTGGCAGTACTTCAGCCGCTTTCTTTTTTCACACACTCCAATTCTTTTTATGAGAGGTTTTTAGAGCTTTTGTTCACTTAACATGCAAAGAAAGTGATCTAAAAGCTTGCTATGAAATCTGAGCTGAATAGATTAAAAAAATGGATTTGGGATTTTTCCCCCTGTGTGTGTACTGTAGTAGTGTTATTAAAGCCCCAACAAATAAATAGTGAAAGAAACAGGAACATTTATAACCTAAGAAAAAAATGGCAATTTTTTCTACTTTAAGCACAGTAAGTTTTCTAAGCAGCAGCTTTTGCTGTTATTTAAAAGAAGCAGATAGAGCAATAAATCTTATTATCTTCCTAGCCTAAATAACACTTTGCTTCTTCACTTGCCTGATTTATATCAACAAAACTTCTAAGGGAGGATTGAAAACATTGTGGCTAAATTTACACCTAAAGAGTTAACTAGAATACACAATAGAAAAATTATCTACAACTGTAAACACATTTTTCAGATTAGGTTGTTCACACATGCTGAACTAAGCATTTCTTAGAAGGATCTAAATTGTGAAAAAGGCATGAAACTGCTGAAAAGTTCAGGGAAGAGGGGAGGGGCAGGGGGAAAGAATAAAAATAAAAATGCACAAGTGTCAATTCCCCCACCCCATAACCTACTTCAGGAAGAAATTCAGTGCTCAATTTAAATCTTTTTTTACTCTGCAGAACATTCATTTAGTGAAGGTGAATTCATATTTGCAATGTGGTCTTAACAGCACGACTTTTTGCAAAGTTCTCCATTTAATTTAGATAGCACATTTCTCTGTTCAAGTCTTTTTAAAAGGAAAGAAAAAAGCACCTCAAAAAAGACAGAAGTTCTGTAACCCTCACTGCACTGACACAAAGTTTTCAGCAGTCTGGTTAAAACCTTGGGCAACAATACAATAAAATATGTATTTCACCCATCTTAAAATGATGATATATTCATGAGGTACCTCGTAGGTAGTCCCATAGTGGCAGGTGTACTGGCATTGCCTGTTGGTCTCTGCATCCTGTTCAACATTCGTGTAGAAAATGACTCCATCTCCAGAACAAGAAACAATCTGTTTGTCATTGGTGCATGGTAAGAACTTTGCACTGAAAATATTGGCCCTGTGTCCTGAGCGAATCGTTGTGAGAACCTAAAGGACAAAGGAAAAAAAAAGGAGGCTGCAGCAGGTCAGTGTTTTCCAAGCAAATAAAGAATGGAAAAAACTCAGACTGTGAAATACCACTTATGCACAAGCTGCCAGGGACCTACAGTTCAATACAACAGAGGAGCTGTCTTTACACCAAATTTCTTCTAAGAACAACGTGCTTCTGCAAAAGAGGTTTACTCGGGGACTTGCACAAAGCTGTTGGCAAAATCCAAGGGCTGGAATGCAGCTGCCACCTTTGTTTTTGCAACGCTGGTTACACAGCACATCAGGTTTCTCAAAGTGAAACATTAGTCAGGGTGATGGTGCAGCCAGCTAGCATGTCAGTGAGGAGACACTTAGAAGATCTGGGATATTGTAAGTCAAGAAGAATAAGGCACTGTAATCCAAGCCAACTTTATAGACTTTAAAATTTGATGGTACTCTTAAATTCACTCTGAAAAGGAGAACTGAAGTTTATAAGGAAGGATGTTTTGAAACTAGCCAAAAATAAATGAATATTTAAGCACTTGATTATATAGGGCAACAAACTGGGACTTGACTTAGTCTCTCATTCATCCACAGTAAAGCAGAGAAACATATGATTTACTTCACCATCACAGCTGACTTTAAACTCTTTGTGGCGACTCTTTATCCTTCCTCACTTAGTCTACCAAAACTGAAAAAACCTCCACAAGCTTTCCTGTGAACAAGTGAACATTATATTCTTATTTCCCCCATCTGCAGCACTTGAATCAAATTGCATTTTCACCACTCCCATTAGGAAAAAAATACTTACCAAGTTGTTTACAGTATGAAAATTACTTCCAAATTTCCACTCAATTAACTTAATCAAAGGAAGTGTTTTGCAAATGAAGTTTCTCTGTCAGTAGCAGCTCATGCCTAACAGTTCAGCAGAACTATTTTACATCTGTTTAATAATTCCCACCAATAAAGTTTAATACTGTATCTGCATATTCTGAAAGATACAAAATATTGATGGCTGAAGTCTATTTTTGCTACTCTGCCTAGATAGCAACAGAAAATATGGTGATAAGGATATCTGCCAAAATGACAGAATTACAGCACAGTTCTGATACCAATTTGCTGCCTTTTCCTGTACTGATTTTCTTACTCAAGCCAGAGAAAATAAACTAATACAGCTGTAACACTCATTTAAAAAATCACATCTCTAGTACATTTCAGAAATAACACTGGTTATTGAGTCTTCTTGCTGGTACCTGCTGTTTTATAATTGCATTTGCATGTATTGGGAAAAAAAAATTAAAAATCATCTACTCTGCTGTTACAAAAAATAAATAACTCAGCTAACTGTGAAAAATAAAACGAGAAAACATTTCCCATATTCCTCATTAGGCTTAAGTAGTAAAGAAGTTGAGGGGAAAAGTAGTAGTAAAGAATGGAGGGGAAAAAATTGCCCCATGAAAGCATAAAGCTTAAATTGCAGTACTTTTAAAAATATTACAATATTCTAATGTAAAAATTATGTAACGAACAACTATCTCATAGTGGGATATTAAAATAAACTCTGCACAATAAATAACATTGAACATCTTTCATTTGCATGAAAAATTCTTACTCTGCAAGTCACTCCAGCAACATTCACTTGGGAATATTTCCATCATCCACTTCAGAGCTGCCTTGGATGCTGCTTTTTCAGCAGAACTCCCAGTCCAAGAGAAACCCTATTTGGTGATACTGATCTGAACTTTGTCAGGCTGACACCAGTAATTGAAAGGAAGAGATGAAGTTTGGAAGCCATGGCTTGTCTGGGGAGGTGAGCAAAAGGGCCTTACCTATAGGCACAGGCAACGCTCCAAACCATCACCATTTTCCCACCACAACCCTTCAGGAAAGCAAAATATTGTTTTCTACTCAAACTCTCTTCCACCATACCAACCACGTCTTTTGTTTCTCCCACACATTTAATTTTTGAGCCTGTCCTCAGGGTTTAGTTGTCAGCCTCTGAGAGGACACAGCTCAGAGCATCTGTTCTACCAAACCATCAGCAGTTCCTTCAAGAGAAAAGTGTGGGACAGTGCCACTACCTGATGGATGCCAGCAGGCACTACTAGGAGTCTTGCAGCTGCATTGCAACCCTTATTTCAGTATAAATTATTCTCCATCCACTTGCAGGCACACACACAGCAATGTAATTTTACATTGGAGTGAGCTATTTTAATCAAGACTGGCACCTCAACAACGTTACACAGAAAGACAACTCAGTACATTACGCAGAGCAAGAACGACAATATTTTAGAACTGAAGTGAGAGGAAAACAGTTTATCTGACTACAAGATTTCATGAGAATTACTGAATCCTATTGCTGGTCCTGACACTAATCTGTGGTGAGACCATGTTCCCTTTGTGCCCGCCCATGTACCGTAAAACGGGATAATACCAATGTTGCAAAGGATTAGAACTGTCACGTTTTAAAGCACTGAGGAGTTTTATTCTCATTTAAGTACACTGGGAAGTGCATGGTATTATCTTTGTCACATAAGAATTAATATCTGAAAACTGATATATTGAAAAATATCTTTAATATGTTGAAAAACAATAACTTGCGTCCTATTTGAAAATTTACAAGCAGCTAGAAACAAACCTACCTTTCTGCTGTAGGGATTACTAATTACCAGGTTGGTGTCATCTGAGCCAGATAAGATATATTCTCCTGTATCATTCCAGCAAATTGTATTCACCTGCATGAATTAAAAAAAAAAATTGTTTAGACTTACGTTAATTCAATTTTCACCATATTAAAACATCCAACACTACAGAAATAGGAGTTAACAAATTCAACTGAAATGATATAATTTCTAAGCAGCTTGCATAAAAGAAATTGTGTTTTTAAAACAAATTGATAAGGGAATCACCTGCTTCACCTACGGCATCTCAATTACTCCCTCTGTTCCTCAAGAGTTCATCAGGTAAATAAAGCTTCCCACAACAGCCACAATTTTACACACTCAGGTGCTTTAATGTACCAAATCTACTGCACAGAGAGTTCTCTGAATTTGAACTGGAGGG
This sequence comes from Cyanoderma ruficeps, assembly GCA_008694505.1. NCBI lineage: Eukaryota > Metazoa > Chordata > Aves > Passeriformes > Timaliidae > Cyanoderma > Cyanoderma ruficeps. The sequence continues at coordinate 2,250,511 of VZDJ01006092.1, forward strand.
CATCACAGCGCTCTCGTTATTGTGTCTTCACCATATCCAAATTCTGACCATCCATTGCTTTGCACACTTTTCAGTGACCACACCTTCTCAGGGAAAAGCACTGCAGAATCCATCCCAGATCCCTTTTGAAAAGTGTGAGTACGCTGGGAAAGAATAATCCTACAGTGAGGTACAGAATAGTATTGGGAGACCTTTACAATGCATTTCCTTATCAATTCTCCTTTTCACAAGACTGTGCTTAATAATGTGTCAGTGAAACAAAGCTGTGAAAGCACCCAAAATCCAGGAAGCTCAAAAGGTATCCTCCAAGCAGCCGCTCATGCACAAGCACCAAAGACTGCATGCAGACCATTATTATTTCAAGTAAGACTCTAAAATACCTTCAAGTGTCAAACTGCAGCCATCACCATTTTCTGCTGGCTAGATTCTGTTGGCAGAACAGCTGCCTTAGTGTGATGTACCAGACTGGATACAGAATTGGTAAAAAACCCACTTTGATCTAAATTATTTTCTTATGCCTTTTTTTTTTAATTTAAATGTTTCACTCTGAGCCCCCCCAAAACAAAAATATTTTTTATCTAAAATAAATACAGCCGTTCTAGTTACTGTTTTAATGGCAATTTAGTTGGGGTTAGTTGCAAAATCCATTTCTATTACTGCCCATTTGGAAAGAGAAATTATGACAAGAAATTACTGGGGTGCTCACAGATATCAAACACTTTCTTGCAAGAAGCAAACAATTTGTACTGCTCTAGGGAAAGGAAATGATAGAAGCTTATGAGAACGTGAATGACGCGGAAAAAAAAAAAATAATTTTCTGTGGATCTTCACAGTACAGGAGATGAAAGGCCTTAAATGAAACAATCAAATGACAGATGACTTTTTAATGAAACTGGAAATCATTGTTATGAAACACCATAAACACCAGAAGTGGAAAGATATACATATTCATCAAAGAGAAATGAAAAATGATCAGAAACAAAGGTGCAGCTTCTACCTCCATCTGCCCATTAAAGCGTGATGTGTTGTCCAGAACATCCATCAAATACTATCTGCTTGCCCTGTCTCAGCTTCCTTCAAAAATATGTGCTGGCCACTTTCAGGGCCAAGTTATCAGGCTCCACTGAGCTTTGGTATGACCTTGCATGGCTACTCTTATGGTTTTATAACTCTGGCTGTCAATCACCAAGAACCACAATTTCAACTAGCCCCCAGCACCATCTATCATTGAAATAACCTGCCCTGACAATGGCTGTACTCTAAAATGTTGTCAAACATTGCACGGCACTACAGCCAGGGCAAAAACACAACCCAACAATGTTTATTTTCATCTGCATTTCCTCTCAGGCAGAAAAATATTATTATCATTGCCCTAAAGAAACCAAAATGCTAATGTAAGATTACAGGAATAGAAACAAGAACAAAACACTGAAAAAAGCCCAAGGAAGCTACTGAAAAATTTAAAGTCATGATATGAGAAAGAAAAGTTAGTACAAAAAAATTAGACAAATTGAGGGGGTGGATGCGTATATTTGTGTACAAACACACAATCTGAAGGGCAGAGAAGCAGAGAAACATTGAAGATGCAAAGGGGAGACAAGATTATCTGAAGTGCAGCATCACAAATCTACACAAGATATCAACCACTCTCCTCCAAAATTCCAATTTCATTGCAATGATTGCCTCAGCTGAGCAATTTCAATATACCCTGCCCAGATCAAAGTTGGTTCAAAAACAATCCTGAAGTAAGATGACCTAACTAGATGTGTACTAGAAGTCTGTAACTAAATGGGTTTTTTCATTTTGTACCAAATCACCTTCTCAGTGTTGCTGACAACAAATAATCCAAAAAGTAACTCTTTCAGTGAAATAACATTGTTTTGGGGTTTTTTCAGAGACTTTCCAGTCAATACACAGAGCGTTCAGCACAACCTACTGACCAACACCAAATAACCCAAATATATTAGCATATGGATCACTAAAAACAGATGCTCAAAAAAACCCCCAGAATTAAAAAAAAGTTCTCCTCTCATTCCATGGTAGCAAGTCTGCTACTAAAATACAATGTAAAACAAAAACTGGTTAGAAAATTGATGTTTATTTTGAAAAAGCTACATGGTGCACTACGTGCACTGCCACTCAACCCCAGCTGGAAGTGTAATGTAACAGTTACTATTCTGAGGGTTTGGAAACCTTGGGAAAGGGTGCTGGAGCCAGAAGAAAGGATACATCAAACACAAAGCACAGACAATTCCTAACAAGGTAAGAAAAGTCGAAGGGTGAGTAATTAGCTTTTTTTCCATTAAGTACTCCACATTATTAATTGTATCTAATTTGATTTGTCACTCATCTAGCCTTGCAATGAGTCGGCGGGCGCTTTTGATTCATTAGTCAATTAGTCAGATACAGATTTACTATCTCTGTGTTTTCCTCAAAGACAATGCAGGAGGCAGTACAGCCAATCCTTAAAAAACAAAAAACTCCTCATTTCCATGCAAAGTGACATCAGAACCAACTCTCTTGTGAACAGAAGAGATTAACAGAATACAAAAATAGAAGAAAAGAAATAAAAATGGCTGTAAATATCCAGAATGTCAGGACTATCCCCCCAGCAAACAAGGAGGTGAAAAAGGCAGTGCTTTTCATCAGTGGAGTACAAAGTGGAAACTGTGTTTCTAACAAAACACAAACTCCCTATCCTGGTTTAAGCCCGGCTTTGAGGACTACATCTGAAAAGGACTTGTTCCCAAATGCCATCCTAAAGGAGATGAATGCCAAGAGGGATGCTGGTTTGTTATTGATCTGAATGCCTTTACACAGAAATGAGAAGTTACTCCTTCAGGTAATTCTCTTTATTTCAAAATGTAGTATTTACTCATGTCAAATGCTTCATCTACATCCTGCATTTCAACCTTCCTCAGCTCTCACAGAAGAAAAACGGGAAGAAAATAAGCCTTATTTTTACTGCAATTCAATATGGTTTAGAGTTTCTTTATCCTCTGCTTTCCTCACACTTCATTGCTGCTGGTCCAGATTACTTCTCTTTCAACATTTCTCCTTTGCATTTAATCACTTCATACAGAACAGCTCACCTAACTCTGTACATTTCCTCATCTTCTTAAGCTCCCTTTACAGCTAGCACAGAGACTGGCAAGTTCTGGCATACAAATGATCTTGTTGAATTTGACCATGTGAACCTTGTTGGAAGAGACAAATCCTGCCCTGGAAGGATGATAAGGGTAGTGGCAGACATCAATAATTCTGCTGAATCAAGTCCATTACTTCACACACTACTGCTAGAGACTGTGTCTTCAAACCAAGGGGAAAATGGGACGGTTTCAAAGAGAATTGCCCCTGAACTCTGAGGTGAAAATACTCAGATTTTAAACATAAAGGTTCTGTGGTAATATTACTGTTACAAGAACATGGATATGTGAAGTAATTCATGGAATATTCCCTACTTCACAGATATCCTGCCTGGGTATGATTATACACACAGCTGTATGTCCCACAGGTTCTTCTCTTCTGTGTGACAGGTAGAAACTTGGACTTTACTTTTATCCTCAATTAGTAAAAAGATTTCTTGCCTTAAGTAAGTTGTCCACCGTGTCCAATTACACAGCACGCTTTACATAGAAAACATAAGTCACAACTTATTCAACAGAACAATGAAAAAGTTCTTAAAAACACCAATCAACCAAACAGCAACCAAAGAAAACCCCAAACCTCTGCCATCCAACCTTCATCAAAAAAACCCAACCACCCAAAAATCGAGCCCAGAAACACCTTGTAATAGGCCAATATGGCATTCATTCCCCACACTTGAAATGCATGCTGAGCCAGTAGTTGTGGGAAGAAGAAATAAAAATAGCTTAATCACCATGGATGGTAATAAAGAGTTTAATGATTGTAATTTCACTGATTTCTATTTCATGGATTTTTTTTAAATTAATAGAAGAAATGATACTGAGTGGTTGTTAGCCTTAAAAGATTATTCCTTGCAAAAGACCACACAGTAAATGAGGTAAGAACTCCCAATAGCCCATTTCTCAAAGGTGGAGAGTTCTGAGCAAATTTAGCTTCTAAAGACTTTTTAAAAAGTCTTTAGAAAAAAAGATTTTTTCAAACTGTAGTATTTCAATACTGTATTTAAACACTGCAGTGGTATTCTAAACACCTGCAAATAATGCTGTAAGTTTACAACTAAAGCATTTTCCATCCACATCTGCAATTTCTATTACGTGACACAGAGGCAGATAATTGAAATAGAGATCAGTCATTTAATTTTTAACAAGTAGTGAACAAATTTTATTCTGTTTAAATAGGAAAAAATTACTTCTTTTACAAGGAAATAAAGAAAAAAAATAAAAATCAACTTCAGGAAAAGAAACTTGAAAAATTTAATCTTAAATATTTGAGGAGAAGCAATATTACTTAGAGAAGGAATTCAGATGTAAAGTATCACTGTTACAATCCCGAATATAAAAATTAATAAATACATATAGAATCATAGAATTGTCTGGGCTGGAAGAGACCTTACATCATCGTTCTTGTAACATTTCTTGAAAAAGAAAGAGAAATATATACATTTGTTTCTTTACACCAACACCATCTGTACCAGAACATTAAACTTATTATGCAGTCAGCACAGGAAAAGCAGCTCACGTTTTATAGACAGCAATTCTAATCCTGGCCTTTCCCAGACTTTCCAGGCTCACAAGAACACAGGCCCACCAAAATCATACTTCTGACCTCAATAAGGCTGGATGTCAACACCACGTGTTCCTTAAAACTACCACTGTGTTAATTTACAATTCTATCACTCCTTAACTAAAATCCAAGCAGCTCAAGCTAAAATAATCCTTACATTTGAACAGCTTTAGAAATACACACGTTAAAGTACAAAAGCTGCACTTATATTTTCATTTTTTTATAGAATACTTTCATTTTTCAGATATCTTGTACAACAAATACTTTAACAACCATGAGTTTCTGTTCTATTCCTCAAAGGTAACATGGCAGCCTCCTTGTCCTAAACCTTTTAAGCTAATTTAGGTAAAAGCATTTATTTGAAAGGATGTGTTTTAAAATATTTGGACCATTTCAAAACTAATATTTAAATAAGCAGTATTTCAAGTTATGTTGAGCCTTGCCTTTCAGGAAGGCTTATTTTTGTTTTCATTGTCTATAAGTCAGCATGTAGCACTTGATGATTTGCTTTTTGAAAATGGAAAATAAATCACTTAGAACACTAATAAAGCTTTAAGTCAACACAGTATAACAAAAAGCCTCAAAAAAACAGACTTCATTTCAAGGTTTAAGATGAATCCTAACTGAAAAGGTAGGGGCTTTTACCACGGCAACAAAACCACAATTTAACAATTTTTAACAATCAGAAAAGCAACAAATTACTTACACATCCATCATGCACATTCAAGGTTGCTTCAAGTTTTAATCTTTGGATAAATTCTCTTCTTCCTGTGAAGAAAAATACCAATGACATAATCTTTAAAAACTGAAGTAGTTAAGAGCCTGCTAATGACCACTCACAGGTAAAAATCTAAACAGTAAAGAACCAGAATATAAATTGAAATCTTGAAACAATTCATATGCTGCTCATTTTACAAATCCTAAGACAAGCATGACATTTGCTGGTTCTTCCACCACCTTTCATAAGAGTGCAGAAGGGAAATGAAACATTTCACAGGTTCACAGGCTGATGCTCCCTCTAAAGCTAATAGCAAGAAAACAGAAATTAATCTTGTGGTTATTCGGTTCACTTAGCTGAGAGAGAGCAAGTATAACATAGTTCAAGCAGTACAACCCTTGCATTTGGAAAATTAACATTTAAGACCAGTAACATTCTGTTTCATAAAAATTATATGAAAGAGAGAAATGAAGGATAAAGATGAAATCTATAAACGCATGTGAAGACAAAGCCCCAGCAACTTTCATGTCCTTATACCCTATATACAAACTGATTTACCACTGCACTCAGAACCACTACTGTACTAAACACATGAAGAGGGAAAGCCAAATTTATTGACAAAAATGTGGTCTTTTCCTGAACTAGATATTTAAACACATGGCTCCAACTCTCAGATTATACTGAACCTAACATAGCCCAGAAAGCACTTTCAGAAAAGAAAAATACTGATAAACCCAGTATTTTTAACTTCAATCCCAAAAGCTCTTAAACTCAAGGACCATTACCCCCCCCCCCTTCTTTTTTATTCTGTGTTAGTACATCTTTCAGAACAAAATTCCAGGTAAGAGCATCAGACTGCAGGCCTATGCCAGGCTGCACTGTTTCCAAATATGTAACTGTGAAATTCACTCAAAATTAACCTTAAAAACCTAGAACCAGGAAAAGAACAGCAACAGAATCCACATGTGAAAAATCCTACATTTCTGAACTTGCCTTGGTCCAGCTCAAGGCAGAACCACATCAGAGCTCAGTGTGGCAAATATTTGGAAAAGTATTTTCTCCTCTCTCCACTCGCTTCCTTTGAATGCTTTTTATTTCTCCCATATACTTCCCAACCTGAAAAAGAACACCTGATATGCAGGTGTTCACAACCACATGTCCGGAAGCATTCACTGAGCATCCCTGCCCCACTCCCTCCCCAAAGGCCAGGACACCCTTTCCAGCAGCATCAGCTCCTGCAGCTACACCTGCACCCCCTCCAATGTTCATACAGCTTTCCCTCCATCAAAAGGTCTGGGTTAGATGCCTCAGTTTGGCTGGAACTAGAAGCCACCTCCAAAATTCAGAATTGCTCATAACACAGCTTAAGTACCCCATTAGATGAAGATCATACTTCAGCAAAATATTTTTTCTGTTTCAAGAGGAGGTACTTAGTGAGTGATATGGTTATAAAGTGCTTGCACTTAAAGCACGCCTGAGGCAGCTTTAAAAAGAAAAAAAACAGACTTCTCTCATGCCCTATTTTATAAATATTGAAGTTGTGACATCTCAGGTGCTACAATTTCTGTTAACCAGGAACAACCATAATTAGAGGAAGATTAAAATAATGACATCTTATGCACCATGCTCTGCTAGTAAGAATGTATGTATTCTTTGATTAGGAATACGCCTACCTAGTTCACTGTGCTTTCTGTACCGCTTGTCCTTACTCACTTTTCTCCCCTCCAGGAACAGACTTTGACCATAGATTCTTCATGGTCAATTTATTGTACCTTTCAGTGAAATCCTATTATTTTTTCAAACCGAATGTTTTCTGTGTTTTCAATGAAGATTCCTGCTTTCAGGTTAATTCGATTTCTTCAATTCTTGTAAGTAAATGTGAATGCTGAGGTGGGAAATATCACCTGCTGCATGCTTGGGTATCACTTTGCATAACAGAAACTTTAAATTTTTCTTCTGGGGTGCTCCTGGGATGCAAAATACAGAGCACTAATACACAACTGTAGAATAACTTCAGTAAGAATTGTATGCTCCATAGGCCAACACAAAAATACAGTGTTTGCCAGAGCCATCACACTTTCACTGAAGAACAGAAAAATCTGATAGCAGTGGATGATTGTTGGGCATTGCACCACGTGCATAAAACACACCTGGAATGAGGTTACATCTGCAGAACAACAGGCAGGTACTTGCTGAGAATCCTCTGTACACACACACCAAAGATGATTCAAACCAATTTTTAAAAACAAACAGAGCTACAGATCTTTCTCCTTCCTGTACGCCTTGGTTTTAATCCAAATCACTTAAACCAGCAAGTAAGAAACAATAACTGTGTTCTAATCACATTTTCAGTTCCAATTTTAATTTCCTTACAGAAAGCTGTTGACAAAATAAGATATGAACAACTTGCCAGTTGTTAGATTAGGATTTTTTGGTCTTAATAAGAACACATCATCCATACAAGTTTCAATAAACCTGAGATGCAGACATAAAGTGTCTCATATACTCAACACTTGGCCATTTAAAACATTTAAAAAATATGTTAGGATTGCATATATGTGTTTAGTCATTTATCCTTTGATCATTTTATATCTAAATATTTGAGAAAGGAACTAAATACAAACAAAATTACGCCTTAAATAGTTTTGATACTCCCTAAAGGGAATATAGAAAATAGGGCAAGAGAGAAAGCAGTTAAAAACTTTTGTCTCCAAACCCCCTGTTTTTTGATTAAATGCAGTAAGACAACTGAATGGATTGTTTGTAGTTTATCTGATCATTCAAAACTAGAACCACCAGACCCTAAGTGGTGCTTTTACTCTAAAGTAAAAACCTCAACTACATGAATAAACTGATCTAAAGAAAATACTGCCTCTGCTTTTGCTGTTGTTAAAAGCTGAGCAAAGTCAGTGAATCTGTGTTCCCTGTACTTCAGCAATGACTCCCACAGGTTCCCTTGGTTCGATAAAAATGCTCAGCAGCAAGTATTAGAATTTGTCACTTGAATATTTTTGTCACTGATCCAATTTTATGACATTGAAAAAAATTAAGAAACAACAGCTCTTGGTTTGTTTTGCATTTACTCTTCAGCATCTCAGCTCTTATTGCTGGACTTGCTAACAGTGAGATTCTCCATGTCAAGGGCTCTGCTCTCTCAAGTGACAAGAATCTTCACAATCCTTAATTCCCATTCACCTAATCCAAAGGCTGCCTCTGTTCCCTCCACCTTCCTACAAAGGCAGCCCTCCTGGCTCCCCCTTCAGCTAAAATAATGGATGAAATCCAAGCTTTTAACAAAACCCCAAAAGTACTTTTGTCTTACAATATCAGCACCAAGACCTCTGTCATGTTTAGATTTTTCCCCCTCCAATACTGAGTACAGGCTCTCCAGCCAGAAACTATTTCTTTTTCCCCTTAACTATGTAGTACTAGAAAGGCAATAATTTAATTCTGTGAGGGTGCTTCAATATATTGTTTCCTATATTCAAAAAAGGCCTAGGACACGGATCAAGCGATCAAGCTGTCATCACCAAAATTATCTCACTGGACAGTGGAACACACATGGGGTTTGTTTCAAAACTGCAAAGGTGAATTTATTAACAAGAACACCATAAAGCAAAACAAAACAAAAAGCCCTGGTAAATTTCAAATGGCTGTGATGGCCTCCCTGTGAAGTGTTTACATAGCTGAAATTTGGAAAGCTGTCAAGCTAATGCTCCACCCACCCATTTTCACTAGTTATGCACCAAGTGAAGCCTCAAGGTTCGGTGCCACTCTCAGTACAATGATCAATAATATTTTCAGTTTTTAGCCATTCACCCATTCTCACCAAACATTATGAACTACTGAAGCCTCAAGGTACAGTGAAACTCCCAGTGCACTGATCAATATTTTTTTTAGTTTATATTAAGCTGGAGACTAAGGGACCATTCTGTGTATGAAAGAAGCCCCACCTTGAGTTGTTCATAATACAAATTTAAATATGGGAAAACAGGTGAAAGAGAAGCTGCAGCTGTTTCTTTGTAACTTTATTTCTTCAAAACACCCACGTTCACAAGGTCAAACTAAATGCTGCCTAGCAATTCCCACCTGGAGGATTATCCAACCTGGGTGTCTGGGCACATTTACAGAGCTCTAATCTCACTTCAGGGAGCAATACCAAAATACAACAGCATCCCTTATACTCCCCACTCATAGTCCTTATGACACCATTTAGGTCACAATCCTCAGTTTAGGAATTGCTGATCAAGTGCTTTCTACCTGCCTGTTTTGGCAAAGAGACACATACTTTTCTTTTGTAAGCAACTTAGTCAAAGCTGCTTCAGAACTGATTACAGCAGACAAGTTAAACACTTTGAGCATGTAAAATCTTCATATATTTAAAACTTGCTCCAGAACTTCCCACTGAAGAAGTACATGATAATTTCATGATGAAGGCTTAGCTTTAAAGCACACTTGTGCTCCACAGAAATTTAACTAAACTTTCACCCAAAGCAGCACCAACAGAGTGTAAGATGTTAGAAGGCAACCCTTATTCAGTAATAGACCCCATTTATCAAATGAACACTCATTTATATCGAGCTGGCTCTTTGCAAGGCCAAGTCCCTCAGTGCTGGCTCGCTGTGACATTTGGAATGCCCTAGTTTAAAGCTGAAATGGAGCCAGCATCTGTTCCCAATGCAGAGCACATGTTATCCTGCACTCTGAGTGCATTTCAAAACTTCTCCTGGTTTTCCAGGGGAGAGTTTAGGCATTTCTGAAGCAGCTCTGTTTGTATTCAGCTTATTTTGCTGGATCAACTACAGCAAATTCTGCATCATGATATATAACTTTTGATCCACACCTCAACACACTTTTTCCAGCAACCAGAATTCTCCATATACCATACAGTAAACAGGACTATAAGCAGTATGCACTGAATTAGCTTTCATCAAAGAAAGTTAAAATTCTTGAAGATCAATTAAAACCTTAAAAACCATTTGTTAGCTATGCAGGCCGACACTGGCCCCGTTTTATAGTCATTGAAACTATGACACAGGAAACTCAAGCAATTTATCAAAGGAAAGAGTGAACCAGCAGTACTGCCAGAAACCAAACCCATGGGTGTGACCTCCAGTCCTTTGAATGGGGCCCTGTGTTATATTTCTTCACTCTTCTGCACTACTGTAAAAATGCCAAAAATGATATCTCTTCATTCTGTCAATGTTTAAAAGACTACCTTTCAAAAGACTCTGATCAACTACTTCATTATAGTTTAAGTTCAAAGCAGATAACTCAAATTATTCTCTGTTCCTAATGATACATCCTGAAGCCTGAAAGCATGAACACTACAAAGAAAACACAAAATATTTTTATTGTCTACAAAGAGATTTCTTTCCCATTTTAATATGTCAGAGCTTTGCTACTTACCAGCCAGAATCAAACAACTTGATGCTAATAAAACCATAAGATAGGTTTAAGTAATGAGCTTTAGGTACTAAGAAGCACAAAACTTTCAGATATTATAACACCAAGACAGAAACAACAGAATACAGGACACTACGCCCTCAATTATAAATCAGCAAGCCTGTAATATCTCACAGTGAGTATATTAATATAAAATCTAATCTCAGGAAAACAAAAAAACCCCAAAAAAACCCCGAGAGATCTGCTGAAGTTTCAAAAAAAAAAAAAGTTCAGCAATGTTATACAGTTTAAGGTAATAAATAAGCATTTTGGAAAATACTTCTGTTTAGGTTTGCTTCTACAGAATCTGCAAAAATAGTTACTGTAGGTAAAAGCACAGGTAAGATATATTTGCATTAGTAGCAATGGCTGTAATTAACTTTGAAACATCTTTTGGATACTGAAAGTATCACTCCCAAATATAACCCCCCACTGGGCTCCATAACTGGTAAGGTTTTTGGGCTTTAAACCAATGTCTTTAATTTCTGTTTGATATTTACTACGCTTAATGCCTGAAAGATTACATAAAATTCAGCTGCATTAATAGAAAGTTTAAGGTGTTCTCAGCCACAAAAATGTGGGATGAAGTACCTTTCTCAGAGAAGGCACTTTATCTGTGCTGTACTGACTGGTGCTAAGTGGATTTCATTCACAAGTACACCACATTCTGACAGATATCCTTACACTTCTCCTTACACTTAAGTCTTCTGTATTGTTCTTGCCATAGACTGCAAGTGAGGTTTTGTGACAGGAGGAAAAAAAAAAGCCAGTTTTCAACAATTCTGATATTTATTCAGTCCTTTAAAGCAGTTGTCCTGGGGTGACTTTATGAAGCTGAATTGTATCCCCATTCACCTATTTAGCCCAGAAATAAACTTTGCACCTTTAAAACTAGATCTGAGAGTGAAGGGGCGGGGGGAGAAGGAGAAGCAGTGAAATGTCTGAGGCATCTGTACCCAAAAAACAGAGAGATAAGAGCTTCAGCTTTCTCTCTCACATGGTGTTGCCTGCAGCATGGACAGCAGGAGAGGGCTCTCCTTTGCTTTTAGTTAGTTTTTTTGCTAGCTGAGGCAGAGACTGTGGCTTTTCTTTTTCTTAGAACTGATCAGCCTTGCTCTGGACCGAAAGCCCAGGAAAACAGTGGGAGCTCACACTTGTTGCCCACTGGGGCCCAGGACGTGGCATTTTCCAGCACAAGAGGGACTGATAAGAGACTGGGCTGACCTACACCCCACAGAAAAGACTCTCTGAGTTCACCATCTCTTCAGAACAACAAAAGGTTCCATAGTTTAATATTATTCATTTTTCCATGTTTGTGAGTACTTTGCTTCACAGTAGCCTGATGAGCAAATGTAAACTACTCACTGAGACAAAAAGCACTTGAAATTTTTATATTACAGCACAAATATTTCTAATTTCTATAGAGCAGAGGACAAAATTGACGTGACAAAACTAAGAGAAGCTCTATCTATGGAAAAGATAACACCACCTTACTCCTCTCAACAGAAAACTATCTGACATAGCTTAAGTGATTAACTGGATGTAGGATTAACTACATGCAAAAGCTTTTGCTGTTTTCTCCACCAGGACTAAAATAGAAAGAAACACCTTGAAATTGTAAAACAGATACCAATACAAAAACAATAGTTACCAGATCAAGAAAAATACACTTGTGCCCTGCTTTCTTCTCCAGAGAAAAGTCAAAGGAGGTTTGTATTGACTGAAGGCAGAATGAAGTATTATGCTGATTGTTGTAAGTTGAAGTAAACAGCACTGCTGTAGCTTTCAACATGTCTTTAGAAATGCTTTCCTCTGACTTTGAGAAGTCTTCCTCTGAAACTGCTATGTGGGCAGCAATGTTGAATATTTTCTTATAAAAATGACATCAATGCAATAACCCAGCCAATGCTTAACGACACTTGGGGAAATGCACATCAGGCACTGTGCTTTATGTTCTCAGGTACTACTGATCGCTGTGACACCCAAGGTCAATTTGGAGCTCCACTTTCCAGCAAGAAAAGATGGTATCTAAGAAGCTGAAATGTGGAGTTGCTGCACCCCAGTGCAGAAGTTAAAATTGCTCGTAGCAGAACCGGGGTCCCTCACCTCCAAGCACTCAGGCAAAATGAACACTAGAGCATGCAGAATCACTAAGGGAAGGAAAGAAAAAATGGAATCTGCTTTTAAGAGACAATTCCTAGCAGGAATGTCCTCTTTCCTGCTGAGGAGGTGCCCTCACTGCTGCCAGTCCTGCCAGAGGTGCGGCTTCTCCCACTCTGCCAGCAGGACTAATCCCAGGAATTCCAGACAAAGGCTCCGGGCTAAATCAAAGCCTACTATTTAAAGTTGTTTAAGCTAACTCAATACTCATTTTTAAACAGATTAAGAAGTGATTATACAGGAGCTTACCAGCATATCTACAGACATGTCTTCCAGCAAAAAAACCCCAAGGCCTGCCTTTCCCACAAGTGAAACTGAGAACACGGACAGCGTGGAACTGAATTAAAGCATTTAACAGACTGCACACCTGCCTAATTTAACATACCATTAATCCTGGGTAGTGTAAGAACTGTACATTGCTGCGTTTGTTTGGGGCAACTGGGGAAATAGATATATAGATAACATAACAGATACGGGTCATAACCCCATAGGATTACAAATGTAAACACCGGGCAATTGCCCAGGATTAAAGATAGATTACAAAAATCTAAATTAAAGATAGATTATAAGAATCAAAAGTTGAGCTCAGTTAGAAAGCTGAGTCTTGACAGTAGATGATTGTTAGGTTAACAGTGTACTGATAAAGGTTAAATTATCTCTGGGTATTTAAAAACAAATGGGAAAAAACCCCTTTACTTTTAAAAATTACTTTGCCTATTGCATTAAACTATATGTATTCATCCCGGGTAACAAAAAACCCCACCCTGTTTAACTCTAAAGACTCTTTTTTTTTTTTTTTACTGAAGACAGTTCTCAGGACATAACAGTGTTTTTAAAATAAAACCAAATTAAAAAGGAACCAGATTTTTCCCTCATTTCCTAGAAAGGTAAGTAACGGGAACACACTGCAATAACTGCAACAACAAAGCAATGCAACCTAGATAAAGAGGTGGGTTTGGTTTAACAATTTAATTTTAACAGTTTTTTATTTTGGTGGAGTTTCAGTAGTTCAAAAAGGGTTGAACAAACACTGATGGTTCAGAACACACGAGGTTCACAGGGAAGAGAAGGGACAGATTTTCATCTTCCCCATGGTATCTGTTAGAGCAGTCAGCATTAATGACACACTCAATCTTCCCAGAGGAAAGCCTGCAAATCCTTGAAGAACAAGATGAGGAAAATAAGGGGATATTAAAATTCACTGATGTGACTCAGATTCCATCTCATGATACTCGCATTCAATATTTAATTATTCAACACACACTAAAGCATTTGGGACACATCTGAATCAGCAGCTCACTAAGCCCCAAAGACATGAAAAAGCTGAGACTTGCACTCGAACAGTGAAAAATCCAGCTTTGTTTGAAGGCTGGCAGAGTTTGTGTCTGAACTGATCCTTTTCCTTACTGCCAGGACGGGACTGGTCTCAAGTGTCAACAGGTTCTTGACCCATGATCAGTTATATCCTGCTAGACTGTCCTGGGGACACTCAAGGGTAGAAGATCAGGAATCACGTGCAAAGTCACAAGAACTCCCAGAGCTGCAGTGCAACATCTTGGAAGTGACTGAACACAGACAGGTTTAATGGTCTGCCCTAATGCAGTTAATGGAAGCAATCCAACTGGAAGAAAGCTATGAGGGGAAAAAAAAATTAAAATAAATAAATAAAGGAAAGAGATCTAAAGGATCTCTCACATCACTGCCTCATCCTGAAATACAAATCCAGTACATGCTGTACACGACTTGTTTTTGCAGCAAGAGACAGCTTTCATGTATCCAAAGCTCATTATTAGAAGATCAAGGTACAACTTAACTACAAAGCTGTCTTAAACACTCAGTAGCAAGGCACAGGCATTATTTACAAAGCAAACACATTCCCAGTACAAAGACAGTCTTTAAAAGCACACAATGTAAATGCAATGAAATAGTGCAATCAAAACATAAAATATATCAGAAATGCACACAAATGTCCGTGGTCTCCAGCTGTCTGCAGGAGAACACTGAGGCTCCAAAGGACATAAAGCAAATACATTTGCACCCTAAGACTGAGTATAATTCAAATATTGTAATACATGCAAAGCCTCAGGACTACAACCCACTTACACACACTCACACTTCCTGGCAGCCATTAACGTACATGATTAATGTTCTGTTAATCACAGACACTACACACAAGGTTAATCCTTTAAAATCGAAAAGTGCATCTGCATAGTTCTGCCCATTTCAAGAAATTATGACAAATTTTTGCAGATAACTTAAAAGGCCTCTTGAATCTCTGAAGGACAGAAAATCAACGGTCTGAAACAGTTATACCAATTTTTCATCATTTCTTGCTGGCCAAATATAATGCCAGAAATCCACCTTCCATTTTAATTCATATGTCAAAATACAACGGCAGCAAAAAAGTTGGTGGTTTAGAAAATTAAAACATCAAAACTCAGTAAGTAGTTCATTGATAAGTTCTGATCTAGGCAGTAGTATAAAAATTTAAAAAATAAAAAGAAAGGAAGAAAAAACAAAACGCAAAAAACAGGTTTCTGCAAGGTAATCCCACCAAAGAACATAATAATGTGATCCATCAGGGTCTACAGTTTCACACAAACTGGTGTTTGTGCATAAAAAAACAGAAGCTGTGCTACTATCAACCCCCAGCATCCTAAAAACAAACATTGGAAATCATTCTCTTATTTCAGGACAGAGTAACAGAAGGCACCGAGTAATCCCAGACCCTGCATGTAACTGGTTTCTTTTAAGAAAATTATTTAATTTTTTTACACAAAAATGATCATCAACACGTTACCACTGAATGGAAGCAAAATGGGACAACACCGAGGAGAAAGAAGCAGTAACAAACCATAAAGATTAAACTACAAAACACACAGGGAGATGTAACTGAAAAAAGGTCAGTGATATTAACTACAAGCAAAGATTTCTATGAAAACAGCAAAACAAGCTATCAAATTTAGCTAGATTAATGCTACACGGCTGTTCCGCTTGCAGGTCCAAGTGGCTGCTGTTCTCCACTCCCATAGCTCAGTTAGTCTATGGGTGAAATAAGCCCAAAGGTAACAGAAGGCTGATTAGACTGAAATTAAAATTAAGCATTCAGCACTCAGGCCACAGAAATACTCATCTAACCTTAATCCTGCCTCCCAGCTCACATCTCTTTCTGGTTTTCCGATACGTACCAAATTATAACCAGCCAGCATTTTTTTATTTGTTGTTTTGTCCAGATTATTCTGTTACACTGTGCTTTTATTATCCTTTACTGACATTAAAGGCTTTAAAATGGATGTGTTTATTATCTGAGCTGATTTACTTTGAAGTAGGAAAAAAAATCATTAATCCTGTATGCTGGGATCACCCCTAATATCTTTTCCTACAAGCTGTTTTAGACACACATGTAGTGCCTTTCTGCTCCTTGGTACCAATTTAAATGAGATAGTATCAGGGAATTCATTTCAGACACAGTCTCTTTATTAAATTCCTCCAAATTCAATTTGTTATCAACAGGTCTCCATGCCACGCTGTTCTTTCAATAGCCCAGCTGTAATTTTTTTAAGGACTATAGTCACTAAACCTGGCTTTTATTAACAAGAGGAAAAACTCCAAAGACATCCAGTTTAAGGCAATACCTGCTCACTGTCCTCTCTCGTGGTGTTTTCAGATAAAAAGTTACATCCCTTTTCCACAATGCTCTTATGCATCTTGAGCCTTTCTACACAACCAGTGAAGATCCAATGACTACAACAAATTTCCTGCCTTCCTAATGCTTCCTGCCTCCTTCCAATATCAGATTGAGCACATAAAAACTGTTCCACAGATGTATTCTCCTCCAACTCATCCATTACACCGCGAACTTCAATTCTGCCTCTGCCTATTTCTATTATTCAGAAAACATTTCTAACGAAAAAAAGTCTGGGGAGTTCTCTTACATCTTTCTAAACACTCCAGTTAGTTGAGTTTCACAAAGTATTAGGCATGTGATAGAATATATCACTACAGAACTCTGCTCTCATAATCAGGTACATTCATAATGGTTCTTTTTCAAGCAGCAGTGATCTGTTAGACTTGAAGAAAAAATAACATAAAACACCTCTACCAGATCTGGAGTTTAGCTGAGACAGATGAGTGTTTTTAACTGATAGTGGGAAAGAAAATTAATTCCAGAGGTTTAGGGCATGAAATATAACAGTGTACCTGAAAAAAAATAAACATCAAAAGTATTATGCAAAGAATCTAAGAAGAAAGGCTGATTAAATACTCTGCACATCTCCAATTTTGCAAGAGCACCAGCTACAAAGCTGATCGTGTAAAAGCTGTCTGACCCTTCTTACTCTGTGTTATTTTCAAAGACCACATGTTAAAATATAGCTGGAGCAGAAAGTGGGGAAAATAATGCCTTTCTTTTTGGTTGTTCTCTCCAGCATTCCAGTTTCCATTCTGCTGGGTTTGGTTGGTCTGCTTGTCCAAGAAAAGCAAAAGAGAGAATGAAAGCTTACAGTATTTCAAGGAAGGATTTTAATTTTACTCTTGCACTCTGGGCAAGGTATTTTAGGAAATACCAAATGTTCAACAGCAACACCCAATTCTATCTTCATTCAACCAGTTTTATAAGCTGATATGAATGGAAGGCAGTCAATATCAAAACTAATCAGTTATAATAGCTATCCTTGCCTGTTTTTCAGCCCTACTTATGAGCAGGGCAATCAACTTCAAAACTGCAATTAGTTCTGGGGTTACTATGGTACATCCCTATAAAGAGGGGGAACTACTGAAACCTAAGTAGTTTAGTAAATTCTGCCTCCATACAAATATTCACAGATCTCTTTTTAGTAAGAACTGCTGAAACTACAAAATTTGATCACAATGAACCTAACTACTGGTTCCCCTACAGTGAATTTTTTACAGACTTCAAACTTTTCCCAAATCTTAAAAACCAGGATGAATAAAACTTAGCACTATGGTGCTTTCCCATGAGTGAGCTTTCACTCCTCCTTCTTTAAAGATTGTTTCATATCTTACATCTCTAAGATATATGGTAAGCTTAAAAGAAAAAGAAGGAAGGAAGATTTCAGAAAATAGTATCTGCATGAAGATATCAGAGACTGGGGAGAGATGATTATTTTGATATTTGCTTCCATTGTACCAAGCACCACAGCTTCCAACAACCACTTTGAACTAAAGTACAGCATCAGTTCCTCCCCTTTTAGACTGAGAGACTTTCTCTGGATAACCTGCTACGTCAGACAGTAAAAATAAACCAACCAAACAAAAACCCCAAAACAAACAAATAAAAAGGAAAAGTCTTCATTCTTCCTCCTGTCTAAACAGAGCCATTCTCAGCAGCAGGACCTTTCACAGACAAGCAAATAAACCCATCACATTAAACACTTCAGAGGAATTATGGATCCCTCTTTTTTGCAAGAAACTCATGCTGCCATTTCTCTAGCCAAATTGTTATATGCTATATTTAATCCACACAGAGGCCTTTATCATGCTGGCACAGAACACCTGACCTGACACCAGAACAGGTTTGCTCACCCCTGCCTGAAACATTGCACAATGATACAAAATTGCAAGATTTGGAGATTCTTGTGGAAGTATCCTGAGTAATTACACTTGCCAGCTTCAAGGCAGAATTTAACTTGGATACTACGGTTGGCACCAATGTTTTTCAAGGTAAAAGCGCCGGGATGTGCTACTGAAAGCAATCTGGAACTCGAGTTTCCACCTGTGATCCAGCAGCAGGGCTGCTCCCACCAGCGCCGGGCTGAGAGGATGCCTAAACTGAACCAAAGAGTTACTGACAGCCTCCCCCAGGCCTGGCTTCCTCTGGAGACCTCAAACACAAGCAGCGTCTGAAATTGAGACTAATTAGCCTGCAAATGCTGAAGGAAACGTAGCTAACAGACACATTGCTGGGACCCACATCCCTCTCTCATCCCAGCGGGAGCTCTCGCCAAAGGAAAACATCTGAAGGACACATGCCAGGGACACACCTACAGCCCCATCTCCATGAGCTGTTTCTCTGGAACTCTGTCCAGGGCTTCAGAGCAATTATTTAGGGATCTTGCAAAATCAGACAGAGCTTTTGCAAGGCCATAAATTCCAGGGGGGAGCTATCTGCATGGAAAGGTGCATTACACAGATCCTTCCTGGAGCAGCTGTTTTCAGAAGCTGAGAGAGGCTATTTATAGAGTGCCACTTGATTGCCAGTTCACATGAAACTAAAACACCGAGTAAATAGGAAACAGCAATTAGTTCTCAGACGTCTTGCTTCAAAACATGGTCACCGTCAATATTTGTGATGTTTTACAATGTAGCACAACAAAACCATCCCAGTGAAGGGCTCATTATGCAAGTACCATCCACACAGACACACCTTCCTCCCAACTGCATTGTTAGTAAATTGCAGCATTGCTATAATACTTTTCCTTTGATTTGGTAGCTGGAAAAGTGCAGCAAGCAATGAAGAGATATAGAAACTACTTCATTCTGTACTGGTATCCATAATTGTTAAGACAAATTTGCAAAAAAAAAAAAAAAAAAATTGCCCAAACAAAAACCGAAAAAAATGCACATTGACAGTACTTTGAATGTCCCAACACTATTCCTAAGTTAAAATGAAATTCTGTCCTTCATTTGTTCTGTCTGCTAGACTGTTGAAATACTACTAAAAAAAAAGAAACTATAAATAGGAGGAAGCCTTACTTCCCATGCAGATCAGATCAGCAGTGACCAAGAACCAGCAACACCCACCTGACCACTGTGGTCTTGACCAGTGGGCCAGAGAACAAAGCTCCTACACAGAGCTGCTGAGGTCTGAAAGAGAAAAGACCCACACCTACACTTGCCCTGCACACAAAAAAGCACAACGACAACAGGCCTCTTGTCTGGGAAATCTGCACTTGAACGACCACACCTGACCAGCAGTCAAATTAATGGGTTTATGAAGGCCATAAATGCCATTTGGGGTAAAAGTGCGGTGGTTCCACAAGACAAGCACACCCTGGACCAACCCCCTGGGGAAATGCAGGGGCCAGTAAGGACTGAGCATGTCTTGCCACCACCAGTGCAGATCTCAACATCAATTCAGTGTGAAGGATCTCTCAGGTCCTATTTTTTCAAGGCTCTAAAGCAGATGAACTTGTTAAGGTGAAAGAAAAAATAGTAAATATGAGACCTTAACCAAGGCATCAGAGTTTTGTTTTTATCTAAAGTTATGTGCATTTTATTGGAACAGCATCCAGAAAAGACAACTTGGTAAGTCTGGGAAGATGATTTCTACTGTTCAAGTCTTGGTACTTCAACTCTCAGAGGCACAACCATGTAAAAGCAGCAGAAGAAAAAAAAACAAAAAAGGTCTTCTTCTTCTAAAAAAAAAGGTTCTTCAGAATCTGCACACTACAGTCCTGATTTTAACACTGAGCTTTTCTGCTCCAACCAGAGCAGACAAAAAGAAAATAAAAAAATCCAGTCAGAAGGATTGATCACTAAAAGTTAGAACAATCCTCAGCTAAGGCTTGGCCAAGCACAGCTTGAGACATAACCAAAATCAAAAGCAGATCCTTAGTTCTCAACCTTTTTTTTTTATTTTAGAACTCGAAATTTCTTTCAAGGGTACTTGAGCGCTGTATACACACACCCCTCTCTGTAACCGGTAGAAACCTCTCAGCAATAACCTTGATTTCCTCGATTAACCTTCTGTGGATTACTGAGTGCTCAGGGACTACAGACGGAAAACTCCCGAGTTAGGCTCGGTAATGTGATATCCCACCTTAAATTCCACCAGGAAAAAAAACCAAACGACAGACCATTTACCACCGAGCACGGCCGGGAAAGCCTGGGAGGCACAGAACGACACTCGTTTTACAACGCTGTAAATCAAGCTCCATCTCGAGTACTCGAGGTTTCCACTCCAAGGCAGGAATTGTTTTGCCATACGAGCACAAAAGAACGCGTTCCCGACCCACCGAACCATCCACCCTGGAGAGACACCCCCCAAAACCACAGGGCCGCTACGATGGATGGCCACACCTCCAAAAACACGTGAATAAACACTGGTTTTTACAAAATATTCTTTTTGGTAACGTTTTTTTTTTACAGAACCTGCGCCATGACAAAGAATATCGATAGTTCCTTCAAGCCACAGAAACCTCCCCGCGGCCTCGGAAACTAAAAGCGGCGCTGGCTTTAACTTGGAAAGTGAAAATACCTGGCTTGGGGGTGGAGGGAAGGGCAGCCCGGGGCGCCTGCGGGGACCCCGCGGTGCCCGCGGAGCTTTTGGGGACACAAAGGGCGGGCGGATCGGCCCGCACCGAGCGTGTTCCAGCGGCTCGGCTTCTCCCAGAGCCCCGGGAGCCCCCCGAGGGCGCCGGGACAGCGGCCGCGCCATGATCCCGGAGGCGTTTAAGTGCTTTGTTCCCAGCCTCCGGCAGCTCGGCGCCGGTAAATCCGAACCCTGCCCGGCGCCGGGCACGGAACGCCGAGACCGGCGCTATTTTGAGCCGCCGCCCAACTTCCCGGCTGGATCTCGGCGTGCAACAGTTCCTTCGGGAAGCAATGGGGGCGGGCGAGCGGAGCCGCGCACCGAGGGAGCGGGGGGTCCTGGCGTGAGCCGGGCCACCCCGGGAGCGCCCAGGGATGGGGCCGGGGTGTCCTGGACCACCCCCGAGGGTGTGGAGGGCTGGGGAGAGGATCTGGAGAAGGTGTCGCCGCCCCACACGGGGCGCAGGAAACTTGGGAGCTGCGGGACGGCGCGGCCGAGCGGGGGAGCGGCGGCACCTGGAAGGGGCTCCGGGCCCCCTCCTCGCTCGGTGGGCGCCAAGGACGGCCGGACCTCGTCCGCGCCACCCCACCCCACGCCGCCCGTCCTTACCGAGGTAGTGCCTGCGCAGCAATCCGGGCTCCTCCAGCCCCAGGGTCCGCTTCCGCACGTCCCAGAGCAGGTGAGGGCACCGCCCGCGGGACATGGCCCCGCGCGGGCGGGAAGGGCGCGCGCGGAGCGGGGGGGATGCGCCGGGACCGGCCGGGCGCGCGCGATCACCATGGGAACCGCCGAGCGGGCCCCGCGCGCGCGCCCCGCGCCCGCCTCGCGCCGAGACACCGACCGCGAGCCGGAGGCGCGGCGGGTCCGGGCCACGCCCACCGCGCGCGGGGCCACGCCCACTCGGCGGCGGAGGCCGCGCCCATCGGCAGGGAGGGGGGCGCGGGGGCCCGGGACTAGCGAGAGTCTCGCGCGAGCCGGTGACGTCGCCCCGCCCCGGCTGAGGGGAGGGCGCGCCGTGGGCGTGGAGGGCGACGTCAGCGCGCTCGGCTCCGCCGGGTACAAACCCGCCCTCTCCAGTGAAGCGGTGTGAAGCCGCAAAGCGGCCATCTTGGCTTTGGGCGCATTATTCGCAGCGCAAGGTTCCCCCGCGGCAGCCATCTTCAAGGGGAGAGCGAAGCAGCGGCGGCCATCCCTGAGCCGGGCACCCGTGCCCTTCCCTATGGCGCCGGCGCGCCAACTCTCCCCACGGGGCGGGGAGCGCCAATAGAGCCGCGCGCCCCTCCCCGCCCCTGCGGCGGTGACCAATCAGAACGCGGGACGCCAGGTGGGCAGGTCCGGAGGGCGGGGCCTGGGCGGAGGAAGGACGGACGGACGGACGGAACGAACGGGGCCTGTGCCCAGTCCCCTCTCGCCCCTCGGTCCCCGCTCGCCCCGTCCCTCGCCATGGCGGCCGCCGTCGCGGGGCTCCGCGCCTCCTACCACCGCATGCTCGACCGCATCGAGCTCATGCTGCCGCCGCGGTTCCGGCCCTTCTACAACCACCCAGCGGGTAATGGGCGCGGGTCACCTTGGTCCCCGGGTGGGCTGGCGGGGAGGGCGGAGCGGGGGATGTGTTCCCTGCTGATCGGGGCGGCAGTAACGCGGTTAGGGTGGTTCTGGCACGGGAAATCGGCCCTAGAGCGGAGTCCCGCTCCGTAACGGGGAATTCGTTGTGTTTGTGAAGGGAGAACAGGATAACCGGGCACGCCACGGGTGGCTCCGCGATGGATGCGCTGGTGTCACTGTCGCGGTACCGCGGGGCGGATCCGGGGATCGCGTGGGCTGCCCGGGGGATGTCATGGGTTTAAAGGGACCTGGAGGGCTCGGCAGCCGCTTCTTTCAAGAGGATGTGCTGGAAAAATCATAGAAATGGTTTGGGTTGGAAGGGGTATTAAAGATCATCCAGTTCCACCCGCTGTCACGGGTGGGAACACCTTCCCCCCAGACCACGTTACTCACAGCCCCATCCAGCCTGGCCTTGGACACTTCCAGGGATGAGGGAGAGCGCTGCCAGGGTTTCTGATCTTGAAATGTGCTCTGGTCAAGTCAGGCAGCCTTTGGTTTTGTTTCCTTTCTGCTGAATCCCACGCTCCTACCAAAGGCAACTCGTGCCCTTGTTGAATCCGCTGGAGGACTCCTGTGGTTAAAGAATGAGCTCCCCTCACCTGACCTACAGTTTACTTTTCCGTGGGCAAACGTGGGGGTTTGTGTTATTAGGGAGAAACCTCTTGTAAAATGATCTCGTTCAGTGCCATTTACGTGGTGTTTGTCAGGTAAACAAATTGCGTCGGTTGTTAAAACGAGCAGCCGATAAAATCCTGGAATTCCATAGGCTCTGTCGCCGCTGTTTTGTGTCAGTGTCACAGGCATCCTTGACTCTTCACCTACCAGGAATATGCACTGTGAAAATGGACTTTAGTTTGCAGTCAGTTGCTCTGTCCTCTTACAGTGGCCCTTTCTTGGAAGGAAAATTGTTGCTCTAAAGAAATCACGAAGAGTAAAACGTGCAGTTCTCAAAATGTTTGATCTGTACTGAATTCACTAGACCAGTATAGTTAACATTAACGTATTGTTTTTATATATAAAGATACAATGTTCAGTTCAACACTGACAGACATTCCACCGGTGTGAAATGTGGCAGCTTCCAGATGCTTTTAGTGGATACAAGGCACAGCGGGTACTGGGAACATCCACGTTCCTTCTTCAACAGAGCTGTAGTGGTAATTGATGAAGATTTTGGAGGTTCTCTTGCAATACTTTTCACTTCATAAAACTGCCTGTGGGCCACTTTTCGTCACCACCATAATTTTGTAATTAATAAATCCATTTTTAGTTTTTTAGTGATTCTATGTATATATATACGTTATATATATGCACACACGTCTATCTGTCATAATCCATACTGAGGGTGTAAGTGAGAAAAGCCACAGTACAAGCAAATATAGAAACTGAACCCCTGCAACTTCTATTTTAGCCTTGAAGGTGTGTCTGTGAGAAAATTATGCAATAGATGTCACTCTGCAGAAAAAAAGAAGTGGGTTAAAAATGAAAGGCTTTCTTTTATCTCCAGTGACATCTAAATCTCTAGTCTAATTCAGGAGTGCAAGTATCATTGTCATGAAATTATAAATCACTTGTGAGGCATGAAGCACTTTCTGGCATTAAGAAAGCTTCCAGCAAAATAATTGATGCCTGTTAAAAACTGTTTCCTTGGCTGGAGGACAGTGGAGGGCCTGGCACACCAGCTCCCCAGGCTGCCATGGAGAAGCATGGGCTGAGCTTGTGCTCCCTCCCCTTTGGCCTCTCTGGTTCACTTTGCCTGACTCAACTCAAGTTTTCAGCACAAAGACTTCTTAGATTGAATAGAATTCTATATTCTATTATAGAATATTCTATAATCTGTTCTATTATAGAATATTATATATATATAATATTGTATTATATTCTCCATTCTAATATTATTCTAAATTCGATAAACTGGTGATACAAATGATATCCAGATTAGCCTCTGGTGTCCCCCTGCTCTCATATGCTGCTGTCATATTCATCCTGGAAAAATTCTGGATGTCAGGAGCCGGGAAGAACTCACCCAGGCTGGGTGCTTGCTGGAGTGCTTCCAAGGAGAGGTGTTTGACAGTCTTACCTAATTACAAACTTGGCTGGGTACCTTCCCTGTCTCCAGTTGTTTCTTAGTTCTGCAGTCAGCAGTTTGAAATGGTTTTCTATTATTAATAAAAATTAATGTCAGTCTTCTTGAAAACTTCTACTAGCTGTTTAGGGGATGTCAGTTTAATAATTTACACTCACCCCACGTCCCCTGGTACTCCAAATCTGAATTTGTGTTTTAGAATAAGATATATGTTAGTAATTAATGCTACTCTGTAAGACTGATTTAATTATAACAAGCTGTATTTGCAGCCTGATACTGACATACCAAGTAAGTGTCTAAGAGAAGAGCCACTGAAGTTTGTGTCTTTAAAGGATGAACATTAAACTGCTGTTATCTAATATTCAACAATATTAGACAAAAGGTAACATGCTTGTAGTTATTAAATGCAGTTTGAAACTTGATCACTAACAGGGTGGGTTAAAAAAGGCTTTATGCAAGGCTGCCAAGCCAGTTTTTGTTTCCCAAGTCGTAGTTTTAAAAAACTTGAGGGTGGTTAAAACTGGCAGTACAAGTAGTTAGTGCAAGGTCTTTTTAAAGCTGAATTGTTAGTGAAGAAATAGCTCTCATAAAAAGCAGGCAGCCAAAGTCCTGGTGGTTACTCCTGTGTAATATATTACAGTGAAAAACTTGGCTTCATCTTGCACATTATCAGAGCAGTGACCTAAACATAAATGTTTTTGATAAAATTAGAACAGTGTCCTGACTGTTTCGCAGGGGGTTGGTACTTTGGAGTGTGATCTCTCATTTAAGACTTGGAGCAGAAGTCCCAGATTAATGATTTCTGGCATAGTTGTAGGTGTGACTTTACAGGACTTTGTTTTAACCAACCAGTTGCTGTTTTAGCATCAATTACATGTGTTTGTAAATGAGTTGTTTTTCCCCAGTTCCCCTGCAATTGGATTTTTCTCCCTTCCTTCTTGAGATTTCATCCTCTTCCCCCATAATCCTACTGGTAGATTTTTGGGATGTTTTCCCTATTCCTAGGCCTTTTCTTAACTCTTTCAATTTTAAATACATTTTGCCTGCTCTGGTTGCTTAAACATGGACATAAAAAATCCTGTCCAGCTGTTGCAGAAATGTGTGGAGTGATTACACAATTGAAAGTTGATCTGAGTTGACGAATTATGAGTATTAGGTGCTAGAGGTTGTGCAGCAGTAGAAACTGCAGATATAAACAATTCATTATTAGAAAAAAACCCCACCCAAATTAACTTACTGTGGGTATTAAAAGAGCCACATCTTACTAAATAATTTAACTTCTTTTCTCCCATCCTCCCTCAGGTCCCAAAACAGTGTTTTTCTGGGCACCTATTATGAAATGGGTAAGTACAAGATGCCAGCTGGTGTCTGGGTGTCAAGCCCAGGGCAATCTGCTGCAACACACTGAGCAAGCAAGAGTTTCCCAGCAGATACTTGAGCCTGCAGAAAGATTAGAAGCTCTAATTCTTAATATGTGGGGAGGAACAAAATTAGCCTTAATAACAGATAGCACGACATGAAGGGGATACAGCGTGGAGAAAATGTTGTGTGGAAAAATTGTGCTTTTCACTGAGTTTCACAAAGGCTTTCTCTTGTGAAACACCAGCTTGAGTGTTGCTCAAGGTAGGTATGAGCTGGCATGATGCAAAACTCCTAAAGCATGTGTTTTGTTCTGAGAGTGAGGAATTTGAGAAGTATCTTAAGGAAGTCAGTTCCTAAACCAATTCCTTCCTTGAAGGCAGACTGAAGCATGTCAGAGTGCAAGGTAGGCTTGACATAAAAGACCAGGGCAGCTCCCACTGTGGCTGCCAGTGGTCCTCTGTCTCCTGTGAGGTTCTGCTTTCACTTGGCTGCAGCCCTGGGCTGTGTTTGTGCCCAAGTGATGCAAATGCCACCTCCTAATGCACTGTGCTCCTCCGAGGTGTTGCACTGATACAAATAAAACAAGAGATCTCTAAACCCACAAAGGTTTGATCTCCTTGGCTGATAGCAAGGATGTAACCTGCTCTTACCACTGACAGCTGCTTTGTAACTTTGCCATTGTGAAACCCAAATTTTTATAGGCCACAGGCAACACGTTGTGCCAACTTTATACAGGTCACATTGTGCCCTAAGCTACAGCTTGGTTTCTGTGTCAGTTGTCTGGACTGGAGCTGCAGGAACCATGGTTAACCTTCCCCTTCCTCAGAGGTTCTCCCTGGAAACGCCCTCCTGAGCCTAAGGCAGCTCTTCTGTGCTCAAAGAGTCCTGGGTGGCAGTCAGAGAATTAAAAGCATAGGTATATCTTACCTATGGGTTTTGGTTTGTTTGGGGGTTTGTGAACTGGTATAACAGGAACATGAAATTATGTTTCCAGTAGAGGGCAACAACACAACAAACAAACCAAGCAGTGTTTGCTACTAATGTCAAGCAGATCAGCCAAGCGATTCCTTAATTCCCCTGCAAGTTTTCTACTTTTACTGAAACTATATTGAAAAGAAAGCACTTTTACCCCCCTCAGATGAAACTGAGTGAAGACTATATGGGGTGATGTTTAGCACCAGTATCTTAGCCTGACCTGTGGGAAGAAGGCCCTTATTTAGATAAGCCTCTACTTGTTGCATGAAAACCAGGGTGGGATTTTTTCACCTGCTTCTTAAAGCAGCTGTGTTTAAATTAACCTTGTTCTTGAATTAATACAAAACTGCCAATGCCTGGGATTATATCACCACCCAGTTGTAGCTGCCATCACCGTGTTCTTTTTCCTACCACAAGGGACTGGAAGTGGGTGGTTAGACTCTCCCAGAGTCTAATTGCTCAGAGAATGCATCCCATCTCCTGCATAATGCAGTGGGATGAGCACTGAGCTGGGAAGCAGCTTCCCCCAGTAAAGCTCTTGATCTGTTACAGGAGTCCCAGTCTGAATCACTGCATTTCTCTTTGCAGGGTTTGGTGGGTGCTGGACTAGCTGACATGGCCAGGCCAGCAGAAAAGCTCAGCACAGCACAGTCTGCAGTACTAATGGCCACAGGTAAAGCCACACTTACTCCGTGTTTTCACACAGCACCATCTCAGGATCTGCCATCAGAACAAACCCACTTCTACAGAAAGCCTTCATTTTGAACATGCTAGCTGTCACTGTTGCTGTTGGAGGATAGTTCAAGGATAATTCTTTACTTGTTGTAACATCAGTAAGCGTCTGTAATTATGTAACAGTTCTCTACACCTGTCTTAATCTGGAATCCTTCAGCGCAAGTTGCCACCAGTTAGGACACAAGTGTCATCCCTTAAGTTACCATGATACCATTCACTGCAGTAAGTGAGCTCTTTTGCTTCACATCAAGTAATTTTGGAATCAGTCCAGGAGATAGTGACTGTTATAGAACAGACTTTAAGGGATTTAAGAATGGTAGGGTAGTTACACTAACATAACTGGAAAAAATTTCTAAGTGCTACAAGCAATTGGAAGCAGTGGCACATGAACTACTGCACTGCTGCCTGCCAAGAATTCTCACACTGGCAGAAACAATATTCTGTAATCCTAGAATCATTTAGGTTGGAAAAGACTTCTAAGATCATAAGAGTCCAACCATTAACCCGGCACTTCCAAGTCCGGGAAAAAATTAAAATGTGTCTCTAAGTGACACAACTACACGTCTTATAAACACCTCCACAGATGGTGCGGCACCACTTCCCTGGGCAGCTTTTTCCATTGCTTTTCCTGTCTGAAAGGGTTCTCCAGACTTTATTTTGATATCTGACACAATCCTGTGCATTTTGCATAAGTTTTGCATAATCTCCAGTGTAGTGCAGCAAGCTGGATATAAAGCAAAATACCACTGCTGTGCAACCGTGCTGGAGAATTAAGGTCCAGGCTGCTGTAGACTACAGAGGATCTTTGTTTGATATTCAGATTATGCCTGACCTTACTGCAGCTTTTAGAAAAAGGTAGTACATACCTGTAGGTGTCCCACTGGCACTTTTCACTGAGAAAAGGGTGTTGTCTAAGCAAAGCAAGTTGTCTAACATGAGGTTGTAAAATTTGTTTACTTCAACTGGCCCATGAATCTGCCTCAAAACTTAGGGAAATATCTGGATATTTAATTTGAAATATCTTTAAACTTTCCATTTTCTTCAACAGGCCTTATTTGGTCACGGTACTCTCTAGTGATTATCCCTAAAAACTGGAGTCTGTTTGCTGTGAACTTCTTTGTTGGCTGTGCTGGTGGCTCCCAGCTTTTCCGAATATGGAGGTAGGCATTAATAAGGGTACAACTACAAGTAAGCATTAACCAGGAATTTATAAATCCTGCCAGCCTCTGTGTCAGTGCAACAGGCAAGAGGAACTGAACCATTCGTGAAACATTACAGAATGGTTTTGCTACATTGTTAGTTTTACAGTTAAGTCAGGAGTGAAGTTGTAAATATTTTCAGTCTAGCTAAAGCGGCATTGAATTATGTCAGTTCCAGCTGGATCAAAGGATTTTTAAGCAGAGCAGCATTTTGTAAAAATTATTTCTTGAAGGAAACTTTGGGAGTTTTCTGGCTTCAGTACTGGCCAGGAATGTGGCAAACTTAGCTACTTTGGAACTTCCTACATGAATTAAGATATCCTATCCCGACTTTCCATGCTCAAGTCCATTGTAATTTTAAACCTCCTCTGGTGAACAGAATGCTAGGAAAACACTGCTAGAGTAACTGGTGTTCTATTCTATTCTTAGCCTGTGCTCTTTCTTTTTTATTCCTATAGGTATAAGCAGGAGTTGAAAGCACAAGAGCAGCTGCAGTAAAGAGATGCTTAACTCAACAGGTCAAATCTACCAACGCACAAACCCATCCCCATGGGACCTAGCTTCACTAATTTTTTTTTCCTCTGAGAAAATAAATGAGGAAATCTAAACGTTTAGAAAGCAAATGCTTTCTAAATGCAAATAACAAACTATCTCCACACATTTAAATAAAGGGTAACCTTTTAAAATGAGGGTGGAATTGTTGATCTTGTATTGTCTCTTTAAAGAAACTGGTTGGATTTTGCCTGAAAAGAGTTGCTGAACCTCACCTTATCTGACTCCACTGGACAGTGCTGAGAGTCACACAGTACTGGTGGCAGCCAGAGCCTCAGACTGAAGTCATCTTTCCTGTCACAGTCAGGAAACCACCTGGGTGGGGATTTCAGTAACCAACAGTAGCATTTGCATTTCATTTCCTGATGCTCTTCCTTCCCTGGTAGCATAAGGATATTTGCTCCAGCTTCAGCTGTGTTGTGTCTTCCTCTGTTCCCCAGCCACCACTGTCCTGAACAAAAGGACAGGAAACAAATGTGCCACTGGTGTTTTAGCTTCATTCACAACTCCAGGCAGAAGATGGGGGTGTTGAAGCACTGGACTCAGGAATTCACATGCAGGGAAAGGATGTCTGAGGCAAGGTAGGTTCTGATGAGTCTGTCGGCTCCCCTGTTGCAAAGGCTGTCCCACCATGAGGTCAGTTCTCTGTTCTGCCACAGTTCCACTTGCATGTCTTGTTCCTTGTGGCTGAAGCAGTAACCCAGGGTCTCAGGTGGTGAGTTCTCCAGCTGTGTTGATCACTGAGTGGACACAGTGGACTGAAGGATACTGCCAGGGAGAGAGGTGGTGTATTCCAGTCCCCCTCCCTTCCCAGTCCCCCACCAGGTAAAACTCATCCAGCAAACCAGTAATGGGAAAAAAAAAAGTGTATTAAAATATTCACAAGATTACAATAGAAAACATTAAAGTCCATTCAAGAAAAAATATCCAAGATAACTGTTTTCAGATGAGTCTGTAAAAGCAAAAGCACTAACAGTTGGTACACTGGCTCTTCATGTAATCAGGCCATGCAATGAATATCTAGCTCCCTCACATAGATTATACACCTGTCTTACAGGTGTTTGTTGTCTTGCACACCTCCAGGACAGAGGTTTATAAAAGAAAAGTACCCAGTCTATGTTTTCGATTACATTTACCACGTAAGAACAGTTGGCATTGCAGGGAGACAGAAAACATTGCACAGCACACTGATCTCCAAAGGCATTGAACTTACATTTTAGAGTGCAAAAATACCTGTAAATGAAAGGGCTGATTAGCTTTAGGGCAGTGAGGAGAAGGGAAAGAGAAACCTAGAGAAGAGAATAATTGCTGAGCCTTGTTAATAGGATTCTGTAGTCTCCCATATAAAAATGTTACACTGCAGAGGTGTGGCCACAGCCCAGAAGTCCCACCCACCTTCTCTTCTCTTCTCTTCTGGTGGTTTTATCGAGGAAATTTCCTTGACCTGTGATACAATAAGAACATTTTGTATTTGAGGTCCTTGGGAAATTCACTAATAATGTAGAATTCCAAGACAAGATTCCAATAGAGAGTGAAGGTGTTCTGGTCACAAATCAAACACTCCATACCTGACCTCAGTGAATCCACTCTAAGGCAGCTCCTAAGTCGTATACACACCTTTACTGCAGTCACAAGACAGATGGTTACCTAGACAGTTCTCAGAGGTTTAAAAAGTTGAAAAACCCAATTACAGCTCTTCTAGTCACGAACCAAAATGCCACTAAAGTTTTGAGAGAAAACCCTACGGGTCTCCAGTTATAAATGACACATCAGGCAATGAGTTACAGGGACACACCTGCCCCCCTGTAATGGCTCTTAATGTTTTGTGAACATGGTGAGCATCTTCCTCACAGCACAACTGCTCAAGTCAAAAGGGGTCACGGAAAGCTGATGGTCTGAGTACAGCTACCAATATACTTAGCTTGATACCTTATTTGTAATCCTCTTGAAATTCATTTACAGTAATCAAAAATAAGAAAGATTTCAGATTGATCCCAGTTTTGTTTGCATGACGAATAAAAGATAATTTATTGCAAGTCTCTGCCATCACACAAGTCCTCCCAGGTCCACTGTCCAAGAGCAATGACCCCCCTAACTGTTTTAGTCACTGGCTAGTGCCTTAAGAGAGGTGCCTACTCCTCCTCTGAGCTGCTGCAAGCCTGGCATGCAGCACTTGTTTTGAAAAGAGATGATCCTAAAAAGAGCTGGCAGCAGTGCTACAAAAGGACAAGGACAACACTTGTCATGTTCCTCAAAGTTCTTTTCCACCTGCAAGGAACAGCATCAGAGGATTAAGAAAACAGCAGCAGAGCGAACAGTTAAGCTTCTGGTCACCAGAACATCAGGATATGATGACCTCGTCTGACTTAAATCTCTGCTTGCTCTACCCATCACAGAAGAGGAGTCCTCTGTCTCCTGAGACTTTACTAAGTAAGCCAACTCAGCATCAGTCCCTTTCACCAGCACAGGTTCATCATGCCATTAAACCATCTCAGACAACCTGAGGAACAGAAAGCTTGCAAGTGTTGTCTCACAATGCCTGAAGTGCTTCTGACTTAAGCATGAATATGTTACTTAATAATTACATTGATCACTTTTCCATGACAAAAAAAAAAAATTAAATCAACAGCCTTGGCACTGGAGAGGGATTCAGACAGACTTCTGCCATTCCTGGGGGAAGACTTTTGTTTCTTCCTAAAAAGATGTTTAATGTTTTTTAAAAATACTTCCAAGTTCATTCTGCCTTCATAAAGACGACCCCAGAAGCCCTGCAGGGAGCCTCCTCAGTCTAGGCAATATAAACAAACCTGTAGCTGGACAAAAGCCATGCAAGGAGATGTCTCCTAAAGTCAGTTAAAACCAGCCAGATCAGTGTATCTCCTAAAGTTAGCACCAGATCAGTCCTAAAGTTAGCACCAGATTCGTGTGCTTCCTAAAGTTAGCACCACATCAGAATTGTGCTCAGATTCTCCAGTATATTCCAGCAGGAAAAGAAGCAAACATTAGTAGCAGACTTCAGAGGCAAGGCCAACCCCATCTTCTCATAGCAGCAAGTTTCTGATTGCCACATTCATCACAATTCCCCCTCTTACTCGAAAATGCTGGGGGAGAAAGACGGTGATGCACAGGGATGAACACAGGCAGATCAAAATCAAGTTTCTCCATCAACCACATCCAAAGCATTAGTGTTTTATTAAGTGTAAAATAAATGTTGGGAATTAACAGCCTGATAGATAAGGAAAGCAGCAGCAGCAGGATTCCTCCTGATCTTAATCATAATTTACACTGGGTTGGAAGGAACCCATCAGGATCATCAAATCCAACTCCTGGCCCTAGGCAGGAGCCCCCAGGAGTCACCACATGTGCCTGAGAGCATTGTCCAAACACTTCTTGAACTCTGTCAGGCCTGGTGCTGTGACCACTGCCCTGGGGAGCCTGTTCAGTGCCCAACCACCCCGTGGGTGAAAAACATGGTCCTGGTATCCAACCTAAACCTCTCCTGGCTCATCTTCATGCCATTCCCTTGGGTCCTGTCACTGGTCACAGAGTGAAGAGAGCGGTGCCTGCCCCTCTGCTTCCCCTCATGAGGGTGTTGAAGATCACAATGAGGTCTCTCCTCAGTCTCCAGGCTGAACAGACCAAGTGACCTCAGCCATTTATCAGAAGGCTTCCCCTCAAGTTCCTCCACCATCCTTATGGCCTCCTTTGGACACTCTCCAATGGCTTCGTGACTTTTTTATATTGTGGCACCCAAAACTGCCCCCAGGACAGGAGGTGAGGCTGCCCCAGGACAATCCCCTTCCTTGCCCAGCTGGTGATGCTGGGCCTGGTGCCTCCCAGGACAGAGATGTCCCCCCTGGCTGCCAGGTGCAGAATTCAGCACTTGAGAAGGTCCCATAGAACCACAAAATCATAGACTGGATTGGGTTGGGAGGGACCTTAAAGATCATCCAGTTCCAACCCCTCTGCCATGGGCAGGGACACCTTCCACTAGACCAGGCTGCTCAGAGCCCCATCCTGAACCTGACCCTGAGCACTTCCAGCGATGGGGCATCCACAGCTTCTCTGGGCAACCTGTGCCAGGGCCTCACCATCTTCCAAGTAAGAAACTTTCCTGACTACAGTCACCAACATGAGCACTGCGGCAACCAAGACAGTGGATCTTATCAACAGATGGAAGCTTGAGAGAACCAACTACCTCTGAGCATTTCTGGGCTGAGTAGGTCCCACTCCATCGGCTTCAAGCACTTGGTAACAAACACCACAGCCTTTCATGTGGAGTCTTGCTAAAAAAACCCTGCTTAATCCATGAAGTAGAAGAAAATATTTAAAGGTCTCCTGTGAAGAAGAAATTTGTCAATTTTTCATCTTGTATGTGTTATCACCAAAAAAAAAAAAAAGCTAAAATATTTACAGAGCTGTTAGTTAGCCACAGTTCAGTGTCTCAGTTCCTTACAAGATTTGGCTAATACCTGAAAACTGATGCCTTAAAAATCTCCTTTAAAATTGAAACATGCTCTTTTTTTTTTGGTACCAGCCAAGTCTTGGAAGAATTACACAAATTCAGATATTGCAGGATTAGCAACTGACATATGGCAGAATAAATTAATCCATGGTTTCCTTCTGATCCTCAGTTTTAAGAAGCTGGTTCTGGCTTTGAGGACAATGTCCTAAGATCTACCCAGTGCGTGTATTAAAAATAAAGCTGTTGATTTCTAATAAAGGCAGCTGCTGTCAGGAAACCAGTGAAGTCTGATCTTGATGAAATAATATAGTGTTGGCATACCTAACTTTGTTGGGGAAAAAACCCCACTGTACACAAAATAGTTATTAAAATTGCACTGTCATAATTAAAGGTTTATCTAATGTGGTTATGAAAGGGTCTTCCATGGACCTGTAACTATTTTTCATGTGCTTGGTGTTAGGTGAAATGTGGACTTGAGTTTGTCTGGAACAGGTTGCCCAGAGATGCTGTAGAGTTCCCACCTGTGGAGATGCTCAAAACTGGGCACAGTGCTGGGCAGCCTCCTCTGGCTGATCCTGTTTGAGGAAAACTGGATGATCTCCAGAGGTCCCTCCAACCTCAACCATTCTGGGACTGACTCTGTGAAATAGACTGAACCAGGAAATGAGTAATGAACAGAGAAAATGGGTTACGACAGACCAAACTCAAAGTTATTTGCTGCCAAAAGAACCCAACCCAAAACAAAACCACCACATTAAGATGTACAAAACAGAAATCCTTCTTCTATATGCCACTTTGAGAAGATCTCTGCTGGAAGGCCACTTCTAGTTTTGAGCACCAGATTTCAGGATACAATGGGTCAGCAAAAGAAATCCTCATCAGCAGAGATCCTCAACAATCTAGGAGGAGTTTAACCTAGAAACAAGAGGCTGCATAATTGTATTCAAGCAGTAGACTTGCAGAGATGAAGGAAATAAACTGCTCATCCGCATCTTCTGTGCAAATATTGGTTACACAAAAAAAACCCCACACATCAAAAAACCCCAAAGAGCCCTAGATTTCCTCCAGAAGTTGTTCAGCCTCCACTACAGGCTTTTGAGAACAGTTAACGCACCTCCAAGGAGGTGCCAGTGGCATAATGGAGCCATGGGAGAGAGGTATGGGAGTACTACAGCTTCCAGATCCCTTGGAGCCCTTTTTAACGATTACATGAAATGACAGAGCTTTGAGGAAGAAATATTTCAGTGAAAGGTTCAACAGAGTCTCAGAGTCTGAGGTAACCACCTACAGCTACAGCTTCCTACGCCTTTAACTCACTATCTCCTTCGTTTTCACAGGTAAACTACCAATTCACAAAATTCATTAGATCAACACTATCCCTGCACCTTAAAGGACTAAGCTTGAATAGCTGGGCTCATTGAGAAGTAAACAGTTTTGTGACCCACATTACAGAGGTCAGGTAGGCCTAAAGGTTTCCTTCACTCACACTGCTAAGACATACATTTCTGATAGCTAGGAGTCACAATTTGGCTTACAAGAGCAAGTGAGAGGGTCTAGTTCACACGAGAAGGCAGCCTGTGCTGAGAATCTGACCAAGGAAAGATAAATACCCTGTAAACATAAAGAACTCTGAATATAAAGAAGATGTCTTCTTTACAGTCACCCCAACAAAAGAAATTAGGCCCTATAAGCAAAGAAAAAAGAATCTCCAGGTCAATCTAGAATCTTGAGGCATCTTCCAGTTTCTCCATTAATAATCAAGATAAAAATATTTTAAGATTGTGATGCGAGTTTTCACTTTCTCTCTCGTCACACAAGATACAAATAAAAAAAAGAATATTGGCAATTTATAAGCAAAATTCTTACCGCATTTCAACATGCAACATTGGTCTCACTTCTGTACGATTAAATAGACTATTTACACACAATACATATATATCTCTCCCTCTGTATGCACATGCATTGGTCCTAGCCTAGGCATCAAAGGCCACATGTGAGTTCTCTGGGTCAAATCTTGCTCAAGCAATTCCAGTCTGAATGTGTGTTGTCCTTTGGATAGCTGAGGATCTCAGTTCTTCCGGATGTCGGCGTAGACCACAGACTCTGACTTGTTGATCTTGTCGCTGTGCTGTCCCCCGGAGTGATCTAACTGCGCGTAAATGACTGGGCCCTGCGGACACAAGGAAGAGCCACCATCAGCTTTTTCCACAACAGCCACACTGCCCCTCACTTCCAGGGGGGCTGCAGCGAGGTGACAGCTGAAAGCAGGACCACAGAGCTTTTATGACTGCGAACGGCACTTGGAAGCAGGTGGAATGAACCCTCAGCTGCACGTGAGCTCTAGTCTGCCACCTTTCCCCTCTCAGGAGCATGCCAAACAGCACCACTGCCTCCCTCCAAAACTGCCTGCTGGCACTGAAAGCAAAATCTAGGATCCCTCGCTCTGAGAAGCAGCAATTCTTACGTTCTATGGAGCAAAGACACGTGGCTCAGTCAGATGCATGCCAGATTTAATATTGTTCAAGAGGAAATGTGCTAAAGGTTTACCAGTCAACAGCAGAGTGTACTTCCCAAACTGCTAGTCAGGTCCTGTAAATCCCAGCATGGCTGTGCCACTTGGATAACGAGGGAGAGGACAAAGCTGCAGCCACCCCATGACTCAAGTCACTGCCCAAGCCAGTGATGGGGCCAAGACTTACAGCAGTGAGCCAGGAGGTGCTAAAATGGTGCAGCAATACAGAACTCTTACCTGACTTCCGAGCCAGCCCAGGCAGCAGCAGCTCACACACACTGTGGGCAGGACTGGCCTCACATCTTCACAACATTTGCTGGGGTGCAGGGGAGGACATTACAGCCCTGTCTTTCAGCTGAATGTGTGAACACTTCCTAAAACACCACATCCTCTCAAAGATAGCCCAGGGAAAGCCAGCTGCAGCTACTGAGACAGGCTGAGGACAGGACTGCAGCCTCCACAGAGCAGAGGTCCAGCAAGACAGGTGGGACCTCGATGGCAAGGGAGCTGCAGCTCCCACCCTGAACCCCCTGACCCCAGCACAGGGCTGCCACTACCACCTCCCAGGTGACCTCAGCAGACAGACCACACATCCCATGCAGGAGGCAAAGGGACCTGTCTTATCTGGGGATGAGTGGGGGGCAATTAAAAAGAGAGAGCTTTTAGTTTGGTTGTGGGTTTTTCAGCAGTTTTTCCTTCAAAACCTTTCATCCATTTAACTGTTCTGGTTTCCCTTATGTCCCAGGAAGAAGTAGCCTTCAATGGCACTCCTCTACCCCCTTCTTGCTTTTGGAATCCTGACAAACTAGGAAACGTTTGTATAGACCAGACACAGAAATTTTTCCATCTATTTTCCAAAGCAATTATGAGCCAGAGAGGAAAGCAGACCTTCTGTACAAAAAATTAAGCCCTTGAAGAACCATAGGTACCTTCCTGCACAGCAGTCTTCTCCCCAGCACAGTGACAAAGCTCACATCTAATAAATACCTTGTTCCTTTCAGAAGTAACTTAAATCCACATTTTCTTCTTTCTGGGTAACGTATTTTCAAAGAAATAAAGAGTAGATGGACTGAAGGGTGAAAACTTGCAAGTAGGTATAAAACCCTGAATATAAACAACACACTGAGAAAATGGAAAAAAAGGACACCAATGTCCTAGAAAACTCTGGATTTCAGATCTCATTATAGCCACTTTTAAAAAAATTTCTCTGCTATTTGCTTTCATGTTGTTCTGGTCTCCAACAATGTACTGAGATTACCAATTCCAATCAGATCACAGTGACTATATGAACTTCAAGGCAAAGTAACCCTGAAGTTTAATTGCAAGCAATTTTGGAAATCTCATCTGCCTGAGGCCAGAGATCAAGGGTATGATATGTTCAGCTTGAGAGCACTACCAGTTAAAAAAATAAAAATAATAAATCTAACTGCATAAAGTACTTGCTGTGACATTCCAAATTTTGTTCGAGTAATTCTGGTGGGTCAATTGTCTACCAGTGGAGTTCACTCAGTTACCACTGTACTGGGTTTTTGCCAGTTTAAATACAGTCACTGTGCTGCAAGCAGCATGTTAGTGGTGTGGAGAGACTGACTGGTGTGATCAGCTGATCCAAACCAAGCTATCATTGTCTCAATGTGTTCACTGTCAGTCACCTAAAAAAAAGTGGTAGATAGCCAACACAGAGAAAAGGAGGGACTAAGGATTTATTGCAGTGCTCATCTATTTGATTTGCTGCCAACTGATTCTCTACCTGACTATAAATGTCGCCTGGACCATTTTAAAAACAGTCTAAACAATTCAGAAAGTTCATCTAATCCCAAGTAAGCTCATCCTGACTCTTCAGAACCAGAAGACAGCCCAGCACTGCTAAATAAAACCAACATTTCCTGAAGCCTTGCAATTTTTCCATTCAGAACTGATGGGAAAAGAGTAGCAGGTGTACCTGCTAAGAATTTGTCAGCAGTCATGAATTGCAAAGGAAGACCACAAAGTTAGGAATTACAAAGTTAGACCACCATGGTCCAACAGGAGTCTACAGAATTTTCAAATTTCTCTGATTCTGAATGATGTTGCAACTACCACAGATTCAGGCTCTGGGAAAGTTATCTGAAATTTCAATCAAGATTCTTGGCATCACAAACTGCTCCTTCTCAGGGTCCTGGGATTCAAACAAGGACATCCATGTGGGAAATCCATGTAGTTCTTGCCTTCACTGGAAATGTTTTCTTACCCACACAAATTAAGAGTCCTGGTA
Organism: Cyanoderma ruficeps; assembly: GCA_008694505.1. Taxonomy (NCBI): domain Eukaryota; kingdom Metazoa; phylum Chordata; class Aves; order Passeriformes; family Timaliidae; genus Cyanoderma; species Cyanoderma ruficeps. The sequence goes on from VZDJ01006092.1 coordinate 2,289,558, forward strand.
GAACAGCAGGAACTAGAGAATGATGGCATGGACAAAAACCACCACAGACAAATCTGACAGGACACAACACACCTGCTGAGAAGGAGGGCACAGTGAAAACAAGTGGAGCTGATTCAAGCAGCTGAACACTCACAGAATCAGATATGCAAACTCCAGAAAGCAACTCCACACCTGAGTAACTTGCACTCAAAACACAAAGGAAGCGCAGGTTCAGCGCACTTTCGGCTGAGGTCTGATGCAGACAAATACTCCATCACTGATTCTTGAAATGATACATAAATTTAAAAACTAATAAACTTCATTTAATTAATTTAAATGCCACTCTGAGAGCAAACACCTCTGTTACTGTTTCTAACTTGCAGAGGCAGTTTTGTTTGTATTCAGTTCTTTTCCACCAGTGAAGTACAAAGCATTCATTCACTTCCTACACATCCTACTTTGTAAGAAGGTTATAAGGAAGACCACAAGCCTCTGTGTTTGACTATGGGAACCACTGCCAGGCATTCCAAGAGATAAGAGCGTGCCTGAATCAGCAAACAGCCTGCAACAGCTCTGGGAACTGCTAGGAATGAGCACCTGCCTTTCACCTGCACAACACCTCAAAAGCTTCAATACTACAACGCATTTCTTGATTACCAAGAAACACCAGCTTTTACTTGCATGTGATGAAAGATTTCAAATATGTTGGTTTGCATGCTGATATGACCCTTAAAGAGACAACCAAACAATGGCTAGAAGCTAACAATGTAAGTATAATCAACTGAAATTTAGTTCCTCACTTGTTTAAATATTCTGTTCAAAATCTGATCTATCCTGATCTCACTGTGGATATTTTTAAAGAAAAGTAAGTATGTTCAGTTGTTCTGTAAAGATGGGGCAAATGTTCAACAGGAAGTAGAGGAGCTACCTTGTGGCTACAAATGTCTGCCATAAAAAGAAACTCTGTTTGCCTGACAAAAGAGATTAAAAAATCTAAAAACTAAACTAAAACTGAACAAAGCAAAAGCCATTTGCAGTATTTTTCAGTCGAGGTCAGCAGTGTTCACACTGTGTTTTCCTTTAGGAACTTACCTGCAGGGAGAACTCTGTCAATGAAGAAACAGACTGGAGTGACTACAGAAGGGCAAGAGCACCCTGATTCTGAGTTAACATCACAAACTTTAGATTTGCTCTGCTGCTCCTTCCAGCACATTGTGACTCAGAACCGTGGGTACATGGAAAGGTGAGGACACCACCAGTTTTCACACCAAAACATTGGAGTATTTTTGCTCTCAGGATGCAAGCACAGAACAGCATCTGTGTGTAGCTCTCAGGGCACTTGCAAGTACTCCTTCATGCCACGACAATAATTAGATAAAACTTTTTGGGTTTTTGACCTATGGATGCTGACTCCAACAGCTACCATATCATAAATCCCACTGGGCTGATTTTGCAAAATCTATTTTTTTTTTAAAGGGAAGATGGTGGGAATCATCTGTCTCATTCACCCATCCCAGAAGCATCTCTCATGATCTAGAAAAGACAAGTTTTATCCAGGCCTTATAGGCAGCCAGCTGCTACAAGACCTATTCCAGTCAAAATCTGACTATTTTTAAATCCTGATTATACAGTCTCTGTGAATAACTGATCTCTAAAGGCAGAAGGCAGCTTTGTGGGCCTGTGTGCTAAAACTTTGGAAATACTGCGCAGCCCAGAACAAAATGCATTTCAAAACCAAACCAGAAGCCCAGCAGAGTAGGAGCTTTGACTTTACTGAGCCGACTGTTAGCACATTTGGTTTTTTCCTGTAGTGTTAATACATTAACACCCATCTCCACTATTTCGTCAGGAGAAATTAAGAAACCAGGTATTAACCTGCACATGCTATACTGCAACCACTTGCTAAAAGGTGGCTAATGAAGAAAAAGTCCATTTTGAACTTACACTCTCTCAAGACCTGTATCCTCACAGGAAAATTGAGAATACTCAAATCGAGAAGGAAGAAACAGTTTCCACATAAGGAAATCCTGTACCACTAACATGTAACGATCCACTGCATAGAATCCCTGTCTGACTCATGCTCTATCCCCTCCCATGGGATGCTAAGCTTGGATAAAAGCCACTTTTTCCCTTCAAAGTCAGCAGAACTTTGCCAGCTGCAGCAAGCACAAAGAGTGGCACTTTCAAGCCCACAAAAGTTGTGAGGCTCAACAGAAGAGAGCCCTCAGCAGCACAAATCATCTGCAAATTGGTCAGCATTTGGCTCCTCCCTTCGGGAGGGAAGTACGTGCCACGGAGCATGGGAGTGCAAGGCAAATTCCTCCCCATTACCATCCCAGAACAGACTAGGCAGCTTTATGGGGTGATGTGTATCTGACAGACATTGCAGTGTGTCTGTGTCAAACACATACTCCCTGACCACTCCTCATCCTTGCACTTCCCTATCACCTGTGTACGTTAATGCACAGGACCACAACCACGGTTTTTTACAATTTAGTATGGAAAGGGCATAAAACTCCATCTCAGCTCATAGGAAGATGCTGCTCCTTCAACCGCACCGAGCCTTCTAGAGCAGAGCTCACCACTCCCAGCTGAGGGCACACCCCTCATCCAGCACACGCACTTCTACCAGCAGACAGCCCCTAACGCACGGATCCCACCCTGCCTGGATGTTTTCCACAGCAGCTGCCGCAGGCTGGGGGGGAATCCTGCCTGGGGGAGCAGCAGGAGCAGTTTACCTGGTGTGATCTGGCGGGCACGCTGTTTACCAGGCCCTCTGTGTCGGAGGGCGCCTTCTGCGGAGCCTGCTTAACCGGAGACATCAAGCTCTCAGAGGTACTGCAGCTGACGAGGTGGCAGAGCAGAGTTTTGCACGACAATGTTCAAGAGGCACACACGGAAACCAAAACAAAACGACAAAACAAAAAGGAAAAGGGAAAAAAAAAAAAGGAACAAAAAACAAAAGACGAATGATGGCAAGATGAAATGTGGCAGGTTACGCCAAAGTAAAAAAACAAACATAATGGATTCTGAAATAAACACACACACTTCTCCATCTCTCCCGAGACATTTCTCTGTCCTTGCTCTGAGTTTCATTGGTAAGCAAGAGGAAGAAGCAGCTATTAACATAGGACAGCAGCTCCTCCACGACCCCTGGTCCTTAGATACTCCCATTCAAATCAGCCTCTCTAAAACCATGTGTTTTCTTCTCAGTTAACAGTGGTAAACAGCAATTATCTTCTAACTAGAACCTAAACAACCTCAGTCACTGGGGCAAGTGTTGTACCAGTGCTACAGTTAGAGCCAACACTTGCAAGAGCCAGGAGCTCTCTCTACACCGGCAAGGTGCTTCCTACCCAAGTCTGCATTACTTCCCTTGCTTTTATAGTTAGGCTCTGAGCCCAAACTAATTCTCTCAGCAGACACCAGACTGTGGAGAAATTACCTCAAGAGTCACACAGGACATTTATGCTATGTGCCCTCATATAGCTACTTGAATATCTAATGAGGCAAATTTTGGTTTTCAAACAAAAGAACTGTCTGGTGGTGAGAACCAGCACCCCTAAAAGAAGGCTGCAGGTTTTCACCCTCTGATTGCTTCTTTTCATCTGCTCAAAGCAGGACTGAAAAGAAAACAAGCCTGTGATAGAAAAAATGAATACCACCACAGAGCAAATGCAATGCCCTTTAAGTTGGTGACTTCTGAGCAATGCAGTGATGGGTCTCTCAGAGCTAGGTCTACCTGCTTGGACCAAAGCAGCCAGAAGAGTTAAACAGCCACCTCTTTGGCTGTAGTCACAGGAGTGACCTTTGCTACCACAACCCTCTGACCACTGAGCATCCTTTTCCCTGGGTCTTTGCAGACAGTGTAAAAAGTGAGTAGAAAAATAAACGAGGACAGTGACATTAAGCAGACCACTTCCTCACAGGGCAAGCATTTTTTTACCCTTTGGAAGGTCTTATTATAGCAGATTTAGCTCCTTATACATGCAGCAGTTAGAATTAAAAAAAATACTACCCCAGCTATCATGGCAAGGGGTCTTGACTGTCTGAGAGACAATGCATCCCTTCTGTTACCAAAATTATGTAATCATTAATTGTTTTATTCACAAAACTCCTCAGATCTACACCATCTAAATGCTATTATTCAGGCTTAAGCAACTAATGTACTTAAATCCCTGCAAGTTTTCCAAGACCCAAGCTGTCTGAGGCAGGGGAATGCTTACAGGGAATTTACCTTTATTTTGACACAGAAAGAGCTCTGAATTTCCTGTGCTTTAGTCAATGCACTGGCAAGTTCACTGTTGGAAGAGATGGAGGGACACCATCCGGGATAAACAACAACTCCACCCCAGTCAGACACGAGACAATGAAACCCAAGCACCCAGTGAAATGCATCATCCCTTTGCCAACAGATTCCAGCACAAATTACAGTGATGTTAGTAGAGATCTAGCTGGTTAGTCAGCAAAGGAAGAGGAAATGTGTACACACACACACAGGTATTAACAGCAACCACCAATTTGATTAGTTACCATGGTGTCTAGTGGGACTGGAAGAGAGGACCCAGCCCTGTTACATTCCCAATCTGGCGTCTATATCAGGATCTCTGTAAGGAGAGGAAGGTAAGCAGGATCCGATCCCAGCACACCAAGGCAGAAAGAAAACAAAACAAAACAAAAAAAACCCACCAAAGTCAGAGCATGAATGGAAACCGTGGCCATGCAGGGGTTCCAGGTGCCACGCAGGGCCCTAGCCCACCTCAGTTCAAGGCAGAATGGTTATCTAGGAGTAAGTGCCTCTCTCCACCACCACACACCGGGTTAGCACCATGTAGAAGACAGTCCGCAAGTTTGGAGGGGGTCACAGCACACTTGGTTTCTTTCTACACATCATGCAGAGCTGCCATGGTCAGTGAAAGCAGGACTTAAACCTCAGAGATTACTTCCCCAAGAGAGTAGTTAAATCTGCTACAAGAAATCACAGTGCATGAACTACTGCTCCAGGCTCAGCACCAAGATGTGTCCTCCAGAGGGAAGACACTGGAGAGCAGGTCAGTGGGAAGCAGGGCAAGCAGGCCACCTCAGGCACACTGCTGGTGCATGACACTGCAGGGTTCTCTTCAGTTCTTGGGGGAAGGACACATGCAGAAAGGGAAAACCAGGCTTTCCACACAATCCTGAGCACACACAGCCACCCTTGCTGTATTTAGCCTTACCATTGGGCAATAGCCAACTCACTTTGTCTAAGCTCTCCAACTGGGAAAAGGACAGGGCAAAGTTTAATTTGGAAATCCCCACAAGCTTATTTTTGGAGTTATTTTCTTATATCCCACAGGCAACCCAAAGAACCTGCAATAAGCAGGAATATTTGTTGGGCAAAGAACAGAAGAAACTTGTACGTTTTGGGGCTGTTTCTAAAACTACATAATTTTCATTCTTTCTTGGAGGAGCAAATTACCAGCTAATTAGAGAGGAGAAAAAAGGAAGCACCTCCTCCACCAGCAGCAAGTTTCATCACCACAGGACTCTCATCCGCCTTTGTCAGTTCTTGTTGCTTTTTTCATATGCCCACTCAAGTAACTGTGCTTCACTTTGGAGTTATCCTCCTAACACTAAAAACCCTGCAGGGATGGTAACAGTTGACAAAACACAGACAGTGAATGAGAGTGGATGCAGAGTGGCCACTCCTTCCTTACTTTCAAGTGTGGTGATGAAGGGGGTTTTGGCAAGTATTTGGCAAGTTTTTTGGTCCAGGCTTAGGAGGCAGACACTGGTAACAGAAAAAAAACAGTCCTAACCTCACCACACAGCATTCCTTAAAAGTGCATGTGTGGTGCTTTTCCTTTGGAGGGGTTAAGGAAAGGAGAGCTGGAGGGAAGGGGAACAGTCCAGAGCTAGGGGGTCTTGGATTAAATGCTCTGAGGGCATATATCCTTGTGTCTGGGGATGAACTTCAACACCTAGTGATTTTCAGGTGCAACTCATGGTCAGTAGGCCTCTCCCAGCACAGTACAGAGGTAATCACTGAAGGCAGACGATCACAGTTCCACATGACCATACCTATCCCTAGCTGCGACTGCCAAGGCTTGGCTTGAAACAACTCCTACCCCCCTTTAAGCCCTCCCTCTAATCCTGCTGCTGTTCCTCACATCAGCCACGGGTGAGGAGGGAGATCTCTTACCCAGAGTATCGTTTTTTAGAGTTGTTCTTTCTGATGACAAGACACACGACAATAGAGATGAGCGATGAGAGACCTGTAACCGTACCGATGGCTATCCCTGCCACCGTGGCAATGGGGAACGCAGGCAGGTTGTCTGCGGAGAGAAGGGAGAAAACATTCAACTCTTCTGCATTCCCTGCTCAACACAAGTGCAAACCACAAATGCCCTTGAGCCTGGATTCGTTTAGAGCACGAGGGACTAATGTAATACCCAAAAATCACAGCATGCAGCCTAAGTGGCAGTGGCAGCAGGCAGCCAGCAGGGTAACTTATGAACAGAGCACACACCAGGAGTGTTCTTAATGTCACCGTCCTTCAGGAGAGAGTTCACGTTGAACCAAAGGTTTTTACATCTCAGGGAACGCAAGTGACAATGAGGACAACTCTGTCTCATTCTGTATCTGAAGGGGAAAAAAACCCAGGTTACAGCCATCTGGCAATTCCCAGCGAGGTCAACAGGGAAAGGCAGGCACGCTTTGAAAGCAGATTTGGACACAGCACATCACTAACCCACCAGGAGGGCTGAATGCTGGGTGTTCTCCAGGGAGCATGCAGCACACAGCAGAGCTCCTACCCAGGATCACTCTCAGCAGTGTTTATACATGACTCTGGTGTCTCAAAATACAGCCCTGTACATTTCTGTAGACTCATTTTTTTCCCTTCTTAAGTCAGTATCGTTGTACAATACCAGGAAAACACGTAGAACACAATATTGCTTTACTCACGTTTTCCCTAATGTTATTTTTGAGGAGAGTAGGCCAAAAAAGAGCAGCCAGAAACAAAAGCCAGTCAGAGAATGAGTACAAAATACTTACAAATCAAAGAATACACAGACTACCATTACAGCTTTTCCCAATGAGAAACAGTAGTTTCCTTCCTCCCGTGGCTAACACAAGGAACATCTCAGGCCAGAGGGTTTCTTACAAGACTCCATGCTACTCTAGCTACTTGTCCCAAATAAAAGTGAATCAGCAGGAGATCCAACAGGCAAAACCTACACCTATATAGAAAAATCTGTCTCAGATACCTGCATCTGATCATTACAGAATTGTTGAGGTCAGAAGAGATGTCTTGAGATTGTCTAGTCCAAACGGCTTGCTAAAGCAGGGCCAAGTAGCACAGTGTGCTCAAAACTCTGTCCACTTTGGACTGCACTGTCTCCAAGGATGGGAGACTCTTCAGGCAACCTTCTTGTCATGGTTTGACACTGGCCCAACACCAGGTACCCACAAGAGTCACTTGCTCACCCTCCCCTGCCACAGCCAGGCAAAGGAAGGAAAAGAAAGAAAAACTTAACAAAGGCTTCATGAGTGAGATAAGGACTGGGAGAATATTTCAAGGGGAAAACAGGCTCAACTTTAGTTGCAAAGTGAAATTTGTTACTAACAGTCTTCTTTAGATGCTATCAATGTATATGAATACCTGGAGAGAGGATTCTCCTGAGTCTTCTTTTGCAGGCTAGATCACCCCTCCTTCTGTTCTGCAGGCCAGACAATCCCAGCTGCCTCCATTTCTCCTCATACGAAAGGTGGAACAGTCCCTTAACCACCTTTGTTGCCCTTTACTGGACCCATTCCAGCAGGGACCACAGACCAGCATTACCCTGAAGCTGGGACAGCATACTGAGAAAACAGGGCTTCCATTTGGTCCTGTTCCTTTGGAATTCAGTGACTTTCAGCAGAAGGGCTACCTGACTTCTGGCTGTTCCACTGATCATAACACCGTTCAGCCAAACATCACATCAGCAGCTTTCCTGGCTCTCCAGTGTGATATGCCAGTTGACAGCAAGATGGGAATTCAGTCTTAGTAAGAAATTAAAAATAAAGACACGAGTGCTACAACTTCGAGGAAGAGTTTCTTTCCAGAACCTTTCAGCAGCCCAGGGATCCATCTGCTATTAAGGAAGAGAGACCTACACACAAGTGGTAATACTCAGATATCTAAGACGAGATTGGATTTGAGATCCATGCAAAAATAAACTAATTTATTTTGAGGCATATGAGGAGTTCCCTATTTTCTGTGCTTTTTCACCTTTCCAAAAGTGCGGGAATAACTGTCTGCAAAAGCATCAAAACAGAAATGCATTTCTGATAGCAGACCTGCTGCTGCCTTGTACACCTGAAAACACACATTTCATTAGAGCAAGGAAGCAAGTGAGAATCCAAAACTATAGTGCAGAGTACCTGCTGAAGAATGATATTAGAACTCTGGTAGTTTTGTCACTTCTTTGACTCATGAGGTTTTTTTGGTTGGTTGAATCTAAGTGATGGACAGCAGTTAGATCCTGTTAGTAAACGTTTTTAAGACTGTATTTAAAAAAATGCTAGTGTTTTCAAGTGAACACTAAGAGTCTGGTTTTATTGCTTTTCAGAAAACAGTCCCTATATTTTCCAGCATTCCACAGTTACACGAATTCCTCATAAGCACTTCCAGAGCAGCCAATGACTTCATTGTGAAAGACAGACCCAGCTACATAACCAAACACCAGCTCTGAAAGCCAATATTTAAGTTAAAAGCTCAACACAAACCAAAAATCCAGCCATTCAGAGAACACTTTTCACTATTTATTACTGAAATTCAGAGTAATTTCCATTTCACTGAGACCATGTCAGTATCAGTTTTATGAAAGACAAAAGGAAGGTGAAGTTTCCATTGCTCCTAAGTGTAAAGATTTTCATACCACTCTTAATTTCTCACCCAGTGTGTTCAAATCAAAGATCAACCACCTCCAGGTAACACAAGCTACCTTGAACAAAGTGTTAAGCAGCTTCCTGTTACAAGCAGCGTCAGCCTAATGTAAGAACTTGGAATTCCCTACAAATTTCTGTTGTTTAGGCTTTAAATGGTAGTCCTTTCCAGATTCAGAGAGTCTACTGAAAAAACAATCTTGCTTTTCATCCCTGCCAGTAGAATTCTTCCAACACACTAGACAGAGCTGTTTGTGCAAACACCATGTAGGTACTGCAGTGAAAATCTGCTTGGTTAGTTTGGAAATTTTTAAAAATTAGGCCACCATGGAACTCATAAAATGCTTAATCCAAAACCTAAATCTAACCTATCATCTATGAGATCATTTAAATTTATAAAGAATGAATGTGGTTTTACAACACCAGACGTACGATTCAGAACCATTAGATGTATACATAGGAAAAAGCCAATATGCACAAGTGCCATCATGTACTCATTCCAATTGAAAAACTTGCTCCAGCTCAATTTAGGATGAGTTACAACCTATTAGAAAAGCTTCAAAGCCCATTTTCAGTCTTCCTAAGAATCTGAAGACAAGTGGTGTGGCACTTTTTCCGATGGTGAGAAGTATTTCAAATACAGGACCCCATTCAGAATCAGAGAGATTTTCTTCCAGATGCCCCAGTATGGAGATGCCAGCATGCAAGTCTGTTGAAAAACATCAGCTGAATTAGTCTACTGAAGTCAGTCTTTAGCTGCTTAATCTGGGTTAAAATCTGAAAAGGCTTTTCCAAGACAGCCTGACTTTGCCAAACCAGCAGCTGCTTTACTGCTTCTTCACGGTGGCTATCATTGTGAGAAAATAAACAGACCCTATTTTACACAGGCTTCAAACTTCCAAGGAACAGGAAGTTCTAAGTGATGGCTGGACCTCCAGAGGTCCCACCCAACCCATGAAGAGCAAAATTAGACAGAGACCTTGCCTACATAAGATCATGGAATGACCTTGAGAGCAGGGGTACACACCTGCTCTAGCAGCAGTATCATTCCAGATAGGACACACAGACAGGTATCTTCCCTAATACATTAAAACTAATGGAATAGCTGCATCAGCACAGCCATTTATGAATTCAACATTTACTCCTGACCTTCCTAAATTATAAATTCGGAAATGCAATTACTGTAACAACCATTTCATTGTAGGAAAAACATTTTGGCTGACCTCCAGCTAAGGCAGAACAATCAAATGTTTTGGATGATCAAGGGAAATAAAGAGCCAAATTGACAAGCAGAATCTCAGTGCTCTTGAACTGTGATAAATGTTACCAAATGCTTACCAGAATCCTCATGTGACTACTGCAAGTAGCCAGGCCCTGAAGTTTTTAAGAGCCACCATGGATTCTTCAAGAACACCTGACTAAAAGAGACTGAATCCCCATTCAACACAAACACCTTTGCATAGAACACAGTAGCCTTTCACTTTCTGTATGTTTGGACCAGATTTATAGTTTTGCATTCCATTAAATATACCAGAAGGGTTTCAAAAAGAAAAGTCTGCTGCTTTTCCTCCTTGCTCACCAGATTTCATAAATCACCCTAAACCCGATGCAGCATAATGCAGGAAATATATCCATAGGACTTCAAAATGAGATGTGCTTTCATCAAGCCTTCCTTTAGCTTTTCCTAACAATTGTTTAAACCACAGGAATTAGTGGGCATAGAGGAAAAGGGTATGATATACAATTATTAAACAGCTGACAGATACTGGTTCCATCATTAGGACCTGAAAGAAGAGAATTAAAAAACCAGTTGTTCCCTCCAGGCTACTCCCCCACCCCCAATAAAAATGATTTAGAGAAGAAATGGAGGGAAGAAAAAAAAAAAAAACCACAAGTGAGAAGGAAAAAATCATATAGGGTGAATGAATACCTTTCTCCACAACTCTAACTCGGATTTCTCCTGGCTTGACAACAATGTCAGGTGGGTTCTTGACATCACAAATGTACGTGCCGTTGTCCCGGAACTGCATGTTTGATATAGTGATAGAAGCATCTTTCTTGTTTAGATCTCCAGCCCAAGTGATCCTGTCTTTAAATGGGATGTCCTTTCCAGGGTATGACTTCCCATTAGAGTAATAGAAAAACTGCAGTCAAGGGAAAGAGGATACAAGAACAATCCAATTAGCAAGTACGGAGCCACCGTGCTTCTCTCACTATTACAGCGTTCTCCCAGAGCCAACTGTGCTAGACACAGCCAACAGCTGAGGTTTTCCTCCTCCTGCCTCACCACTTCAGTCTGCTCTGTTGCCTCTTGATCACATAACCATGCTTGCACCACAACCATACCAGCACAAGACACTGCAAATTTCAGTTTTCTGTCGGTTTTGATTTGTTTTGTGGTTGGATTGGCTGGGGTTTTCTTTTTTCTGTTTTGTAGGGGACACAGCTTTGCAGACAAGGAGGTGGAGGAAAGAAAACAACCTGGTAACCTGGTTATAATCAAAGGACAAAACAGTCCTGGAACAAAGCCATCTGTCTTTCAGACACAGGAAGCTGCCTGTATCCTAGCAGAAAAAGGATACCAAGTTTCCCATCTTGTGTTTTGCTGTGTGTTACTTGCAACTAAAGCACAGCTAAATTAACATGCAATGCCCTCCCTTCCTTCCACCCCCTCAGAAAATCCCATGACCAATTTAGAGTATATCTAGCTGTTTTCCAGAAACCTTCAGGTAACTAAATATAACTGTTTCCCAGTTTTTAAGTGACTAAGCTGCACACTGGCTCTGCACTCCCTATACGTGACCAAAAATCTTTGAAGAACAAACCTCTTTAGTACAGACTAAGAAGGAACTGAGTATTTCCCAACTACACCTGCCCAGGATTGGAATTTAGAGCAGTAGAAGTGCATATACTTCTACAGGACAACTCTGCTTTCAAACACATGGGGTACCCTAAGAGAGGCATCAAGGCTGCAGGCAAATTGCAAGAGCACGTTCTTTCTTAATTGGATATCCTGCAAGACAGCAAGACAAACCTAATCAAGAATCAACCTGAATTCCCTTCAGTTCAGTCTCCAGAGAACAGTGAAAGAAATTTAGGACAATATTCCAGCTTCCCGTTTCTCCTGCCTTATTTACAAGGCAATTTCTCTGCCACAGAACAGACTGCCTACAAGACAGTCATATCTCCAGTCAGGTCACCTCCTATCCCTATCCGTTTTCCTGTTCCTGCCCTTGATCTCAGCCTTGCTATTCCACACCCTCTCTATCAGACCTGCACTCTGAATATCAGGCCTTATCACTTGGCAGCACAAATCTTGTCCAGATCGTGGCCATCTGTCCTGCTGCAGTCAATCTTATTTGTTGTCTACAGATTAACATGAACTCGATGAAGTATTTCACGTGGTAGAAAGCTGGCAAGCACAGAGGCAGCTGTCAACATTTTGGACTCTGCATCATTCTGCAGCTTTTCCAGCTGGATTGTAAGGTTTACCACAGCAGCACTGTGTACCACCACACCCCTGTGCACAGGGGAAGTCATCTCACTGGAAGTCTAGAAGGCCAGAGGCAGATTCCTCAGCTCTACAGATGTCCTCACTTGGGGGAGGAAAAAAATCACAAAGTAAAATATGTCCTGAAACACAAGCTAAGTGACTCAAGCCATCCCTTGCCTACGGTGGTGCTGATAGCTACATCCAGGTGGAACATCTGAACTCACTTCAATTCCAAACAAAAATGTTGTGTTGAAGCTGTATTCCTACAACTGAACAGTGATGCAGAAAGGGAATGGCAAACCAGGATATGTGGGGAGCGGAAAACACACAAACAGACGGCTTCTCTTCACCCATCCTGTCCAACACTGGCAGGAAACATGCCCTACTTCCCTAAGCTTCTGTCCAACAACTGCTTTGGATTCCCAACGGGAAGAGCTCCCCTTTCAAAACTAAATATTTATTTCACTGAGAATTCAGAAGCTTGTTCTTCAGAGCTCTATATACTGAGCAAGATGCTCATACGCTGGCTTTGACCATCTCTGCTCTGAGCAGTGAAGAGCTCCTAGAGTTTAAATGAGCTCATGTCTGTAGCAGGGGGAAGGAGACAAACACAAACAGGCTGAGCAACCTGCTGTCCCCACAGCTTCAAAGCTGTCCCGGAGTCCCTTGTCCTGCTTCCTCTAAATTCTCACTCAGGACAAGGAACAGAAAAAAGCAGAAGTGTCAGAGGAGGAAGAGGGCTATCAACCTACCAAAGCCATTTCTTTGAAGATTTACATCCAAAGGATCTGAGCCCACTTGAGACCAACATACAGGAACTGAGCAATGACAAACATTATTTGCCCAAGTTCCTTGCTAGCCTGATTGTTCACTTGTTAAGTAACTACAATATGAAGATGTAACTACTTACTGATTTGAGCTACTCAATTCTGTTCTGAAACCAGGGAGACTGGTCTTACTTTAAGCCCTTTCAAACAGAGGCTATACAGTACACAAGCAAAATAAACAACACGCACAGTACACAATGTAACACTGCAATGATAGAGGTAATTCAAATTCTGTGACTGCTAATTCAGTCAAATGCAAAAGGATAGAGGATTTACAGAATTCCTCGATGCTCATCTACTTCATACATATAGCTTCCATACCAACATCCCTCTCCTAAGACTAACAGAGTAACTAGTGTATTTTGTGGTCACTGCACACTCCACTCTTGGCAGAGATCTAGCAGACTGCAAACATTTTCATACAACTCTAAAAAAGCCCCCTAAAATCCCAGTGATGGACATAAGGCACACAAAGGAGGGTCCGATCCATATCTGCTTGCTCCTTAGAACCAACTAGAAGGCCACTGCTCGACCAGCCCAGGCTCCCCTCCCAGGTGTGCTCCCCTGCAGGCACGGCTTACTGAGATGCGAGTGGCTGCTCCCTCTGGCTGGAAGCTCCAGGAGACGGACGCTGCGCTGCTGATCACTTCGAGGGACGTGAACGTGCACGGGAGCTTCGCGTCCGTCCCGTTCTCCACAAACATCTCCTCTGGGGTGATCACCTCTACTGCTGACACTTGGACTGCGGGGGAAAGGCAAAGAGAAGAAAGGAGGAGAACAAGACGCATCAGTGCTGCTTTGAGAATCAGGAAGTTCACATCACGCTGCCTAGAAGAGCAGAAGAGAAGAGGCATCAATAACTCTTGCATCAGGTGATCGCACTGACTTTGCATTATACCTGCAATCACACAAGTATAGAGCAGGCCAAGTATATATTCACTTCTCCTTCCTTGCATTATCTGTGACAGGATGTTTTCCATTCACAGATGTTTCCTCTACAACACTTGGTGGAAGTCAATTCTATGGTGCAAAGGATGAGTTTTGTATCAGCAGACAGCAGGCATTGTAATAATGAAGCCTCATCAGAGGAACCAACAACATGACCCAACTATTACTCAGTTTCCTCTCCGGCACACATCTTGTTTCATATCTCCAGTTTTTCCTAGCTGTAGGTAAAACAAAAGCTCACCTCCAGAAAGCTGAGGAGCACACTCCTTTCACTCCCAGCTATGCCATCTACTCCTGCTCTCTGCCATGCTCCAAGGTCTGTACGTGAAAGGCCTCACAAATGATCACTCGGTTATAGTTTAGAAGCATGCAGTAGTTTAATTTTTTTTCTGCCTTAGGCACAGTCAAAACAGCAAAGCAGATCACAACCACCCTCTAAATTTAAACTAATCAAGGTTAATATTGTGCTTGTACTGGTAGTTTTCCTAACAAGTAAGTAAAATTCATCATGATTCGGAAAACGTGTTGAAATGTGTTTTTATCTGGCATCTTCTAAACTGCCAATACACTATCCCCATCCAGATTTAAGCAGATACATCTCTACATTCATTCAGGTTTATGTAGAAAAACAAAGCATGATCTTGTGACATCACAAGAGAATGTCCGTCAGCGTTCACGTCACATCCAAGTGAAAGCAAAAATCTTGTGGGTGGATGCACATGTGTGTTCCTGGTACTGCAAATATAAGTTTGGAATTTTATTAAACCATGATCTTCAGCATAGAGATGGTAACACCAATCTACATCTGTTCATAGGATTCTGTGTTTTGGGCCCCAGTACCTTAAATGCCCCTTGTCAGAACAGGAGAACAAACCTTCCTGCTCCATCAGTACTCCAGCTGATTTGTTCCTCAGCTTTGAATAAAGTAGCTCAAAGTACACAAACCAAACAGAAAGATGCAAGTCAAAGACTTGTTTAGACAAAAAGAAAGAAAAACCCACACACATTAGTCCTTCAATCATGAGGTTTGAGTTTTTAGTGAGAGCAACCAGCTCAGTAGCCTTCACAAGTTGGACAGCAAACATGAATGAGCGTGCAAGCAGCAGTGGAAGAATTGAGCACATCACAGCAATTGCAATAACCAAAACCAAAAGAAACCACCATCCATTAATTCTGCTGTTCAGAGTCCACAGTGTTCACTTCCAAAAATTCACTGACTCCTCAGTCCCATCAGGTTATCTCTTGATCCCTCAGATTCTCCTGTCATCACTGCTCTCATTTCCAAGAGAAAAAACGCTCCAAGGGGGTGGAGAGTAGGGGTGGTGAATTTTCATCATGAGGTTCTATCAGAGCTTCCTTTCTCTTGTACATACCCTGACTATGGGCCAAAAAATATTCTTTTGTAAAACAACTACCAAATATTTATTTGGAACACACAAAGACTTCTAGCAATCAAATTAAATGAACTGAGAGCTGCTGTGCTTTATGTATTTTTTCTAGCTAATGGTGTAGAAAAGAAAAATAAAATAAAATCCATTGTATTAAGTCCAAACCACAGAACAAACCTCCCTTTCAAGCATAAAACAAGCAAGATGCCCTCAGTATTTGTGTAGGAAGAAAAGAGTCTGCACAGACATTGTATGCTTGCACATGGTACAGAGAACTCCTTGCCACACACAGGCAGTGGGTAGCACAGATCTGCCTAATCTAAAGAAGTCACTGTTCTAACTCGCTAGAACTGTAGTGAAGGAAAAAAAAAAAACCCAACCAAAAAAAAACCCCACCAAAAAGACTTCTCTCTTCCTCTTCCGTAGTCTGGGAAGGAAGGAACTATGCAATCCTGTACAGATATTTCTATCAAGCTTAATTTTCATCTGTCCTATTGTTGGCTCAATTTCATGTTCTTCTTTGCTGATTTTTCTCCCCTCTGGCTCTTTCACTGCTTCATAAATATTTTTCCTGCTTCTGTTGCCTTACAGCAGGAGACACGGGCTCCTTAAATCATAACCTGACTGTTTGGCAGAGAGGCCACAAGATTTGTCAGTTGTTCACCCTCAGCCCTCTAATCCCACACTTTTACTGATAAGGTGGCTGTTCCCACTACCTTGAACTCTTTGGCCTCCTCTGTCATAATAAAATCCACATGGATCATCTCTAGCGCTTTTCCTCCTCTTTCCACATTTACCAGGATTACATCCACCTTCCAGCTCCTCCACCTATTTAAATATTCCAGTTGGAGAAAGTTGAATTTTGAGTCATATTGCAGTCACACTTACACACTGCTCTATTCCTCCAGCTTACTCAGCTTTAGTTCCTCTCAAGAGGAAAAAATTATCACAGGAAACTGTCTGAGAGAGAAGAGTGCTTTAGGAAGGGAAGGTCAGCAAGGTACATAGGGCAAAAATAAATATTTGCTCTTCTCCCATGCATTCTCCTTGATCCCATCATCCTGTCCAACTGCCCTTAGCCCCAGTAATTCCTTCTGAACAGCTCATCTAGCCTTCAGCTGCTTTTATTCTTTTCAGCAGAAAAATGGTTCTATTTTTCTCACCTATCATCAAAATAATCTGAAAAAAAATTCACCTGTGCCTCTTCAGCCATTTCTTTTAAATCTCTAGTGTTGCTTGAGCAGTTTTACCCCAACTACAATAACTCTCTCCAGTTCCATTTTCAACCCTCATACTGCAATGAAAACTCTCCATCCACATCCTCCTTTCCAGACAATCCTCCTGCTCTTGAAATAGGACAAGACACTCATATTCTTACTAACTCACTAACCTTACTTACTAATCTTTTCTCATTTTTCCCATCATAGATCTTCATTCTTCACCAACGCTCTCTCTATTCTCAGGTCTCTCTTTCCTTGGTACCTCACCTCAGAGATCTCATCTACAAAACAAGTTTAAGCTCCCATCACTGCCCTGACTACTCAGATCTGCATCTCTGCTCAGGATCTGTCTCCTTATGTTCAAAGACCAGCCTCAGTGTGACATCTTTCTCAATGCTAAGTTGTCAGCTCACACTAAATGGGACTAAAGCAGAGCTCAGAGCCTTCCCCAACTGCTTTTACCACCAGGGACCTGCCACGTGTCTCTCCAACTCTACACTTGTGCAGCACCTCTGACTTTGAACTCTTCCCAGCCCAAGGCAGAGGCTTGCAGAGTTTCCAGTCTCCTGTTCAGCTGACACCAGACTAAAATCTCCAGTTTGTACCCTTGGCCCTCATTACTGTGATGTCATTTTTGCTCTGGACAGATAACACTAACAGAGCAGTAAGTACTGCAGTTCCTGGTAACCAAGCTGCTCCAAGGGTCACACTAAGAAGAGTGGGACATCACATTTGCAAGACCACTGCTTCCTTCCATGAAGTGGAAATGACACCAAGCACCCATCCCTGTTTCAGTATGAAGAAATTCTTGTCTCCAACCACATTATAGCATTGGTCTCATTCAAAACTTTTCAAATCCAAATTGTAGCACCTCCTCCTAAATGCTGTTCCTCAGGCTTGGGAAGATGTGCTGAAAACCTGCAAAATCCTTTCACTTCCTTTGGGCCCTCCAAAGCATGTGGTAACTGCATCTCTATGGATCCAACAGTGCCTAAGCTGCCAGTGCTTGGAGATCAATGTCTTTTAAAGCTGAAGTCATCTTTTCCTACTTTTACTTGTACTCCCTGGTTGCATATACTTGCCTCATAGTGATTTTAAAAAAAAGTTGGGGCAAGAATTGTTTTTATTCTATATATTTTTATGTAGAAATATGGTTGACCATTTGGTTTGGTAGCATATCACAAAGAAATCCTTCTGTGCACCAAAGTTTTGCACTAATCAACACATAGATGATTAAAATTTCTTTGCGGACCACGGTTTCTACTGAAATCTTGGATCCAATGAAAATGTTCTGTTAATTAAGACAGTGAAAATAAAACCAAAATAAACTCAATTCCCCTGCATTCAACTCAGTTTGATCACTAGGAGGCCTAACAAACCAAGAAAGCAAACAGCTAACACTGTAATCACAGGCATCTTATTTCCATCAGCACAAACACAGCCCACAGGGAAACTTTCATCAGATTGCTAAATACTGGAGGCTTATGGCTGCTACAGTTCCCAACCTACACCAGAAGAGTGTTACTCCCCTCCTCTTGAAATGGCTAATCATCAGTTTATTAATTAATAACTAGCTTTGCTTATCTTAAAGACACCTGGTAATTCAGCCATGTATACAATTTATAAATGAAGTTACTTATGGATAAACGTTTTTGACAAACTGACAGAAAATTTAGTGTTTCAGTATCTTCACTCTGGTCTCCCCAGCAGCCCAGAAGTTTCATCAGAAAGGAGGATGTGTTTTTTTTCTAATGACTAAGGGTTGTAAGTCACAAAAACACACACGAGAATCGGTGCTTTCATTAACAAATACTCTTACTCAATGTGAAGTGTCTTGTGAAACATCTCCTGTTGACAGCATTCTCAACTACAGTTGCATGGCATTTAGTTCTTTCTCCCACAGAGCAGTTGCTCTGTACAATCAGTATGAAACACAGCAGCCAGACCCCTACAAAACATCCCAGAAAGGCAGAACAAAGTTACAGTCCCCTACTGCAACTACAGGCACTTATGTCCCCACAGACCATTTCTTCACTGTGGATAAAACACCTGGTGGAGAAACCTTACCTTTCCTGCCTTAATAGACAGCAGACACACCAAATCGTTCCTCTGAAACTGCATGAGATCTGTTAAAGCAACCAGATGCTGGACAGAATTTCCACACAAAATAATCCCTTCGCATCATTCAGCCTTCACAGAAAAGCAGAACCCACGCCAGCAGTTCCACCCAGGAGCAAAGCATGGTGTACTTCTTAAGGACAACAGCACCCAAGTATGAAGAAGTCACACGTGTCTGGCTCCTCCTCATGGAGACTGTCCCTGCAGCCCCTCTGTCACCACGACCTCGATGTCTGCACTCCAGGCATTTACACAGGACACAAAGCAACACCAGCTACAGAAATGAGGACTAGACAGTCACACCAACCAGTCTTGACATCTAAGCTTCAAAGAAACAAAAAATAAATTCCGTTGCCTCGAAGCAGGACAGAATAGCTTAATTTCACCCTCAAATGCCAATTCACCAGAACAGCTTTTAGCTGCTGCCACAGCATCTCCCCAGGTTGCCAATCCTGTCAAGTAACCCCGTCTGCTGGAGGAAAGAGAGCTCCCTGTCTCCAGTAACACAGCCGGTCCTGCAGCACCCTGCAGCTCCAGGAATCAGAAAGCACAGCTGTGACACCAGCCCGTGAACACCTACCACCTCCTGCCACCGCTGCTGGAAACCTTCACTCCCCAAGCAGAGACAAGCATCTGCTAATGCAACATGCACTTCCTCTTGGCCTCTTTGCAGGTTCAGCTAGGCTCTGCCTGACTCAACAATGAGGGGAAAAATAGCATCTTGTCACCTCAAGTGAAAGGAAAGCAGTTTCATTGAGAAGTCTTGAGCAGGCTGTGGCTAAGCTGTCAAATCAGACAATAACATCCATGCATCTCAGCACTCCATACACCTGCTCTGACAGGACTTAAAAACAAGTCTCCAGAGTCAACAAACTTTGGTACCTCCTTCTCCTCCCACACTGCAGGGTCACTTCTTGGCACGTTCTCCTCCATATGATGCAGAGCTGCTCACTGTTCTGCCAAGGAGCAGCAAAAGAACCTATGCTGAGATTTACTTTCAGAGCCCGTGCTTTAACCAGAAGTGAAGAACAAGCATGAGAAACAGCAAAAAATGCCTGAGCGCCCTTGCCAGACAGGCCACAGATTTCTTGTTCAGTCCTGAGGAAATAATTTCACTGCTATGTCACTCTCTAAACTCTCTCATCTCACAAAACAGAGATGCTTGTAAAGGTGCTGAGACTATGAACAAGTAAGCAGTGTAGCTGCACAGCTTCATGCTCCTATTACAGCATCAGTCATATGTCAGGTTTGGGCAGATACTCAGTCCTGAGGCAAGTAACTTCTAGTTACTTCTAGTACTTTTCCCTGGGGATCACAAAGCAACACTTCCCTGCCTATGCTGCAGGCTGGAACACTGATCTGCAGCTCAGGTACTTTCCAAACCACACATCACATTTTTCTGCCCAACAGCCCTGAAGTGGTTTTCCTTCCATGCCCAAGTACGTTTGCAAGTGTTCAAATCCAAGTAAACAGTTCTTGTTGACAAAGCCAAACCAAAAGAGTGGAGAATCCAAAGGGGGCAGGTTAAGTAAAGCTGCTCAAAGTGCAAAGGGTAACTGGAACAGCTGATGGCAGCTGTTCTACCTCCAATACTAACAGAGTCACAAAAACACAGCACATTATTTTCTGGGCACAAGGAAAGATGCCAGAAAATGAGAACTGAGATTACAGAAAGGCAGAAAAGACAGAAAAGTCTCCTTGAAATACACCAGGTTTTTTCCCAAATAGGGAATGAAGCTTACTTAAAGATCTGAGAGAAGCTGGGTAGACACCTCAACACATGGCAGAGAGAATAAAAAAAGCATCCCACCATCACAAGCATTTCCTAAAATTTCTATAGCAATCCACTAAAACTGTCACAACTACTAAGTAAATGAGAGTATTAAGGATCAGAAGTTGTAGACAAAAAAAACCACAACCAAACAACAGCAAAACCCAAACCCAGGGAGTGGACAGTAGAGACTGACATATTGCTGGCTGGAACAAAGCTTCCCTCCAGGCTTTTTTCTTTTTTTGGTTATTAATACTATCTCTAGTGAAACTATGTTAAAAATACCAGTCATGTTGCCAACTGTTGATGGCATGCAGCATCTTTTTGACAAAAATCTATCAATAGCAGCATGGGAACTACCGATTCCTAAAACAAACTAGGCAGTAGAATTCAGGATGGGGACACACAAATTTCATGAGGAGATACAGTGCAAAGCCTACATATCAGACATAGGAAGCTGCCCTTTTTCTGACCCTTTTACAGTAATCAATCCACAAAGCTGCAACCAATTCAGTCTGTACACACCAAGAAACATCTACAAAAGCTGTACTTTAAACCATCCAAGGTATTAGCAGCATTCCATGAACAGTCACTCCCACCTGTCATCATTCCTGAACCAGAATCATGTCCATCTCTTGCCAAGTATTGGTATTTTCACCAGCCTGAAAGGTGAGCACAGGACTTTTTCCTGTATACAGAGAGACACGACTTAAAGCCTGTTAAATAAAATCCTACCACTTAACAGAGCAAGAAGATATATGACATTGCATCATCCAAATGATCACCTTCCTCATCTAAAAGGGTATTCATGCAGCCAATCTGTTCTGGTATGACTAGAGACTTATTTCGAGCAGTTCAAGGAAATCCAGAGCCCTTGGAGGACCAGATTCCTTACTGATCTGAGCAGTGCTGAACACCACCAAGCTTGCAGCAGCTCATACTTACTTGCTAACTGAATTGCTGAGCAAACTCATAACCAGCTATAACCTGCAGCAGCACAACCACAAAACCAGAAGGAAAAGGCCATGCTAAATATTTCAAAGCATTGTTCCACAAGAATTTGTCAGTGGTGGTGCCAATTTAAATAGCTCACATGCACACTCAGAATGAGATGAATCTGATCAGGAACTAATCTGTATTCAAAACAGCCCTTTCACCATTGTTTTCTTTCAAACCAGACCAACACCCTAGCCCAGTCCACTGCATACTGTTTTGTCAACTGAGGAGGGTTAGGAAGCACCAGGCAGGAGCTGATTCAGCTGGTTTTTCTCAGGAACACCTCTTTTGTGAAGAATTTATGGCCTTCCTTGTAGCACACAACATCATTTTCCCACTTCACACGCGTGGTGATTTCCAGAGCCATCCCTTGGATTGGAGCAGTGCCTCCCACCAAGCAAGATCCTGCAAGACCTTGATCTGAACACTTCAAGGCATAGAAACCAGCCAGATTTCAAAACTCCTGCTGCACATACAGCTGTATGGAATTTATTACCAAGAGGGGGAGCCCTGTTCACCACCTTTCACTTGCACACATTACAAAAACAAGTTACTGAATAACAGGTGGCTCGCAGCCAACTCTAAACGCCTCCAGCAATGGTCATCTCACCCACCTGGAGATGACCTGCCCTGATTTGCCTCCATCTCATGAACTGAAAGTGCCACCAACCACTGACAACTGCTACACTGCCCAGAGTTTAACTCCCCCTTAAGGATCAGATTCTCAATCTGATTTGAAACACTGAAGGTAGGGTATAACCAGTGCTTCAGGGCAAGTTCCCTTCGTGCCCCTTGACACCATGTGTGCAAAGCATCAGTAAATGTACCTCAGAGCATCTTTTTCTGCAAGTCTGGAGGAAAGAGAGTTCACAAGAACAACCACAGCTTTCTGGCTTTCCTGATGCACTTTAAGCCAAAACCTAGCAGCAGCACCGAGTGGAAAGTGCCAACTCAACAGAGAGATGAAAATGC
Source organism: Cyanoderma ruficeps (assembly GCA_008694505.1). Lineage (NCBI taxonomy): Eukaryota > Metazoa > Chordata > Aves > Passeriformes > Timaliidae > Cyanoderma > Cyanoderma ruficeps. Next base: position 2,312,177 of record VZDJ01006092.1, read on the forward strand.
AGGAGCTGAAATGCACAGCAGCCAAAGGGAACAATATACAAGGAGTGTGGGCTAACCCCAGCAGGCAGCTCAGCCCTGCACAGCCCCTCGCTCACACCCCCAGTGTGATCAGGGAGAGAACTGAAAATGCAGAAGTGAAGAAACTCGAGGGTTGAGATTAAAACACAGGGAAAGCACAACCCATCAGCCACTGCTTCCATCAGCAGGCAGGTGCTCACCATCTCCAGGAAAGCAGGGCTCTGTCAGGCGTAACAGTGACTTGGAAGACAAATGCTGTAATTCCAAACAGCCCCCTTCCTTCCTCCTTCTTTTCCCAGCTTTTATTGCTGACCATGAATTCTGCTCTCCCAACTCCTCAGGCACACCCCCAGCCCACCTGCTGTGAGGGAGAGGTGACAAACAAAAAAGGCCTTGGGGCGTGTAAGCCAAGGCAAAACAAGTAACCAATGCAAAACATTGTTATCAAGGCTCTTTTCACAAATCCAAAACTTAGCACCATCCAAGCTATGAGGAAACTAACTCTGTCCCAGACGAGTACCAATGCCTTAATTTGATATAAACATTTTCGATTTTTTTTTAAAGCTTATTCAGGACAAGTAACAGAATGACCCTTAAAAGAGATTAGGAGGAAAAACTTTCTTTCTAGTTGCTCAGCAAAAAATCCTGATGTTAACCCTGCCTTAGGATGCATTGCCACATCTTCTGTGCTATGGGTACTGCTTACTGTTAAACCCTAATCTGAGCAAACACTTGCTTTTCCACATGACTGCTGCTAGAGATAACAGTGAATCACTGCAGTCAGAGTTCCCCAAGTCTCTTTGCTGGCAGTAAAGCCAGTTCAGAACTCCTTGTCCTCTCCTGGCACAGCCTTCTCTTACACAAGCTATTCACATCCTCTCCATTGTGCTAATCATTTCTTGTGGGGTTCCACTAACCCAGACCACTAAAGCAATACAGACAAACAAACCACACACAGAACAAAAAAAAAAGACCAAAGGATATATGCCATAAGGATGTAAATGTTTTCACACACAGAGCTCCCAGCTTTCTGATGTATTCCTAGGATATCCTGAGTTAGTATTCAATAATTAAAAAAATGTATTTTCTTGCATACAAGGCTGTTTATGTTGTTAATAACATGCAGGTGGTAGAAAGAGCAATGTATGCCATACATGATCAAACCACATCACATCACACCACACTTGGAGAACTCCCACTACATATAAGTGCTAATAATAACCTTTGGATAGATGACCTGATGATGATCTATATGGCACTTGTCCAGAAATACAGTAAGTCTTTAGAAACTACTCAGACTAAAATCCTTCAAGACAAACAGTACAAGACATCTGCCTCATAATACTAGATTTCATTTTTTTGGTCTTCCATCTCAACTCTGTATGGGACACAGGATATCCAGCACTACTCAGGACAAGATGGGTGCACAGACAGGCAGTGGAATTTCTGTTTAATACAATCAATTTTAATTCAGATAACAAGCAACACAGCCATGCATGCTATTACTTACACAAGTAATTGTAAGAGACGGGCTGGGGCCAAGAAGCATCTGCCCATTTAACCTCATTTTATCACCAAAACATCACTGTAGAACTGTAGAGCCTTTTCAACACATTCAAGAACTTCTTGCTGCTGCTGCAAGCAAGGTGAGCTGAGAGTTTATCCAACTTTTGCCTTTGCAGAACCCACTGAGCAGGGCAGACAAGGCAGTTTTCCTACCTGCAGCATCAGTGGGCTGAGCTTGAAAGGACTAACAGCTTCTGACGGGAGTGACTACAGGAATTCTGACTAAACCTGGCACAAGCACGAAGTGAGCATTGCAACCCTGACTTACACTGTTATTTTCAGGAAACATTTCAAGCAGCAACTGAAAGGAGCTGGTGAGCTCAAAGCAGCAACAGGCACTTGAGCTATTTAAGATCTCAATACCCTGCTTGTTACTGACCCATGTGTATGTGCCCACGTGCACTTGTAGAAGGGGTAGCAGGAGAAAATAAATTTCAAAAGAGGTCAAGCTGTGTTGGTATCCAAAAGAATAATAATAATAATAATAAATCATTATTCTTTCCAGTAACATCTAGACATCTTTTGAGGCTATCAGGAGTAATCAGGCACCACCCTCGTGTCAAACACAAGCAGGATACCACTTTAAGTCATAATTACATGGCTTACAAATGCACAATTGCAAAATAATCCATTTTCTTGATACTCTTGCCTGGTTGTTCCAGACTCGCTCATGCACAGAAGAGATTATACCTAGATTACCTACTTATGCTACAAAATGTCCCCAGAATCACAGACAGCACATTTGACAATGATCCTTCATTCTCACAAGTAAATGAAGCAATGAGGTTTTCAGATGACTGAGCATAAAGAAGCAAGATGAACTCCTAACTCACACATGCAGGGGCACACATGAAAATAAGCCCAGGACTGTGCTATCTGTGCTTAGATGTGAGGCAACGGGGCTTGGCAGAGCAGGCTGTGGTGTTTAATGGGGCCTGCACAGCACAGCACCCTAAGCAATATTTCTGTCTCACTGCAGATTATTGGCCACAGGAGCAGGCCTGCCATGGAGCATATGAAGATGCAGAAGAGCAGGCACAGGGCACAGCAGCCACGTGTGCAGCACTGGCATCACCCAGCCCCACACCACAGCTGAGGGGGCAGCTACAGCCCTCTGCAAACACTGCTCCTGCCCCTGCCAAAAAAGGCAGGGTCTGATTTCTGAACCTCTCATGAGGGCAAAACCCAGCATGAGGAAAGGGAATGGAGTCCTTGAAAACACATCAGGAGCCCGAACGACACAGGCAAAAAGAAATGCACAGCACTGATCACCCAGGACTCCTCGGCACCCCAAACTCAGGGGAAGGTCTTTTTTCCTTCCCATCACCAGACTGCTTTGGATATGCAAAAAAGGGTGAAGAGCCTGCACTCTGATCATTTATTTCCACGCAGAGATGTAAACCCTGCTTTTCACAGCAGACAGGAGGATTAAGGATGTGCAAGGAGAATAGAAGCCAAGATGGGAATAAGTTCAGACCTTCTACAATGATCTACTACTCCCACCTACCCAGAGCATTACTGTAGCTCTACCTTTTGTTGTGGTCAGGGGAAATATGTTTCCTTTTTCTCTTGCCTCCATACGTATTTCCAAAGATCTCAGTTTTACTGTAATATATGCATATTTCACATCTACCTACTTAATCCTAAATACTAGGTCTGTCTCTGAAGATACACAGGAAGCCTGAGCACCCTCCACTTCTTTATTGCAAAATGCAGTCATCTTAAACAAATGCAAACAGTGTTCTTTGGGAATAGATTTAAGAAGAGAAATAATAACAGGAATTAGATATTAGGAGGAAGTTCTTTGCTGTGACACCAGGGAAGAACTGGAACAGGTTGACCAGAGAACTTGTGGATGCTCCATCCCTGGAAGCGCTCAAGGTCAGGCTGGATGGGGCTCTGAGCAGTCTGGTCTAGTGGAGGATGTCCCTGCCCATGGCAGTGGGATTGGAAAAAGATTATCTTTAAGATTTGTTCCAATCCAAACCATTCTAAAATTCTATGAAAAAAATTTTAAGTTCCTTGCCACTCAGCAGAGTTTCTTAATAAACCTCTTCCTAGACAGACTTATGGTTTTACAGTTTTCCAGACTTATGAACCGTGGAGGCATCAAGCTTCTTAATGTCTCCTACTGAAATATGTTGCAAAGTTTTACCCCTTAAGCAAGTACTCCCAACCCAAAGTGTCCATCAGGGGATATCTGGGGTGTATACACACTGGCTATTCCCTCACTGTCCATGCCCAGCATCTACACACAGTGAAGTGGTGTGGGAAATGCGTGTAACTTTTTGAGTCCAAGTGATGCGTGGAACCCTCTGCCCTCTGAGAGCACAAGCCACAGCAGAGGTAAGCATCACTCTTGCCATTCCTACCACTCCATAGCCTTGTACGCCTCACTGGAAATATTCCAGAACCATCTGGACACAATCCTGTGCCATGTGCTCCGGGATGACCCTGCCGAGCAGGGAGGTTGGGCCAGGTGACCCCACTGTGGTCCCTTCCAACTCGACCCGTTCTGCGGTTCTGCACTTACTCTCCACCTATCCGAGTCATAAGCGCATCATCTGACTGACACAACTCGCTCTCCACCCAAACACTTCACCACTGGCCGAATCAAGTCGTTTACCACAACCCCAGCGTCCCCATTCCTCGGTCACCCCGTGGCCCTCCCAGCAAACGTCGCCGGAGCGAAGAACCCACGGCGCTGCTCGGTCCCAGGCTGGGCTCCATGATCTCGGGGATCTTTCCCAAGCTAATGGATTCTGTGGAACGGGCGCTGACACGGGGCCCCCGCGCATCGTTGCCCTGGCACCGCGGCACCCCCTGGCCTGCCCACGCCGGCTCCCGGGGGCTTTGCCCCCGGCACACCGACCCTTCCCCCGGTGAGGGCGGGGATCCTCGGCCGCCGCCAGCCCGGCTCCGGACCGGGCGGGCAGCGAGCGGCAGAGCCGTGCCCTGCCCGCGGAACAGCCCTCCGCTCCCGGAGCAGCGTTAAAGAGCCGAACAAGCGGGCGGCCCTCCCTCGGTCCCTGACTCACCGGCGGTGAGGGCGGCGGCGATCAGCAGCCACGCCGCGCAGGGCCACCGCACGCTGCCTCCGCCCGCCGCCATCTTCCAGCCGCCGCCGCCTCCCCGCGGCGCCCTCATTGTCCGCCCCCGGCCCCCGCGGGCCCGCCCCCCGCCCCCTGCCCCGCCCGCCCATTGGCTGCTGCTGCCGCCAATCACACACACCCCCCGCGCCCCGCTCACTCCGCCCGTGCCCTGCCCCGCTGCTCCACGCCGATTGGACAAAGGAGCCATCGGTCAAGTCCAGATGACCTATGGGCGCGGGGAACGTGCTGTCCCGCCCCCTCCAGGCGGGAGCGTCGCTGGCGCCCCCCCGCGGCCATCCGGCGGTGCTGCGGGGGGCGCGGGCGCTGCGGGGCCGCTCCCGGCCGGTGAATCCCGGGGGTCACAGAAACGCTGAATCACAGAATCGCCGAGTCAGTGAGGCTGGAAAAGACCTGTGAGATCATCGAGCCCAACCTATGACCCAACACCACCACGGCAACTTGACCACGGCACTGACTGCCACGTCCCGCCTTTCCTTAAACATCTCTCCAGCACCTCCCTGGGTAGCCCATCCCAATGTCTCATCACCCTTTCCGTGAAGAAATTCCCCCGAATCTCCAACCTGAACCTCCCTTGGTGCAGCCTGAGGCCATGTCCTTCTTGTCCTGTGGCTAGTTCCTTGGGAGAAGAAGCCAAATCCCACCTGGTTCTTTCAGATGGTTGTAGAGAATAATAAGGTCATCCCTGAGCCTCCTTTTCTCCAGGCTGAGCATCCCCAGCTCCCTCAGCCGCTCCTCACAGAGCTCTGGTGCTGTCTGACACTTACCCTGCAGTGCAGGAAGCTTATCCAAGTGCCTTTGGAGGCATGGTAGCAACCATTCCCGCTGCCACTGAACCCATCTGGACAATCACTGGTCACAAAACTGACAGTCACTTCAGTGGGGTTGTGTGTCAAGACCACCACAGGAGCTGTGGGGTGACTGTGGTCCATAAGGACCACAGCGGTTTGATCTCTGTGGTGTGGTGTGGTGTCCGAGCACTCTCAGCTATGGAAGTCTCCTGCTGTGCATCACTCAGCCTAGTTTCCAACAGGGAAGTGACAGCAGGAACAGATCCTGATGCTTATTTATTGCCCCAACCCCTCTGCCAGCCTCGAGTTCCCCCAGGCATGTGTTTAGGCGCTGGTTTGTCCCAGAGGAGGTGGGACAGCGCTGCTGCAAGCTCTGGGCACAGACAGTGGTGGTTCCTCCTGCCTCCACAGAGATCCTGCCTGTTGTTCCCTGGTAGCTCAGGGAGCCTGTTTCAGCGTGCATTGCCTGTAAGCACAAGCTCCTTCAGAAGCTCTCCTGCTGCACCAGTCGCACAATCACCTTTGCCTTTCGCCTGAAAATACCTGCTTGGAATTTCCCTCGGCTTGCTGACTGGACTCCCAGCTCCTACACGCCCCCTGAGACCAAGCTTTCACCCTTCCCTCTTCCTCCTCGCTTCTGAGAACCTCTCTGTTGCGCCGTGTTTTCCCAACCATGCATTTTAAAGAAGTTGCACAAGCTGAGTCATATCTCAAGGCTATTGCTCACTGCATGCCTGAGCCTCCAGGAGCCTGTGGGGTGCTCTGCTCCTGCCCAGTGCTCCGTGAATGCTGGTCCTCGCCCAGATCCCTGCGCCACCAGTTTCTCGGCCACTCTCTGGACACCTCATCACATCTGCAGGTGAAAGAGGCTACAGGAAAGGCCACCTTGTGCCATGCTGAGCAGGGCTGTGACAAAGCAAGCCTGCAAATATACAGGCAGATTATTTTCCTTCCAGCTGTGATGCCAGACACCACCTTACAGTTCTCATGGGATTTAAAATGTAACAGCTTATGCATCCATTATTTATACCCTAAGGGGAAGCTCTGAAGCACATTCCTCATCTAACTGTTGTACATGTTTCCCAGAAACCCAGCCTAGCAGAAATCCAGGGCACCTCTTGGGAATATCAACAACACAGGCAACTCTTAGTATTACAGGGAAATATCACCTCATTTGGTTGGCACCTCATTTGAGTTCCCTTGTGGGTGGGTCTTTAGCCAATTCATCAATACTCCTGCTTTCCAAATGGAGCAGAAACTGATAGGCAGTGATAAGACCTTCATTCCCAGCCCTTTTTCATCAATATTTCCTCAGAGCTCTTCCTTTCCACGGAAACTCCACCCAACCTTACAGCTCTCCTGGGTGGCTGGAAGTGCTCTTACCAGCATGGAAGCACCTCAGCACCCAGAGTTCACTGTTTACCTCCAGGTCCTTCAATACTGCACAGCTTAAAACTGTTCAGTCCTCTGAAGAGGCTCAGCTTCACCATTCCAGGCATTTTTGCAAGACAGTAAACCTAAAATAATAGTAACTTTTAAATTTTTGCATTTTTCTTATTCTCAAATTGACTGTCCTTCACAGAGCTCACATGCTCCTTTTTTTGTGTACTAAACCTGATTTGGCCACACAGCCCTTACCTACACTGTCCCTTCCCTGACAGAGCTGAGATCACATTGCCACAGGAACAGCCCTGACTCCCCTGTTTGCTGTGTGGTAATACAGATGTCCAGTACAGAGAATACCTGGGACAATATCTGCTCTGCTTACAGCAGATATTATCTTTATCCAGATAGATAGGATTAAATTAGTCTCTTCTGCTACTTCCAGAGAGGAAATGGGGTGCTGGGACAACTTAATTTGTCCTGAGGAACATATGTATTGCATCTTCTTCCTTCTTGCTGTGTATGTTAGAAATTCAGACTTTTGTTATCCTTGTTTTAGAGAGGTCTCTAGTAGCTTGCCACTGGGAGCAAGCAGGATTTCGGTGTTAAAAAAAAAAGAGGTAATAGCTTCTAGGAGGAGAAGAAAATATATTTAGACTGATTTTACATTTTTAATGGTTTTGATTGTTTTCTCTTTAGCCTGCATCTCTGTACGTCCTAGAGGAATTGTACAGTATACAGTGTTTAGTGTGCAAAGATACGCATTCCTGCAAAACATATCCCCCCCAACACACTTATTTTGAATTAGCAATAGAAGAACATGCGAGAAAAAAAATCCAAAAAGCAAAACAAACAAACAAACAAAAAACCACCAGAAAAACCCCAGAAGAAAAACATTGTGTGTCCCTTACAGCAGTATTTTTTCTTCTGCAACTGTGACTAGCAGATAATGCCACATTTATGTTTACTTTGGTTAAACAGAAACGCAGGGCTTTTTTCAAAACTCAAGAGCTGGCAGCAGCACAGTAATTGCATACAGACTTTGAAGAGTTTGGAAACTATTTTTTCACGGTCAGTGTCGTTTAGGCTGGAAGGGACGTCTGGAGATCACCCAGCCCAGGGTGGGTTGCCTGGGCAGGGTCACCTTGAGCAGATTACACAAAGAAACATCCAGGTGGGATTTAAACGTCTCCAGAGAGGGAGAGTCCACGACCTCCCTGGGCAGCTGTTCCAGTGCTCTGGCCCATTAGCACAAAGAAGTTCTTCCTCATGTTGAGTGGAAATCTTTGTGATTTGGTTTGTGGCCATTGCTCCTCGTCCTGGCACTGGGCACCACTGAAAAGAGCCTGGCATCACCCTTTTGCCACCCACCACGGAGGTATTTATACATACTGACGAGATCCCCGCTCACTCTTGTCTTCCATAAATTGGCTTTTTCAGAATTTGATTGAGAAGAATGCCTTGGATCGCCCATTATGCAAGGATAAGTGTTCTCAGGAAAACTCAGGATGGAAAATGATGGGAATGGTGAGCTACTCCAGTGCTGAATGGATGCTAGAGGAACAATTTCAGTCATGAGTCTTCCTGATAACCTTGATACGTAAGAAAGCACAGAAAATGGAGGCAATTTGTCTTCCTGTCTCTCCCTCCTACCTTTCCCTCAGCTTCTTGGAATATATTGGACTATAGGCAAAGTTAGTTTTGAGACTGTTACTGTAAAGAGGCAAAAAGCCAAGGTAACACTGACCTCCACCACGACCAACATCAGCGTTCCAAGACTCTATTTAAGCGGGTCTGCATAAAATCATCGTCTGTAAGTTAGGAAAGTAGGTTGCCTCTACTCGGCTGTGGTACAGTTTGAAATTATGAAAATAAACCACGAATTTTCCCCTCACTGCGATGAGGTTTGTGGCCTGGCTGCCGTGGTCCATGGCTCGCCGCGTACGAGCAACTTTTGCATCCACAGGGAGACATGACTGCCGCAGCGCCCGTCAGGAACGCAGGGACCGCCGGCAGCCACAGGGAAGCGCCTGTGCCCCCTCAGGAACGGGAACACCGCGGGAATTGGGACAGGCCGGAGCTGTCCCGGGCAGGGGCCCCGCGGCGTCACGGGAGCGTTCCTGTGCGGGGGAGAAAAACTCCTTTACATGGCGGCTCGTTGGTCTAGGGGTATGATTCTCGCTTAGGGTGCGAGAGGTCCCGGGTTCAAATCCCGGACGAGCCCACTTTTTTTTTTCTTTCCCCTAATTCTTCTTTCTCCGCAGCAGTGGCGGCTCCCGCACCCAGCGAAAGGACACGGACGGGACTGACAACGAGACCCACTCGTTACGTTTTAGCGCAAAAAAAAAGCGTGAAGAACTCACCAAGAACCGGCCGCTTCTCTTCGTCTCGCACCGCGCGTCGCTACTCCCATTTTTCCCAGGCAGATTCCCGCCTTCCCCCTCATCGAGCCAGCGCTGCGGGGCCGCTCCTCTCCCCTCCGAGCGGTGTAACCTCGGCACACGGTGCCGGCTCCGTCCCCGCTCTCCCGGTCCCGCTGCAGGCGGGCCCGAGGCGCAAAAGCGCGGGAGAGCCCCGCGGCAGCAAAATGGGAAACGCTGCCGCGCCCCCTTCCCAGCGGGCTCGTCCGGGATTTGAACCCGGGACCTCTCGCACCCNCCCCTAGACCAACGAGCCGCTCTGTAGGTGCTTTCTCAGCTCAGCACTTCACTGTCCTCCCGCCTCCTCCCGGCCCGGTCGTCATACCAGTGTCTGTGTGGGTTTCTCCTTGCCGACCCCCACCAGCGGCTCTGCCCAGCGCTCCGGGACACATCGCTGCTCTCTCGACCTGCGGGCGCTGCGGCCATTTCTCCCTGTCGCCCCCTCCGTCTCCCATCTCAGAATAATCCCTGGCATCGCCCTTCCCCCGACCCTACGGCTCCGCTCGTTAGCGATGCTCCGCGTCCCCGCGGGGGGAGCAACGGTCCCCGCGGCGCTCCGCTGCTTTCCCCCGCGCAGATCCCGCTCCCGCGCTCATCCGAGGGGCGCATCAACAACCCAGCTTTCCCATTCCCACTTCCCTCCCATTCCCACTCCCGCTCCGCGCGCGCGGTGGCGCTGGAAGCCGGGCGAGCTCCTTCCCAGGGGATAGGGAGGCGGAGGAATGGGACATCCCACCACACCCCCCCCGCAACGGCTTTGGTTCGTCCCGAGCCGTGCCGTGCGCTGCGCCCCCTGGCGGTACGGAGGGGGTGACACCGGGTCCCCGCGTGTCCCGGGTGCGCTCGGACCCTCCCGGGGCTGATCCACGGGCAGGACAAGCGCCCAGGGGAGCCACAGGCATCGCCTTGCGGCTCTGAGCCCACGGCACCCTCCTGGTTGGAATCCCGCTTGTCCCTGATGTGCTCTGTCCCGCTAATGCTTCCCGATATTCTCATCTTTCCATGCCTCTGCATCCCAGACTTTTTTCAAAAAGTATTATTCCTCCATGTTCCTCAGTAGTTGCTCGCTCATATTAAATTTAAATTTTGAAGTCCTAATGCCAGTGGAAATCTCACCCCTATATTGCCTGCTGCTACCAGTTCTGTCCATTCTTCCTCGGGCTTCCTCATCTCTCCAGGAGGAAACAAAACACAGACTTTCGTTTTGCTTTGATTTCACCATTTATTTATTCTGTTTCTTTCTCCGAGTTCCATTCCCGTGCTCGGGACACACATACACGTTTCTCTACACAGGCACACATATATCTGTATGTACAGTAAGGCACAACCACTCACATCCAGATGGGACTCTGAGGGCAGAACAGAGGGCAGTCAATGATTGCAGCCTGCCCTGGAATACAAGCTAGAGCAAGCATTGATTAAAATGGATTCAAAGGCAACGATGTTCCACAGCATGGCTCAAAAGGGTGTGGAGGTCGCGTCTGCCAACAAGCCCATGATAATTCAGGAGAATAAGCGCTGCTGGCTCTCAGCAAGTGTGACCTCAGTCCATGTCACAGCATGGACATTTTGTTCTGTGTGGCCAACACAGCTTCAGGCACTGCTGTCAGGAAACTGGTCAAGTGAGGGTCTGACATCCACCATCTCCCAAATACTCTGCAGATTAAAACTGTAGTGACTGCTAGCCCATGACTTTTAGTAGTCCAAGAGTGAATGCAAATTAGTACAGTACTTAGGAAGGACTGGCTGTCTGAGCTTCACCAATTCAGCCAGGCAACTCCACTGGAAACTCAGCCAGCTAGGACTTCTTCTTTGACCTGCACAAAATTAATTGGCTGTTTCCAGGAAGCTGGGATGCTTTCTGTACTGAGTGGCTCTTGGTGGCCACGCACCAGAAGTTTCAGAACAGACTGGACAGGGTCTGGAAATGAGAAAGACTGATGGGCAAGCAGCTCTTCTAAATCTGGAGTGGAGCCCAGAGCCAGAAAAGAGAACTTGCCCTATTGACCTACTCAGCACAGCTTTTCTTTGCATAGGATCTGCTGGTGGTCACTTTCCACCACACTAAAAGCACCCCAAAGCTGAAGCACACAGGACTTACCTGCCTACCACAGGCGCCTGTTTCACAGATCAGCCCCACTTCAAAGGGATTTTTATTTTTATATTTTATATTTATATATTTTATGATCAATGTGCTAGGAGTTTTCCCCATGTTCAGGGTTCACATTGTCTTCCATACAGCACATGTGGAGAAAACATACTCTTTCCTATTGTTAAAACATTATTTAGTGAAGTTTAAGAACCCAAAGTACTTTAAAACAAGCTACCAAAAAGGCACCATACATGTTTGTATGTACGTAACTGATGAACTTCATCTAAGACCAATGCAGGGGAGAAGAAAAAGACATTTTGGAGCAGGATGAAGAAGCAGAAGGACCGTGAGTGGTGGTGGCAGCTGGCTCCAGGACAGCGGGTATCAGGTCTCTCAGTCCCCAAATATCACCAAGGAATGCCAGCCATCACCTGAGTTTTGAACTCTAAAGAGATTACAAACAGTCTCCTGTTCCAGCTGTCCCAAAATATGGTGAGCCAGCGAGTGGCCACTCAGCTCTGTGATGAGTCTGGACCTCAGGGGATTTCTGCATTCTGCCCCTCTCCTGCCACTGAAGGTTTTCCAGAAACTTCCATCTCGATTGGGTTAGATGGCTCCCAACCACGTTAAGTCTCCTCTGCCCTGACTGGGTATGTCCTTTTGAGAGGGGAAAATAAGTAAGGAAATAATGAAAAATAATCAGGGGGTCTAAGTGAAGACAGTGCTGGGAAGTCCTGGGGGTGCTTTGGTGGTTTCTGTGCTGGGAGACAAAGGTGAGCTGCAGCCTGAGCACCAGAATCCTTCCTTCAGCTGCTCCTTGCCAAACCAAAGGAGCATTTGAAGAGGAGGTGCTTGAGGTGAGATGAGACATATCCTCAGGCATCTGTGGCTATGTTATCAGTGGTTACAGAACGCACAAGAAGGTGCATGGAACAAGGCCTGCTTCAGCCAGCAGAAATCCTCTTCTATTTCAGTGGCAAAGGCCCATGCTTGCACACTGTCAGAGCTGATCATGAAACTAGTGTGTCGTGGGTTTTCTGGCAAAGCTAACAAGCTAATCACACAGGGAATATATACATATATATATGTACACATGTATACATACAACATGTGCACACATATAAATATTTCTATGTTAGCAGTCATATTGATATAGTGTAAAAATGGCTGCTGCTGGGCAAATGTGCTTTTCACTGCAAGTACTTTCAGATTGCTTCCAAAACAGCAATGCAGGCCTGGTGAGCAGAGGTACTCTCCATTAGACTCAATCCAGAATCAGCTTTCCTTCTTTTCCATCCTCTCTGTAACACGACCCAGGAGGGCCGGTCTTTTTGAGTACCCTGCCTCAGTCTCTGCAGGCCTGAGATATGAGGCTTTTGACATGTGAGGAGCAGCAGATTGATCATTTGTGTTCTGTCACAGTTGCCATTTTTGCTAACAGCAAAACCCTCAGGTGCCTTAAGAGGCACCATCACACTGGCCAGTCTTACCTGTGTGTCACAGCTACGCTGTGCCCTGGTCCTGCGTGACTGACACTGAAGGCTCACTGGCAGTCCCTAATCCCACTGCATCCTGTGCCACTGCTGTTTCTTCAGTGTCTGATGTTCTCTGTGTGTCTGTGCTCTCACTGCTCTCCTTTGTTTCAGCTTCAGCCTCCTCCTTCTCCTTGCCCCCCTTTCCTTGTTCACAGGCAGCGCTTTGCTGCTCTTCTCCCTGGGGACTGTCACACATCTCACTGTTTCCAGAGGGAGGCTGAGGAGAGTTCTCCTCTCGTGGGGCATCACGACACACTTCCTCCTCCTTTGTATTCCCTGTGTTATTCTTGCAAGGAGTAATTTCCTCTGCCTGTTTTTCCCCCTTTTCCCCATCTTCTGATCTACCAGATCCCCTCCTTGACAGGGGCTTCTCATCAGACTCTGCTTGTTGCTTCTGCTCTTTGCTCCCTTCTTCTTCACCCTCTGTTCTGCTGGATCCTGTCCTTGATGCTGGCTTCTCTTCAGACCCTGCCTGTTTCTTTTGCTCTTTGCTCCCTGTTTCCACCTCCTCTGTCTTGCCATTGGGCCCAAAGACCTCATCTTCCCTGGCACCATTTTCTGGAGAGGACAAGTTGAGCCTTAAATCTTCCCCGTCTCCGTAGTCGGACAGCGATCTCCGGAACCTCCGGGAGGGAGGCCTGCGCTTTATCGATCCTCGCGTCCGCACCTGGGAGGCAGGAAAAGCAGACATCGAAGCAGTCAAGAGAGTGGTAACGGGAAGCAGGAAAGCACAGCAGAGGAAAGCACCACTGGATGTACCAGCCTTTTCCACTCTTGGCATTTTGGTGGTTGAGGAAAGAGGCAGCACTCCACCTGGTGATGGTGAATGCAGGTTATAGCTCCTCACTTTAGTGCCCAGCGATCTGGTGACACCCGACAAACTGCTGTGCTCTGTGTGGCTCCCAAAACTGAGCCTCAGCCACCTCAGACATTCACTGGCACGTGGCACCACCTGCTCACAGCACTCCCTGGCACCAGCCACCCCATTACTGCCAAGCTGAGGTGACTGGGTCCTGCCCCTTCACCCCTTCCTTTGCCCACTGGGACAGGAAGGCTGCTTGAAGCCGCTGGCAGACAGAGAGGAGACTCCACACAGCTACACTGAAAGGCTCTTTGGAACCTTTTCTCTTGGCCACAAATATACACTCTTACAGCAGGACTGAGGGCTCAGCCCCCTCTTCCTCTTCATCTCCAAGCAATAAGCAAGCCTTGTGGAATGGAGAAATCCTAGCATGGATATCCTACCTTGTTGTAGAACTGCAGCTGAGTGCTTTCTGGGGGCTGGTCAAAGCTGACTGGCGACTCGCTGGGCTGGGACTGAGTCCCTGGGCTGGTGGGCGTTGAGGGAGGAGTGCTGAACGGAGAAACCAGGACTTTCAGCCCAGGGCTTTTGGGAGACGCTCCTGGCAGCAGAGCAGCTGGAGTAAAAGCCAGATTGGCCTGCAATGAAAAACCCCCATTAGGGGCATGTGTGACAGCAGAGTGTGCTACACTCGATAACCACACAGGGGAACCCCTGCCCTGCCACATCTCTCAGCTGTCACAAGCCACAGACCTCCCGGTTGTGGGTTTCTCCGGGTGACACTATCAACAAACAAGTCTAGGCAGAGAAGTTATGACTGGACATTTGTCTTTCCCTGGCAGCTGGAACTCTGGACATGTTCTTTTGTCATCCTGAGGCCTTTTGGGATTTTCCAGTGACCCAGCCAAGCCACCGCAGTCTGCAGTGGCTGAGCTGGCAGAAAATCTGAACCTACAGCCAGCAATGGTTCAAGATTAAAACCCACCCGCGTCTGGCCAACTTGGAGCTCGCATTTTTCAGCCTGATCTGCAGGTCTTGCAGAATGACTTGTGCCATTGTGAGAAGACCATGGAAAGCAGCAAGCTTGTGATTAACTGTGGCAAAATACTTCCTGCTGACCTCTCACTGAGAAGCTCCCCATGGCAAATGTCCTTGGGTGCATCAGGAGGGACAGTGCTATGAATAGGCTCAGGTTGTGTCAGGGTGGCCAGGAGGCCCTGGAGTGACACGTGCTGTCGGGACAGGCAGCTGGCACGGGCAGGGCACTCTGTTTTCAGGCCATCGAGGGCTGAGCTGCCCTCAGGAGCACAGCTCAGGCACCACAGAAACATAAAGAGGGCAGGAAGTGCCAGGTGTGTTTGTGTGTATGTGTGGGAATACAGATGAGGGAAGTGCAGTGCAGATCTTCCACACACATACACACACACACACACACACGGGACACAGCCAGAGCCTGGAAAACATGCCCCAGTGCCAGGATTGTCACTGCCTGTGCTTAAGGGCAGCTCCCCAGTGGAGTGCAGGGGACTCAGTGTCAGTGACAATGCTGTGAGGAAAGAGCTGGAGGAAGTCTCACCAGAGTTTCCCTCACTTTCTCCCAAGAGCTGCACTTTGAGGCTCCTGCCCCTGCTTCCTGCTTGAGCAGGGTTGCTGCCATGCCCATGCCCAGCCATGTACTCCACAGATCCAAATGATCCTGATCCATACACTGACATGCTTACAGAAACATCTGGGGTTCACTGGACTGCTTCTGGTGCCTATTACCATTTCCACACCTGCTCTGCCTCCCTCTTTGTGTGTGGTGGGGCTGGCTCCTCCCCAGTGAGGCCACTGCCCTGTTTACCCAGCTGTCACCTCCGGTTCCAGCATCCCCTTCCCTTCCCCTCTGGCTGCTCTGCAAGGGAAGTAGCTGTGACCAATGCCAAACAGTTTTAATTTTCTGGGGAAGCCATGTGGGTTCTGCCAGGACCTACCTGCAGCTTTTCAATCATGGGTGAGCTTTTCGCCTTGACCTTGCGCATGGAACAAGCATTTGGCAACTGCTTCTGCGAAATAAAATGACACAGGAAAACGTCACAGTGTAGGAGGTGAAAAAGAGGAAATACAATAAAGGCAGAAAACTTGGAAGAGATAAGCAGAAACTGCTGGTAGGGAAGCAAATGAAGCTTCCTATGGTGTTTCCACACAGAAGTTTCTTTTTCTTCATTCCTGACCCTGTTCTCCTTTTGTTATCTAGCCATCCTAGGGCTAGATACATGTACCCTTCCTCTGAGGAAAAAGGGCTGCTGTCTGAAGTGTCTTGAGTTGGGTGATGCTTGATGGCTCTGCTCCTACATTGCCTTCACTAAGGTATCTAGCCTGTGACAGAGTTTGTCCTGGTATTATTCCAGGACCAGGCAGATTAAAATTCTACCTCTTAAAGCCCTAATGTTGGCATGAACTGTCTGTAACGGGAAAGACTTTCTGCCACTACTTGAGTAACCAAGCTAAAGGATAGCCAATTAGTATAAGCAGGAAGGGCCTCAATGGCAGGAAAGGTAGAGCTATGAAAAGGCTGGAAGCAGTTTGAGAAAGAGAGAGCATTGCTTTGAGAAGGGGCATATTGCTTTTTTCACAAAAGGAAGGAATCTAACATTTTAAAACTTAACATTCCTTTGGCATGGAGGCAGTGAGAGCCTGTAGCTCACAGATAAGAAGGACAAAGAACCACCTGCTTGTTAAGAGCAGGTGACAACATGAAATTTGGTGGGTAGACCTCATACCCTGAAATAATGAAGGACAGAAGTGACCAAAGAGGGCCTGAGTGTAAAATTTCGTAAGCAGCAGCCAGCTTAGTGGCACCTGCTCATTCAAGGGTCCTAAAGAAACATTCTATGGGTATTGCCAATGAACCCTCTCTTCTCTCTGGATTAATTATTCCCTTTTTCTGAAAACGGAAAAAATCTCACGAGCAGAACTATTACCCCATTATGCTCAACAAACAGCATGGGTGCTCCCTGTTCAAATCTAATAAACACCAGTGGTTCCTGAACAGTGGGAACTGGATGGATCCATCAGTGTGCCAAGGGTGAAAACAAAAGCAATAGAAATGGGCTGTGCATCCATGCTGCAGGAGCAGGGAACAGCATGGAGCTGACTCTGGGTCAGTACATGTGTGACAGCAGGGGCAGGTTTGCTGCTGTGTGATTGATGGCTTTGGCTGCACAGCCTGACCTCTCTGCCACCTCCAAACTCATGTCTCCGGAGAGAACAGGTTGCAGAGAGGAAAGACCTTGTTTCCCTATTAAATTGATACTCACTTGCTCATCACTGTCACTTGTCTCAGTTTTGTGGGAATACAAGGGAAGGGAGCAGGGTGGTTTCCTCCGAGTTGGCTTATGTGGTGGTACCTAAGAGAAGAAAATAACCAACTCAGCAGCAGGGAAATCAGGTTTCTTAAAAAGGAAGTGAAATTCAAGCACCAAAGAGCATGCTGTGTGAGTGACCTGCTCGGGAGGCAGGGCTCAGCCTGCCCAGATGAGTCATCCAAAGGCAGCAAAAGATGGTATTGGCACATGGGCGTTCTTGGGGCATCTAGAGCACAGTCCTAGTGTTGGAAGAGTAGTTTGTATCTTTTTCTTCATGCAACAGACACTCTTCTAAACAGTGGAGGGTGGAGAAGCCTTCCCAGAAACTTTGTCTGCAAAGCATCCTGCTGGAAACCCCTTCACACTGGAGAGGTTGTTACTGTTCTGTTTCCTGCCATTAGCAGGATTTCCTTTCAGTGAGTCTCAGCTGCCTACCTGGTTCCTGATTTCCTACTTTATGCCTCGTATTTCCAGGGCAAAAAGGGGAATTCTGACTTTTTCAGAATTTCAGCCCCATTTGTTTCTCTTGAATGAAGGAAAGCAGTGCGCAGGGACAAGGCTTCAGCTGCAACCTTAAATTTGACTAAGAAACAGATTCTCCAGAGGAGAAGGAACAAGGCAACTTAATGGCAGGGACACTGAATCCTTCTGAATGTCCTTGGACTCCAGAACTGTGAGAGAGCTCCCTAGGAAGGAAGGGATGCATAGCACATAAGTAATGCTTTGGTCTTGAAGCCAAGCTGTCTCTCTTTTTATGCCAGGTTTGTAGTCTCCTGCCAACCTGTTAACACACTTGTCATGTGTTAAATAAATAATCCAAAATAACTGGCTAATATCTGGAATCTTGGTCAACACCAAGATATTTGGATAATTTTGTTACCTTCTCACAGGCTGGCATGTGAAACGTTGGATTATGGCATCTTTGCCCTCTGTACAGTTGGCTGTCTTGGAGGACCTGTAGACCTGATGTCACTTAAATTCTGGAGGTGCTGCACCCAGCCATGGCACTACTGCATCCCTAAGCAGCCCAGGGCAGCCCTGCTCTTATCCTTGTGTCATGCCAGGAAGCAATAATGTGTCTTGTGGAAACCCCACCATTCTGTAACCATGAAATGCTGCTCTGTGCCACACTGGATGTGTCAGAGGTTCCCTGGTTGACAGGATTCCTCTCTGCTGGCATGGGCCAAGCAAGGGTTAAAGACCATCCCTTGGGCCATTAATCTGAAGCCAGCTTGAGAAAGCTGGTGGGGAAGTGGCAGATGGCTTGGAGAGAAAAGACAGGAAACTTTGTCCTCCTCTGTCTCTGGAGAAAATTAGTTTCCTCTCACTGTGAGGCCCCTCCATGCTGCCCTGGCTTGGGAGCAGCAGAGGTCTGCAGATAACACAAGAGAGGTCTGGGAACTTTCTGCCTTCTGAAGGGTGAGGGACTTAGAGCAATTAAATCCCATACCTTCAAAAGAGGAAATTACAGTAATGGGACGGACGGAGTGGTGTGCTGGCGACTGGAGGGGAAAAAAAAACAGTGCTTAGGAAAAGATTGGCTATTCCCATCCTGGGAGTGCTAAACTCTGATAGATGATGGCATGCCAGCCCTGCAGGGCAGAGGTCACCGCTGCATCCAGCCAAAGACAGGAGGGGTGACAGGGAGGATACCCTCAGGGCAGGCTGTGATCAGGAGCTGAGTGGCAGAAGGGAGCAGTTCAGTTTCAAAAGGTGCCTGAAAAGGGCCACCAGCAAACATTCATGCTTCTGAAAGAAAAAGGCACAATGATACAGAAGGCTCTCTGAAAATGTCAATCTCCTTTCATAAATAACCCTGATTTCCCTTCTTCCTAAGAGAGGTATTCGAGTGTTTTGCATAGCTGGAGAAAGTCAGCATGTGAGGCAATGGCTGGCATAGTGGGATTTCATCAAAATAAAGTTTCAGCGCGATAGAGACAGGCACAGAATCTGAAATATCATGGGGAAGAGGCAACGAAAGTGAGTAAAGAGGCAGCTTTCTCTGAGACCTACACAGAAGTAATAACCTGGAGGAAACCTCCTTTTGTGAGCAAGGTGCTGATGATCTGCCACTGGCTGCTACGCTGCATCATCTGTTGTTTGTGTCTTTCCCCACTAATATTGGCTATTTCATTATTCATTGCTGCTGTCTGCCCACAAAAGCCAGCCCAAATAGGAGATGCATGCACTGCTGTCTGCTGCTGTTAGGTAAATCTGTGCACCCTACCAAACTCTGCAATGTCCTGGTTAGTATCTCTCCCAAAACATGGCTCTACCAAAACACTCATCCACCAATCAGCAATGCATGGAAGATACAGCCACAGCTTGCATTGCACGAGGAGATGAATCCTTTGTGCAGATCCAAAATCAAGGCGGATTCATGCTCAGATCACTGATGTTCCAGCAGGAAGAGACAAGTGATTAACTTCCCACTCGATTTCCTGCTTACCTCTTTTCCTGCACCTTACCTCTTTTCCAGGGATATTGGCTGCTTGCTCTTTGAACTTCCCTGCTAGCTGAGCCACTGAGGGTGATGCTGACTTGTCCACCTCTGAGCTGGTCTCTGTTGGCCTGTTCTGACAAACCAGGAACAAGAAGTTGTGAGTGAAGGTTAGGAAAAGCAAGCCTGTGTATGTGTTACAAAGTTCAAGAGTAAGCAAGGACTTGCAGCAGAGTTTCTCACATCTGGCATCAATCAGCCAGCCTGAGAGCAAGAAGTTTTGGAAGACAGGACTGAGCAGCATTTTCAAATATCCCAGAAAATCAGTAATTCATGCAGAGCCTTTCAGCTCCAACTGAAGAGCCTACACTCCACTTTTCAATGGAAGCAAACCAGGTGTCTCAAGCCAAGTAGTGTCTGCTCCTCTTATCCTTGCAGTGAGCAGATGGAGCAGGCAGCAATGTACATTCCCATACACATCCTCAACCTTCTCATACCCTTGTTACTGCCCTGGTCACCATCAGTTTTGCTTTTCCAGTGGTTCTGCTGTGAGAAGACATTCCCAGTCCTCACAGCAAGCCAACATCTGCTTGAAGATGTGTCCCTTGCTGTTCTGCTTTTTTTCTCAGTGAAACACTGAGGCAGGTGGGGGGGGGAGGAAGGAGGAAATACCATGGCTGAGAGAAGCTTCCCCTCCCCTGGGTCCACAGCAGGCTGAGAAGCAGAAGGTTTGTGCTGGACTCTGGATGATGCAGCGTTTCCCACATCACAATGCCCTGGTGTCATCCCAAGTTACCTCGTTTTCTTTGCTATGTGTCTATTGAGCAGTGTGAGTAGAAAGCCTTGAAATCAAAGCTGATGAAAGGAAACCTTTGTTCTTCACCTCCAGTATCTGATGCCGGGGAAACCAAACCAGAGGAACTGAGAATAACTAACCCAACAATTGTTATTCCAAGCAGGAACAACAATCCTGATTTTGTTAGAGGTGGCGAGCTCAGAACAAGAAACCAGGCTACAAACCATCAGTAAGGAACCTCACACCTCAGAGCTCCCTGTACCACTACCATGAACCCATGACCAGCACCACATTTCCTACTTCACTGCCTCCTGTGCCCTTCCTGCTTCTCTGCTTTTGTTTGCATCGTGGAGAAAGGCCTTTCCTTTTCTCAGAGAGCTGTAAATAAATGCTACCAATAAATGTTATTTTCTTTTTCCCAGGCCCACAAGGCCCTGTAGGGGTCTGCCATTCCCTGTTAAATTTCCCATATACCTTGGAATAGCTTTCCTGAATCCAAGGAAGTCATATCAAGCTCTCTTGTCCCAATGACCTTCACGCACCTTCCCCTCATCTTTTCACCTTTCATTTAGTAATGAATTTAGGAGTAATTACAGGCAAGGAAAGTGGCAGATAATGGAATGGGAGAAAGAGTGAGGTAAGCAGATCAGCAGGGCAGCTTGCTGCACATGAAAAATGATGGCTGGGCTAAGTGGGGAGGGACACCAGTAGCAAGATGCAGGCTGTGTCTCCCTGCTGTGAAGGAAGGGCGGGCTGCAAAGAGGAAGGAGCAAAGAATGAACCTGGAGAATGCAGGATGGACTGGGAAGCTTGGTTCATCATACCAGCTCCCAGCATTCCTGGGCATGACAGAATGGACACCTGAAGCAAGGACTCAGTTGAAACTAAGCAGCTGCAAGTGCTCTGTCTGTGGCAGAAAGGCTGCCTCCCTCATGGTCCATTTTTCTCCAAAAGCTTCTCTGACAGCCCTCTGCCTTTACCCAGAAAAGACACTGAACTTCCTCTTGGCCTTTCTGACCTCTTGTTTCTGGGGTGAATTTTTCCTTTCTTTTCTTCTTCTTTTAATTTCAGCCTGAAAACACAGCTGCCTTTCTTTGATCCGAGCTGGGAGGCCAGCACGATTCCATGGGTGTCTTGTGCCGGGGCGCAGGAAGCACTGAACATGCCATTCTAAGATTAGCTCCAGTAGCCCACGGGGCTGTGTCCTCCACAAACTGCCAGCTGCAGACTCTCCCATTACAGAA
Organism: Cyanoderma ruficeps; assembly: GCA_008694505.1. Taxonomy (NCBI): domain Eukaryota; kingdom Metazoa; phylum Chordata; class Aves; order Passeriformes; family Timaliidae; genus Cyanoderma; species Cyanoderma ruficeps. Next base: position 2,333,721 of record VZDJ01006092.1, read on the forward strand.
AATAAAGAACAGGAAAGGATCCTTTACTCAGGTCCCTTCTTACAGTGCTGTGCTGTATCCAGCTTTTTTGCAACTTTTTTTCCACCCCCAAGTGATGTGCCAGGCTCTGCCAGACCAGATGCGTCTTTTGGTCGAGGGAAAGTGTCATATTTGGGTGCAAAAAGTTCCCTTCCTTGCACTGCAATGAGAACATCATTCCTCTGACTTCCAGGAGCTGGGCTGGCAGTCTCCCTCTCCTCCTTCCCAACGCTGTCAGGAAGGTGGGAAGCCCCATTTTATCACTTTCAATCCAGAGCGTGTACCAGCCCTCAGCCTCTTCCACACCTCAGACTAAGACATCTGCTCCTCTCACCCCAGAGCTCTCTTCTGCCCCACAATATTAATTATACAATCTTTCCCACTCCTGGTCACTCTTCCCACCCTGGTGAAATAACCACTGCTTTTCTAAATGGTGATGAGAAGTAGCTCTGCTCCTTTTCTCTCTCTCTTTTTTTGGAATAATGGTGAAATTACTCAGACATGATTTTTGTGCTTTTTGCAGCCAACTGCTGATTCTTTTCCTTTTCAGAAGAAAAGCATGGTCAGTCTGCATGGGCTAAAACCACTGAGCTAAGGTTAAAGGCTTAGTCCATCAGTAATTTGGTGACTGCTACTCTGAGGCCTTTTACTGTTCCATAAAAATAAGTGTCTAAGCATTGTATATTCTGAAGAATGTCAGACAGAGCTGTAAACGGGAATTGCATTATCCCATCAACGTAAGCATGGTACTGTCTGCAAAAAAAGGAAGTGCAACTACCAAGTTCTCTGTAAGGGGTTTGTTTCACTTTTCTCTTCCAAGTAAGTTTATAAAATTGAGTAAATTTGAAAATGGTTTTCAAAACCGTATTTCTTCATCTGCTTTTAAAACTGAGCCTAGTCCCTGTTAGCAGCGATGGGGAAGAAAGTTCTGCCTTTATCCGTGTCTGAGGCACAAATGTGCCCACTTGAGCCTCCCAAACCTCTCCTTCCTCATGCATCAGAGTCCTTGCCTCTATTGTAAGAGCAAAACTGCCCACCAACCCCTGACTCTGCAGATTGTGTGAAGGGAGGCTGCTGGTTTTTGCACAGATCCTGCTCCTCACAGGCTGCCTGGGTCCACTGGATCCCCACAGAAATGACCTGCTCCACTAGGTCCCCACAGAAATGCCCCACCATGTACCTGGTTTGACTGCTGAAAAGAGCAAAGTTCCACTGGCTGTCATACAGTGGAGCGTTTTGGCTAAACACCAGCTGAATATCAGCAGAGATCTGTACTTCCCTAATCTCCTTCCCTCTCCTACAAATCTTCAGACTTGTCTGCTTTTGCAGGTGGGACATTTTGGCCAGATGGGTCACCTTTTATCTGAGAAGAACACCTCCACAGCACCTAGCAAGGCTGGAGTGCTCAGCAGCTATGAAATCAGTGATGGTTACACAATTTTTGGTACTGGTCCTGTCGTCAGCTCAATTCTCATGCTGCTGCATCTAGACATGGTTTTGAGGCCATTCCCTGATCTCCATGTGCCTCCTTTGCTTCAAAAAAGCTTCACAGGAATGATTCCCTGCAGCCTGTTCTCACACCAACCCATCATGCCAGACCCTGTGCTCACACAAGCACTGCAAAGCTCCCCTGTGAGTCTCAAAGGGATCCTTTCCTTGCTGCACACACAATCTACCTCAGCAACAACAAATACAGCAAAAATAATGACAAATATAATGTCTCAGAGCCAGATACAATAAGGCATCCAAGGCTCAGGGCTAGTGTTCTGATTTCAGATCCAGAAAGGGTCCAATTCAGCACCCAATGCTGCACCATGAAAAGGAAGTTGTCATTATGCTAGAGGAAAATTAGAGAGTGTCAGTGTTTTTGGGGCACAGTTTCCCAGGGCCTTGGTTTCAGACAGCTTATGTTTCCAACCACTCACTCTCAACTGACCTTTCCTTTCCCCCTTCCCCCCTCCCCTGCACCCATGTGAGTTTGTGGGGCTGTGCTGTGAACTGGATCACTGAAATGATCTGGGCTTAAAATACACCCCTTAACTCTTTACACGGTTATTTTTAACCCAGATCATTTCAGCCTTGGAGTTCACAGCACGGCTCAACACGTGCTTGCCCTGCTGTAGTGGAAAGGGGTGGAGGGGTGGCAGGGGCAGCCTAAAGCACTAAAGAGGCTTCCCTTTAACTGCCCCAGCCAGTGCTCTGAGGAAATGACACCCCTATGTGTCCTCCTGTGCTGCCAAGACAGAAAAATCATATTTTTGCATGCCTGCTGGTAGAGGCTGGTCTAGTCTGTGGCACTGGTGTTTCACCCTGCAGTCTGTTGTCACCCACCTGAGGTGCAGCCAGGTCCAGGCTATGACCTGTGACCACCACAGGGAGTATGTCACTGGTAAGAAGTTGCCATTAAACCCCCACAAAACACCCATAAATACCTTGTCAGCCACCCCCAGCACTTCTGCTTCAAATAACAGCAGCCAGAAGCGTAAGCAGATTCTCTCTGCTGCATGGCAGAGGCCAAGCTCTACACCTGTAGGACTGCTCTAGCTAAGGAAAGGATGGAGATGCATCCATGGGGAAGAAACTCCTGATGTCAAAATAAACCATCATCATGCTCTGCCTGGAGGCCAGCAACTGGGAAGCAGTGTTGTGGTTTTGCTGGGATTAAAGAATCAATCCCGACCAAGGCTCTGGATTTCAGGAGGGAACAGAGCCTGCTGCAGACCCTTGCTTCCCTGCCTGCCTCAGCTCTCTGAAGGCAAAGCACTCTGCACAAAGCCTTCCCAGGGCTGACCCTTCTCGTTTTTCAGTGAGGTAGCAGCAGGATTTGAGGAGCCAGTCAGCCACAGCCCTTGTCTGCACAGGAAAGTTTATACCAAACTGAGCTAACTCTCCCAGTGTGCAGGGCAAAATACAGCCTTGATCTGATCGAGGTGCTGCTTTTCTGCCTAAATGAGCTCATTTGCAATAGGCTTGGCTGAAAGGAGCTGCTCTCAAACTCTCAAGTACCCAACCCTGACACAGAAACCAGCATTTTGGGAATGACACCGTAAGCTGCATCAGGGAATCTGGCTCCTTTTAGGGCTCCCCAGAGGCTGAAGGGGTGCATGTCTCCTACTGCAGTGAGGTGTTGCCTCTTCCCCAAAAAGGTTCCCCTGCAGAGCTGGGGCTTGACGAACTGGAGATGTCCTGCACATCTCAGACCAAGCAATGGAGGAGTGAGGACAACACAGCTCCACTCACTGGGGTGACGATTTCCATTGGCAAGAGCCAATCCCTTCTCCTTGACCCATCTTTTGTTCAACCACAGAGACCAGCTGGAGGCAAAAGGTTGCTGAATACTCACACAGGGCATGATCTAAGGTATGCTTCCTGTTTATCTGCAGAGGACACAAACTTCTGCTCTGGTAAATGCACCACAAATGCATCTCAGTTATTTTGGCTCTTGCATTTTTTTTAAGTGCGGATAAGATTAGATGGGCATCTCATAAGGAGCTCCTCTTCAAATCAACTCAAAAAGCTCAAGAATAGTTTTTAATTAAGATTGGACCCGTCCTACTGAATGGAAAAACCTCTCTGATATGTAGTTTGTAGTTTCATTCAAAATTGTCTCTCTGCATCTGACCTTTAGATGAATCCCAGTTTGCACCCTCCTGCCAACATAACCTGATTTGTTTATCTGTACCCATGCAAGTCCATCAGTGGCATCAGGATCATACTGAAAGGGGAACATTGTTTGCACTGAGAAGGGAGAGGCACATAAGCAGGGTATATTTAAAACACAAACTCCCCCAAAAGAGCAAACTGAAAGATGAGAGGGTGGGAAAACACCTGAATCACAGCATGAGGAATCAGGCAGCACAAAGCAGGAGATGCTGCTACCCACAAGCTGAGCCTGCCTGTTCTGTCTGTGACCCACGGAAGTGCAAACACAGCCTGAACACAGATTGCCCAGGAAGTGGGTGGGCTCATACTGGCCTTGGCCCATGTTTTACATCCCTAGAAGGAAATTTCACAGCGCTTGTTCCGACTGGAGCTCAGCACCACGCTGGGCCCCTGGCTCAAGAAGCAACACATCTCAAGATGTAAGCCCTGAATAAACAAAACTCTTCTTGCTACACTGACCCCTCTTCATCCCAGCAAAGCATCCTTCTTCCCATCTCTCCCTTTACTCTTCTTCACAAATCATTCCCACTGGAGACCTTCCAGCTCTGTTTCAGGAGGGATTTATGTGATTTATTTACTCACTTGGCGTCTTATCTGGCAAGGAAGCTGCTCCTTGTCTCATTGTAGTAAATTTTAATTATTGGCAGAAGCCCCAGCTGGAAGTGGCTGCAGCTGTGGCTCTGTGATACCTCATAGCCAGTCCTGTCCATCATTGTGTCAGTGTAGCCTGTAGCACCTTGGGAAGCGAGGCCAAAGCTCCTACCTGCCTTTCCTACCATTTACTGCACAGCAGGGGTGATACTTACTGTGCTGTGTCCCACCAGAGCAAAAGTTACCCTGTGAGCCACCTCTGCACCTTCCTCTGGTGGGGCTAGGCTAGCCCTGAGAACTTTGTGAGCATTTAGAGCATTACCACAGTTACCTTCCAGGAGAGGACAAGACAAGAATATCTTGCAGGTCTTTCAAATGTACCCTAAACACTACCAAAAAAAATATTTAATTCTACTTCTATCTTTCTGCAATGTTTTCTTTGATCAGCCTTTACCAGCTGCTAAACACCTCCATTTCACAATCCCAGTGAGAATTCTGTGAACTTTATGAATGGAAGCACACACAGAGTCCTCATCCTTTTCCCCCAGGCTGCCATCAGATGGCTGAGCAAAAAGGAACAACTGGTCTCAGAGTGCCCTGGGCCCCTCACTGCTAGGATGCAGGAGTGAAACATAATAGAAAGCTGGGCAAAGAAAGTAAGATTTCCACTTGAAAGATACAAGAAGAATTCTGGGGCTGATATCTGCCCGTAAAATCTGGTTATGAAAGAATGTACGGGTTTGTTGAGGAGGATAATGATGACCCCAGCATACTCTGCAGAATCCTTGGCTGTTGTTTGCCAGGACTAGCATTTTGAAGGTTGTGCAAACAGGTTTCTAGTTTGACTTGCAAAAAAAGGAGTTAATGTCTCATATGAGAGTGTGCACAACTGGGCAGAACCATTGCATGCTCAAGAAAAAGCTCCATCTACATTGTGAAACCTCAGCCAATGCACAGGAAGCCTCCGCATCTGGTTAATGTCACACCCAACAGATTCATTTTTGCAGCTTTGGGGAAAGTAATCTGTGAATTATATTGTGAATGATAGAGTTGGAGCTCCAGATTTCTGACTACTCTGCAAAGACAACAGGACCTCAGACTAAGTTTGGGACCAGTGTGAGCTCCTGGCCCCAAAAATGGGGTTTTAGACTCCTCTGACCCAGCCACACAGCTCTTCTGTACATATCTCTACACAGCTGTAGATTGTGGTTTCCTTGAGACGAGGGAGCGGTCATTAATTGAGAAATGTCAAAAAAGTAAAGAAATATTGGACATGGAATGGTTGGAGGCAGTCAGGAGGAGGTAAGGAGTCCTGCTTACATGTGCTTCCTTCAAGGCAGTCAGTGTTGTTAGAGCCCAGAGATCCCTAGCAGCTCTCCTTAGTTCTCTGAAAACAGGAGCTCATCTCAAAGATTCAACTAAAACTCCTGAAATGCAAGTGGCAGGAAAACACATCAGGTCTTCTCTTGAAGAAGAGTCTTCCTTTTTGAAACATTTTCAGCAGAGAGCAAGCTTCTTGCCTGGGGGTAAATCACTGCTGGCCTTTCTCTTAGAGTCTATTGAATAAGTTAGCCACAAGAACAACTCAGAAGTACGACATTCTTTCTCGGAGTGGCACCCAGGTCAATGCTTATCCCACCACAGATAAATGACTATAGGATAAGTATGTGCCTGACCTCAACTGCAAGCCTATTGCACAGCTACAATGAGGGTGATAACAAGGAAGGAGCTCTGACTATAACCCAGGGCAGAATTGTATGAGGAATGTGGATTACCAGGGATCGTTTGTTTTTAAGAGAAAGGGCAGAAAAATCCCACTTTACATAAAATATGGAAAAATATGTAACACTTCCCTGAGTTTGGAAAGAGTTTGCTTTAGGGCAACATTTTTCTCAAGACTTGCAGTGATCTGGTCTTGATTTTCTCATTCTGAGAGTTCCCTTGTGAACTGCTGCCATCCTGGCACTCAGGGTCAAGCACTGCCCAAAGGGTAACATGAGGATATTCCAGCTCAGCAGCTCTCATGCAGAAGACTGCAAGAAAATCTCTCAAATGCTTCACTTGAAAACTACAGAGGGTTGGATCTGCCAAATTTAAAGCATTAATTTAAGTCTTGCTCACCAAAGCAAGATTTGGGAATTGGGTAGAGCCCGAGAAGTAGCCCAGAACTAGTAAAGGGACAAATGTTTCTCAAAGGAAGAAGCACTGTGCTGAACTCATCCACTACACTGTAAATAAATGGTTTGTGCATTCCCAGCCTTGCCTACTCAAAGTAGAGAGGAAACTCCTGATGGTTTTCCATGGTTCAGTGGTTTGAGGTACCCACATCTATTTGTAGGTGTGAGGCACCAATGGCCCAAGAGTGCTGGGCCATGGGGACCACGGGGTGGTGGCTGGAGTGAGATGCTGTGGTGTCAGCAGAGCAGAGCCAGGCAGTGCCAGGCAGGAGGAGACAGCGGCAGAGGAGAGCAGCCAGTGCCAGACACGCAGGAGAGGAGCTGTGTCCTTCACAACAGAATTATAGGAAACATCTGCAGACACGGGGAAATTTGATGTGGTGAATAAACTATCTACCTTCTGTTTCAGAGAGTGACTACAATGAAAATAAAATGAGACAATCATTATTTGAAAATGAGATAATTATTATTTTAAGCAGGTTGTTTTTTCCTTTGTGCCATGGTATGTAACTCTCAGGAGTGCCTGGCCTGGGCTTACCAAGCTCTGTCTGGCGAGATTAGCAGAAGCAGCAAGAGTCACTGTGAAAGGCACAAGTGAGATCTTGGGTCTCCCTTTTGGTAATAAGGATATATGCCAGTTGCCTGGTGCCTACATGGTTCCAACACTGGATGGGCTGATTAATGTGAGCAGTGTTACCTCCAATCACTGTTAGGAGCATCTGCTGAGAGGGTAATGCATGGGCTTGTGCACTTTAATGCCTATACAGCTACTGCTGCATACCCCCAGAGCTGGTCCTGAGGCAAGCCAGGGTTTCATGTGTCAGGAGAGCACTCAGGTGACCAGGCAGGTGTGTGAGGTCTCCTCTGCCCCAGAAAATCTTGAATTCTTCTCTACGTGCTGGCACAGCTTTAACAAGCAGGCTGGCAAGTGCTTGCCCTAAACCCTGGATTAAAACCCATCCCTTCCTGGGCAGACCAAAGAGTTTGAAGCCCACACCCTCAGAGAAGAGGACAGAGCCCAGGCTTCCCGAGCAAGTGTCTTATTGCATCTGGCAAAGGCTGCCAAGAGGGGTTTGATCCAGCACCACCATTACCAAAAGAGGCAGCGAACTGCAGCACCTGGTCCCTGCTGGGCAGGGTGCCTGTGCAGGGGCAGCATGTGTGAAACCTCAGCCTGTACCCTACTGAGATACAGGCAGCTCTTGGCTCTGCTGTGCCCTGAGTGGGAAAAGGCACCAGGCTGTTCAGCCATGACTCTCTGTGCAGGGGATGGCAAAACAGTTAAAATCAGTCATTTAAATAAATTATTTTGTGCGTGTTCACAGTGGTCTGGGAATCTGTGACTGAGGTGACCACAGAAACCTCCAGCAAAACATGGGTGTCACTGTTTCCTTTTCTGTAATAAATACTTTTTGTGAAATGCCTGATCCTGCTTGCTTGTGTTTGCCATGCTCAGATATTCTTATGAGGAAAGGAGTGGCAGGAAGACATGAAGATGTAGGACAGGGGAAAGAGATGAGGACCCAAGGATAGGTCAAGCAGGGCAAATCCAGGCTTGTGCAGAAGCAGCATCCCAGGCACTGGTTACATTTTAATGTAGAGCAGGAGGGTGCCCAGTGAACTGGAGGAACCTACAGGGTCAGGCAGTGGCTGCAAGATGTGGATTGCAGCCTTTCCATTCTGCAGTAGTCCTGTAGCTGATCTATGACATGATAATTCCCCTCAACTACTCATAAATCCAGGAAAGAATTTTAGTCCAGCAACTAAAATGAGATTTGGTCCCAGAAGCCAGAATGCTCACGAGGAAAGACACAAAAGGCACTCAAGAAAGGACAAGGTGACTGCTACTGCAGGGAGAAGACAGAAGGTTGGGATGAGAGGTAGGAAGATGAAATAGAAGGCTATTAAGTACCAGTGAGACCTGAGGGGGAGAGGCTGTGGGACATAGAGTAAAAAGAGCTCATGATCATCAGGATTATTTGGTTTATAAGATACATAAAAACATTTGCCTGCACACAGTGACAAGGCAAAAACAGTAGGGCTAAGCAGAGAGGCAAAAACCTACACTGCCAGCCAGGCCAGCTGCCTACAGACAAGGTGACCAGGGTGTCCAAGAGAGCAGGGAAAACTTCCAAGCTTCATTAAGGAGTCCAATCAGTTCAAGGAGAAACAGCCTCCGCCTTTCCTGTGGAAGGGCCCTGCACTTGCCTCATGACAAGCCCAGCACAGCTGCTCGCAGACAGGCCGAGCAGCCAACATGGAAATCATTCCAGGCAGCAGGAAAAGGATCGTGGATAAAGCTGATATGTGGCTGGATGTGCTCATACCCAGCCACACAAGTGGAAAAAGAGGGGAAAGCAGAGAGGCTGTGCTCACACAGGCAGCATGGCAGCCTTTCCCTGGAGAGGCTCCATGCAAGGGGGGCCCTCCTGCCACCTCAAGCAGCACAACTTCAGAAACACACCCATAGTGGGGTTTAAGCCCAGACAGACCACACAGGGTCCTCCCGTGGACCCTTTGGGGTGCACTGTTGTCTCTGTTCAGAGGCTGAGGTATTTAAGATGATACAGCTTCAAGAAATAAAAAAAAAGAAGAACAGAATGATTGAAAAGCTGGTAGTTTACTGTGTGGCTACTGTAGGTGGAAATGTATTGCAAACCATCTGACTACACCTCTACCACTGCAAAGTGGAGCTCAGCCATCAGTCTCTTTAAGCATTGAGACACAAAACCCAAGTATTTTAACACAGATCTCTGCAACCACTAAGTTTGACCACACTAGGAGGCTAGAATAATATACTGCTTCCCTTTATGAAGTCCTGGAAACTCAGTGTCTTCCTATTTCCTTCAAGTTAATATACTTGTTTTAAAAATACTGGCTGTATTTATCAGGAACAAACAGTTTAAAAAAAAAAAAGGTGGTGGGTGTTTTTTTGTGCTCATTTGGCCTTAAAAGAATAGTGTTGATGTTGCAGAGCCCTTCCTTTGCTCCAAATGAACACCAGGGACACATCTGAAGCAATTGTCCATCAAATTTACCGTATCTCTGAGTCTTCTGGGGAAAATAAATGCTGCTTAAATGGGAGTGCTATCAGTAAGCCAGAACCTTGCAGCAGATAAACTAAGCATTCCTATTGTTTGAGGTTATGAAAATTCAGATTGGGATGCTGAAAATAAAGTCCCCTACTTTGGAATGCCCTGTCAAGTACAGCCCTCAGCTCCTTGCTTAAAGAAGGCCACAGTGAAGGAGGCCAGTGGGAATACAACAAGAGGAAATGGCCTCAAGTTGCCCCAGGAGAGTTTTAAATAGGATATAAGAAAAATTTCTTCACTGAAAGGGTTGTTCAAGCAGTGGAACAGGTTCCCAGGGAAGTGATAGAGCCACCATCCCAGAGGACATGTATATGTAGCACTTAGGGTATGTTTTAGTGGTGGGCTTGGCAAGGCTGGGTTAATGGTTGGACTTGATAATCTCACAGATCTCTTCCAATCTAGATGATTCTGTGATTAACTGGACAGCAGGACTTCAGTGTCATCTGAGAGCTAATGCACCACTTTCTTAAGTAATTGAAGATCCCCACTCTCCTTCAAGCAGCACTACTTTATATTTCTCCAAAATTAAATCAGGTGATCACCTACACAGTTTTCAACTTAGTTCAGGAAGACATCTGGGTTTTCTGGTATGTCAGGCAGGATATGGATATAAACTCCTGCCATGAACTCCTCCTCTCCATCTGATGGGAGCCCTCTAGCAATAAATACTGGTCTGAAAGTTTGGTGATATAACCAGGCATGAGCTACAGCAGATATCTACATTGCAGATAATATGCTTGAAGGGAGGAGGGGGGGAGGAAGAAATGGGTTATTTCTCAGAAATTATCCATTGAATAAATAAGTTGATGAGGCTGTGTTGTTTTAAGAATCCACAGACACTCCCAATGTGGAATTGCTCCGTTGGAGCCAAGGGCTGATCTGTACCCTGGCAGGGTGATGCTGATGTCCTGATCTACAGCTGACACCAGCTGTTAGCAAGATGTTGGTCTGGCTGGCCTGGAGAGCATTGCTTCCCATGTGTCTTCAGCAGCTTGTGCAGGCAGGCTCTGGGATGTGTCCTCGAGACTTCCAAAGGCTGCTTCCATGGCTGGAGGGGTGGGGTGGCAGCTCTGATGAAGAGTAGTGGTGGCCACTGTAAGACGTAGCTGCTTTCCTGGTGAGCTGCCTCCACCAGCTGCTTGTACAGAGCTCTGCTCCTGGCCAGGGCTTCCCTCAGGATCCTTCTCAGCTTCCCAGTGTTTCCCTTCCAGACATCTGTTTTGCTTAATGGTCTGGGAACGGTACACAGCTTGTCAAGCTCCCCCAAATTAATTGGTGCCTCTCGGTGTGTACTTCCAGGCCTTCTTCTGGGGAACTCTTGCTGCTCTAGAAGGGCAAGGGGTGAGCTAACGGAGGAACAACCAGCAAAACCTCCCAGGCTGCCCACAGCAGACAGGAAATAGTGCAGTCTGGGGGGCAAGTGCTCCACTCTCACGTGAGCAAGGAATTCTAGTCTAAGACATGGAGTGGAGAGATGGCCAGGAAGGCTGGAATTGCATGTGTACTACTTCAGTGAGGAATGGAATCCATAAACCATGTTTATCACATGATACGGATCTCTGAGATGATAAGTTTCTTGTTGTGCCTCGAAATAAATCATTATTTTACACCATCTCGACCACAGTGTTCCTTTAAGCTGCAGACACAACGGGAGGCTACACCCTGCTCTCACCTGCAGACAGGGAGACCCTTGGGCAGCTGATCTGTAAGAAAGAGCCTCTGTAGAAGGAAAGGTCTCAACCCAATGGATCTTCTCCCTTGGTTGTCTCACAGGGGGTCAGGGAAAAAGCCCTGCTTTTAGCAAAGTCTGAGAAAAAAAAAATTAATTTCAACACAAGGAGGCTCAGACTCAAGATGCTTCAGGTGGGACGAGGAAGGGACCACTCTTGGCCTAATGAAATGGTTAAAGAGGATGAGCTTTAAGCAAAGTGCATACACAAAATGCCTAAATTATCTAATCTGAAACTATTCAGAAGGTTAAATTAGAAACTGAAGTCACTGAACTGTCAAAGGTGCACGGAGAATGCAAGACGCAGGGACAGTTCAAAATACTTCTGATAAATGCTGTAAGTAGACTGTGGTACCTCCCCATTTAAACTCAGTTAGAGACAGCCTAGTTGTAGCAGCACAGGGATTCAAACTCCTCTCAATTTATCAGGCTGGGAACAGAAAATCAGAAGGGTAAATGAGCCTACACAGAGCTTCCAACTGCAGCGGCTTCCAGGACTCATCAGTTAGGACTGTGCTATCTTTGTAACACATTGCTACGAAATTAGGTCTATGCTGGATACAGGCAGGTCAGAGAAGGAGGTTCATATTTATCTAAGCCAGGAATTTAGTCTAAAAAGGTACACAGATATGGAGTGGAGGAAAGTGATAGCAAGCACTCTGCTGGCAGCCAGCTTGAGGTGTGAATGCTGAGCTATACCCACAGAGATGTCTTGTTAGTTGTTCCCTGGAGGGCTCAGTAGCCCCAGTGGCACTGAGGATCCAGGTCTGCAAAGCTGCTTTCCCACCCTTTGGCTTTATCCAGAGTCTCCAGTCTGTGAGACTCCTGAAAATTGGGCCAAGCAGTGGGAAAATGTACCCAGGCAGCTGTAATTTGCTGTTATGTTTGAAAATGCCTGAGTTTTCAGCCCAGTCTGGATCAGCCACAACAATGCATTGGAAATTTAGTCTTTTCCACAGGTGAGCAACTCCTCCATATGCCCTAAGGAAAACGCACACAAGCAACTCCCGAGCTGCAGCTTGGCCTTTGACATGGATTATTTTTTGGTGATGTGAAGAAGATAATGATCTCGTGTTTCTTGAGTAAAACAGCTCATAAAATTCTCCCAAAACACTCTAACAGAGAAACCCAGTGTTTGCAAGAGCTTCAAAACACTCTACCCCTACTCCAGTGCTCTATTTCTTTTACCTGCTGGGCTGATTGGAACTTTCTCACATGTTCTTTCTCTGGCAAGAAGAGGAACTAAAGTTCCTTCAACCTCAGGCACAGTTTCCCCAGGTTGAAGCTGGGCCACCGGAACCAGGTGTCCAGGAAGTGTGGGCTCAGTGCCTGCACAGCACTTGCTCAGTGAGTGTATCAGCACTAGGAAGCTCTGGCCAGCAAGTCCCCGAGTTCACAGGTGTTGGGAAGAAAAATTAAATTCAACTTTTGATCTCTGGAATCGCTGGAATGATCCTGGGATTTTTGAGTACGTTAGCTGACTATGTCAGGACCCTGTGACATGAGATTGAAGTCCTGATGTGAGTGGAAAAGGGAACTCTGCATTGACCTTGGAGATGAAAGACACAGTGCTAACATTGTTTCTTTTTTTGTAGGAGTAACCACTGCATTCAGCAATCCATCCCTTTTCTTCCACTCTGTCCTCTTCACAGGCACCTGCTGTCTGGACCACGTTTGTTTGCACATTGAGCCCCTCTGCCTCTAACTAGGAATGAACACCTTCAAACTGGAGATGGAAACCTTGGATTCTCATGGAGGGACAGCGTCAACAACTCCATGCACCTTGTAAAGACTAAATGGGAAGCCAAATTAGACTGTGCACATTTCACAAGTTAAACATGCCCTCACTGCAAGGCCCAAGGGGTGAAATTCCTGGGAAGCCTGGCACACCAGCTCAAGAGTGTGTCTATGAAAACAGGGCACGTTTCATCTGAACTAACATCAGGAGGAACCTGGCACTCAGCAGAAAGGTATTTCAGGATGATTGATGGCTTGAGTAAGCCATGATTGCTGTTACAGCATGCAGTGTTAAAGGATAAAGAAACCCATTCTAAAAACAGGAAGAAAGAATAAAAATAAAATTGGTTTTTTGCCTTACACAGGCAATAAAACAACCATGCCCAGACTCTTGCAGATGTGATGCCAATTTATTCTGACCTGAGCTTCCCACAGGCAGAAGTTTGCTGGGCTTGAACAGTGCACTGCAGCAGGGAGGAATCATAAACACTTATGGGGCCCGATGCTGAACAGCCACTGGCTTCTCCTAGCAGCCCCCACATGGAAGAACTGCAGGAACAGCATGGTGCTGCCCCTCTGGTGCCCCTATCAGCACCACTAACCTGAATACAACTGAGGATTGCTTCTTATCTTTTTAATGCTCAGACCAGTCTATTTTTGAATCATTCATGGGAAAAAGATTTCTACTACTTTTGGTTTCCACTACGCTACTCCAAACCATGCCAGACCTCACCCACTGTAAGAAATCTTTCCTGCTATTTAGTGAGATATAAAACTTCCCTTTAATTGGATCCCATTATTCCCAGGCATACTGCTTTTCCCATGCACTAACAAAATCTGTTTCCTCTGTGCTAACAATTTTACAGTACTGTCCTCAGTCTCCCTGAAAAGCCACACTGACTTGTTAAACTCCAATCTTCTGAGCCAGAATTCCCTCTCCTTGGCATTTTTGTGCCTTTCTGTGCACAAGAAGTCACTGGCCTGCACCCTTTAGATATCCAGGTTTTCCAAAGCACACACGTTAATTCTCTGTGCATTTGAGAAGCCTGGGATGAACAGGGGCTTTGTTGAAGCTGGCTGTGGTAAATCAATATCCTTTGCAGATTAGCCACCAGTCAGCCACACTGACCAAAACCCCGGGTGCATCTCATTAGAAAGGGTAAACAGGTATATTTTCATATGCAAAAACCCCAGCTTACAACTTTGCTACCCGTTCTGTAGGGTTTGAGCTCTTTTAAGATCTGATGATGAGTGATGAAGAAAAAAACCATGCATGTAAATCTGCCATAAATCTTGCAAGTGAGGTGTGGGTCTTTGTTTGCAGAAGACCTCCAGAAACACCTTCAGCAAGTGATGTGCTTGAATCTGACAAGAATTTGCTCCAGTGTCTTTTCTGTCTTTCCAAAAAGTGAAAATTTCTTTAGGCACTAATGGGGCAGATAAGGCTTATCCTTACCAGCATGTTACCGGGACCCAGACACTGGTGCTAAGATATAAACATACAACTCAGATTTGATGTAAAAGCATTTCTGGCATGAGACTGCATAGCTGGATACATTGTGACCTGCATGAAGTGTGACTTAAAACCATGCCCAGGTGAGACTGAAGGAATGAAGTGCCCTGTGCCTCAGTCACAACCAGGTGTGAAGCAACTCTGCAGTGAGTGTGTAATAACAACTTGTCCTTACACAACAGTTCTGCTGTCCCCAGACCACATTCATCTCATCCTGCTGTCCTGCAAACTGCTAAAGCCATATCTCTGTCCAAAAAGCACCAAGACAAGGTCCTCCAAACAGGTTTCCTTGCTGCTGGGTTCAGCAAGGCTCTATTTTGGTTCTGTCAGCTCAGATCCCAAAATCAGGCTGTAGAGTTGTTTCAGGAAAAGGAGCCTGTGCCTCTCTAAAACACCTCTGTTAACAGACCCAAGTGGAAACAGAATGGAAAACCAACCCCAGTTTGTGTGGGCTGGTTCATTTCCATGATAAAAGCCAGCAAGTTTCCAAGCAGCATCTACTGATAAAGCAGTGCTGATGTTTTCCCCTGTTCTCCAGATAAGCAGCTCCTGGGAATGTATGAGAAGGTATGTGTGATATGCTGCTCAACTGCAAAGCATCCTGCCAATTAGACAGGATGTGGAGCACAGGACAGAAGGCGTTTCCAAAATGCTGTCACCATGGCTTGGGACACTCAGACAACCAAACTGGGGAGCGAGGAGAGGTTCAGAAGAATTCTCCCTCTCTGGTGGCACAGGAAAAGCCTTAATTCCATTTATTCTGGGGTCTCTGTTAGGTGGAAGAAAGGGCTGCAGCACAGCCCATGGGGTTTGGTTTTGCTGTTTTCAATCCCTTGAGAGGGAGACCTCCAGTCATGGGGATGTGGAAGTCTGTCAAACCTGATCCTTTCCAGGACTCTTTGCTGCAAACATGCTATTTACTGTCAAGCAGGTCCCAAATCTGCCCAGACCTGAGGAGTAAAATGGGGTCACATGGTACCTCTCCCCCTTAAATAAATATAAATTATAAATATAAATAAGTTATAAATATAAGTTATATATAAGTCATAAATATAATATATTAAATATAATTATTAAAATTATTTATATTTTTATATATATTATATATATACATATGTATATTTAAATACTCTTCCCTTTATTTCCATAGACACACTGCACAAATGTGTCATTTTGATGGGTTTGGGAGGAAACACTGAAAACAAGTGTGAACTGTTAAGCATAAAGGAAAAAAGAAGAGGGGAAAAGGAACAACTTTTAGAAGGAAAGCCAATCATCAGAGCTTCCTGAGAAAGGGATATTGCTTCCTGGCAGAGCTAACTGTGGTGTAATGCCTGCTCTTAATCTCCACAGCAGTGAGGGTGGGCAGAGACCTCCCTCAGCCCAGCTCACCTCCTGTCCTGCTGCTCTGAGGACCAGGATGGTCACAGATTTCAGCCCCCTCATCTGCACAGTCCCCACTCCTGCATCCCCTCCAATTCAGTCCCCCTGGGTGATGTCTCCTCAGTGCAGAAGGGTGAAGTGAGCAGAGAACTGCCCTCAGCCCTGGAAAAGCTTTCCTTCTGCTGAGTCAGTGTACTAACTAAGGAAAAATGGAGATCTAGCAGGAGTAGTTGCAGAAAAGAGACAAGGCAATGGAGGTGTCACAGTATGACATCTCCATTAAATGACATCTGCTGGCAGGCACAAAGAAGAGGGGAGCCTTCCCAAAATACACCTGGCTGCTGCACCTCTGCAGCTTAGGGAACCCATCACACCACAGGGAGCCACTCAAGGGAAATTCAGTCTTGGATTGTTTCCCTTTGCTGTGCAAGCAAAGTTCAAGTGTCTCCATGCTCCCAAGCCCCTACAGAGAGGCTGGGAAGAGGAATTCCATAACTTTTGTGGAATATGGGCTGCAGAAAGCCACAAGCACTTCCAGTGGATGCCTTAACTCACAACATCTGCAGGAAGGTTTGGGAGCACACAAGCCATGGGAATTAGACAGCTTGGGCCAAATCTGAAGATGTAAACCAACAAACCAGCACAAAAATTTCTGCTACTTTTTATACCATGAGTGCAAAAAATGTTTTGTGGCTGCTTTTCTTTACAAGTGGCTTAGCTTTCCCCAGTGCAGTTTTACACATTTCTGATATGACCTCATGTTAACAATCTGTGGTATAAACTTCACGATTTCTTTTCATCTGCCATAACACTGGAAAGAAAACTGATTTTCAAATCTATTTTGCATCAAGAAGATGGGCCAAAAAACCCCTCAAACAACAAAACGAAACACTGCAGATCAACGGACTCACAAAATTACGTGAACTGCAAGGGCAGGGTTTTGCTGCCTTTTTTCTCCCCCTTTAGGATCTTAGTTTCAGTTGCTGCTTTCAATGTGGCACACTCCTGACAGCAGGATGGCTAAGACCATAGGTACTAGTCCCTAGGTAGCAGCAAACCCACGCTGACCCCACTAAGAAAGAGATCCCAACTCTCTTGCTTCTGCAGGTTTTTCAAAACTAGGGTTTTCCTGCCGGAGACGTGTTGGAAATCAGCTGGCTAGGTCAGCCCTCTGCCCTTTTCCTCCTAATGCTGGTAATCCTCATGTGTCCCATTAGAGCAAAGAGCTTGCCAGTTATGCCAGCAGGAAAGCATGGAGCAGCTCTGCCTGCCACTGATGAAGCAAACAGGGAAATGACAGGACCCCTCTCGTTCCTGCTGCACAAGATCATTAAATCTGGTTTTAAAGCAAAAAAGACTGTGGTGAGCCTCTGCGTCCGGCCTGTGAAACGCCCTCAGGAAGAAACAGAGGAGAGAATCTGCTGGCGGAATCTTGGCTCTATTTTAGTCTAATATTTTCTTACATTTGGGACAATAAGCACCTTTTTGGAGGCTTGGGGCAGGACCGAGCGCACTACTTATACAATATCTTGAAAATTGAGATGTTTTAAAAATAAGGATAGATTTAGCAAGCTACAGATGACCAAAAAACCCCAGGTAACACAGGAAAAAGGTGGGAAATAGAGGTAAAGGGACAGAATCAAGAGCAGGAAGTCCACAGATCAGATACTTCAGAGAAGCTTCCGGGCCACCAGACCTTCCATATGTGTCTCATGTGCCTCCAAAAAGGAAATGGCAGGTGTGTTCCTTTCTACTCAACTTTCTACTCTGTTTTTTTCCCCCTAAAGAGGGAGAAAATATTCAAGGGGCACAGTCCTGTTTGTGGAGACGAGAAGGGGTGAGGGAGAGTGTCCTCAAAGTGCCAAAATACCTGTTTCGGCCCTAAATCATAATAAATTAGGAACTCAATTCCCCTCCCCTCTGACACATCACGGGATATTACAGTGAAAAAGAATAAAACAAGTGTTAACAGTGAGTGAACTTGGCTCTGTCAAACCTGAAAACTATTGTAAAGCCAAACATTTGTCATGTCACGTAAGTAGTCTGTGCTGAGCTGGTTTCACCACTGCTTGATCCTTCTCCACCCCAAAATCTATTTAGTCAATTCGGCCCAGGACATTTTTTGTAACAAACACACCTGAACAGGCCAAATCTTTAACCCTTGCCTGTGGGGCAGGTCAGCACAGATAAGGATGGTGATGGGTGCTATCACAATTGCCCAGCTGAGCTTTGCAGTGGAAATCTTCAAAGAAAAAGTGACCAAAAGATGAAGTGGTGCTTGAAGCACACTGCTCCCTGGCTCTGTTTCGTGTCCCCAGGTTCTGGGGCTGCATCCACGCAGAAAAAGGCTTATCTGGGAAGATAACATCAAGTGTTTAGTAAGGTCTCTGCTTAGCAGAGAGAAATACCAAATGTCCTCTTTCATAATTTGAGGGTTTGCCAATGTTGTAATCACCTTTCTATTTCCTGTGCCCCTCCTAAAAATAAATATTCTTTTTCCCTTGCCGCTTTAAAGAACTGAAAAGCTCACAAATCCAGCCTGACACGACCAAAGCAAGCACCACAATTCCCATTTTGAATGAATGGGACAGGAGACAGAGGGAAGTGAACTGCCATGCCCAGGAGGGTGTTACACAGGAGAAGGCTTGAACGTGAACACCAGGGAAGTCAAACTCCTGCCCACCAGCTGTGTGCCTACCCTGAGACACGAGACCCAACTCTCCTGAAGCGGATGAACAAAAAGTGACAGAAAACCCTGTGGGGGTGTGGTACTCATCCACCTCGCTCAAGCACAGGTTCCTGGGTCCCCTTCCCTGACCCAAAATGCTCTATTGATGAGGAAAATGAGACCTCCCCATGGGACAGGGGCCACACACACCTGAGGGTGTGAATCACAACTGCCGCTGCACAGGTTGGGAAGGAACCAGCCCCAAGGAGCCTATCACTCCTGGAAGGTTTGTTCTCTTAGGTCCCCCTTTTTAATGACTCCTTAAAACCTCCTTTCAAAAATGGTATCTTTTTAAATCTAACACTCTAATCACACTTCGGAGACTAATAAATAAAGGGCAGCGCTTCCTCGTTCCCCTTTCACAGAGGTAACTTCTCCTCAAACCATCGCCCTGCTTTCCAAATCTGGACTAAAACCTGCAAAAGAGTCTGAGATGCCCGATAGGAGTTGGGGTGGGGGGCAAGAGACCTTTATCTGAACCCCAGCAAAGAGATATTTTGAAGCTGCCTTCAGGGAGAAATTGCAAGGTGGAGCTAAAGCAGATCGCGGAGCCAGTCACAAGCTAGTGAAAATAAAAAGTTTTCTTTACCTCCATGTCCTGCAAGAGAGAGGTGTCCTCGGGGCAATCTTTCTTCCCCACCCCTTTCCCTGTTTTCTGTGGGAAAGGTTCAGCCGAACCAGAGCAGAGCCGTGCCGCCGTGGAGGGGTGGGAGAGCCCAACTCCTGCTCACCCCGGACTGACAGAGCCCAGCGAGTGGCCCGGCACTACGAACAAGGAAATAGGACGGGTGGGTGAGAGGAAGGGAGGAAGGGAGGGAGGGAGGGAGGGAGGGGAGAGGAGGGGGAGGCAAGGCAATCAGGGTTTAAATTTAGACACAAATCTAAACAGATACTGTCCTTCCCGGAGCGCGGGGCTCGTGAGACAACAAGCAACAAGTTCTGCCTCTGCGCCCAAACTTGGGGACACCGCATGTGCATTTCCTCTCCCTCCTTCTCTCTCCCCCTTTCCATTTTCTATCACCTTATCTTTATCCCCCTCCCACTCCTCCGTTTAGTCTCTATTTCTCTCCACTGCTTGCAGTTCCTGCCCGGGTATCTCTGGCTGTCCACACTTCCCTCTCCCAGGCTGCAGGGTCTCTTGCCTGTTTAGTTGTGAGGAGAGAATCCCTTTCCTTCTAACTGCAGCTTTCCTTTCCTTTCCTCCTTTTCGGTGATTTCACTCAACAATGAACTGTCTTTAGAAGGGCAGAACAGGAGGAGAGCGAGGATGATTATTGGGCTCGAGCAGAATTTAAGGCTTTGTCCTGGTGCGCGGCTGGGACTCCCAGGAAGGACAAATATCTACTGGGTGATCCCGCAGAGGGAAGACAGGGCTTAACTGGGGGTCACTGGCAGAGGGTCCCCATGCAAGGCTGTCACTATCCAGCTGTAAAGCAGGACCAGCTCCTTCCACCTTGAATTTGTGTCTCACACCACCTGGTCAGGAGAGGCAGGTTGTTCTCCTCTCCCTTCGCAGGGATGGCCACACTCGTGCACTGGAAGCGAGAAGCTTCCGTGGTGACAGCAACATTTGGATGGGGGAAAACAAGCCTCCGGAATGTTTTTGCTGCAGTTTCCCATTCCATGCTGATCACAGTGTTGTAAACCGGACATCTCTTTTAGCAACTGTTTGCATATGCTCCTTCTGAAAGAATTTCAGTCCCCACCTCTCCAGAGCAGGGTGGTGCAGAGGAATTTGGAAGCGCTCCCTTTGTCTTCTGCTGGCTTCCTCGCCTGGAGTGCAGCTGCAAAGTGACACAATGTCCTGTCGTCATTTTGGCACGATACCTTGGGGGCAGAAGAGAGTTAAAGCATGTTTTCTAGAAGGGATGCATACTTCTTTGCAATGTTTCACAAGTCCCTGCTGGCTGTGGCTGAAAATGCTCCAGCGTGGATTTAAATGTGAGCATCATGATATCCCACCTCCCTGTTACTGATAGTGGTTCCTCCAGTGTAGTTAACTGTTGCTGTCCTGCATGCTGTAGGGCTCCCATGGAATTCAAACCGTGATCCAATTATCTCCCAGATTCAATATACAATAGTCACTCTGTCCTTAGCCAAAAGAATGATAGGCTGAGTTGCTGCAATCTGGAGAGGACTAATTAATCTTCTGTGGTTGAAATACTAGATTAGATGAAACCCATCTACTGTAAGCAACCAGAAGACACTGCAAGTGTAGATATAAGAAAATGAAATTTAAAATAAATATGAAAATGAAACTACCACTTGGTTGGAAATCCTACTGATTTCTTCAAGTCCTGACAATGGTACATTAGGAGAGGGAACAGAAACTGAACTGAGAGGTGGGGTTGAGGCAAGAAGGGCAGGATTCTTCCAGTGCCCATGCTTTGCCTGCTGTGGGGGCAGAAGGAGGATTTCAAGCTCCGGGATTTCACTGGACATGGGTGGCAGGTGTTGTTTTCAAGACATCTACCATGTAAGACACCATCAGTCACACCTCCTGTGACTGTTTTCTGCTGCCCAGGGCTGTTTCAGTATCTTCTTCCTGCTTTCAGGGGTTCTGTGTGCAGACAAAACCTTAGGTGTACAGAAAAGGAAACTGCTAGCTAGGGACAGTATCACTTCACCCATACTAGAAAAGCAAAAGCCGTTGCAGCTACCCCACCACAATTCTTCACTCCATTTATTTCTGCCTCCAAGTATCTTGCCACAAAGCAAATCTTTTCTGCCTGCTGGGTTCCCAAATGCCATTCCTCTGGGCATGGCACACAGTACTCGGAGTACTTTTGTCATTTTGTCTGTACTTTTGACACTTTTCGATGTTAGATCTTCCTTCCTGAAGGAGCAAGGGGCAAATGCACAAAAATATGTATGTTTTTCTCCAGACAGGAAGACATGAGGTGTGGATTTGTTGTCCTCTTTCTTGTCTCTGGACTGAAAACCGCTAGAAAATCTGAACAAACAACCCATATGCTCTAGCTGCAAGAAACAAACCTTATTAAGGGAGGTCCTACAGAGAAATTGGGTGTTTTACATGATGTGCATTTGCAAGTATTTTGAGGTATCTTCCAGCATGACTCTTTGCATCCTTCTGTAAAAACCTGCTTACTAATCTGCAATGTAGCAGTGTCTCTGACACTAAGTTGTTCTTACATCCAAAAAAAAAAGTTCCACACCTGTTCTGCTCTGCACAAAAAAAAAAAAAAAGTAATCAGTAGTGCCATTAAAACAGGCTCTGAGGGAAATTTCATTTGACTGAGAAAATGCTGCAACTGTGGCCCCCTGGATGTTGCAGCTTCCTGCCTGATTCTTTTCAAGACATGTGAGGCCAAGAGAGCAAGCTTGCTTCAGAAGAAATGACTGGCACTCCTGCTACAGGCAGCATGTGGAGGAGAGGTGCAAGGAACTCCTTCATTCCTGCAAAACAGGTGGCGTAGGAGGTTCTGCCACACTCAGAAACACCGTGGGCAACATTTGCTGGCTTCTTGCATTTTGGCTGCAAAGGATGGACAATGGAGCCTCTACAGAGTACTCAGAGGGAGCAACGAAAAGGAGATGAAGAGACGTGGCTATGCTTTATTCAAAAACCAGTTAGTTAAAAGAGCTTTGGAGGGCATCTGAAACTTTGTCTCTGGCATTGGTGTTCGTGCAGTTATCTCATTTGGGTGTGTCTGCCTAGCTGCCAAATTGTGGAGGTATGTTTGTCAGAGTGGTGGGAGAGCGAAGGGTGGAGGGAGCTGTGGGTTCCTGCAAGACAGATTGCAATTCTGTGCTTTGTTAAGACATTTGTTGAGGGTTTTAGGACAGCTCACCTGTCAGTGCCAGTATTTGAGGTTGTTCTGTCCTCCTCTCTGCCTGGCCTTGGCTGCTGTTACCCACATCATTTCCCAGAATTCACACCACTAACCAGCAGCTGTCACTATACTGGGCTTTTGACCTCCTGAAAATGGGGTCCCAACCCGCCCTGTTCCCACTCGTGCGACTCAATTCTCAACTGAAAAGAAAGGGGGGGGGATAAGGTAACCACCGAAAAAAAACAATATTTACATTTCAAAGATCAACCCAACATCCTCTTTTGGGTTGCCTTTTATGCATCAGGTCTGACACCGACAGGAAGGGAACGTGAGCAGTGTTTTTTTCTGTGGGAAACTCACTTTTTTGAACCCACCATTCTGCTAAGTGTGCCCCGAGCTGCCTGCCCGTGCCCCTCAGCACTAAAACAGTGCCGTGGATGCTGAGCCTCACCCTCCTCTTCAGGGACTTATCAGCAGGAAATGAACTCAGCTGGAACGCTTCCTAACATTGACATTTCTGTGCTCGGGTCCTGCAGCTGCAGCGAAGCACTTCTGGGAGCACAAACACACACGTGCCAGCATCCACACGGACACACGGACAGGCGTGCCAGGCTCTCTGCACCCCTGGGAACTGATGCCAGCGGGAAAGTTCCCTTACTGAAGGGAATTAAATGGAAGGACATGGCTATAAAGTGGCTCTCACTAAGCTGGGTGGGAATGTGGCTTTGTGTGGTTTTCGTGGTAGAATCTAACCGAGAAAGACTGAATCAATTCACGTCTTGCTGACTGCTAACTGGTGCCTGAGGAGTAACATCGTGGTTCAGACTAACCAGGCTTCTGAATCAGGGCTTCCTAATTACCAAAAGCCTGTCTCTAAGAAGAGTAAAGTTAAAAAAAGGCTGTATCGCACAGGGAGCATTTCACCTCATAAAAATGAGATCACAGTGAGGTGGATCACCCTGGTCCCACCAGGGGCTGGTGAGTGATGTTCAGATAACTGGTGTCATCTCCTGCAGCACCTAAATGTCTTTGGAGAGCTCTGCTTTCACTGCTGATCTGCTTGACTTCAGAGAACAAACTGAGCTGGGGTGTTAAGAGGCATGGCTGCATCCCATTGCACTCATACAGTGGTGGGATAAATATTATCAGCATGAGCCACTGAGAGCTTGCTTCCAGACTGAACAATTCCTCTATAGTTACTAGTTTTAGTACACCAAAACCAGTCAGAACGTGGCTGCTGACACAATTCTGGGTATATCTGCTGGTTTTGATTACACTGTTCTCAGACCAGTCCTACTGCCCATCTCTCAGTGTCCTAGAAAGCAGCGTCACAAGCAGTGGCCCTCGCCAGCAGCTTCCTCAGCATGCAGCCCAAGCTCTGTCACACAAATCAGAACAAGATTTTCTGACTGAAAATGGAACAACATTTCTGGTCCCTAACAGGTTAAGCACGGAGGAAGCTTGCCTTGCCACCACCTGCGTGGTGGCTGTTAAAAAAGTAAAAGGACTTTTGGCTGAACACCAGGCCAGTGCTATAATAACTTCACCTATCTCCTGAAAAACAACACCATGGAAAGAGTCACAGGCTAAATTCCCAACCGAGGTAATTCAGGAAGTTTGAGGGTGAGAACAAATAAATGTCTTATGCACACCTCTCTGCTCAGCAAAGGCCTGTGTTGCGTGCCACTTCTAGCAGCAGCAGGGCTGGTATCTCCCGAGGAGAGAATCTCACCAACATTTTTAGAAACAATTTGCATGGTGGGTCTCATGTGGCACCGAGCATTGGCACTTCAAAGGTCTGAGCACTCCAGCTTTTGCCAGAGCTGACTCACAGGTCAGTCTCTTCTGTCAAAGGCAGCGGCAAGCGGCTTTAATCACCCCGGCAAGTGACTTTAATCGCCCTGGCTGTCATTTGGCTGCGGAGAGCCGGCCTGGCTCAGGAACCAAGCGCTGCACACAGCGAGACTGCACGGCCCCCGAGTGTTATCTGGACACAGAAAGGTTTCTGTTCACGGACAGACTGCATGGCCTAGACAGGAAGCCTGGACCAGAGCACAGCTAGGCTGTGTCTGAGCAGAAACCATGCCCAGCCCATGCAGCAACCAGGCTGTCTGCAGAGAGAGCTGGCTCAGGAAAAACCAGCTCTGAAGAGGGCAGACAAAACACGACACGAGCCAGGATGGAGACCTTGCCCACTTTCTGACTAAAATACACCTACTCCGGGGACACGGCCTGAAGCCCATCACGTATAAAACACACTGAAATTAAGATTGTTCCACGAACTCAGCCTCGGAGGAAGTAAACTTGGCTCCATTTATGGTGAGATATTACTGTCTATTTACTGGTTTTTAAATGCAGTGAAGCACATGAGTTGGAAAGGAGAACTAGCAGTGCCTAGCAATACTTTCTTGACCCTGTTATGCAAGGATGCTGAGAGCCCCTAGACAATATTGCAGCACAACAGAGAGAATCCTTCTCCTTTCTCTGAGATCTAACTGAGGAAGTGAGAGAGCCTAGTGGCTGCACTTCAGGGGTTTAGAGCATCTTCTTTTTCGACGAAAATTTTAGTTTCACCTCCAGGAGAAGGCAGCAGCAGAAGGTTCCATGTGTCCTGGAGAGGAGGCAAGGATCTCTGCCCAGCCTCTGCAGGCAAGGGGAATACTGGAGGAAAAATTATTTTGTTCTGCCTGTACAGGACAGCAGATAAATAGTAGGGGATGGATGGGTGGTGTGTTTTCCTTGCTGAATTCAGCCCAATGGGATGATCCATCTGGTCCACTATAAACTGTGGGAGCTGTGGGGCACCTGGGGCAGATGGTGGTCACAGGGCAAATTAATTTGGCTTTCTCGGTGCTACATTGATGTTTACATAATGTGGACATACTTGGATCCAGGCAGGAATATGAAAATCCACCAACTTTTAGGACAAGTTGAATCAAGTCTCATTATCACCCCAGTTTAAAGCATCTCTTTATACAAATCTTTATAAGGTTACTGAGCACAAAGTGATGGATAAGGTAAGCTAGCTCAGTGTTTATTTGGAT
Organism: Cyanoderma ruficeps; assembly: GCA_008694505.1. Classification (NCBI taxonomy): domain Eukaryota; kingdom Metazoa; phylum Chordata; class Aves; order Passeriformes; family Timaliidae; genus Cyanoderma; species Cyanoderma ruficeps. The sequence goes on from VZDJ01006092.1 coordinate 2,359,190, forward strand.
AAATAATGTAGAAGCAAGGGCTCTGACACACACCCTGCAGTGTGCAAGAGGTAACACCTGAGCTCTGCCTAGTGGCAAATCATTCTGTGGGCTTTGTGGCCCAAAACAGATCGTCCCTGCTGCTGTGATCAAAGGATAAGGTTTTCCCAAGGGAAGGCTGGGCCCCAAACACCTGTGGTGACACACAACCAGACTTGATGACTGATTTAGCAGTGGGCAGGGATAGTGGTGGCCACCCCTTGGATTGTAGAATGACAGAATCACCACGGCTGGGAAAGAACTTTAGGATCACCGAGTCCACCTGTTAACCCAGCACCCCGTGCTCACCATTAAAGCATGTCGTCAAGTGCCATATCCACGTGGTTTCTGGACACTTCCAGGATGTGACAGACTTCCTGAGGCACACAAAGCAGGGGCGATGCCAGGGGACGGCTGCTGCCGGGCACCGCGCCACGGCCTATCCCGCGTCACTCGGACCCCACAGAACGGGCCGGCTCCGAGCCGGGGGCTGCCGGAGGGGGGGACTGGCTCGGCACAAGCCGAGTCAGTCGGGACATCCCCGGGATATCCGCGGGACATGGGGGGACATCGCCGGGACGTGGGGAGGAGACCGCCGGGACACCCCGGGCCATGGCGGGAACGTCGCCCAGAGCCGCGTCCCGCCAGCGCCCCCCGCTGCCACCACCTTCCCTTTCCGCGCTGCGCGCAGGGACCCTCTCCTGGTGCTCCAGGGGAACGGGACTGTCAGGGAATCCTGTGGGCCGGCGCCAGCGCGGCGAGGTCCGACAAGGCCATCAATGACATCCTCGCCAGGAACAGGAATATTGTGGCCAGCAGGAGCAGGGCAGTGTCTGTCCCCCTGTACTCGGCTCTGGTGAGGCCACACCTCGAATGCTGTGCCCGGTTTTGGGCCCCTCACGTCAAGAAAGACATTGAGGTTCTGGAGCGAGTCCAGAGAAGGGAAGGGTCTGAAGTGTTCTGAGAAGCCACTGAGGGAGCTGGGGGTGTTTAGTCTGGAAAGGAGGCCCAGGGGGGACCTTACTGCTCCCTACAACCACCTGAAAGGAGGGTGTAGCCAGGTGGGGTTTGGCCTCTGCTCCCAGGGAACGAGCAAGAGGATGAGAGGAAATGTCCTCAAGCTGTGCCAGGGGAGGTTCAGCTCGGACATTAAGAAGAATTTCTTCACAGAAAGGGTGATTAGACATTGGAATGGGCTGCTCTTTGGAGACGTTGGAGTCACCGTTCCGGGAGGTGTTCAAGAAAAGGCTGGCTGTGTCACTCGGTGCCGTGGTCCGGGTCACTCGCCGGTGTTGGGTCACAGCTCGGACTCGGCGATTTTGGGGTCTTTTCCATTAATTCGGTGACGCACAGCAGCGCTCCCATTGGCAGCCGGGCTGCCCATGACTCCGCCCCCTCCCGGGCCGTGCTCGCGGGGATGTTTACAACGGCTGCGCGCATTGACCCACCCCTAGAGGCTCTTATTGGCTGAGGGGCGCAGACCTCGCAAATCTATTGGCTGACAGCGGAGGTGGTGGCTCAGATTATCGCTCATTGGCTCGGGGGGGCGGGCAGCGCTGCTCCTATTGGTGAGGCGGCGCCCACCCCTCCCGGCGCGGTGCGTGGGCGGTGCGGGCGGGCCCGGCAGTCGGTGGCCGGCGCTGTGTGGGCTGGGATGTCCCGGTCCGCGTCCTCAGCTGCCCGGGGAGCGATGGCGCGGCTGCTCCTCCTGTGCGCCGCATCGGCGTTGCTGGTGGCGGCCGTCGCGGCCATCCCGCCGCCCGAGGAGGCGGCGCGCATGGCGCGCTACGTCCTGCACAGCTGCGACTGGGGCGCGCTGGCCACGCTGTCGGCGCAGGAGGAGCTGCGCGGCCGCCCCTTCGCCAACATCTTCTCCATCAGCGACGGCCCGCCCGGGCCCTGCGGCGGCAGCGGCGTCCCCTACCTGTACCTGACCGACATGGAGATCTCCGTGCAGGACCTGGAGGTGAGCGGGGAGGGCGGTGACACTGCGCTGGCACCGCGGGTGTGACGTGACCCCACGAAGGACACTCAGAGAAGCGCCCGGGTTGCTCAGGCCTGCGCTCAGCAGCAATGATGATTGCAAGGTAGGGTATGCAGCGCTGGTTCGCAGAGCCACGGCATTGCCGGGGCTGGAAGGGACCTCTGGGGATCATTCCGCCCATCCCATTGCCACGGCAGGGTCACCTGGGGCTGGTGACACAGGAACGTGTCCAGGTAGGGTTGTCCAGAGAGGAGAAACTCCACGACCTCCCTGGGCATCTGTGCCAGTGCCCTGCCATCCTCAGCGTAAGATTCTTCCCCATCTGTGTTTTAGTTTATGGCTGTTCTGTGGATGTCGCCCCGTTGGTCAGCCCTGGGGACAATTATTAGCCCATGAGCAGTGCTGTCTGTGGTGACAGTCAGGGTGTCTCCTGAGAAGTCCCTGCTGATCGTGGTCTTGAGAAAGAAAGGGCAGCACCGGACAGAGGAAGTGTCTGCAGCTTCCAGAAGCACTGAGCAAAGAAATGAGGCGCCACGGAATAGCTGAACAGAGAAAATTTCACACACACCAAAAAAAAAAAAAGTCAGAAGGACTGGAACTTGTCAGTGTGGGACTTAAGCAAAGAGAATTCTTACACAGCCTGCTGAAGGAATAGTTATTAAATAGTTAAATAGTTATTAAATAGTTAGTTATTAAATAGTTATTAAATCTCTAGAGCTTACCATAAAGGGAGGCACACATGGAAAGGCAGCACTGGCATGCTGAGACTCTGAGTGTGTAATTGGCCTTGTTGTCCCAGATCTTTTGTGGCCAAGAGTTCACTAAAAACTTAATGAAATAGCAGTTCTATGCTTCTATTAGATTTGTTTGTTTTAGTACCTGTTACAATAATAGTGAACACAAAACAATGGTAATTTTTCAGACTGTTTTATCATTTTTTTGTTTGTTCCCTGTCAGGTTTTAGTTTGTTACCTTAAAATAGTTTAATTATGTGTCTAAGAACTGTAGAGAATCTAATTTATTTTGCCTGATACCCTTCTTTCCATTCCAGATACAGCTGTTTGCTTTCAGAATAACATAAAACCCAGGATATAAACTGGTGATGAATATTTCCTTCAGGAAGCCCCTCAACAGGTCCTTATTTTGCTCTTTCAAGGCAGAAACTCTTGACATGTGATAGTCACAGGCAAGGGAGAAGGTGCTGAATAATCATGAGTCAGCTTTTTGGGAGTTAAGCAACTTCCTATCTCTCAAGTAGTTGTTTCTGTTTTCATGAGGTCACCAGTGCTCTCTGTAGTGTTCAGGTGACTTTGGAGGGTTTCTCCTGGACATGAGCCCTTCTAATGAAACTTCTCAAAGCAGAGGAACTTCCCTTGCTGAAGGATGGTGACCCTTAGTACCCGGCACTCTGCAGTCCTGTTTGGCACCAATGCTTTTCAAGCCATGGTCACCAAATTAGTTTTTAGAAAAACAATCAGATATGGGTTCTTGAATTCTTCAAGTTAGGCGTTTCACTTAAATACTCAGAATTTTTTTAAAACCTAACTTCTAAAATTCACTTTAAGTGCCAGAAGAGCTGTTTGGGGACTGTTTTTGAAGATATGTTTGTTTTTGTTCTAAGTAATTTTACCAGCGCTTTTGAAGCTCATTTGGTTGCCTTCTCAGTAACACTTTGCCCTTCCACCAGAATTAACCTGATGAAGTTTACTGTATGTCCTTGTCTTCTGTTCTGTCCTTCGTGTCTGTCTGTAGATTGTAATATATCATCATTTGCATGCTAATAGGTAGGCTGAATTCAGAGTTTTAAGGAGTGTTGTTCTGTGATGTTTGCATGTTTTGATAACAAGCTTCAGCTTTATTTCTGATTCAGAGCTCACCCAAGGAGCTTTTCAGATGTAGTTAGGAAAAGGTGATGACAGCTCTGTTCTGTTTGCAGTATTACTGAGCTGAATAAAGTACCAAGAGCTGAATAAAGTACCAAGAGCTGAAAATTATATTTTTTTCACATAAGAAAAGTGAGCATAAACCTGTTGTCTTACTTCTTGCATTTCAGGTCAATTCAAATGCCTCCTTGACTGTGTCTTTGGCACAGACTCCTTACTGCAGGAAGCACAAATACGATCCCCAGAACCCCCTCTGTGCCCACATAATCTTCGCTGGGAGCATTGTAAAGGTAAGCAGCTGAAAGCTGACACTGGGCAAGGTTGTGTGCATCAAATGCAGGTTTGTTCAGTGGGGGGAGAGGAGAAAGGTGAGAAATTCTGTGCACGAGCATAGGCTGACATGTTCTATGCTGTGATACCCAAAGGCCAGCTCATAGTTTGTGGGAGGAGAATGAAGTTACGGCTTGATTTTTGCAGGAGCTTTGTTGACATGCCTTTAGCATGAAGTTTGGGGGGACAATAATGCAGGAAACTTCCCTCATTCAATGTGTTCTGAAACTAAGAAGTCTGAGGCCATTATTTTGGAAAAACCTTCATACTTCATTCACATCTCTCTTGCTCAGTTAAATTCTTTGGCTCGAGCAGTGTGACATGCCTGCTTCTGAAACTCTGTTGAAGTAAATACTAACCTGAGCTACAAAGTTGCAGGTATTATAGACAAAAAGTGTGCATTATGTGATTGATTTGATGGGCAGAGTTTTTTTGTCCGCCACTACTTTGGTGTCTTGTAGGAGGAATTGAGAACTGCACATGTTATTCATTGAAGATCCTAATCCCATTTTTGGGAATAATGATTGAGGATGAGAACTGGTCATCACTACTCTCTCTTACTTGATAGTCTCAGTTCTTATTTGGTGTTTTCAAGCTCTGATATTTGTACATTGCACTCAGCAATCTCGTAGTTGCTTTCCTGAGTGTCTCATGGAGTTGATTTTATTTAGGTGGTTCTTCTTGTACCTTACCCAGAGCTCTAAATTGTTGATTTAACCCTTTAAACATGTGCACATTGTATATTAAGTGCTGTCACACGTTTCAGCTTCCCTTCTCTGTGGATTCTGTTATACCATCCTATTTGTGTGTGTGTGTTTGCAAATGTCTGAGCACAGTTGGATCTGTTTCTGTCAGTTTTGAGTGAGCAGGTGCAGAGGAGGTAAAATTACACCTAAGACATCACATAATAATGATTCACCTAGAATCCATAATTCTCTCTTTTGTGATCTGTTTAAAGATTTATTCTTATGTTGACGAAGCACTTTCTTGCTCATGCTAACTTTAGAAGCAGCCTTCTGATTTAATGTTAAAATCCACTACTTTGGAAATGTTGTCTGTCTCACACAGTTGCACACCACAGTGAAGACGAGCAGACCCAGCCACAGTAATGAGCCCCTTGGGACAAGACATGGCTGAACTAAAAACAGCACTCTGCAGTCAGCAGTGGTTTTTTAGCTAAAACTCATTTTTACATGGCTATCTTACTGCAATATTTTCCTGGGTTTTGTACAGGTGAATGATTCAGAAGCAGACTTGGCCAAAAAAGCATTATTCAGTCGCCACCCTGAAATGGAAAGTTGGCCCAAGGATCATAATTGGTTCTTCGCCAAATTCAACATCACCAATATCTGGGTCCTGGACTACTTTGGTGGATTGAAAATTGTGACACCAGAAGAGTACTACAGTGTCAAGCCTTAGTAGGTACTGAAGTTTTTCATGATAACTCTCATTATATTTCTCATTATATGTCACACCTATAAAGCTTCTTATTGTTAACAGGGAGGAGTGACTCTTGTAGAATTGGCACTGTCACTGTCCTCTGTTTGAATTAATTGCAAGACAGATGATGTTTTGGTCCAATAATTAATAGTAGTGAGACTCTTCAGTATTTCTGAAGCTGTATTAATGGGATTGCAGCAATATTGCTGATACTTCCAAAATTGCTGTTGAATCTGTCCTTATGATATTGAAGTATAGAGAAATTGTGTTCTGTTGTCTACATAAAACCAAGTCTTCAAAACTCTCAAATATATTTTAGCACAGTTGACATGAATTATGCATTCATTTCACTCTTATTCTTACTCCTTGTAGGTGGAGGAAGATCCTTGGTGATGCTGATACGGAAATGAATTACTTTGGCTGTTTCATGAAAGATTTATTTTTTCTATGTAGTGCAGAGCTGAAATAATAATACAATAAATCAAACATCTTGCATTGTTAATGAGCATGTATTACCCTTATGAAGCAGATTTAACTTCTCACTAACTTGAATAATGTCACACTGAAAAGCCTTTGTGCATAAGCAATAACTAAATTTTATTCACTGGATATGATTTTGTGTCTGACAGTGTGCATTCAGAAGTGTTGTGTCTACTGGAATCTGAAGGATTAGTCCAGTTCTAAAGCTTTCAGTGCCTTAGTTAAATAATGCTCCTGAGCACTTTCCAATATTATTTTATTTTTAATACCAGTTTAGTTTAGAATTTTATGGTGAAGTTCTACAGGAAGGCTCAGCTGATGGAATGGGAAGCATTGCCTGTATTACAGTGGCAAATGATGTGCTGAGTTCCCACATCCTGTTAAGAATTTTCTTTGCACGTTGACAAACTCACTTGTTTGAGCCATTTTTCTGTTTTAGTGAATGTGCTGTAGAATACAGTTGTGTTCATGCCAGCTGTACCTATACCTCAGGATGAGTTCTTGGTAATTCCTCAGCTGATTATGTGCCCTGACTCTGTAATAGAAGCAGATCACTACTACCTAAAATATCTGAATTAAGAAGAATAGTGTCTTGTAAATTCAGTGGAATGTTGTGAAGGATAAATGTTTTCTGATTGAGATTCTGAAATATTCAGCTTTGTTAGTCTGATCAAATGGCAATTTATCAGCTTTTATTACCCTCAACAGGAGAACTGAGCAGATTTGGGGGTCTGGAAGCCTTACACAGCAATTTTGGATTGGTAACCCAGAAGTGAAAAAGAAGCAATACAGTATGACATAAATGATTCATGATTTGTAGAGAATGAAAATTAATGAAAAGTGTGCTTAATTAATTCTGTGTTAAGGTAAGTTGCACCCAACCACAAAAAGCACCTTTTTAACATCCTCTCCAGTCAGCTGTGTGCCAAGTTCACAAACACTAAGAAGTGTTTATGAACAAATAAATTGATTTTACAGTGAGCAAACATTACCTAGTTGACCTAGAGTAAAGAATTTAGACTCCTTAGAGGAGGTTGATATATAGAACAGTGGGATTTGTCATGTAGAATCCCTATATCCTAATGTTGTTGTTATATCCCTCCTTTTCCTAAATATTGGGATACTTTGTGAAAGTATTTTTTATGTAACTTATTAAGAGTTCTTTCCTCATAAGGGGAAGGAAGGTACCTGGTACTGTTCTACTGTTCTGTTCTACTATTTTAAAACTAATTTAGGATTAAAAAAACTTACAATATAGAAACAATTTATGTTGAGTAGGTAACACTGATATTTAATATGAAATTGAAAAATATTTTTATATAAGGTATGACAGTTGTGAAAACTCAAATGAATCTCTGTCATAGACTCAATCCTTTCTGTGAGGACACCTGAATGCATTACATGTAACCCTGTAACTTGTGATGTGTGAGATTGATGATGCTGGGCTTTTGTTAAAATTAAAATATTTTTTGGACAAGTGGTGTCAAGCATTATTTATTACACGTCCAAGAATTATTCTCTCCCTCCTGCTGTCTTTCATACAAGCACTCTCTTCTCAGTGTTCTTGTTTCACTGTTGCTCTGATGCCTTTCATTCTTGCTAGAATTAATGAGGAAGTGTCCCTACTTACACCTGCCTTCCCCTCCTTGAATTAAACCTGTGTCTTTGTACTTCACATGCTGTGAAATGGAAAATTGGAAAGACTAATGCCATCATTCCACACATCCCCAGCTTCCTTCTTCCACCAGCTGCTTCTGCACCCCCAGATTCCTTTCTGGTAGGGCAGGGTGAGAAGCAGGAAAGATCTTGATACTGCATAAAGAAACACTGGTGTGTTCTCAAGGCTGTTCTAAGCACAAATTCAAAACATAACCCCAAGCAAGCTGAGGGAAAAAAAAAAACAAATCCAACCACAAAACCCAAATCTCCATCCCAGCCAAAACCAGTACACCGCCTTCAAAAGTATTGCTGTCACTTGAGGGTTTGGTGCAGAATAAGGCTGGCTTTGTTTCTGGTTTTCTTCTCCTTTTACTATCAATTCCCAAGTATTTTCTCTTTGGAAGTGGAAGGGCCTTTTTTTGGTAACAGTAAGATCTTAAAACAGTTTTGTAATACTACTGCAACAAATGCAGATCATCCAAATTTGTTCACCTTTGAAATCTGGGAGGACCCCAACCAGATGTTTCTTTGGGAAAATGGTGAATGAACAGCAGCCTGCTTAAGCTACATGTACTGACCTGGATTTGAGGGTCAGTGAGAGAAGAACTCTGGAGTTGTATCTGTACATCTCACTGAATACTTTTTGGTGTGCTTTTTAAGTAATAGTGAAATGTAAAGCAGTTCACGTTATCAATCTTCTCCCTTATTAATAGATGTGTAAATGTTTATATCACCAACACAAGAAAGTCATCAGCTGGTCCTGTTTTTCCTCACTTCTTTTCCCTGTGCTCACGTTTATTCTGTTCAGCTCGTTCAGGAGTTCATTTGTGAGCATGTTGCCTTTATTTCCTGCTATCCAGGAGTAATACTGTGCCTTAGAACAGAAGAGGCTGAGTATAATCAATTGATAGAGCTGTAAGCAATGAATCACTGTTTTGAGTTCTGTGTGTATCATCTACCAGGGCATGCTTGAAGTACCTGAGCATATTCTCAAGAGCAATGAAGTCAGCCTCCATCCCTGGGAGGTACCTGCATTCACGGGGATCTGACACAGGATGTTTGTTAGCTGGAAATCTAATAAGGGTAATCACAACCTGTCATGTTCTTCCTTCTACTTCTTACTGCATCTTCTTCCTTCTATTGATCTGGCTTATTGACATGTTTGTGTTTCTACTACTTGATTTTCAATTTCTTTCTTGTGTTTTAGATGTAGGACTTGTGCCCAGTAGGCTCTTGTAACATACAACAACACAGTAGATCTTAAATATATCAGGTGTTCATTTAATCCTTTATTCGGTTCTCTCTGGAATTAATTTCTTAGCTGTTTAATATTGTGCCTGTGATCTTCACAGGCAAATAGAGGTAGCTCAATCAGAGTATCAGACTAACACGAAGAGCATTAATCGTAACTTAATGGATTAATTTGTTTTCAAAAGGTTTTCCCTGAGCAACAACATTGAATCGAGATAAAATCCAATAAACTGATATATTGTAGTTGAACACAAGAGGGTGCCACAGACTTATATTCGGCTGGAGTGTTAAATCTTTAATACTTAAAAGTGGTTATTGAATTCATCATAACTCAAAGATGCTGGAAAAGCAAACGACGGGGGCATAATATGAACAAATTCTTTTTCTGCAGTGCTTTACATTATGAATGCTTCCCTCCATAAACACAGCAGCCTGCTGGCTGCAAAAAAAAAGGAGCATTCATCATTTTTTTGTGTTTTGTAATCATTTTGTGCTACGGAGAGCTCAGAAGTAATATCCATGAAAATGATTTAAAGGTTTTTAAATTAAGTAACTCTAGTAAAGGAAATGGAGACAGGTATAGAATGCCATGGAACATCGGCAGGAGCAGCCAGCTCCAGACTCAACAGTGTTTATTTCTGTCAAATCCAGACAGAGGGGGTTCTTTAGCATGACCATGCTTTGGCTTTGGCTTATTGTGAGCTGAATTAAACCACTTGACTCTGATTCGTAATTTCCAACAGCGAATTAATCTTGGGTTCCTCAAGTGTCCCCAGACTGCTCTCCAGGGGTTTGGGCTGCCCTGATGATGTGCAGGCATTTGGGTGATGAGGCAGAGCTGGGAAAAGTCTGAAGTCTCCCCGTTTTTCCATGGGGGCTGTGTTAGAGCTCAGGGTCTTGCTGCCTGCTCAGTCCTACTGTCTTGGCCTCCAGCCAGGCTCGAGTGTGGTTGATCCTGATTGCTGTCACCCACCCTCTGTTCCTGTCCAGGTACTGTGGGACTGCTTATCTTGGGGTTGAGGCCACTGCCCGCCCTGCCAGCTCCTCTGCTTGGGTGGAGCAAGTGCTGCCCTCCATGATAATTCTGTTTTCCCTGCTGGGGAGCTCAGCCCATGAGTTTCTCATGCCAGCCTCTTGCAGTTGCTCCCAGGGTTTTTTGACTATAGAACTTCTGTGTCTAGAGGCTTCCTCAGAGTTTCTAAGCTGAATTGGTGTCTAAGAAGATTAGGCTGTAAGACTCATTCATTCTGGGTGTAGTGGTCAGTATTTTTCACTGCCTGGTTTTCTGTGGAAACAAAGCTTAGGTAACATTTCTGGGTACTTGCCTTTGTCACCTTTGTTTTCACTTCCTCAGATTCGGATTTGAAATGAGAAGTCTGACCTCAAAGCTACCAAGCTCCTATAAATGTCATGACAAGTGTGAGCTGGGGAGAGGAAACAAACCCCAGCTCGTGTATATTAAAGGTACAAAAGTCATGTTTTGAAAATTTGAGTTTCATTAGTTGTGCTGATTGTAGAGCTGGAGTATTCTGGTTCAGTGTGGCCAGGTATGCAGTTAGTACCAGAAAGGGTGCAATTCTGTATTGCTTAGGGGATGGTAGGCTTTAATCAAACAACCTGATATCTGAAATGATGAATTGGAATTATTTTCTTTCTCTAGCTCTTACTATCCTACATTAAAAAGCCATAAAATTTCCCCATTCCTGCATCTGCTAGGCTTAGTTTTGCACAGAATTTCTCCAGTTTAAATGGAAGAGATGCCACATTTCTGGCGATGAGCCAAACAGCTGCTGTGGGTCTTGTTGGAAGAAGAGAGTCTCTCCTTGACCTCAGTAGTATTGTCAGTGTATCCACACAGGTCTAGAGCTACTTCATGTTATTTCTGCTACTGCCATTGACTCAGATTGTAAATTTACTTTGCATCATTACTTTTGCCTTCCCCTTACCTATAAAAATGTAGATACAAGTTTGCAGCACTCATGTAAAATACTTGTAGCTAATCTTGATACCCTTAGATGACAGGAAGGCTTCATTTGAAGAACAAGACGACTTGGTTTTAATCTTGGTTTTAATTTTAAGAATTTTTAAATAAATTTGTGTTTGCTACAAGCACAGAGTAATTTGACAAAACCAGACAGGATGTGTGTGTGCAAAGGGGGAGAGAGTGTCAAGAAATAGTGGGTAATTGCATATCTAAGCATGTATATTTATGTGAAAACATTCAAGATAATTTGTATTTCTATAATGTTTTTATGCCAATGGAACCTGTTAAACATCTTCCAGTGTTAACAAGTAACTGTTTCTAGATTGAAAGGTGGCAACTGTTTAGAGACAAGAAAGATAAATAGTTGCACCAACCCTGCATTATATGATTAGAACATTGCACACTAATTTCCAGTTGTCTTTTACCCAAAAAACAGTTGCCTATTTAACCATGAATTGGATTTTTGATTTGTTTTAAATGTTTAAATGAATTTCAGTTAATTTAATTAAGTTTTTCCTCAGGTGAGCATTTGAAACATGTAGAAGAGGTGTATTTAAGAGGTAAAGAAGGGAGGAGAATAAAGGAAGATACTTGTCACAGACCTTAAAATGTGGCTTCACAATATTTTTATATTTCTAAAAGGCATAACCTGATAAGTTGTATTCTGTACAGCCATCCAAGAAAATACTGAAGGTGTTCTGTAATTAAAAATAGTGTTTTGAGAATGTGTGTAGTGAAAAAGTCACAAAATTTCTCTACATATGCTGCAGTGCAATTGGGGAAATTCACCTGCAATTAACAGGGTTGTTGATGATGCCAGAGAGAGTAGCCTAAAAGAAAAGAAGCACTGTTCCTCCTCCTTAAGATATGACATAAGCAGTGGTCTCTTGTGTGCACTAACAATACCAAAATCCAGAGCAGATCATAAAGGCATCACTGGGGAGGGAAAAATTGGATATCACAGATTCAGTACTCTCAAAATTGAGCATTCAAAGAGGGCGTGTTTTAACTTTCTCCTAACAACTCCTTTATAGGTTTCCACCACCCCTGTGGCACTGAAGATTTTAAGACCATAGCAGGAACAGGAAACTGCCAGTCACAAAAATCCCTGAAATAATGAATAGAAATAGGTTTTTGTATGGCATCAAGGCCCGTTTATGATCTCCCATAGGAAACGTGCACTCCTGGCCACATTTGGCTTTGTGGTCCTGCACAGGTGTTCCTTTTTATGTTTGTTTGGGGTTTTTTTTCTTTTTCTTGTTGCACGTGTTAGGGTTTCTATTTGATCAATGCAGCTGCAAGGAGTAGTGATGGCGAGGTGGGTTTTCCTTGGAAAAGTAGTATTTTCATACACAAAGGGAGCAGTTGTAGCAAGAGCAACTCCTGTGTCTCCCCGTTGAGAGCTGCAAAGCAAGACCTGTAGTTAGACACTGTCTTCTTTCCAGCTCTCCATTTGCTGGCAAAAGTGCAGGGCGAGGACTAATCCTCTTGGCATGCAGCCATTACCACTAAATAAGTATTAATTGCTGCATTCCAAGGGGATTAGCACAGTTGAACCCAATTACAGCAAATCGAAGCTGCACTGTAAGGCACTACAGTGCATTGAGATGCAGTGAAGCAGTGTAGGACTGTCAGTCTGCAACATTTTGTCAATAAAAAATTGTGGGCTTACACGCTATAAACAGCAGACCATTTCTTTTCAGTGTATTAGTCTGAATGGCATGCCTGGCTGGAGGCTACAGCTTGCTCACCAGTGAAAATTGCTGCTTTTTTTAACACCCATTATCTTTGTGTGAACATCTCCTGAAATGTTTTTAATACTTGTTGAGTTAATTACGGCACTGCGAGCGTCACTCCCTGCTGGACCAGGGGCAAGGCTCTACAGTCTGTCTGGATCCTCACAGCTCTGAAGTCAGCCAGCTCCTCCATCAGGTGATGCAGGAATTAATTTTGCCTGCGAGTGCTAACTGTATCAAATAGGCTTAGGAGAGCTCCTGATAACCGACCTGTTCTCAATTCCAGCAGTCTGCAGTGATGATTACAGGCATATCTCTGTGGTAGCAATACAGGAGCCAGAGGGCAGTGTGTAGTTACATATTTTTTTAATCCTCAGCTTGACTGTGGTGTGGGTTTTGTTGTTTTTTGGGTTTTTTTTTTAGTTTTCATTTATTTCCTGTTAAAACTGCAAACCCTGCTGCTATTTTTTTTTTTTTTATAGTACAGTCAAAGCATAACCAGTAAGTGTGAAAAGGGAATGCTTCTGGGAATGAATCAGCCCCTTGCATTAGAGCTGTTCCAGGATTTTTTGTGTCCAGAGAAAGGATGGCATATGGATGCACAGAACCAGCTGAATGTATGCCTTGACTATTTTATGACAGATCTTATCCTTACGGATAATGAGCTGCACCTTAACCAGCGTTAAACACACTGAGCTGTGCCTGGGGACCACTTCAGCTCCCTGACCCATTCTGTTTCAGGAACCACAGATCAAATATTGCAGTCTTCCCAGTGCAGGTAATTCTTGAAAATGTACTTTCCTCCACCCATATGCTTAGATGAAGAGTCAAGTTTAGCCGAGAGCTTTTTCTTAACACAGCAGGAAAGGGTTTTATATTTCCGCTGTGGCCTTGTCTGTATTGAGAAAAATTGCTGCTGGTTCAGCTGAACGAGGGTTGGCATTCATTTCTAGTCCAGGGTTAACAAAGTCCTTACAATCTGACTGAAGTGAGTAAACTGAAACATCAGTATGGTTTAAACTGTTGGTAGAAATGCATTTGCAAGATTGGCCGATGCACAATGTGGGCAGGAGGTGCTGAAGCTTTTACAGTGCTGTGTAGCTCCTAGAGATGCAAAGACTAGAAGGGCTGAAAAGAAGGTGACACTCTAAGCAAATCATTCCTCATGGTACAACTGCAAGCCTTATGAACACTGAAAAGCTTTTTCCTAGAGAGGAGACCACTTCCCCTTTATCTTTTCCTGTGCTGCTTGTCTGCATGTGATTTGCATCTCTCCCATGACATGCTTGTTGTGAGAATAACTCATAATACAAGCATGAGTGCTCTTCTGTATACTTTGATTATATTTGGATAATGATAAGCTTGCCTTAGTTCAAAAGCTGAGGGATGGGGAGGTGAGAATTTCTAGGGGCACTGTCATGCAAAGCCTTTTTCTGACTCTACCCACACTTCCATGTGAAGTCCATATACTCAATTTCTCTGACCTTTCCCTATCTAGACATCAAAACACACTGGCCCAACTGCTGTTCTCCCAGTGTGCCTACTGGTGCCATTAATCTCCCTTTCTTACACAGCTCTTCATTTCTTTTCCTTACCTTTGGCCTCAACTCTTTATTCAAAGTGATAATTTGCTGGCTTTCTGCCAGAGGGAGAAGCTATGATCAATAACAGGAGGAGACAGGGGTCAGTGGAATAGTGATGAGCAGTGCCATCTGCTTCTCTGGAAACACCGTTACCCAAAAAATATCAATAACTAGGATGATATTTCAGCTTTTGGATAAGGCATCAGTGAGATTGAGGCAGCCAGCAGCGAGAGCAGGGGTCTTTTTCTGCTCACTAATTCCTTGTTTCAGCCAATCTTCTCTCACACAGAGAAGTGGACAGAAAGGGCTTTATCCAGCTTGCACTGGAATATAGAACATGTACCTGAGCACAGCCATTTCAGGGACTAATGACACCTCTTTCAGGTTCAGTGCATGGCAGCTCTCCTGGGCTGCACTCTGCTTTCTACCTGGTGGTGTCAGAGCCCATCTCCAGCCTTTCCTTGGGGATTTTGGGGTAGAAGAAGCACAAAGAAAACCCTCCCCAGGGCTGGGAGAGAGCAGAGGCTCAGCAGCACTGCCTGGGTATCACAGAAGGGTATGCTGCACTTTTACACCTGGTGCTAGACTATTACTAGTGTCTAGTACTTTTGGTATATAATTGGTATATTTTGGTATATAATTTCCTTTAATTGAATAATTATATTGGCACCATATATAATTATTCAATTAAAGGAAAAGACAGTTTTATCCATGTACTAGCGTTTATTACTCCAGACAGCAAGGTGACAAATTTCTTCACCTTGCTAGAACTTCAATTTACTTTGCATTCAAAAGACTATTAAAGCCTTACCTTTTTTGTGCACAATAACTCTCATCCTGAGATACTTTAGGGAAATTTTTATCACCAGTTTCTGTATCTTCTGGGGATGCACATTCCTCTTCTAAGAATTAGAAACAGAAGAAGAAGAAAAAAAAGTGTTAAGATGCTTTTCCTTCCTCCCAGCCTAAGCTCTGACCCTCAAGTGCATTATTAGTATTACTGTTGTAAACATTGAACACTCAGTGATCTGTTGAGCCAGATGTATTTTGATGGGAGTGAGGCAGAGCTTTAAGCCTTAGGGCTCATCTAAGCTACATTTTCAAGCTTTTCGAATTCACAGTTGTCTAAAATGAGCTTTTTTTTATTAATAAAAAGGTGAAAATTTTTATTTGCCCACGTTTGAGAAGAGCACAATAATGTGAGATTTCTTGCAAAGTGGGAGTTAGAAATGAGGTTTATATCGTTATGAGTTTAGACAGCTATGTTGTTCAAGAGCGACTACAGCTTACAGTTTTGAATTTCTATTTATGCCCTGTGCTGCACACTGGGAATGGCTGCATAAATCCCTTTTGAAGTCAGGTCGTATTTGATACCAGAAACAGAGACCAGCAGCAACTGAGTGGGGATGATCTAGGAACAATCAACGTGGGAAAAAAAAAAAACCCCAAAAAACAAACCCCAACTCACTGAAAGCCATCTTGCAGAGAGGAAAAGGATGAATACCAAAGGAAACCCCGAACATCAATACCAGGAAGGCAAACCCCAGCCCTCACTCAGAAGCTGTGAAGGCAGAGCAAGCCGGCAGGTGGACTCCGAAAGCTCTCATAGGAGGTGAGCCTCTTCCTGTGGCGGCCACACACCAGCACAGCCCGTGGAGGAGCCTCCTCCTCTTCTTCTTCTTTTNTTCTTTTTCTTCTTCTTCTTCTCCTCTCCCGTGGCCTCCCATCCCCAGCACTGCCCGGCCGGGCAAGATGAAGTGGAGGAGGATCGCCGTCCTTGCCAGCCTGCAGGCGCAGCTCCCGGCCACAGGTAAAGGCGGGCTTTGGGTGTGCGAGGAGTTCTCGTGAAGCTCTTTTGAGGGAAGGGCGCGGCGTTTCTGTGGTGCATTCACCACCATTTTGGTAGCAGGAGGGTGTCTGTGTGAGCACCTCAGCCCTGCTCGTCCTCCTGTGAAGGAGGAGCGGGACCCGCTGTGTTGAACTGGCCCGGGATAAAGAGCCCCTCTGGAAGGCTGTGATGAGCGGGCCCTTTCCCTGCTGGAGCGATGCCACAGCTGAACAGTAACTCAGCAGAGCTCCCAGCCCTTACCTGGCCCGCTTTCCTTGCCATTTAAAAGGGGAGATTTGAGGCAGTGGTGGAGAAATAGTGACTTGAAGTAAGCTGCGTGGGAGAGGCTTCTAATGGAGCCGGGCCGCGGGTTTGTGGCCCACAGCAGAGCCGGCAGGCGGGAAATGGGGCACAGGTGGTGAGCCAAAGGGCAGGGCCCTTCCCCTCACGTCCCTGCCTTCGTGCTCCTCTCCACCAGACACAGCACAAAATGAAGCCATTTCGTCCTTTGTGTTATTTATTCGTGTGGGTGCATAAGCCGGCCCCACCTGGGCACCAAGCGGAGCAGCTTCAGTGTGCACAAATCTTCTAAAGTTAGTTTGAGAAGGAGGAATTTGCTTTTTAGGAGCATAGTAGATCAAAAGGGCAACAAAATTTACATCTGGAAAAGGCCTCAGGTGAGGTGTGCATGTGCCATAGGCCACATCTGAGCATGCATCAAAGCCAAATCCTCAAGAAGGTTTCCCCCTCACAATATACACCCTGGCTGTACTTAAACCCAGCATCCTCAAGATGTGGCTGCCACAGACATTTTATTGGAAAGTTTCCTGGGGATGAGAGGAAGGTTTTACAGCTGCTTTCTAATGCTGTGGAACCAGCCCTGGTGATTTGTGAGTTTTTTCTTTCAGGAGGGTTTTGAAGGGGGGTTTTATGCTCTGTGGCAGGCTATGAGTTGTGTTTGTCCTCCCTTCCACCCCTGGGGCCTCTGTCCCTTCCTGACACCCAAATAGATCCTGTATTTAGGTATACATCTCATATTTTGTACCTTGCTCTGTATCCACAGATGCATGTAAGGCTACAAAAGTACGGAAATTACTTTAGGTCACAATCCATCTGCAAAACCATCTTTTTACAATTCTTCCTTTTTAACCTGTCACACAACGCCTGTAGTTCAGGCTCCTATTTGTGCATTTTCAGCAGAAAACTTTGGAAAAGATGTAATGCAGCTTGCAGAGGTCTCTGGTGCAAAGCTCTTTGGGGTATTCATAACTCCCAAAGAATACATGGTTCAAGTTTTGAACCGGATAATGTCACTGATTTGAAGGCGGCTGCCTGTGGATTTCAGGGGAAGTATTTTTGATTGGATACCTGTAACAGTTTGAAGCGTAGTAGCATTTATCCAAAGAGTGCAGGTAAAATTGAAGGAATATAAATCAAAACTTGTGGAATTGTTGCCACATTATGGACACAGAATTGACAGAAACAAAAATGTAAGAGCTGTCATGAATTTAGTTCAATGATGAGACCACACGGTTGGGATTTTCAGCTCAGAGCTGTGCGCAGGAAGAGATTTTCTGCTGCCTGGAGTGTTTTCAAGCTTTCTTAGAGTTCACTTCTAGAGGGACTTCTAGGGAAATGAAATTGTATTTTTTTCATGAAACAAGCTCAGATTCAGTACAGATTCAGTAAGCATACCTCCTCACAGTGAGTTTACTCCACTTCACTATAAAATGTTTGTGCTTATTCTTTAAAAGGGCGGTTGAAAGATGCCACCAAGATTAGCACTGAGGAACTCGCAAAGCCCTTCTTTTTGATCTTTGAGTTCTGAAGTAAATATGTCAGGTATGAGGGGAAAAAATGTTTTAAAGTAATTCTAGAGATGACTTCTGATGCAGATTTTGAATTTATTGACACCAGACCACGAATTTCAGAATGCTCAAATTTGGCCTTTGAACAACTACAGAGGGAAGGCATCTCACATTTTTAAATGCACATTTATATGTATGCAGGTTTAATTTTCTTTATTCCCCCTCTTCAAAGGCACAAGAGTGTACATCTGGAAATCTAGCTGAGGTCCTCCTATAGCCTTTCTGTTAAAAAGTCCATGAAAAGTAATAATTTTAATTACGAGCAGATGACTTTGTTAATCGTGCTGTTCGTTGAGACAAGAATATTAGAAGGCTTGTACCTGAGTATCACCACTAAAATGGCAAAAACCTTCACACAGTTTACACAGCTTTTGTTCTGAAGTATGACAGGCTTTGATAGCAACAAAACAGTCCTGTGAGTAATACTGTAGAGTTGCCCCCTTTTTTTTTTTTTAATTGGGTTGCCATGATGCCATGAGCCTTTTCTTAGTCAGTTCAGGGACAGGTAAGAGGTGTTGGCATTAATTCTTCCCTTCCATCAGATGATTTAGCTGCTCTCAAACGACAAGATTTGTAAACCAGGAGTTGTTTACAAGCTTGTCTGAGGAATCTGAACAAGTAAATTCAGGCTTTTTTCAGTACCATCGCCGTGTCCTTATGCGCTGTCTGAAGTTCTCCGAGCTGCATTCTTGTTACACCTAGGGGGAAAAAGAATTTAAAAGCTTAATTTTACATGTTTTATTTCTTTTATTTCTCCTGCCTGTTCACAATGATTCATTAATAATTCATGGGAAAAAACCCTATGAACTGGCAGAATGGAACAAAATGTAGGCAATGTAGCCTTTCTTTGTACAGGGACATTTGTTGAGCCCTTGCAGTGCTATGTTCAATTCTGTAATGCTTGTTACAGAGCGAGTGCTTTCTGTCTTAACCCTTCCAAGCAGAATTCCTAATCAGAGAACTACCAAATTAATGATTGCATTCCTTTTGGTTTTTTATGTGCACTGGATGGGAAGGATATACAAAATACAGAAAGCTGTCTGCAAAATATATTTGTATTTTTCCTCTGTGTGTCCTTCTTCAGTAAGACTGTGTGGATAAAAAGCCAAAGTGGAGTTAAAAAAGGAGGTTCACTAGCAGCTTGAGGGGACAAGAATTTGATGTGTAAATGAATGTTCATGTGGGGAATGTTTTTGACAACCATTTTCTGTTGTTCACACAGACTTGAACGGTGACTAGCATGATGAGTAATTTTTTTTTTTCATTGCATATGGGTTACTTCTTAACTATTTCCAAATTCTAACCAAACTCCCTTTCAAAAAGAAAAAAAAATACTTTTTTTGCACAGATGCAGGCAACCACCGAATCCTCCTCCCCTTTTCCAATTAATCATATATTTGAATGTCTATATTGTACATAAAAATGTAAGAGACATCAGCTATTCTGGGAAGAAAATAGAGGATGTTTTTAGGGTGCCATGAAAGGAAGATGCAACTCCTTAAAAATACTTAAAATGTGTATTCTGCTAGAGGTGTCTCTTTTCTCTGTGTGCATGTTAAAGTCACAAGCATATTGTTGACTTTTCAACAATTTGTTGACTTCGGTCAACAGATAAATTTAAGTTTCACTGCTGATTCTCTTTAGTGCTAGGAGAGCAATTTATGCTATTCTAGAGTCTGTGAGAAGGTGAAATTTTGCAAATTTTTCTGATTTGTGATGTTGTCTAAGGTAATATTTTGAGACTGGGACTGAATATTGTTTTCTTAATTAACTTAAGCTCTGGTCCTTTAAGAAGTGCATAGATTTTTTAGCTTTTAAAGTACAACAGTCCAAATCAGCTTTTTTTTTTTCAGGAAAGCAATGAAAACATTTATATCCACTCTGTCCTTTGATTTGTAACTTCATGTATAACAGATAAAATGTGCAGGCAGATGAAAAGCTTGGTTTGCAGTCCTTCCATCTCCTCACCCAAACGCAGAGGCCTCGGAAAACACCGGAATGCTTGCGTTCAACCCCAGACAGTGGGTACATCCATCTTTGTGCAGGTTAGACTTCTTTCAGTCCTCTGCCAATACAACTATGAAAAACAGAAACCAACTTAATTCCTCAGCCTCAGAAGTCATAAGCGCCGGTGTCTGTGCAAGTTCTGCTTAAGTGATGGAAGCCACCTCAATTTTTGAGCCATGTAGATTGGAAATATTTTAAGTCCTACAGGTTTCCTGGGGAAAAACCATCAACCTTTGGAAGCCTGTTGTGTATTTTGTTCTCAAACCATTGCTATATTTATGTAAAATCTTGCAAGAACAGCAAGCTTGGAGTTTTCCATCTTTCTGTGCTTTTGGTGTATGACCGTATGTTAAACGTGTTTGTGGAACCTGGTGAAATCCTCATGCTATCTGGCCTATTTCTTTTGTGAGATGTATCTGTAGTGAAAAATTCACCTCTATCCTGACTCTTTCTGAGTAGCAGACAATTCTTTTCAGTTTGCTGCATTTTTAAGTGAAGGAGAAGCCATAATGGTAACACAGCTCTCTGAAAACTCAGATAACGCGGAGGTGAAATACATTCCGAAAAAGAATTCGATGAAAGCTGAAAGGGGAAAGAGGTTAGAAAATTTTCAACAAATTATGGGATAAACAGCATCAGGACACACTGAGTAAGTCTAGAGGGTGGCCAGCTGGAAATACTTGTGAGCTATTTTGTTTGGTTTGTTTTTTTTTAGGAAATCTCACAGTACATGATTTATCTACAGTTCAAGATGCTGTCTTAGGTGAAAATCTTAACTTTTACCGCAAATAAACTTGTCTAGTTTCCTCGTAAAGTTTTCTAGCTTGTAAAGTTAACCTTGAAAATGCAAGCCTGCATGGCTCCAGGAAAAATAAAAGAGCAAACTAGCTATATAATTTGTCACTTAGATTTTTTTTTTTTTTTAAAGCAATTGCTATTTTGGAGGAGCGATTGCACGCTGCAATACTCATGGTTGCAAACACTAGGAATAGTTTCCTCATCAAAAAGAAAAGCACATGATACATTTTGAACCAGAGAACACTTAGAGAAGCTTTTCTAAGACCCCTCTAAGTTTGTATAATAAAAATGACTTAATATATTTTATTATTTACATCGGAGTAATGGTCTGAAACACTTTTCTAATGGGATAAGGTGCAATAGCCAGGAAATTGGTGCGGGAATACTAATTTGGGTGGTACTTTATTTGAAGGAAGTGTACACTGGCTGTTGAATAAAGACCTGTGTAACTAAAATCCCCTTTTCCTGGATGTTCATCCAAGTTTCATAATGAGTTTGTTCCAGCCAAGAGCATGGGTGTTTTGCATTCATTTCACTTAGAGTGCATGACAGCCAAACATGAAATAACCAGAGCCAAATAGTTACAAAAACACTTCCCAAATTTTTAAGGCATCAGCGTGTGCTGTAAATTCATTCCAATTCCCCATGGTGTACATCTCCTCAAAGCAAACTGAGGCCTGGGGAAAACAGGATAGAAGAATCTCCAGGTGGTGACCATGGGATGGGTGGGAGCAAGTCGAGGCTCTTTGGGTGAGTACGTGGATTTTGGAGCAGGGCTCAAACAGGTGCTTTGTTTTCAAAGGATTTATTTTGTATTAGTTCATATAGAAATCCAGCTCAAACTAAAATTGAACGTCCAGTGCTGCCCTTCTGATCAGATCAATCTGAAGCAAGAGTTTGGTGTAGTCTGACAATGTCACTTTTTAAATACTCTCAGCAAACATCATTTCAGTCAGGGAGATCAACTTCCTAATGGTTGATACCATGCATTCCTAGTTATCAAATGTTTGGTTTGTCACTCCAAAAGAACTGAAAGTTTTTAATTACTCCATTAAAAAAATATACAAACTGGATTCCTGAGCTGGGATCTTGCAGCTCACAGTTAATACAGCAGAATTTTAAACCTTTGCAAAGAAAAATTGTAATGCGTATTGTATTGCATTGTGTAGCCGTGAAATTACTACAACATTTGGACATTTCTTCAGTTGCATAAAAGCAAGTTTCAGTCAGGGAACCCCACATCAAGTCTTTGGGAGCAGAAATATTTTCTGTGTTTATCCACTCGGTGTTATTTCCAGTTATGTAATTTCCCATCCACCCATGTGAAGCCAACTCCAGGAAAGAAAGTCTTACTGGAATTTGGAGTCCTCTCCTCTTTCTCTCTCTCATGGACATTTTTCTCTCCATGACGCAAATATACACAATGTCATCACTTTGGGCTTTTACATGAGTAAGTTAATTTCAGCAGCACTTTGTGCAAGCGTGCAGGTGCATTTCTGGAGATGGCAAAAATAGAATAGTATTTTAAAACCTGGATTAATAATTATCCTCTCAGGGAAGGAAGGTGGGATACAGACAGAAAGAAATATTATGTTGGTATCTTTAAAAAAAACTCTACTTAAAGACAGTTTCTAAGAAGCAAACATATAATTCTTGAATTACTACAGGAATAGTTGCTCCATTCATAAAATGTCACCCATGTAGCAAATTAGTATCTTTGAATAATTTTTGAAGGAATGCTGTTTAAATTCTACAGATTTCTTTCTAACAACTTGCTGCTAATTTTCAGGATTCGTTTGTCATTTTATGTTATTTTATGATTCATTGCCTGGAGGTAAAATACCTGAGTTAGTGTCCAGAGGGGAACTCATTCTGAAAATCTAAGTCATTATAGACTAGAAACACTTAAGGCAATTTGTAATAAAAAGATTTTCAAGAGAAGTGTATGGAAGCAGTGCTGTATGAAGTAATGTAAGTGTACATTTTTCTGTTTGATTTTTTGTAATGACTTTTAATTTTTATATTTCTCAGGAAGTGAAAAAAACATTGCTGTTAATATTGGTTCAGCACTTAGTAGTCTGTTGGAATTTGAAGAGATACAAATGCAGCGCAACCGAAATAACCCACATGATAATTAACTGGAGGCTTACACCGGGGAAGGATTTGACTTCATGCTTGTTTGTTACCTGCATTTTTTTTCCTGCTCATTTATCAATCACATCTTCATTACTAAGAGGCTCCTGGTTCTTTCAGTCTCTTTCGGGACACGTAAATTCTCTGCCTGATTTTTCTGAGGGGTTTCTCTGAGGGGTGATGTGGAAGAACCAAATCTTTGCAGGCGGTAATCTCAAAGAGAATTAGTGAAAGCAAATGAGAAAACCTTTTAGAGAAGGGAAGAGGAATCACTATACCCCATCACTTGTTGCCTAATTTTTAACTTCTTGAAACTATTGATCTTTTAAATGTAAACCTGAGCGTTCATGTGTTATGAGCATAACTATAGCCAGCAAGCCAGACAAGATAAACAAGGTTAACCCATCTGGATTTCAAGCAGAAGGTCAAACACCATTCCAGTTACTTTAAAAAATGAGCCTCTAATATATGCCAGGAAGACTTCCTAGAATTTACCCTCTCAGAATACGCATCTGAAAAGGAAAGAAAAAAATATCTCGAAATCTCTTTGGATAAAATTAGTTTTAATTGTGCTTTCAGTAGGACCCATTCCCATTTTTATTTGAGCAGGGTGGTGATGGGAACTTTGCCTACCACACCCCATGCTCTAGATGAGCAGAGTGGTGCAGGGAGTGGATTCCCATGGCACGGAGCTGCATCCTGCTCTGTCTGGGTCAGGGCACAGGGCACAGATGGGATGAGCCGTAAAATGCCCTCATTGGAAAGCCCAAACCATCCCCAATTTTGGCAGATGGCCCCTGTTTTCTGCGTCAGGCTCAGTACAGTTTGCTGACAATCCGTATTTCTTTTTCTCCAAAGAATTATTCCTAATTTTATTGAAAATAACAAAACATTGTCCGTTGGATTTTTTTTTTTAATACAGCAAGTTTGCAAGAGAATTTAGAGTACTTTTTGGGGGGCTGTCTTGACGTGATCTAAAGTTCTGGTGAAGATTGTTTGTAATTTCAATATTATGGGCCGCTCCCAAAAGTTTGGAAAGAGCTACAGATCTTCAAGAGTTTTGCTTTAGTTTTTCCAAAGTGCTTTGCCTAAAATATAATGAAATACTTAATGTTGTGCCAACTGGGATCATTAATGGACTTTATTTTAATTTCCAAAATGTGATCCATTCTGATCACATCACCACGTGGTTTTCCTTGACTCAAACATTTAAAAACCCCAAAATTCTCTCACAAAATTACTTCTCTCTAGAAGAAGCAGCTTTAATTTACCTTATTTTGAATTCTCTCTTGAATTTCAGATGTCTCTAGTATTAATGTGAATTAGGCAAAACTATTATTTTCCCTCTCATTATTCATGCAGCTGAATTAATCTCATTTTTCTTAGTAACTCAGATGTTATTTCACTGCTTGACTCAAAACCCAGCAGCAAAATAATGCATTTGTTGCTGCTGTTAGCTATGTGTCTCCTGATGGAAAAGCAGCACTGCTTATTTTCAGGCTTGAGATAATTTTTTTTTCTTCTTTTTATAACTCTCTTAAAGAAGTCACAGATATGAACCCTCAGCCCTATCTTATGGTAACATCTTTTCCAAAGTGTTTTTCTCTGATTTTATCTTTCTCAGCTGCAAAGAAGTAGCTAACAAGTTTGCCCCCTTTCTCTCTTGCTCTTCTTTTTACATCCTGAGCCAAATGTTTATTTGTTAGACATAATGGTTGTAGTAGAACAAATATCGGGTTTAAAATAGCGCTTAAAGGGAAGGAACTTTCTGCAAAACTTTGAAATATTTTAATATTTCTCCCCCCACACACTACTCTCCCCACTATTTTCCATTAGATTAATCAAAACCCTTCCAAAGTATTTTTGTGAGACACCAGAAAGTCAGTGAGCAGTTTGTGTTGTGCCCTTGGAAAGAGAGAAATGCAAATTCAGCTCTTTATTCTGAATTATTTGGAGCAGGAGTTTGAATGGAGCTCCCACATGCTAAGCCATTTGAGAGACTCTTGCTGATGTGGGGGAGAAATTCTGGTAGAGTCTAGAAGGATTCCTTAGTTAATGCATCATCAGGATTTGTTCCTGACAAACTTGACAAACCTACAAAAAAAAAAATCTCAACCTCAGTTGTGGTATTTTACAGAATCAGTTTGATCCTTTGCAGTCAATTAATGGGGTATGCCTCTAAGAGTTTCCCCATCCACTGTGGAAAAAATTGTTCTCTCTTGAAGGATCACAGCCAGGATCACTGAGCAGGTTCCTGTGTGTGAGACACTGCAAAATGGTGCACAGAGGTGGGGCTGTTCCCTCATGCCTGGGTATGCTAAAATAGCATTAAAATAGCATTAACATGAGGACTGATAATGTGTGGTTATATATAGATGGTTGTGCCATTGCTGAAACCACATGAAATTATAGAGGACTGGAAGATTTAGAAGGCGGCTGCCAAATCTTAAAGATATGCAGGGATCTGAGGGATTCAGCCACAGGGAATTTGATCAGCAGAGGCAATCTGAGAAAGCCCAGCACATGTGCTGACCTTTCCTGAACAGAAGGGATTATCTGGAGGCCTTCAGGTGTTTAAAAAGATGTGGCAAGCAGCATCACCTCTAGATGTGCTGTGACTGTAATGTGGGGATGGTAATGAATTTCTGTCAAACTTTCCCCCTTCTAATTAGTTCATGTCAGTGTTTTATTAAGTGCCACTTATTTAAGCATAGCTAATTTAAAACTAATTTGGCTGTTTTGCTTAGGCAGCTGCCCAGTGGTGTCAGCAGGAGTTTTACTTCAGACAAACTGCTTGGGCATTTACCCAGCTGCTCAGCCAGACTTTTGCAGCTCACACAAAGATCCGTGCTGAAGGAAAGGTGCTGTTATCAGATAGCTGAAAACCAATTAAGTGATGTTTTTGTGAGCTGCTGCCACGTCCATGGAGTCTGCGGTATATGCCAACCATTTGGAAAGGAGAAAGTTTCTCATTCTGTGCCTTTGGCTTCAGTGGGGTCTTCACCTCTTTTGAAGTTTTAGGGTCACACTGTAATAAAAATATGGTGGTGTTCAGCCTCATCCATAGTCAGAAGGTATCTTATACACAAGGAAATGAATGCCTGTAAGTAGTTACATTATCTAGCATTTATTTGTCAATTTGCATGTATAAATGATTACACGAAGCAGTTTTAATGAGCACTGCAGTTAAAAAAAGGTATAATTCCTATAGCAGTTTTGTTTTGAGGTTTTCATCTTTCTTTAACTCCTCATTATCTTGTGTTGTTGGAGTTCTGATTATTTTGAAAGTATCTTCTGGTGCTTTTTAATCCATCTGATTAGGAAGACAGCCATTAAGATACTAAGAAAAATCAATATAAATGAAATGTAACATTTTTAAATTGGGCAGTTTGAACTTTGGGATTTTTTTTGAAGGATTTGTAGATAATTCTGACAATTCCAATCATCCTCAATGGTCTTTCTGCCCTTAGTGAAACAGTGCTGGTTTTTAGA
Organism: Cyanoderma ruficeps; assembly: GCA_008694505.1. NCBI lineage: Eukaryota > Metazoa > Chordata > Aves > Passeriformes > Timaliidae > Cyanoderma > Cyanoderma ruficeps. The sequence goes on from VZDJ01006092.1 coordinate 2,385,664, forward strand.
TAAAGCAAGAAAATAGAAAAATGGGTTTGCAGGTTTTGTACTTTGACTTGTGGTTGCTGATTTACTCTGCAACCTTTAGATATCCACTGGAATGTGTGTAGGCTCTCCAATAAACTGGAACTGGATCAATCAATTCCAGCTTAATCAAAATGGGCCATGCTGTTCCCTCTTTTGCTAACTGTGTGTTACTTACCTGGTTGTCAATACACAAATAACACTTAGAAACACTTACACATGGTCCTGAAGACTATAGGGTACTTTATTTGATTTGAATAATCAACACAGAGGTTTATTTGCCTATTTCATGGTGGTGTTTTGAAAGTCAAGATCTATCAAGCATCCTGTGGATCCTCCAGAGCGATGTGTTAGATATATAGGAAATCAAATAAGTAAATTATACGTAGGAAGTTTAAATAGAGCCTGCATCTAATTTCTGCTGCATTCACACACGTGGTGACATGTCCTGCTTACAGGACAGCCTTTAGTTGCCTTGGGAAGACAGCCAACTTCTTCCCTTCCCACTCTTTAAAAAGCCTTTGTAATTCAAAACTCAATTGAATTGATGAAAGAAACAAAAAAGTTAAAGATTATTTATGTATGTGCTGTTAGTATTCCTGAGGTGGGGATAGAGAGGAAAAGATAATGTCTGTGCGTTATTTCACACATACAGAGCATCTGGAGCTCTTTAGGAAATGTGCTCGAGAGCTGAAGAGCATTTATTGCTCTCCACACAACACATGCATCTGTCACAACTCTTAACGTGATGGTGTTTAGCCCGGTTGGCACCCAAGTGGTGTTGTTTAGAGACACCCTTTCTGGGATCACAAAAATACAAAGCCAATGATTCTAGCTACCTCTTACTCCTACAGGAACATCTGTGCTAAGACCCGATGATTGTAATGTCTAAATATCTCACTTAGGCTAATTAAAACGTGCTGTTTTGGATGGGAGTAGTTCTTGCTGTTTCAGTGGATTTTGAAGCTCTGCTCTCAGCCGTCTGCCTGCCTACCCCTGCATGCTGCTTTCCTCCCAGGTAGCTCCTGGCTGCTGAGGACTTGCCCTGTGCATTAACTATTAACCAGGCATCAAGGCAAGGCCCTCCTCTGGGGATTGGCTGCAGGTTTTTTGGCTCAGTGTGTGTAGAATTCTGTTGCCTCGGGCACCAAACAGAGCACCTTGGTCTTGAACTGCCGGGTCTGGGGCTGCTGAGGAGCGAAGTCGCCTGAGGGGAGCTGTATTTCAGCCGAGCTCTTGTTCTGCCTGCTTTGGCTTATCCAGGGAAATACCTGTAACAGGGCTTGGAAAATGCTCCACGCCTGGCACTTCCCTATTTTCTGTGTCATGCATGTGAACCAGACAGGCATGAGCTTGACTGAAAGTTACTTCAGGGTTTTGGGGTTTTTTTGGGTTTTTTTCCCCAAGCCTTTCAGTCTTGGGGTCTTGAGCTGAGAGAGAAAAAAAAAAAGTGAAATATTTGGTGATAGAGCCCTTAAGCCAAGTGGCACTTTGAATGGAATTAACATATTATTAGTCAAAACATTGCCTGTTCAACATTTATATGTAGCATGTAAAACAACACCCACTTGAGCATTCATGCAGGGGATGATTACTGCCTAAAATACACTGGGGGAGAGAAGATGAAATTAAAGTGAGAACATGTTATTAAAAAAGCGCTATAAACTGATTGCTGAATTACTCCAGGAGGACCAGAAGAAGGATTCACACTATCCAAATAGTTTTAGGATTGTGCTAAGGCATAGGACAAAGGGGGGAAGAACTCAAATCCTTACTTGGGAACAGTTGGCTGAGTTTATGGAATAGACTTTTTTGGGTTGGCTTTGGGAGCCGTAGTTTGCCAGGGAGACCTTCCTCAGTCCTAATTTGTTCTAATTTACACATTTGAGAGGTGCATAAGAAGAGCAATGTTTGATCAATCCCATTACAGACATATTTATGTTAATTAATGGCTGAGTTCACATGTGCTCTTTGGTGTATCAGCATGAAAATGTGCTCCATGTCTATTATCGAAACCATTTTTACATGTAGATTTCCTAAGGATCAAAGATGATCTTCAACGCTTGTTTACTGCAGCCTGCAGATGTATTAAAATTACAAAACCTATTGATTATCTTTCATCTTTTATCAGATAAACAGCAGTTTTCTGTGAGTAAGTGAAGTTCTACCGTTAGATACATGCAGCCAAGGTGGAGGGAATAATTTTTTCTCCGCAGGTGCCAGGAATAATGGAATATTTCTTATTTTTTAAGCTCAGCATTACTGTTTCAAAGGCAGTGAGGACTATTGCTGTTGAGACCTCCTCTGTTTCTCTTCTACTTCTTCCCTTTTTACTACCTGGATTTTGTGTTTTGTAATCAAATGGTGTGGGTATGTCTTCCTAGTTATTTACCTCTCCACCATCTGAGATTTATTATCATTTCTGTAATAGTAAATGGTTTGAAAAATGGTTTGAAAAATTCAACAGAAGTTGAGAAATCCAGAAATGTGAATTCATAAACATCTTTTACACTTTCTTTCTATTTGTCTTTCTCTGACCATATCCCTGTATACGTTTATCCCTGGATGTTCTCCTACACACACGTTTCCTGTATAAGAAAAAAAAGCTTTGTGTGTGTCCCTGTCACCTTTTGGAATTACATTATTGCAACTTAAGGGCTGGCAAATTTCCTCTCTTTAAAATACTGAATTTGTTGAATGACAGGAGTAACACCTTTGATATTATTTGAGAGATGTATAACCTCCCTGCTGCAAGAAAGATCTGGTTAAAACTGCTGCTGCTTCAAGAGAATTTAAAACTATGAGTGAAGAAAGGAACAGTACAAATCCTTTTAATGGAATTGTGAGACACAAGTTGGTTTTATTCCCCCCCCCCCGTGTAATCCTTTCATATAAAGGGTCTCTGAATTGTCAGTAGTGTGGGAAGAGCAAAGGTAGTTGCAGCTAAATTTTAACAAAGGGCTTTTCATCAGCCTTCCTGCTCGGGTTCATCAAACAATGATAGAAATGGATATGCTTAATTCCTGAATTTTTGTTGCTGATGACCTTCTTAGCCAGCTTGCAGGCATGAACATAATGCAGTTCTGCGACATGCAGGTTCTAAAATTTACATCAAGCCCCAGTTTTCTGAATAACTGGTCTGAAGCTTCTGGCATGGCAGTAACTGCCTGTGTGTGCAGTTACCATTAAACGCAGACAGCTTGCCTGCTGAACTCGAAATTTAAGAAAGAACATAATGTTTTATTTAGATTCTTCTTCAATAAAATGTCTGAGTTCCTGACAGGAGATATCTAGAGAGCTGATCACAGCCATGGCAGTTCTGTCAGCTCCAGAAAGGTGTTGATGGCTTGTTCTGTGAGGGAGGAAAGAAGTCAAGAGAGCAAACCATTAAACCAGCACTGTACATCTGGGTGGCTGTGTGTATGAGAGTGAGACATGCAGGAGTGCAAGGAGCAGACAAGTCTTACGTGTCTGTGCCCTCTCATGAGGGAAGAGTAGGGGTGATGCTCTGCTCTAAGGAAATACACCTTTGATGTGTCTTTTTCGGTCAGAGAGGCCTGTTCGTGTTGTTTATCCCAAGGTGTAGGTCATTGCCATGGTCACATTCCTTCTTCTCCAAGAGAACCACGGCTGGTGGGTGTGTTGTGTGCACTCATGGAAGGACAGAGGCCTCAGTGCCCTGTTCAGTGTGTGTGAGATGTCACCTCCATACCCAGCATGGTACATCAAAAAGGAGCTGTGTGAGTGCTGACATTAGTCTAGGTTGGCTGCCCCAGACTTTTGACCCTTACCAGCCCCTCACCAGGTATCAGTGTTGCAGTGTGAAAGGAACATCTCTTAAAAGCATCGCCGCAAATGGATTCTTGTGAAAGCAGACAGAGAGAAGCCATGGTGCAAATTAGTCAAGCTATGCTAAAATTAGCTTCCTGATAGTTGACATTACAGGTTTTGGTCTTGCAGTGCAGACAGGACTGTGATTTGTGTCTTTACCCTGTCCCTGAATTATGCGATAGCCTTTGGTTTCGGCTGGGCTGTAACGTGATTTGGGAATATGGCTTGACACCATCTACACTGCAGAGTAAATGATGTTCCCAGCCTGTCTGAGCAATTATCTGATGAGTACCTTATCCTCTCTCAGTGAAGAGTATTTTTAATCTTTTAATGAATCAGCAGTTGCTGGTCATCTCATTGCTTTCATTAATCTAATGATTCCTTAGGAATTGGAAATACTTCATAACCCATAATAGGTCCTCACCTTCCTCTCCTGGAGTAGTATGTTCTTGTAATTTCTGTTCTAATGGGGTAAATCGAAGTGCAGAATGGTTAATTGTTTTTCAGAAAGTCTCTATCAAAGTCGGCAACAGAACTCCCAGTTGCTTTATCCATTAAATATGGTATCTCTTCATGGTTGAATTCATGATGAACTAATAGAATGAAAAACCAGACTAGAGCGGCAAGAAACTTTTTATGTAAAAGTATATCTCAGGAGCTTTGTTCATGAGCTTTCAGCTAAAGCAAGGGGAAGTTGTTTCATGTTGCTGGTTTTGCACAAAAACTACTATATAAGTAGAAACTCATATTAAGATAAGAAAAGTATCTCCACACAAGCTGTTGCAGCAAGAATGAAAAGGAATGGAAGATAAACGCAGTGCTGAAGCATGTAGTAGGTGAGTTGTAAGATACTCTACGTACCTTTACAACCACCAAATTGAAAGAAATTTAAAAATCATCGACAAAAGCCAACCTGATTGACAGCACTTAGATGTGTCTAAGTGTCATGTCCAGTATGGAAAAGGCCAGACACAGCAGTATGACACAGAATATGGTTAAAATCCATTTGCTGACTCATAACAGGATGCTGGGAATGCTGAAATTTTACTAAATAGTAGAGTCCAAAAGGACGCGTGCAAAGAAGATAAGGAGTAAATGAGATACATCAGTGAGGATTTAGGTTAAGATGGAAAGGGCATTGGAAAAGTCTTGACTGATATCAGATACAAGGCTTGAGTCTGGTTGGTAAAGTGGTACTCTCTGTGATACGATCCTTATTACTGGGAATGCTAAAGATGTGCTGGAAACCACAAGGCAGCAGGATTTTGCTTAAGCAACCATCTGTTGGGTGAAAACAGCAAAGTTGGCTTTACCTTGAAGGGGCTGGACATGAATAGCTGACATTTGAAGGGGATCAAGGTGAAAATAACCTCCAAAAAAACTCCCATGGATGTGTTGTTCCGTAGCGAACTGACAGAAGGGTGTTATGGCCAGGAGGGAAATCTTGCTTTGAGTCTGCTTTTCTCTTGAAAAGGCAATACTGCAACTGCTGCATTAAATTAGAGGCTTCAGTGGAGAAAGTGCATTCATCGACCTTCTTGATTTGTTTTTTATTTCTAGCAACATGTAAATGGATAAGTACTTTGTTGTTGTTGTTTCCAAGGAAAATACACATGAAAAGCAGGAATAAAGTCTCGAGTTCCCGGGGGATTGCTGTGGGAGTGCAGAGTGTGTCTGCATCAACCCAGATGTCTGTCCTAGGATTACTGCTGGGTAGCCAACCCTCAGGTGGGCAGCTACTGATTTTAGCAGAGCAGCAGGATGGTGGACATTTGACTGCCTGAAAACGTTGGCTTCTGTAACTGGAAAGGTTTATAAATTTAAAACAGCAGGGGTTTTCCAAGGTGTTGAAAAGTAATGGGGAGAGTGGGTGGCAGAGGAGCCACCATAAATTTTCTCCAGATACAGAGGCTGAAAATGTTTTGAATTCTTCCCTGTTGGGTTTCCCTTAAGCTGAGGATCAGAATCAGAGGGGCTTTCAGGAAAGCCATGTGTGGGTGTAGAGAATGAAAGTATGGTAAGGCTACAGTCTTCAAATTAATACAGAGAATAAGTTCAATAATGTCACGGGGTCTGAGGTTGTGATATTAATTTTCCTCTTCTACAGGAAAACCACAGTGCCTCTCACACTGCGGGTTGTCACATGATGCTGTCACATGCCTTTCCCAGTTGTGGCCCTTTTGGATCCAGGGCTGTCGCTGATCTGCCACATGAATCTCAAAGGGCCATTGCCTGTTTCTGTGCCTGTCGCAATATCAGACACACAAAGGACGAGGCAGACAGCAGAAAGTCAGGCAGGAAAGTTCTATTTTAGTTTTTCTGGCTTCATTTATGTACACGTTTTACAGAAGGCAAAAGATTGGCTACACAGGTTGCCACCTCTCCGACCTCGTAGTTGAACATCACCATCAATCGTATTTCTCCTCCCAGAGGAGAAATATGGAAACAAAGTAGATAATTCTAAATATATACACAGTTTACAGAAAGCTGCGTGAGAATCTCCACTGCAAAATTGCAAACACGCACAAGGCAAGAAAGCTTAGGGCGACAGTACCCCTTTGTTATTTGCTTACCTGGGTTCTGATTGTGTTGCACCTTGTTGTTTGTTAATTAATGCACTAATTGAAGCTAGGCTTGACCAGAAACACAGGTCTCTGCAGGTCTGAGGTACATGCAGTCTTTTGAGGACAGCTGTATTTAAGCAGGTGCACGCGTAACACCATAAACAGTATCATCTAAAACTGCAGTGATGGATGGCTGGGCCTCAAGACTCTTTAATGATTTACAATGGCAATCAGCTCTTGCTGTTATCATTTTATGGGCACTGAACATTCATCAATGAGAAATACAACCCTTATGGCAAAGCAGGTTGCTATTGGGAGTTTCATGTGGAGGTCAACTAAACAGCTGAGTATCTCTGTCAAAAGCCTCTGGGCAGTGTAAAGTGAGAGAGCTTCCTGGGTTTGGTTTGTGTTTTTTTGTTTAAAATTTTCCGTCAGTCTCCAGCCACAGTGCTGCTTTCTCACAAGAGCATCTCAGAGACTGCACCTCTTCCACTGCTGACTTGTTTAGGGTCAGGGAGTTGCTTCGACACGGAGCCTGTGACGGCTTTTGTTTTCAATGTTTTTGTGCGCTCCTTCTGAAATGCGCAAGTGTCAGGCTGCTTTCCCCGCAACTCAGCAGAAAACGCCGGCGCTGCTGATCTCCGTGACAGAGCAGCCAACGGGTGACAAACTGCCTTGTCATTTCAATCAAAGCCACCCACACTTGTCATTAGGTTTATCCAGGGTTAAACTGTTCATTACGTGCCAGCCCAGCTGCCAGGGGTGGCTGTTTTTCTTAATCTCGTGTCATAACTGCTGTAGGTCGGAGGCGGGAACGGAGGCACCTGCTGGCTCAAGTGACAGCTTCATTCTGGGAGCTGCAGACTCAGCTGAAAGAGAAAACAAATGGGGACACGAATTAGTGGGCCTGCAGTTCACAGGGATAATGTGCTTTGTCAAATTAAGAGTTTGTTTAAATGAAATTATACAGCAGTTCTCATTTCCTTCTGCTTCCTATATACCCTAATTTTGGACTTCTCTGGAAACTCTGGTCTTCCATATTCCTCTTGTGTCCTTCTCTCACATGAAACTGATTTTTAGTTGTTGTTTTTGTTAAGAGCCCGTGATGTTTTAACTGGAATATATTCAACAAAATTTGTTAAAAATTCTTGCTCCAAGCTTTTGGTTAAAAAAGGCAAATATACAAGAATATATGATGTGGCTCAGCTAGTGTAACCTATTTCACATTGTAACAGCATAACTCCAAATACTTTTTTTTTCTCTTTTTTTTTCTTTTNTTTTTCTTTTTCTTTTTTTGTTACATCTCTGGTTTATAAATTTATTTTTCTTCATCTTGGCCCTAGAGTGTTAGGGCAGTGCTGTTCAGTGCCTTATTTCTCAGAAGTGGGAATCTTGTTTAGAGTCAGACACTGGCAGGCTTTGCCTACCACTTACTACAGCTAAGTGGAAATTAACAGTATCTTTAAATTTTTCATTGTGTACTGTGCTGCTGTTTGTAAAAAGCCCACCTGGACTCCTGGGAGACAGCTACTCCCTGAATAGCCAAGGGAGAATAGAATAATTAGATTTAGATTTATTTTTATCTCAACCACTGAAAGGAAAACGTGTGCATTAGTTATTTTGTGTAAATAGTCAATGATAGATTTTTTTTAGTATGACAACATTTACAAGGGCATTAAAACTTTGATTTAATTTTCATAGTATGTTCAAGTACTGGGTATAGTGCATATGTATTTTTTTAATAACTTAAACTACCTAAAATCTGGCAATATTACCAACTATTCATTGCTACTGGATAGTTTTAAATGGCACTAATATCCTAAGGAATTTCAATAACCAAACTTTAAACCAATGTAACTTATTACAGCCCGTGTTCTTACATCCTCCTGATTTAATCAACCCGATATAGATAAAGAAGCATTTAAGATAAATATATGTAATTATGTGTTACATCTATTTTATGTTATTTTTAATACAATGTTGATATATAAAATACCTCAATATGCTGCATACTAAAAATAAGGGTATTCTAATAATGTTGAGGCTTTCCAAGAGAATGTATAGCTCCTGTCTCAAAGCTGGGCTCTGGGGCAAATTTTTATTATTATGGCCATTAAAATACGGAGTTCCTTTCATACAGAAAAGCAACATCAGTCATCTGACCTGCATCTTTCCCTTGGAGCTCTGAAAAAAAAAAAAAGGCTTTTATCATCAGAGTTTCTCTCTGCTTACAGAAATACAGGAAAAGTAGACTGGGATAGTATTTTAAGAACTTCCTAAGATTTTTTCATTCAGGTGCCTGGTTTGTTCCGGTCCATTGTTCGTAAGGCAGAGCAGGTGAATCTTTTGGCCTGACACACTGAGGGACACAGACCTAGACCTTCCATTTGGGATGGATAAGGGCAGTGGGACCTCAATGCTTGCACAGAGCCAGGCCCTCTGTTGTTACCTGGGGTTATGTGGCTGCAGATGGTTTGAGTTTGGTTGGAATTTTTTAGTGGGTGATTTAAAGTTGGAGAGCTTTCCTGTGGGATGTATGTGGAGTGGGGAGAAAGGGTAAGATTAAAAGGAGGGGAGGAGAGAACCAGGCAAATGTTCTGTCAGGGTTCGGCTTCTTGCAGAGACAGGCGAGGTGAGAACAAAAGGGGAGGCATCAGAGGGTAAGCAGCAAAGCACAGGGTTAAGGGGAGAATTGTAGGGATGATGGCCCAGTAACTTACCTTTATATCACCCTTTTCATGTTAGAAATGATCCTGGGAAGCCAAGCTGTGGTTCAGCGGCAAGATGGGATTCAAACACTGCTTTGACGGTGACCCCTAAGGCCAAGGTAGAAATGACCTTCCTAAAGTTTTGCTTACACAGATGAGGAGGAGCACAGAATCCCAGAGAGAGCTCTGGATTCATCTCATGAGGGTTGTGGTGGTTGAATCTCACACAGCATGAAGCTGTGACAGCAGTACCTTCCTTGCTGATGAGTACATAGGTTTGGATAAAAATACATGTTGTCCATCGGAACTGTCCACATCAGGGTTTGTTTTCCTACCTTTGACCACTTTGTCTCCTCAGGTATTTAAGTCATTCATTGTTTGCACATAAGTAATCCTTACTGTTCCTTGCTGGCTGGTAAAATTGGGATTGAACCATTACAGGTCAGTTCTGTGCATGACACAAAAACAGCAAATGTGCTGCCAATTCCCCAGGAACAGCAAGAGCAGGGATCAGTTCCAAATCTGTTCATGTTGCACCTCACTGGGCTGAAATGTTTCAGGATAAATTCTTTGGGAAATACACAAGAGAGGAATGTAGAAAGAAAGATAAAATGCAAAATAGCTTTACTAAAGCTTATGAGGATAACTAAACTGATTATTCGGCAAATTATTATTATCTCCACAAAGAACTGGATGATGGATTTATCTGAATCACTTTTCCTGATGCTACACAGAGAGGAGGGAGGTATTATACTTGGTGGAATATAGGTCCTGTAAAAGGTACAGTGACACTCACAAAAAATTGTCAGTAGGATGTGCAGGTGAAAATTTGGGTCTGAAGAAATCATTAGTGAGCATCTGTAAGAACTGATATGGATATTACTATTTAATATCACGTTTAATAACAATGGCAGAAGAATGTAGGAGTATGTGAATAAAACCTACAGATGACACAGGCTAGGAACAGGTCTTTAACACAGAAGCAGTCTGCAATATCAGACAGAATTTCATGGACATGTGATAGACATACAATAACTCATCCAATGTGTCCCCTCTATCTTTGTTTTAAAAATTCCAGAGTATGACTGCCTTATTTCCCTGCAGATTATGTCTTTAGAGTTAACCAAACAGTGGTCAACTGCTTAGCTCATGGGTTCCCTTCCCTCCTGTCAGAAGTACAAGAAAAAATTATATGTAAGTTGGTATCTGAAGTTTAGCCAAAGTTTGCAGCAGCTTTAATGATGCTGGAATTCACTGACTGCTGTGTGAATTACATAATTTTTAAACTTTTTAAAAATTGAATACAAGTATTGCAGTGCTTTGTATCCTTAGCTATGTTTTATTCAATAACAAGGCATGAGGTCAGTGTAATTCAGGTATGTCAGAGATCTCATGTTTGCTGCTGTGCTGCCTTCTGCCTCAGTAAACAAGAGGAGATCACTGTTTCCTCTTTAAAACGAAAACAGAGGTGTGTTCTAGTGTTTCCCCCACTTCAAGCCTGTTGCCAGTTTAACCTGGATTTCTGTGCCCTGTTCAGTGTTTCCCCAAGTGATATTTATTGGAGGTGTCACACATGCATTTACTTTCAATGTGTTTCAATGCCTATCAAAAGAAACTCATAAATAGTATCAAATATTAAATACTTGATTGTCATTAAAATATCAACATTGGATCCCGTTCCTTGAGTGTACTGTGAAATTTGGAGGGAGCAGGACGAGACTCTTAGTCTAATCCAATTTTTTTTTCCTGTATTTTTAGTCAGTGATGAAAGCATAACAAATTTGCAGGGAAATGTGGCTCTTGGAAGGAAGGTGGTAGATGAAAGATGGGGGCTTGGCTTTTGTGGAAGTGTCCAAAATGGGCATTAGTCCCTGCCTTGCTGCATAACTGAACAGTCCCATGAAGCATTTGCTCGGCTCTGTCTGTTACAGAACTGCCAGTGTGTCACATTTTTCTCAAGTATCCTGTGCTTTTGTTTTAATTTGCTTTTGAATGCAGTCTATTTATATAACCCAGGCTTTTTTAATTTTTATTTTAACGTGTGTAGGGCTGGCAGCCTAGTGCCTCTGCTGTTTCCACCACATCCTATGTAAATTTGCTTTTACCTTTTCAGTAGTCATGTGCTTGCCTGCCGCTAAACATTTTCCTCTGTCCTGCTGTACCTGGCACAGGAGCCCTTGCTGTGTTTGTAGCTTTGGGAGTTGCTGAATGCTTCTCAGTGGTCTGTCTGAAATTTCTGACCTCACTGCACCTCGTGGATATTGGTCTGAAATTTGCAGATGTGGAGATGAACTGGAAAGGTTTCTGCAGTGGGAAGAGGTGTAGTGGCAAGGAGGTGGACTTGGGTGGGGACAAGGTTCTGTCAACTCCACCAAGAGCCAGAGCAAACCCCAGCTGTGACTCTGGGGCGCACCTGGGCAGGGGAAAATCGCCCTGGCACCGTGGGGACTGAAACCAAGCAGCAGAAAACCCCGTGGAGAGTCAGAACGACGCCGAGTTCGCTTCTGTGAACCGGGGCGTTTCCGTGGGTGAGGCTGCCTCCCGTGGGGTCACCTTTTACCGTAAACAGGAGCCAGCAGCTGGGCTGGGGCTTGCCAGGCAGAGCTGGGCCACACAAAACTCACTGCTGCCTTTGTGCTGAGCCAGCTGGCTCACATCTGCACACTGGGGCGCCTGTGCCACACGCCCTTGGGATTGCAGGCTGGAGATAGGGGTCTGTGCAATAGAGATGGAGGTGGGAAATATCCCAGAGGAGATCCTGGGGCACTAAGCAAGGGAATGTTTTAAATAAATGGGGTTTTTGCCATTCCATAGTTGAATTTTCTCCATCAGAAACTGTGTACGCTAAATTAAAATTCAGGATGCTGCAAAGTTTCTTGTATAATTGTAGTTAATTAAACTGATAAATTGTGACCTTTCAATACCAGCTTGGCAAAGAGATGTTACTAAACCATACCAGAACTTTGATCCCAAAACAGAGAGACTCTTTTCTGGAGTCAAGTGGAAACGTTTTATCTGTTTATAGTTTTAGGGTTTTTGAAGAGTTTTCACATAACAACCAGAAGATTCTTTGCCTTAGAAAAGACATATTGTTTGGTATTTAAAAATGAGACTTCATGAGAATTAAAAATTAAATATCGCATGAATGTGTACATGGTTTTATCTTTCCTTTGACAAGTCAGAACAACAGCCCCCAAAAAATCTAAGTTTTAATTTTTCAGAAGGAAAATGCTTGCAAATTGTAATCTCCTCCAAAGAGGTGCTCTGAGCTGTTGTGCTCCATTATGGGATTTTCAGCAAAGACAGAGCGTTCCTTCTTCTTTAATAATACGGTGGATGCAAGTCAGCAGCATGAAGTATTAAAACTGCATTTTTGACACTCTTTAGTGCCACAAGATCTTGTTTCTTTAAAATAAAACCAACAGGAGTGTTTGCAATGAAATCATCATTTTTATTTATAGCGAATTGATAAACGTAACTCGAACTTTTTAGCATGCAAACTCAGCTAACAGTCTGGGGCACCAGAAGATATGAATTTCCATCACTGGGGTGTCTTAGAGCACACATACCAATTTCTGCAAGGTGCACTGGGACAAAAATAATTGAGCTTTTCAGCTTTTTTGGGTGAGTTATCAGGTTCATCTCAAGGTCGAAAAGGATGTTCAAGCAGGCAATTAACTTACCAGTTTAAGTTAAAGCTTTGGTTTGCTGCTTTGAGGAGGATGTAATCTGGGCCCTGGGCAGTTACTTCTCCTTTAGCTCAAATGAACATGTCAAGCATGAAATTTAATGTGTTCTTACTTTTGCAAAGAAAAATGTTCTTGTAGCGTGGTCTAAATACCAAATGCAACATAATATGTGCTCACAATTGAAGACTTTATGCTCGAAAGAAAGAGAGAAATAACATGTTAACTATTGTTTTAAAGTCCTTTCTCTCTACTTCTGTTAACGATTTAGGTCTTTTTATTACAAGCATTAACAGGCTCTACTTAATGTAGTTCCTGTAACTTTATCATCTTGTGTTTCTGGTGCCCTTCTGGTAAATTTTGATATTTGAGGCTCTGCTATCTTTTAGGCTGTCCTAGTGCAATATTTTGAAGGAGAGATGCAACATGCTCTCCCACAGGCTTTGCTTTCAGCTCACTGATTAACTATTTAGCTTCTGTGACTGGGCTTTCACAAGTACCCATTAGCCAGGAACATTATAAATAAACAGAGAAGGAAGCAAACATCTGATTTCATGGCTGTTTTGTCCATGCACTTAAGGACACACGGTAAAGCACCACACGAACGCCCCAATAACCTAAGGTACCATGTGCTGCGTTCATTTACTACTCTGATTTTTTTATCCTTCAAGTAACACATCTCTGACCTATCATTAATTTCTCACCTTTCTCAAAAAAGTGATAATTTTCCTTCAAACCTTGGCTGCCAGGGTTCATGCGGTTGACCAGGTCTTCACGGATTTTTCTTCAAAAAATAAATATACCCCTTTTTAACTTCTCAATGACAGAAAAATGGGGAAGAGTGTATGGCAAAGAACCTGATTAGAAAAATAAAAGAGAGGACGCTGCTCTTTTGTCATGATCTTGGGATGTGAGGTGTGAATGAATTTTTGGTTGCCTGTGATAACAGATGTCCCAGATAATAGATTGTTGGAATAGACAAGAGTGCATTAGGCAGATCTAGTGTGTGGATGTGAGTAGCAACAAGTCCACGTTGTTTTAAGCTTCAGCACTGTCCCTGATGTAGTTGAGTTGGCACTTCATGGGGGCTGGCAAAGCCCAGACTGTATGCAGGAAAACATCACACTCTCACCCAGTAAAACAGATTTTGACCAGGGAGAAGAGCCCTGTCTCTCTTTGTAAGGTGTGTCCTTGCTGTATGCCTGGCCATACCACCGTGTTCAGGGATGCTTCCTGAGCTGCAAGCAGGGCTTGCCCACTGGTAGGGCTGTTTACCACTAGCAAGAACAGGACAGAAAATGCTGAACAGATGAAATGCTTTAATTTTCCACTGTTTTGTCTGTATTGCTTAGATCTCTTCCTTTAAACAGAGGAGTAAAATTATAAATGAATCTGTAGTTCCTCTCCGCTGAAGTGGAAAATATGTTATTGTCTGTTTTTATGAATCCATTCCAAGCTGCTTACTCTTCTTTTCCACAGAGAGCAGAAATGCCCTGTGTGAGTGTATGTAAATATAGGCACACATACAAAAATATGTGTGAGGGTTATGTGGTGTATCCATGAATGTAGATCTATATACCCTTGGTCTGTGGTATTTATGTGGAAGGGAAAGACAGCGAACACGTTGCACCTAAGGGAGAGAAAATGGCAACGGGTGAACCCAGAAATTTGAGGGGCTCACTTAAACTGAAGAGCATCACTGATTTAGCCAAGTCGTGCAGCTCTGGAAGGTGGCAGGAAGGGAATCCTATTATATCTCTGTATTTCTTTCAGTGTATCTGTCACTGGCTTATCAATAGTCTCTTCAGGAGGAGAATGCTCTGAGGCTACATAAATGCAAAATAACGGGGCAAAGGCAATACCAGCGTTGTCAAATTGAAGATGTTTATCGAAAGTTCAGTATAGATTTTTATTCTGATTATTCCAGCTCCACCACGTGTTTGGAATGAAGGGGCAAAATGTTCTTGAATAAGAAGAAAACCTTCAAATACAGATATTTTGACTCTTTTGCATCTGTGGCAGCGGCTAATATCAAAAGTTCTAAAATACCACAGCTCTGTGAGCAGCGCTGTATTTTGTGATTACCTAGAATTTGTATTTCTTATGAGAAAGATACAGCCTAACCTGGTAAGACTTGAGTTTAAACTTCCGAATGACAAACTGTGTTTTGTTGCTTGCTCACAGGAGCCAATACAGTATATTCCAGAGAGCACAAACAGGGCTTTTTTGCTCTTTGTCATAGTAAATTGACTTGTTTTTCCCTAAATCTATATAGTCAATTATTCAGATTGAAACTTTCCAGTTGCTCATTATGAAGAAGTGGGAGTTGGCGAGAAATATTCAAAAATTCATGCTGCAATTCATGGTCCCACTCATAAAAGAGGAGAGAGAGTTTGTTTATCAGTGGTTATTCTACATGGATGTGAATTTGGTTTTGTGTCTGGTGATTTTGAATCCAGAGTCAAAGCTGCCTTCCAAAAACAACAAAAAAAGAAAGGTATTTTGCCTTTTTAAAAAAATGGAAGTAGAAGGAAAAACAACTTGTCACCTTCCCTTTCTGCCTTAGCCTGTCTGGCAGCATTTGGACTCACACTGCCCTGTTGCAGCCTTAGTCTGGCACTACGACACAAGATCATTTAGTGTTGTGTTTTTCTTTTTTCTCCAAGCTCCCAGCATGTGCTGAGAGCCAAATTTTCCAGCTCAGGCAGCAGAGGTGCAGGACATTCTGTGCCGAGGTCTTGGGTCCCCTCTGCTGAGCTCTGCAGGCATGCCCCATTTCATGGATGAATGCAGTAACTTCTGCAAGGACAGTCACGTTCTGAAAGCAAACAAACAACCTCTTCCACCACCCTTTAACTTTAAAAAAAAAGGTGTTGGTGTGTAAGATTGTGTCATACACGTATTGCCTGGAGGGTGTCAGAAGGGCTTCCTTTGGAGCCAGGTACTTCAAAGGAAAAGCAGTCCCTGCTCGTGCTGTGTAGTGGGGTTGGTGTGACATCTCTTTGCTTGGTGGAAAGCCTCTGCAGTCTTTCTGCAGGGTCTGACAGGAGCAGAGGTAGGACATTGATCCCAGATTTTGCTTGCTCTGCCCCCTTAAGGTCCCAAGTTTGGGAAAATGATACCTGTGACCCAGACTTAAGGTGTTGCCCTGTTTAAGTCAAGCTCTTTTTTGTTTGTTTGTTCGTTTGTTTGGGGTTTTTTATTCCTGTTGTTAAAAAAAAGAGAGGCTGAAGAGCCCTGAAATTATAAAGCCTGCTCCGACACTCACTTTATTTTGAGTTAACAATTTCTATCTCAGTTAGAGGAGTTTTCAGCTGCTCTGAACAAGTGCTTTCCCAGACACACCTGGCGTTGGCTGAGCTCAGGAGAGTCTCAGATGTGTTTTTGCCGGGGCGGTGTGTGGGGGGTAGATCCGTATCTGCTGAAGGGAAGCGTCACATCGCGCTTTGAGGCTCTGAGGGGGCCGGGGTGTGCATGAGTGAGGGACCAGGAGCTTGGTTTTGTTGCCACAGGTTATAAGTGAAAGGAACTCCGTGGGCATGGATCCTGTGGTTCCTGCCAGGCAGGCGAGCTCGGCCCCCAAGAGTGTCTCAGCAAGGGAACAAGTCTGTGTAAAATGTTCAACGATTTCATAATCAGCTTCAAAGCCAGATCTTCTAAATACTCAAAGCTCTCCCCGAAATCAGTTGTTCTGAAAAAGGAAGGAAAGGAATAGGAAAAAAATAAATATGATTAGTGATACTAACCTGACCCAAGAGACAAAAAGGATGGAGAATTCTGACAGAAGAAGCCAGCCTGTGTTGTGGCAATGGGCCTAAGAGCCAGCTTGTGCAGTGTTGGAGGGGAGCACTGGAGAAGGCTTCCTCCTCCACTGAGCCCATGAATAGACCAGAAAAATCACAGGTGATCTGCTGGGCAAACAGCTCCTGAGCAGTTCCCAAAATGGCTGGTTTCATGCAGCTGCTCTGTGATAAATAACGGGAGATTTTCTGGGGCTGCACTGGGATGCAGCAGCAAGGTGTTGGGGCAAGAAAACGCATTTGTTTTTCTGAGAGAGTGGCATCAAACTCTGATTTGACGGTTCACGCTGAAACACAGACCTGATCTTTTCTGACCAAAGTACAGCACATCTAGAATGTAAAAGAAAGGCAAAGGTAAGTCATATGGCATCTGTGGTGTGGTCTGTACTAAGAGAAGTGTGTAATTAACAAAACGTGATAAGAGGACAATTAGTGGTCAGGATGGAAAGCTGTAACACAGAGGTGAGCCAGTTGGGTAGGTGTAAGAAATGTGATTTATCTGTCTGCAAAGGATAATAAAGTAGTCATTCTCTCCTTAACCATGGCTATAAAGCTATTATTAAAACCAGCCTGGAGAGTGTCTGGTGTGCAATGCCCAGAGGGGCTGCAAACATAAAAGAGTGTCCTTGGCTGATGTCATGGCTCCGGGTTTTCTGTCCCTCCCTGAACTTTCCTAACTTTCCTGACAAGCAGTGGGGAAACGATACGGTTTTCGTGCTCAAAGTCCTGTTTTGTCTAACTTTTTACAGCACAGGGTGATTTTACAAATGGGACAGCACTGAACACTCTGGTAACTATAGGAAATAATTCGATGACATCACTTTGTTTTCTGTCATTTCCCACCATTCAGATTGTCTGCATAAAACGCACTTTCGTGGCCTTCTGATAAGTACTCAGAAAGTTTGTGCAGCAGCTCGTAGAGTAGGATCATCCAAATTCAACACCTTATCATCATCTCCATGCTTGTGCTATAGATTTTGATTCCTACGTGATCTAATAAGATTAAAAAGGATATTTTAAAATAAAGTCAGGCATGGTTTTGCAAAAACTGTTGGGGTTCTCTTTTGATCCAGTGATGCATTTGTGGTTTGAGGAACTTGGACAAAAACAACTGGGAGAGTAATGCCAAATTCCCTGTAATATTGTGAGCAGCATGCGGAACCGACTTCTTTCACTTTTACACTTCTGCTCAGCAGCAAAAATAAAATACAAATCTTGACTGAAGATACGAATATCAATTTTGCTTCTTCAGTTGTAAAGTGAGTAGTCATTGAGCAAAATGACTATGCATTATTTCCATGAAAATGCTGGTGCCGTCGGAGTCCACCACGTCAGAGTAAGCACAAACATTTCTGTGGAAATCAGTGGTCATTCAGGGTTTCTGGGAGTCAAGAGTTCACAAGTTGATCCACATGTATTATCAACATCATTTGGAGGTTTTATTACTGATTTCAGCACTGCTGGGTAACTTCCTGGATGGTAAAATTTAAGCTGTCCATCTGCCAGTAGAGCGTGATCTTTCTGAGTTTGCAGAAGATGCTTCTGATTAGAAGCAAGTCTGTATATGCAAACAGACAAATGTACCCTCTTCACTCCAATTGCAGTCATCTGCTAAAAGAAATTCAAATGGCAGAATTTATTTTGTTTTTAAAACATGACTTATTGACACTTCCCCAAAAACTGAAAATACAACTGATTTTGAAATATAATTTTTGTAAAATCTTAATTATACAGTTGTGTCTTCAATTACAAATTGGTTGTGCATGAATTCTAACTATGCCCAATATCTGGTATCGGGTTGTGCTGCAGGCAGCATAACCAGCTGCAGAATTTAATCTCTTAAAAGCTGCAGAAATACTGATCTCTGAACAGCCCAGCAAGAGGGTATTTCTGTGTCATAGTCAGCTGATAATTTTAACTGAAGCAGTATGTTCAATGTTACACTTTATTTAGCTTTACCTAGATTATAAATAGCACCATAAAACTGTCACTCAATTGCTGCTTCTAAAGAGTACATAATAATTTTGCATAGGATTTGATAAGTATTTTTTCACTTTTTATGCTGCCATCATTATGATAGTGTTAGAAATTGCTTTTATTGTTGTAAACTAAAAACCATAGTGTTTGGATCCCCAGTTGTTAGCATGGTAATAAAATAACTGAACAGATTTGTTCTGTCCCAGCTGATCAGACTTTTTCTCTTTTAGGGACTTTTTTCTGATCACAAACTTACAAGAGTGAGATATTTAACAGTGGGACACTGGAGGAGGATGGGTCTTGCTAGCAGGGAAATTTGGCTTCAGGGGCTTGTGGCACTAGTTTGGTAAAATCAAATTGTCCAAGGTCTGTGCAGATTTGCTTATGATTTCACTATTTGTATGTCATTGTTTTTCCCAGCATATGAAATTAAATGCATCTTTATGAAATGAAATTAATTCATTAAGATAATGTTTGCTCTATAGCTGTATCTACATCTCTAAGTAATTTAATTTAGATAAAAACCCACTATGTGACGGTGGATACCATCGTGTTCAATAAATTTCAGGTGCCTGAAATCTGTTAGGAAATTACTTTTTTTGTCTTGTCCAAGCAGAAAGTTGACTGACAGGAGAAATACATAATGATTTTATTTTTCAATCATTTTTTGGTGAACCAGTTTTATATCCTAAACAGTATCAGGTAGAGCAGGTTACAAAGCCAGACTTCTTTTGCTTCATGTGCATAGACCTTCTCCTTAGACCTTTGTATTTTGTGCATGTGCTGTGCTCTTTTTCAGTGGAAATGCAGAAATGTTTGAAGAATTAAATATATATATTTGGTGCTGTTCAATGAGCTGAACCATCTTTTGCCATGCAGTAAACCATTCAAATGTAGCTCTTGCAATGGACTTGGAGTAAACTACTGATAATTTTTTTTGATCAAATGGAAATACAACTTTGGGATATATTTATAAAAAAATTAATACTTTTTAAATTAATGGGTTCAGAGGCAAAGTTTTTCTTTTTTTTTTTTTCTGACTTCTGATGTGTAGGCATGTGAAAATGAATTGCAGAAGAACAAACTGTCAGGTTACTCCAAATACAGCCAATTTAAAGAGTAATGGAAAGGTTTATTTCCAGAAAAAAAAATTGTGTAGGGTCATACTCTCCAAACTTAAACGTGTTAGACTGAGTAAATATTTATTGTACAGTGAATATTGTGTTAGAAAAAGCATTTGCATTTATCTTTTAATTATTGACACACTCTCCGTGTTTCTCGTGCGTCTTTGAAGGTGTGTGAGTGTGTCTGCTCTGGGGCTAAACCTGTTCTCATTGAATTAAATGGCCTTTGCTGACTTGAAGTCAATGTTGTGGGGCATGAATTCACCCATTTTGGAATCTGCTCTTTCCTGGGAAGAAAACCAGGACTTTTCTTTACCTTCACTTGTGTTTCTTCCTCCATTTGGATGCGATAAACCCCAGCACAGTCCTCGTGAGTGCTCTCGGTCCCATAGCTTCGCTTTTTTTGTCTGTAAAAACAGGGCAGCTTCTCCAAGTGGATTTCAAAGGATAGATTGAAATAATTAATGCCCATCTAATGGCTAATTCTTTGCTTAATGGGATTAATTCCAGGCTTGCATATGCCAGAAACTCTCGGCGGCACAGATGAGGCCACTGCAAAGCACCTTGAAGTAGGTCCCTGGTACCTTCCCTCTTCCCCTCTGTCCTATTAGGAATACACACCAAGTCCAGATGTGAATGAACTATGCATTAATCACAACTAATCCCAGAAGAGCGTTTGTATTAAGGGAGGAGAGTGTTTTGTCCTGTACAAGCCCGTGCATTGTCTGGCCACCCATTTTTTTGTTACGTATTTTAGATAGTGCAATACACAGTAAAGGGTTCCGTGGCAAGAAAAACTTGTGATGGATAGAAGCAGAAGAAAGATTTTTCTTAGAGAGTACAAAAAGTAAATTAAACACTAAGGATCCTTTTAGGAGAAAATTTATTTTCTGTGGGCATTTGATCACTTGGCAATTTTTCACCCCATCCAGCAGTTCTGTGACTGCACTTTCCCAAACTGTGCTTTCAATAAAGCTGACCTAAGCTCCCAGTGCTATGAAAAATGGAGCTCATATAAATTTCCTTTGCATTCTAAATCCATCTCAGCTGCACACAGAAAGCAAACAAGTACAGTTTCCACACAGCCTTTTTATCTCTCTCCACATCCCAGAGGCTTCTCAATATGGCTTTTGTGGGAGAAAGGGGCTGTTTAAAGTAAACATAATTTCAGAATTTTCATCCATTTTAGAAGCAGCATTAAAGATCTTAAAAGGAACATGTTTCATGAGGCTGACAAGCAATTAGATGAGTGCAGTGGCAGTACAAGTGCATGATTCTGCACTTACAAAATTAGTTGGAGTGAGAAAAATCAGAGACAACATAATATCCCATCTCAAGTGGCTGCTTCAGATAGGTGCTCTGAAACTTGAAGGTATGAACAGAATTGTTCTGTAAAATATATCTGGTAAGTGGCTGAGAGCTGCTTGTCTATGTTAAGATGGAAAAAATAAATACAAGGGATCTAAATCTTCTGAAAGAGCTGTGCCATTCCTCCAGGAAAACAAAACTAAACCAAATCTAGACCTAAGCAACAGAATAGGATTTTCTCTTTGCTAAATTTCTGGAAAATCTTTTAACAAAAAATCTTGAAACAAAACCAACAGGGGAAATTTAGTGCTGTGGATAAAATTAATTTTAACTTACTCATGATAACTCACCCTTCCAGATTTTCAATGTATTCCCAAGTAATTACTGGAATTAACTTGACAAATTTTAATATTAGTTGCGTGCAGTGGGTTAATCATAATTACTTCATCTCAGTTGAAATACTACCATAGAATGGTTTGAACTCATGGTGTAAATAAACAGGAAATTTTCTTTGTGCTGAAAGATTGGGGTCCTTTTCCTTGGGTTTTTGGTTTTTTTCCTACAAGTCTGTTTCCACAGAGAAGCAATTAAGAAGGTACCAGCTTCCAATGCTTGAGCTTTTGAGAGCATTTCAGTATTTTTGATAGTTAATGTATTACTTTTATCTTATAGTTGGTGCAATAAAAGTGTTACATAACTTCATTAATGATAATGAAATTCTTTCCTCCTATTTCTCCTACCCCATTTGGGAATGTATTGCTTTCTAACAGTCTTTAATTCAGTCAAAATTGATATATAAGCTCTTCATTCTTGCCATTTCCTACCTATGCGTGAGAAGGTGTGTTTCATAATACAGCGCTTTTTTCCCCTTATCCTGTAATGCCATCTGAGATAAGGTTTTCTAAAGTTGGGCGTAGTCCCTCAGGTGGCTCCTGACAAAATGCAGCAGTGATGTACCAGCCACAGTTTTGTCACCTGACAGAGGAGACAGTGAGGTGTTGTCAGCAGTGAGGTGTTAGCAGGGATAAATAAATCCATGCCCCATTTGCAGATCCATGACAAAGCCCTTTCTCTTCAGCAGTGCTTTGCTCTGCTGTAAAATTTTAGCTCCATAGTTGCTGCATGCTATGGAAATGTGAATGCCCCCAAATCAGAGGAAGTGCATTTCAGAGGTGGAAGAAGCAATTCCTTTTTTTTTTCAAGTGGTATGTGTGAGGGTCCAAGGAGTTAGGGCTTGTTCTGAGCCCCTTTGCTGAAGGAGTCCATTGAGGACCCAGGCAAAGTTTGTTGTGATATTTCCATTTTGTGAGAGCTCATCCATTGGCTCCTTTTTTCTGAGGTTGTGAAATGCTTCATGTCCTCTTTTCAGAGTGGAATATTCCCCAGTGGTCTTAATATTATTATTGCTAAGCTTTGTTGAGCAATGCTGCAAGAAAAATACGCAGGGAATTAATATTAACCCGAACCTTAAATCACCCTTTCCCTCTACTCTGTACGTAACCGTAACCGGCTGCTGCACAGAGAGGTTGTTTTCACCTGTGGGTCCTCTGGCAGAGGCAGGACATGACACACACATTGCTCCCCTAAGTGGGTCAGTGGCAGGGGCTGCTGTGAAACCTCTCCCTCCCTGCAGGGTTTAGAGCCGTTGTAGCCTCCTTCCTGCCTGAGAACCCCAGCACTGCCTCTGCAGATGGTTTAACTATTTCCCTCCTTGACACCGAGCTTCACTAGGAATTCCTTCACCCTCAGAAGCCTCCTTGCAAGTGGGTGTTGCAATGAAGACATCTCGAGGCTTTGCTAACCTTTAAGCAGTCTGTTCCTAGTTGTCCTGCTGAAATAAATCTTGCAGCCTTCCCACCACTTTTCTACCTCGTGTATCTACCTTCCCTAGGATTCAGCCATTTACCTGCTGGAAAACATTGTATGACAAATGTGTTGAAAATGTTGAGTGACAGCTGCCTGGGTGTTGAAGAGTGTTGCTATGAATTTAACCTAAAAAAGTGGATGGCTTTCATTACTGGGGGTTTGGTGTCCTTCCCGACTCTGGCTCTTTTGGCACTGGTCA
This sequence comes from Cyanoderma ruficeps, assembly GCA_008694505.1. Taxonomy (NCBI): domain Eukaryota; kingdom Metazoa; phylum Chordata; class Aves; order Passeriformes; family Timaliidae; genus Cyanoderma; species Cyanoderma ruficeps. Next base: position 2,408,742 of record VZDJ01006092.1, read on the forward strand.
GATCTGGTGCTGTCGGTGAGTTCAGGTGGAAATTGATCACAGAAAAAGGAAAAAAACCCTGATTTGATTCCAGTAGGATTAGCTGTGACGAGTGTCCAGGCATGGCTTTGACCATACATCAGGGATGGCTCCTGTAATTGGTCCATGTTGGCTGCAGGGGAAGGAATTGTTCATGGGCTGACTGTTCTCTGTAAACGGCCTTGTGTTTGTCTTGGTTTAGGGCAAATTTGGGAAGAAACCTCTAAAGGGGCTCTTCTAGAAAGCAGATTTAAGTGGCCCCTCTCCTAACTGGTTCGGGAAAAGATTTTATTGGAGAAAAGTGGAAAAACCAATTTATTTAACAAGCAAAGCACTCACTCGTATAAAAAATGAATAATATTGAACAATAAAACTTCTCGTAGCCTCACAGCTGCAGTTCTCCCTCCAGCACCTCCACCCTCAGCTTGTGTTCTTGTGAGGGATTGTTTACTGCTCTGCTTGCAGCAAATCAAGGGAGTTGGAATCAAGCTCAGGCTGAGACAACAGCCCTGGTGAGGCTCTTGCTGGGTCTGTGCATCTCTGCATTCAGTTCCCACCATTTCCCACCAGTAGGGAAAGCCCCCATTAGCTCACTGACTTTTGGAAATTTGAATCTAGGATAAAAGGGACTGGGAATGCCTCATAAATCTCCTGGTTGGGAATTGTTCTTCATGTTATCAGTAGATTTGATTACTGCAGCCATGAGCTGTGAGCTAGCTCTAAAGTCTAACTCAAAAATGCTAATTTGAAGTACTTAGGGAAATGTCTGCCACTCTTTGAAGTGCTCGCTGAACAGAGAAACACATCTGATTGTGATCAGCAGCATCTTGTGCCTGACTCAGTGTCTCTTCCTTCAGCCTTGCAGCTGAAGTCTCTTTGGGATTCCTGGGGAGATGAGGAGGCTCAGTTCTTTCATGTAGTCCTCCATCATGTGCACAGGGTTGTAGGAGCTGAAACGAAAAGGCCACCTGATAGTAAATCAGTCTGGGGTGAGTTACTGCTGTGGGACAGAGTTGGCAGGGCAAGGGAAAGGCTAAGTGATCTAGAAGCATTTGAATAATAATTCTGCCTCTTTGTACACTTAACACCAAGATTGAATTAGACACTAGAAAATTTACAGCGGGGGACACCTTTTGCATTAACTGGATTAGACTTTTGCTGTCCCTGATGAAGCTGGGTCTGGTAAAAGCACTTGCCTAATCTAAACCCCCCCCAGAAGCTGAAAGAGCTGCACAGCTTGCATCTGTCAGCCCAGCCTGTTGGATATCCGTGTCTGCAGTTGCCCTGTGCACGGTTTGCTGTCTCTAGGAGGCAACATCAGGCTTGCTTCAGGAAAGCCCTTTGCACCGAGTCCTTGCTAAACTGAGAAGTGAAAGCAGTTGCTTTTTCTGAGAATGACTGACTGTTTTGATGAAGCAAGGAGTCCCCTTCCAGAGATGAGCAAGGCACACCCCTCCTTTCTGTTTCTGACGAGGCCCTGGAACACCTTGGAGGGTGAAAGGCTGCCTTATTTAATTATATATTCAAAGTTAATCTTCTTCACCCTCAGACTGGGAAGATAGATCATTTATTGTTTTCTGCACGTTTCCTCTTGCCACATAGCAAACAGCTGTTGGAGATCTACTTGTCTTGCTCCTATTACAGTACCCTGGACTTTTTTCATTAGAGTATTTCATGGTGTGCTAGAAAATCACAGAATCATAGAAAAGTTTGGGTTGGAAAGGACCTTAAAGATCATCTAGTTCCAAACTCCCTGCCATGGGCAGGAACACCAATGTTTAACCCTCTGTGGTATTATAGTAGTTTCCTTCTTTTGACTCTATTTCTTCAAAGTAAGTCAGAGGGAAACTTGAATTATTTGAGCTTTGTGTTCCTCCCTGAAAAGGATCCTTAAAGGACTATGAAGGGCTCACAAAAATTCTAAAGCACCTCTACCTTGACTTTCCATAGGGCAAGCATTCATTGGTGTAAAAAACTGGAAGCTAATGGCCTAAAATAATTTCCTTTTTAAATGTAATTATCAATTATTTAAATGTAATTATTTGCCCAACATCTGGTCTGGTAGCCTGAGTCCTGATCATATCAGCAGCTTCCTGTGACAACAACAACAAACTCTAATGCTGAACTGCAAGGGCATGAGCTTTGCTTTGGGCCATGCTGTGTTTCACAAATATGTGATGGAATATTGATGACAAATTAATTGAGCCTCTCCCCCCTGCAAGTGAAGGAGAATTCAGCCTCTGCTTCTTCCACCCTGGAAGGTCACAGGTTTGTTTGTGGTTTATATCTATGAGTAAAACCCATAGAAATATATAAATATAAACAAACTGCATGACAGATACATTCTTTACGAATAGGATTATCTGTAATAATTTTAGCTGGCCAACCTGTAGGCATTTAGTCTGGGCTGTCTTTTCAGCTGCAGGCCTGTGTACACTGGAAGTGAAGCACCATGCAGGGTGCTCATCTCTCTCCTTGTTCTGCCCCGAGCCCAGGGAGCTCTCTTGGGCTCAGAATTTTGCTCAGACAGCAGCAGTAAGGCAAGACCCATCACACCCAGCATCTCCCTGCTGTCAGCCTCCAGGGAGAGAGGCTGAGAGGTGCCTGATGTGGCAGTGCCACCTGCAGCTGTGGAAGTCTGTCCCCCTGGGGGGCTGGAAACCCAAACCTGCAGCAAGAGGCTCTTGGATGATATGGAGTAGGAGTGAGGTAAATCCAACAATCCAGTCACAGGGATCACTGCTGCTGAAAGATGGTAGTGTCTGAGAAAAGCTGCCTGCTTTGCCCCAGCAAGCAGCTGTGGCAGCTCTGGGCTGTTGGGAGAAGGCCCTGCAGGATCTGCCTTTAAACACCTTTGTATGTAACCACAGCTGCATCAATAAATCTCTTGTGCTGGGATTGGTTTTCATGGGCTTCACTGAGAAATTCGGTTTCCAGGAAGATAAAGTGCTTCATTTACAGCTGTGTTACTGAATTTTGGTAACCGCTGAAAGTAAAACCCTTAAATGAATCACTTAATAAGGGCCATGGGAGAGAAAAAACTTTATGGTGGACAGATTTGATCTGGATTTACAAGTAATTCAGCTTTTACAGTCTGTATTTCTCAAACTATTATCAGGAATTATGGTCTAACCCAATCCAGATGCACACTAAAAACATTGGAGGAGGAAAATCCTATTAAGAAGAAATGTCCTGGCATGTTTCAAGGGTCCAGGCCGTGTTCCAGTGGTTCAGTTCAGCTGATCCCCATTGGTATTGGCTGCATTGGGCCAGCCCTGTGGGCTGGAGCCCAGCCAGCTCTGGGGTGCAGCGTCCCTCCCACATGTCATGTTTTGGACTGTGGATGTGGGTTCTGGGACTCCCTCCCTGTGTCTCCCCAGGGCTGGAGCAGCAGGCAGTGTGGGCAGGTGTCTGGAGCTCAGCCTGCTGCCCTGTGCAGGAGCCGGTGCTGGGCCTGAGCCAGGGCCTTGACACTGTGAAACCGCGCAGGGCTCTCGAGGCGGGCGCCCGCAGCGCAGCCTCCCTCGCCGGCCCCCAGGCTTCCTCTCCTCGGCTCCCGGGGCTGCTCTTGGCCTCTCACCACTGGTTTTATCTCGCTTGCTTGTCCGCAGCAGATCTGAATTGCCTTTTTTTTTTTAATTTTTTTTTTTTCTTCACCTATACTTCAGAAAGTCAAAGGCCGCAGGGGGTTTTTGCAGAGCTGCTTTGGGGCTGTGAGTGTGGAGCAGGATGAGGGAGATGCCAGCCTCGGGTCCAGATGTGGGAGTGCAGGGACTGCAGCAGCAGGAGAGAGTGCCCAGGCACAGAGGAGAGCAGGGCTGCATTGCTGGCTGGGAGCAGGATAAAGGGGGATGGCGAAAAACATCCAGGCTTTGGAAGGAGGAGGTGCTGGGAAGAAACTTGTCAGGGCAGAAGCACAGCTGCTGACAGAGTTCCAGGTGTAGGCAATTGGGATTGAGAAAGGCTGGAAACCTGGGCAGTGCTCTCTTCTCAGTGACTGTCTCCTCAGTTCTGGTATGTGAATATTGGAAAGACGCTGTGCAACTCCCCGTAGGCACTGGGTAACCTGTGAGGTTAACAGAGTGGGAATCCTCAGTGAAATATTTGCTCTTTGTGCTTTGGTATTTGTTTTCTGTTTGTACTTTGCTCTGTGTGACCGTTCCCTGCCCAGCTCCCCTCATCAGCTCGTCCCCTGTGACCTTGGCCTCAGCCCCCAGCCCATGACTGATGAGGGACAGCAAGTGCATTTTGGTGGTGTCTAAGGGATTGGCCTTCTGTTTTGAAGAGTTTTTGAATCACCCCTTCTCTGGGGATTTAAAAACCTAAACTGGTGCTGTTCACCTGAATGGATGGTAACTGTTTTAACTGCCACTTGTTCATTGTGCCTCCTATCTCTCTGACCTTTCTTTCAATAGGCTTTGTACCTTCTGTCTTTTTTCTCTCTCACTTTCTAATCCTGTTTCAAAGGTTATTATTTATAAAGTGCTTTGTACATTTTGTTTTGTTTTGTTTAAGAATACAGAAGTCAAATGCATTAAGGAAGGAAAGAACATGAACTAACAGATAGGACAAGGGGAAGTAGCTTCAAGCTGCACCAGGTTGGATATGAGGAAAATTTTCTACACTGAAAGAGTGGTTAAGCATTGAAACAGGCACCCCAGGGAAGTGGTGGAGTCACCATCCCTGGAAGTGTTTAAAAAACTGAGTAGCTGTGACACTTCATGATATGGTTCAGTGGGCGTGGTGGTATTTGGCTGAAGGTTGAACTTGATGATATGGGAGGTCTTTTCCAACCCTAATAATTCTATTCATTTTACTGGGTTTTTTTCATAAACTTTGGACTTTCTCATCGTCTCAAAACACGTTTTTCCAGGAACAATCACAGCCAGAGTAGCAGGCCTTTCCCCATGGAACAGCTTTAATCCATGACCTGGGGTGCTGGAGGCCAGGCTGCCCCACATAAGCCCCATGTGGGGCAGCACTTGGCTCTGCAGGGTCAGCCAGGGTTGACCATGGTTGGCACAGAGGCACAGCTGAATGCCTGCACCCTTGACATCTCCTCCACAGTCCTCTTTGTCTCCTGCTTCAGCTCCTCGTGGTCTGGGGATTTTATTACTGCTGGAGAAATATTGGACTTGAGGTGATTGTATGAATGTGCCTGGCTTTGGTACAAGAGGAGGGGATTCAGGGCCAGGATACCCAAAGAGCACCCAAAATGTTGCCTTCAGCAGCATCTCAGATGCCTCCAGGCTGGTGTAAAATACTGTCCTGTGAACTGTTCAGAAGAAAAGCTCCGGGAAGGTAATCTCAGCTTGTTTGTTGGTATAACACACAATGTTGGGCAAATAACGTAATCTCTCTCTCTGTTTCCCCCAGATATGTGAAATTTTATAGTCCTGAGGAAATGTGGTGAAGAATATTTTTCATGAAGTGATTTGCACCATATTTTTTGAATTATAGAAAGAGGGGGGCGGGGAAGAAGAAAAACCATCTAGGATGTCAATATTTATTTCCATGGATTTCTTTCTAAACGCATGATTTAGGAAAAAAATGAATGCAAACTCCTAATTCAGACAAACAAACAAATCTACTCTGTGGTATTTTTTCTGGGTGTGTGAGGCTGTCAGTGGGAACAGTGATTGTTTATCTTCATCAAAGGGCTTCTCAAGTTATTGTTAATTTTTGTCTTTCTCTTTTGAACTCCCTCCAAATCTGCACAAAGCACAGCTCAGATTAATTTTAAGGCGTTGGTTGGTTTGTCCTGTTTTTTATTTAACTGTGCAATACAGCTTTTTCTTGGGGGATGGACCTGGAGCTGCATGTTGGATCTGTAGTTACTTAGCCTTTGATTTTTTTTAGCCATACTTTGTGAACTTTCTACATCTTTATGAGCTGATACAGGGCAGTTTTATCAGGTTTATCTGCTGAAACCCAACAATATTAAGGTGTCCTGCTGGATGTGGTCAGTGTGTAAATATTTAAACAGTGGCTGAAAAGATGGAGACTCCCTTTTTAGGAGTCACAGGGAAAACACGAGGGGCAATGGGTTCAAGTTACTCTTGCAGCATTGAATGTGATGGTGTCAATCTTTCTTTACATTTAATGCAGAATTGAGAAGCCTTCCCCTAAAATTTTGTCCAAGGAATGTATTTTCTCACGCACACTTGATGAAGGAAGCCTTAACCAGGCCCAGCCATGAATCCCTTCAGGAGATGCTGCTGGGTTTTCCCAGAAAACAAACATCCTGTGTTGGTTAGGGGAGTTGGTAAACATTTCTGTCCATGGAGATGCTCTCAGCTGGCTGAGGTCCTGGACAGTCTGGTTTAACTGAACCTGTTTAGAGAGAAGGCTGCACTTGCCATGGTCCTTTCTGACCAGATTAATCCTATAAATTTTATATTCAGAATTCCATCTCCTTTGCAAAGGGTAAGTGTTGCCCTCACACTGGCTATTATTTTTCCATGGAGTGCTATGCAGCACTGCCACATTTTTGCTGCCAAGCACCCAGTGACACAAATGACTTTGTTTGCTGATGTATCTGATATTTTTGTGCAGATGCTGCATCAGTTCTTGGCCTCACAGATCCCAGGCTCTGCTACGTGCTGGATGGGCTCCTCTTCATTTATGCAGTGGTCATGACAGCCCTTTTTGTGAAGGCAAAGGTCAGTCTAACCCAACACACACACGTTTGGATTTGGTGGTGTGAGACACTTGAGCTGGGCTGGGGATTGGAGGGGAACCATCTCTTAGAACGAGACCTTTAAATTTTTTTGCTTTCTTTCTCTCTCTTCCCTTTTTTTTTTTTTCCCTCTCTTTCTGTTGTCCACTTGAGCAACCTAAAGCAGTTTTTTGCAGAGGTTCATGAATGGAGGGGGGAAGAGAATATGAGAGTGTTTTGATGCTACACTTATGGATACATCAGAGATTCTGGATTTCGTAGATGGGAAGTGGCTGATCAAGAGTAACGTGGATTTTTTTCTCCCACTTTGTCATTGGAAAGAGAGGAGGGGATACACAGAAAATACAGGGAAAATGGCAAGCTTGTGAAAGGATGTATCAAAATGTCTCAATAATTCAGACATCTTTGATACTGTGAGTGTGATGATGCAAACATAACCCAAACAACCAAGGAGAGGACACGTGTAATTGCTACAAACATGATTCTATGCTTAATATAGACTGAGCTAGAAGGTTACTTTTAATAAAGAATTGAATGTGATAATAACTCAAGAAGAGTAAATCAATACAGAATGTAGTTTGACAGGGTTTTTCTTTAACCACTACAACACAAAGTAGCTGCTCTCATTGACCCAAAACTGCCCCTTTTTACCTGAAATTTTGGCTTAGCAATTGATTGCTCATAACTATTGTGAGCAGCTAAGCCAAGGAGCAGCTACAGAAGGGATAATCCTTTACCTATTTGTTAGCTGCCACTCACATCAACTTATTGTGGTGGCACCAGAGCCCTGCAGGCCAAGTGCTTCTCCTTGAGGGGTGCAGGGACTCCCTGCAGGAAGCCCAACAACCTTGCAGGCAGCTGGAGAACCAAAGTCCCAGGGAGGCACAAGATTATGACAGGAGGAGAGCAGAGAGACAAATCTGAGGAGTGCAGGTGTGTAGGGAACAAACTCAGATGTTTGTGAGCTGGTGTTATGTGGAAATCAAATGACTTGGCTGCTGAGGGAAGGCTGGTGCGTGGATAAAAGTGCTGCTGCAGCAGAGGTTTGCATTGCCTGTAGCCCCACAGGGAGCTGCTGGTGGGTTCTCCTGTTTCTGATGAGAGTAACTGGTAGGAGAGAGGGAATGAAAGGACTGAGGGGAGCCATGGTCACTCTGCTCATGGAATGGTCTCTCTTCCAGCTCAGCCAGGCCTCTGAACCACAGCTGCGACCAGGCCAGGATGACGTGTACAATGTGAGTAACTGCTGCTCTTTGTTTTCTAACCCACCATCCATCCATCCAGACCTTTTGGGGCACTTAGAGACAGTGAATTGTCTGCTGGTCACAAAAACTTTGGCTGATCCAGCTGATGAGTAGGCTGTACCCGTGTGCAGCACTGCAGCTGTAAGGAGGAAAGGTAAAACCTCACGGGGGCAGCTGCTGGTGTCACCCCTCTGGCCAGGTGCTGGAGAGGTCTTTGGGCTGTCGGTTCCTGGGTTCTGCACTGAGCTCTAGGCTGGCAGGAGCCCAGGCTGTTGGTTGTGCTGCCCCATGGAACAAACAGGCCTGTGAGAGCTCCAGGGGTGTGTGCAGCCCCTGCCCCTCTTGCTGCTGCTGTTTGATGCGGGCTGGGCAAAGGGAAAATGCCAAAGAATGCTGTGGAGCTATTTTTAGGCACCTGCAGCTCTTCCACTCTCAAGTGTGTGGAGCCTGAGCCACCACAGCCCCTGTGCCTCCATTCCCAAGCTTTTCTGTTGTTGTTGTTGTCTACAACAGCAAGCTCTGTTGTACCACATGGTAGCAGAGATGCACCTTGTCCCATGCCCTGACCATGGGCAGCATCTTTAGGCAGTGAAAGAGGACAGAGACAAGATCCTGCCTGACCCTCCTCACTAAACTGCCCACTCATGGCAGCATTAAACTGTAGCTATTTTTGCTATGTCTAGTTGTCTTCTAATTTTTTTTCTCTCACGCTTTTGACCATAGCCACATCCTGTGAGGAGTTCTGTTTAACTCTGTAATGTACAAACACTAATGCAACTTCTTTTCAGTTGAAGTGCAGCCTGTCACCTTTCAAGTAGTACTCTGTCAGCTGTGTTATTCTGACCTGAAATCTCTCCTTTGCTTTTGTCCAAGGTAACCTTTGCCAGCTAAGAATTGTGTTGGGCATAAAATTTCTGTAGCTCCTTGATGCAAATTTAAGGAGCAGCTCTGCAAGAAAAACGAAGCTCGTGGATCTTCGCTCTCCAGTGGGAGAGGAAGCATGAAAGTCAGAGTCCCTTCTCCTCATGCTCTCTAGTTTTCAACTCATTTCCACTTAGGAAATGTCCTTGGTGCAACAGCTTGCAGTTTTGTGTCATTTCCATGGCTTAAATGTAGACATTATTGCTGACAGTTGCATTAGGGAGTAAAAATAATTTTTTAGTTCAATTATAGTCCTTGTGAGCTGAGCTGGGTTCCCTTTCTGTACTGTGTAAAGATCTATGATCTCATTATCACGGTGTCCGTGCACTCCTTTTGCTCTCCCGTTTCAGAAGCTCTCCCGCACGCACAGAGACGATTACGACGTTCTGGGAGGAAGGCGAGGAGCAGACCCCGAGCTGGGCGGGAGACACCAGGTAACCTCCTGGCCCGCGTGCGCCTCTGCCCTTTGATCTGGTGCCTCCCACGCCGCCGTGTCACGGCGCTGCTCACACGGGCAGCCACCGAGCGCCTTCCCGGGGAGGGCACGACGCGAGTTGTGTCGTAACTCGGGCGGCGCGGCGGGACGGGAGCGAAGCTCCCCCTCCCCTTTGATGTCGGCCCCCTCGCTCGGCTGGGAGCTCGCAGCCAGCCGGGGTGGGAAGTGACACCCGGCCCGGGGCGGATGCGGAGGAGGCCCGGCAGCGGTGGGTGTTTCACAGAGCTCGCTGCCTCTGATGCCATCAAACGAGCGCCCACAAAGCAGAGCAGCAGCCAAAACAACCCCTTCTGCTGCAGAGCCCGTCACTTTCAAAGGAAAAGGGAGGGAAAACTCCTGCATCAGCAGGTGACAGCTGTAGGGAGTGAGCAGAGAAGAACTAAGTTTTACCAAATGTTAAAATGAAATTAATTTTCCCCAGAACGAGTTGTCTGAACAGAGCCTTATGGGTGGAGGCAGGATGGACTGGAATGGGCAGGGAAAGTCCATGGAGCCGTAGCTGTGCCATGGAGCAAATGCATAAGCACATACAAGGTGGTGGAGGATGCTGGTAATGCAATGTATGAGCAACCTTTTTCTTCTGTTTTACAGCAGAGGAGAAAGAATCCTCAGGACACTGTCTACACTGTGAGTAGAGCACTCTGGAGGGAGCAGAGAGGGAGGGCTGGGAACAGGAGATTCTGTTTCATAGGAGACTTTTCCCCCCCATACCAAATTTCAGCTTTGGTTCAAAACTCAACAGCTGGTTTTCAAGACTTGTCCTCCCTTCCACCCAGCTCTTCCCCTCAGATCCTCTGGTTTTGCTAGAAAATTTCTGCTCACTTCTGAGTGACAGGAGAAGAACACTGGGGAGATGTGGAAAAGAACTTGGATCAAGATACCTGCTAATGCCTAAAGCTAGTGACTAACCCACCTTTATCCCATGTGGTTGCTGCTGCAGTATTTCCTGTGCATGACTCCAGCCCCTGTGGCTGCTCTCTGGAAAAGGCCAATTGCCAGTGCATCCAAGAGGGGCTGCTTAGGAACCTCTTGATAGAGTTGATTTGACTCTGGCTAAATGTGGTGGTCTGTGCCCCAAAGCACAGATACAGGAATGCTGATTCTCATGTCTTGGCTCTTCCTGGGTATTTGGCTCTTGAGAGATGAGTTTGTTTCCAAGACCTTCACTGCTATTGAATGGGACACTGAGATCAGCTGGGTTTAAATGTGACTACCCAGGGGCTGGCTGGGCTTTTCTGTTGTCACACTGACTCTTTCCCCCTCTCTGCCTGCAGTCACTGCAGAAGGACAAGATGGGTGAGGCGTACAGTGAGATTGGAATGAAGGGAGAGGTGAGTTTTATTTTCCTTCCTGGGGAAGGCATGGCAACAGAAAACATTTCAGCTTTTGGGCAGAAAACCCAATGGGTGTCCTGGCTGAGGGGGTGAGATGGATGAATCCAGCAGCACTGGAAGATTTTGGGGCATGTTTCTCCAGAGCAGTTCAGAGCTGTAGGTTTATGGATTCCCCTCCATGGGCTGCTGAGGCTGGCTGGTGTTCCAGGATCAGGAGAGCAAGTGCTAGCCCCTCCTTGTGCCCGACTTCAGACATGGAATAGGGGAAATGTCCTCCTTCCCACAGCTCTGCTCTCAGGTGTTTAAGAAGGCACACATCAGTCACGTCTCCAGCCACAGCAGAGAGAGGGTTTTAGCTCTGTGCACAAACTGCTGGGGGAGGGGGCCTTGTGTTGAAAACAAACCATCTGGGGACACTTGTTTATGGCAAAATGAAAAATTGCTCTGACCTACACAGGTTCTATTTTATGTCAAAGTGTCATATATATATATAACCTTTCATTTCCTTCTGACACATGAAAAAAGGGGCATTTCAAAACAAAGTTTAGTGTTGAGAAATGCTGAAGCAACACCAACATTTAATCTTTTCCCCTTTTTTATTCTAATGCTCCTCTGCCAGAGTCAAGCTCCATCTATGAGCTATGGGGCTATAAAGTTGCAGCAGGTTTTTTGACTGTTTCTGTTTCTGGAGGGACAAGAACACCTTGTCCCATTCCAAATATATGATCATTTAAAAGGTTGCTGCAATTTTAACTGTAACAAGCACTACTCCTTGACACATTTGTGATACAATCTATTACTAAATAATCAGTGTCTCCAGAAATGGTGCCAAATCTCTATACATACAATGAATCAAAGAAATAGCAACATTCTAACACTATGGCAGGAAAATATGTCAGCAAACCAAACCAATTTGTTTTTATTTCCTACCCTCTCTATTTTCTCCCGAGCAGCCCTTGCAGCGTGTCGGGGCTGGTCCAGCCTCACCAGGTGCTTTCCTGTGCAGAGCAGAGGCCAGGGCAGGCACAGCTGGTACATCCTGTACACCCTCAGCAGAGCAGGGGGGAACTCAGGGGCTTCTTTCTTTTTGCATAATCAGGAAAGCACCAATTAATCAATCTATGCTTGTTTCATTTTCCCAAAGCAGCAGAGGCGGCGAGGCAAAGGGAATGAAGGTCTCTACCAGGTAGGCACCACCTCCCACGGCTGTTCCCTCATCTGTCCCCCGAGTGGCTGGATGTGCAATGGCACTGTCAGCGAGGCACAGAGAAGTGACAGGCAGCTGGAAGATTCCCGAGCAGGCACCAGGTGTCTCACTAACTCCTCACTCTTGGAAGCCCCAACTACCCCTGCTCTGGGATCCACAACACTGGGATCAGGGCACAGCTGCCTTACCCGAGCAGGCTGGCAGGGAAAGGACTGGGCATCACTGGAAGGGCTGTCAGGAGATGATTCCCGGGGCTCAAAACCACCTGAGGTCCCCACTGCCAACTTACTTACCCAGAGCTGCGCCCAGCTTCCCTTCCAGATCAAAGAGAAGTCCAGAGAACAAAGTTCATGATTTGATGTCTGTTCATTTAATTATTGGTGCTCATTCTAGCATCAGTTATCTCTTAATAATACACAAATAACATGTACTCCAAAGATCTGCAGAACCAGTTAGGATGATTTACTTTAGTCATATTTTCATTACCATTATTCAAGATGTACCTTGCCTTCAGGTAAGTAACAGCTATTTGCACCACACCAAGGCTAAAGAATCACTCAGGAATAAAAATCTCTGCAGGGGGAAAAAAAAAAAAATCAGACTTATGCTCCTGCCCGAGCCCCTGCCATCATGTGGTTGCTGGTCAGCCAGGAAGAAGTAAGCACTCACACTCATCCCTCACCTGTTTTTCTGGTTTTCTCTTTTGCAGGGGCTCAGTGCAGCAACCAAGGACACTTATGATGCTCTCCAAATGCAGCCTTTGCCCCCCCGCTAAGTGGGAGCCTCAGAGGGGATGGGCAAGAGTGAGAGATGCCCACCTGCCTCGGGGAGGAGAGGGGGAAAGCCTTTTTCATCCAGCACAAGCACTGTGTGTTTTCCGTGTGCAGGAACCTCCTGGGGTTGCTGCACAGAATCTGGACCTGGCCCTTTCCTTCTCCCTCTCCTCCTGACTCATGTAACTGCTTCTGCTATTAGAATGTACATATCTGTAAAGTTGTTCCCAATTATAGGGGGTATTAGGCTGATTTTTTTTTTCGTTGTTTTTTTGGGAAGGTTTGTGTTGTGGGACCAGACCACACCTTCTACCAAACACAGCTATTTCTATAGCTCTTCCTTGTATTCCTTCCAGAGTGTTAAGACATGGAATTATGGCTTTATTGCATTTAAACAATTGGCGAAGATAGGGCTGTATTTACTTCCCGTAGTATTTATCTTAAGACTATTTCATCCTTTTTGCTTGAAATTTGCCTTTAAAAAACTGCTTCAGGGGAGAGCAACTTTTTTTCTTTAATTATAAAGAGTGACATGATGTTACAGTAGTGAAGCAGAGAGGCTGAATGCCAGCTTTCCAGTAGGAAGAAAATGAGCACCAACATCCCAAAAAAGATCAAGCAATGGCACTGCCACTCATCCATAAATATGAGCCAGGTAAGCTGAGTGAGAGACTTCTCTGAAGGCAGAAAAAGAAAGAAAACAAGGAGATAGGTTCCCCTGTTATCACTTCCAGACAACAAACTGTACAAAACCCAACATAAATGCAGTTTCCAAACCAGTTTCTGATGAGGCTGCCTCTAAAAGGTGCAGGTACCATTCCAAAGAGGTGCCTGTTCAATGATGTCATGTGTTTTTGATGAATTAATAAAACAGTATCACAGTCCCGTGTGTGTGTGTAGGGAGCAGCGGTGGGAATGGCACGAGCTCCTTACCTGAGGCATTCAGGTTGTCTGAAGCAGCCTGAACCCAGCATCACCATCCCCCAGGGAAGCTGAAGAGGACAGGATTCCAACAGGAGCTCCTACACACATCCCAGAAGCTGGGATGGGCTGTTGGGAAGTGCCCCAAACCCAGGGATCAACGGGACACTCACCTGCTGCTGCTGCAGCCTCAGTTCTGCCTCACGAGGCTGCACAGCGAAGCCTGAAGGAATCCATCAAGGGCAGATCCAGCCCAGCAAAACCAGGGGTGTTTCACCTCGCCTCAGGAGCTGACCAGGCCACCTCACCACTCCTCACAGAAGAAGCAGAGCTAAGGCAAGGCTGTGGGAACAAGAGCTGCTGCTCTGGGCGCTGCTCAGATGAGGTTTTGTCTTCTTTCCAGGGACTGGGTGGGTTAGCAGCAGAAAAACTTGTTGAAATGGGTGCTATGCAAGTTTGAAGGCAGTTTTACTTCTTTAGCAGTAAAACTGTACCTGAAGTAGGTGCTTGTAGCTTTTAAGGAATATTTGCAATAAATTAAAGCAAAAAAAAAGTAAACTGAGACATGGTAATGAATGTTTCTCGCAAAAAAAAATATTCCTAGATCCTTTACTGTTCGCTGCAGTTGACAAGAAAAATTGAGAGAACTGGGTGATAACTGAGACAGCTGAGCTGAAAATTACAGTAAAGTTATGCTGCTAAGCACTCGATGCAAGAACAAAGAGTGCTGAAAACAGCTTTCTCTTTTTAAATCACCATATCTGCAAGATGTAGAAATCACAAGTTTTGGCAGCATTAAGTATCAACCACCAAACAATAGGAATGAAATTCTTTGGGGGGAAAAAAAATCACCTTTATGCTCTTTATGTATCAATGGATACCTTGATTTCAAAAAGCATCCAACACTGGTTTTGGGGCCACTCACCGTGGGGTTGAGCAGAGTCTCCTCTCTGCCTTCAGGAAGCGACTGAAGCTGTTTCTGCTTTTAGGAGAGGAGCTGATAAATACAGAATTAGAACAAAAGCTTCAAGCAGAGTGCATAAAACCCAGGCTCTCCTGCAGCCTGACAAGACAAAGGCCACCACAGATCAATCTTCTGGCCCAGTTTGATGCACGGGGGAAGGGGAATCGGCCTCCCCCCGACACATTTAAAAACTACAAACAAGCGCATACATGTTAAAACACTTGGAAAATGGTTTAATGATGTTTACAACAGAAATGAACTGTACAATTACAGTAAGTTTAATATATATAAAAAATTACAGCAGACAAATGCATCTACACAAAATCTACCTTTTCATTCTGATTTACTGTAATCTACACAATCTCTCAATGCCTACAGCTATCTGTAGGCAACCACTGGGAAAATAATAATAATAATAATATAATAATAATAAAGGACATCTTTAAAGAGACAGCATTTCGCCTTCCTCCTCACCCTTAGTGTGATCAGCAAGGTTTTGAAATGTGTGGGACTCTCACATTTCAGTCTCAAGAAAAGCTTGGGTTGCGTTTGGGTAGGGTACTCCCATAATGGCCCTTGATTTCAAGTGTTCTGCTGACCTCAAGTGTAAAAATGCAGCGTATGAGGAAGGGCAAGAGAAAAAAAAACCTCCCAGCCAGTGTAAGCAGGCAGTTGCACAGAGCAGTGAAACCATCAGGACCAAAAACTTGTCTTATTTAGGNAAAAAAAAAAAAAAAAAGCAAAAAGGGACTGCCCAGACACTACAGGCATTCACAAATCCTATTTTTTTTTGAAAATCATTATCAGATTTAGAAGAAAAGGCTTGGCTTTCCACTGCCAATTCTTCATACAAAGGGGTAGTTCTCAAACTAACAGGTTGAATACTTTTTTAAAACAAAATTTAAGGTACTTCCTCTTTGGCCCACCCCTTAAAAACAGTGAAACCCCATCTGCACTGAGAAAGAACCTCAGGTCAGTGGGGGAAAAAAAAGAACATGCTGTCTCTTTAAAAAGAAAGAAAGAATCCCAGTTGGGAGCGGCCATCAGTGAAAATGCGATCCAAATTGGCGGTCTGGTGGGAATTCCTCACGGAATATTATGTACAGTTTAAAAACCCTTTGTAGTTGGTTTTTTCTTTTATTATTATTTATGAACACCTAGGCAGTGAAAACCGTTATGTTAATACATACATAGACACACCCAAAACATACAAAAATACTATTATTTCAAACTACTAAGAATAGGACAAGTTCAGTTATCTCCATGCTATGACTTTAAGAGCATTACACTGAAACAAACAAGAATTTAAACGACAATTTTTTAATATCCCAGAAATATACCAAAATATACATCTAAGCTTTGGAATTACTGAGGTTAGACTAATGCAAGTGCTGGGTAATCGTACTTAATACACAAGTCTAAGGTTCTGCAGGAAAGAAATTATCTTTGGTATCTGCATCAGGCTAATAATATTAACATTTGGATTTTGCTTTGGGATAGAGCTTGTCTGACCCTAGAACCAAACACCCCCCAATCAACTGAGATTAAAAAGATCCATGTAAAAAGTTCCTCCATTTGCAATCCCCCCCCAAAAGTTAAAAAGTCACAGGCATCTACCTAGCATAAAAGGTTGAGAAATACAATGCATAGTTGCACAGTGGTGCTGCAAAAATAAAAGAAATCTAGAAAAAAGGAACTAGAGGAGAAATGAAAAGCTGCTTCTTCTTCTTTCAGGGATTTCTCACGACAGGACAGCCTCTTCCAAGCAGTGAAGGGGGGGGGGAAGCTCAGAAGTGCACCTCAGCGTGTATTAATCAACATCACCCAGCCCCCAGAGGGTTAAAGCACCCAGCAGAGCAGCCAATCCTGCACCCAAAGTCTTCAGCTCCTCAACCCACCTGCGAAGCCCCGGCCTCCCCTCCCAGCGCCTGCGCCCCAGATCTCCCCCTGGAGCCGGGAGTTGCTGCCCAGGGCTGGTTCTGGAGCCCCGGGCCCGGCCAGCCCAGGCCAGGCCGGCCTCACAGGTGGGCTTGGTGCTGAAGACGCCCTTTGTCTTTGGTTTGTTTGTTTGTTTTGAGTTTATACAATCATTAGGAAATCTTTGGTTTTGGCTGGAAATTTTAAAAGAACAAAACAAAACAAAGAAACCGCCCCCTCCCGACTTATAGCAGCCACCGTGACCTGACAAAGCTTCTCTTTCCCATGGGGGTAGGGGAACTACATTCAAATAAAGATGGACCGGGTTAAGGATGCAGCTTCTGGCCAGGTTGGAGAGTGGGGAAGGGATACAGGATTGTCAAATAATAAAGAAGAAAATTAAGTATTTGGAGAGTTCTATTTTTTTTTCTTTTTTTTTTTTTTTTTTTGGTCATGTTAAAAAGTGAGTAGCACGTATGCAGCACTGGGCTGAGCGAGCCTCCAGGCCCTGGAGCTCAGCGTGGCTCCCGGGGTGGGAAAAGGCAGCGTGGGTGGCCCTTTTCCATGGAGAGTGGAGGGGAGGGAGTGGATATTCACAGACTAATCAAGAGGACCCCTTGTAACCAAAGGAAATAAGATAAGATTGCAATTTGCCCTCACTTTGCAGTAGCTTTTAAGCAGCGACATTCAGAGGCGTTAGGGGGTCACTCCCCAGGTTGCAGGTCACGGGGTGCTATAGGCCAGAGTTCAGTGTTAATCAAAGGAGGGAGGGCAGACTTGGCAACTCTGTGGGGTTTGGAGAAAGTTAAAGCAAGTTACTCAGTTACGAGTTAGAAATGAGGTATACGACAGCTCCTGTACCTGTGGTGGATAACCACCCCACACCTACTCACACCTAGCCTTAGATACTACCACAGAGGAAGGAAATGGAACAACGGCACTGGCGGGGACGAAGGAGCTCCTGCCCGGGCCCTGCGCACGGAGCGCCGGCACAGGGGGGGACGCGGGGGGACGCGGGGCCGGTGCTGCTCCAGCCCTCTCCGAGCCACCCGCGGCGGTGCCTTCCCTTCCCCGCGCTGCAGGGAGGCGCGGCCCGGCTCCCCGGGAACTCGCGGGGAGCGGCCCTGAGCTCCAAGTCGTTCTCTTTGCGTTTTCCCCTCGGACCCGCTCAGGCGCAGGGAGCACCAGGGTCACGGAGGCCGACACGTGGAGAGTGAATGGGGGAAGAACTAAAGGGTTTGTCTCTACTGCCTTGTTCTCAGGACACTGTCACGGGTGCTCTTGTTCCTAAATCGTTTCTCAAGGGGGTTGTGCGATCTCCACGAGTTGCCCCTTGGCATGCCATTCCCTAAGGTCTCGGGATTCCTACCGTTAAATAATTTCAGGGTTTTATAGCACCGCAACGTGCCGGCTTGGAACGCACACGAAGTTATGACATTCAGGGAACAGGGCTTCCGTAGCTGCTGCCACGGAATTCAGCAAAGGCAGTGTGAATCCTGAAGTGGGGCCTACGACAGACAAGACAGTTCTGGGAGGGAAGGGGAAGCTAACGTGATAAATTAAGTATCTCACGGTATTATGTAAAGCTCTGCCGGAGAACACTCCCCAGCAGACCGACACAGTTTTAAGACAGATCAGCATTTTGGTCTGAGCTACTTGACAATGTCCTGTTTGGTAGAGAGATGAAATAAGGCAGAGGGGGTATGTTCCAGTTCTGGGGCTGAGCCTCAGCAGCACTAAGGAACGCCAAAGGGTATCATCTTCCCTCGCCTCCCACAAGCTGTTTCATTTCCTTCCTCAGATTTGTTTTCCATAAAGCACACCTTGTTTTCCACTTCTTTTGTTCCAAGTGCTCTTTTCTTTGAGAAGTCATTTCTTCAATATCCCTATTACCTATCTATAAATCTAACTAGCTCTTTGAAAAGTCACACAATATTAATACCACTTTTACATAATGTCAGAACAACAATTCTATTAGTAAAGCTTTCAGTGAAGTTCTGCAACCCGATTGGTGTCCGGAGGAAGAATAGCTGGACAACCCGCTCTCCCCATTCCTCCCTCCCTTTCTTCACAAGAGCTCACCAAGTTCACTGATAAAACAGCTCAGCCCAATAGCACACGACACACGAGCATGTACAAGGCTACTTTGGGGAGCAAAGAAAGGAGTCTCCAAGGTCCCTCCCTTAAGAGAAAGACCATATGCAAAAGCTGTTGAACAGACTCTGACCTTGGACTATACACTGCTTCCACATCTGAAGGAAAGAAACAGTTTTCCCTGACTGTATCCCAACATCAGCCTAAGACCTGCAGCACTGGGCAAACCCCAGACACCGTTTGTCTTCACAGAGCCAAAGCAACTCCATGCAGAAAAGGTGGGAGTACCCGCAAGAGATGAGGTCCTTAGAGGAAGGGACACTGACCCAAAGCTCAAAAAACCCCCACCCAGCTTTTCCTCTTACCCGCTCTGAGAACAGCAGAGCTGACAACTTATCAGTGCCTTTGGTTCCCTACGAGGCCACCGGGAATTCTCGGTCCCCAGTGGAGTCGAGCTCCTTTAGAAACCCGGCTCTCGCTCCCCGCACGCAGCCGGCGCCGGCTGGCGCTCACACGCACTCGCACACACACCCACCCACGCACACCCCGCCCTCTTCCCCCGCTCCGGCAGCCCCGGGGAAGCGGGAAGGGAGCCTTGGAGCCCACTCGGAGCTGGCTGCAACACCCTCCCAAGGCAAGAACCACTCGCTCTTCTGCTACTCCCACCGCAACACCGAGACACTGGCCGGGAGAACGACCTGGTCCCTCGCCAACAACACCTCAAAGCTCCTCTCCCACGACCGCCTCACAGTATTTCAACCCTTTCAGGCAGACCAGCCAGGTGTTAGGAGTAGGTTAGCTTTCACCTCTCTCAGTTTGGTTTTTTCTTTCATAGTTTTTGGTCTAGACAGGATTAGCATTGCTATTAGAAAAGGAAGTGTTTAAAAAGTTTTCCACCTATTATCAAGCACTACAAGCCCTACATTCAGTAACAAGACAAGGGGGATAAAAGGAACCTGTTTCACTTTTGCTCTCCCAGATAGATTAAGATGCGACAACCATTCTCGTCCCTCCCTGGAGTTAAACACAGCGGACCCAGTTCAGCTCTGGAGCAACTCAATTCAACTGAAACGGATTTACAGCCCCGAGGTCGATCCTAGCCCAGTACAGCCATCTCTCCCCCGAGCCTCCCCGGCATTTGTTGCCTCATCTCCAGATCCCAGCGAGGGGCAAGGAAAGGCCAAGAGGGAGGGAAGTGTGCGCACACTCGAAAGGACCCTGAACAGCAACCCCAACAGTAACCTGCATGCCACCACGTGCTGTGCTGCAGATTAGACCACAGATAAACCAACCAAACAACAATCCCAAACCCAGGAGTGACAAAATGTTTCCTTTGGCAAGACAGATACGAGGAAAAAAATTTATGAGCAAACATTTTCCTTCTAACACAGTCAAACCCCCTTCTCTCCCCACAACATCCACCCACCCCCACCCGACCCTATAAAGTTGTAACCTATAAACAGGATCTCAAATACATACAGCATAATCATGTTTATCAATCATAATAAACCATCAGTTCAACTAAACTCTACAGCTAGAATTATCTCCACTATTTATAAAGTTTGCTTTTCTCTTCTGATTTTTTCAGTTTAAAACCAGTTCTGCGACAATGCTAAGCTATGCTGAGGTATTTTATGAAGGTGCCAGAAGCCAGCTGCTACCCACAAGTATTGTTCTCAGAGCTGTATGGTGCTACCTTTCGCTCAGGGAAGATGGGGAAGGAGCAAGGAGGGAAGGAGGCAGAGGGATGGAGACAGGGAGGGAGAAAGGGGGCCCAGAGTATTCCAGTTATGGACGGTTCTTAGCAGGGCAACACTGATGGACCTAAAAGCAGCCCCAAGACAAAGCTCAGTAGCTGCTTCATGTTTAGGAATTTGGTCAGAAAAGAAGTACCTTACTTGTCTACTTGAGGGAAAGATGTCTTTTCTCCCACAGTTAAACTATTTGTAATTTCTGTGCAATCTCCCTAACGCCCTCCAAACAGCATCCCAACAGGGGTAAAAATTCAGAGCATGTCCCCACTTGGAGTATCCTGGGAGAAGTGGCAGACAGATCAAATGCAGATAGATAAGTTGAAAAAATCAAGGGTTTTTCCATGCATTACTGTGTCCATTTGTGAAGATATGCAAATAGAGGAATTGCTTTTCATTGTTTCAAAAGCACTGAAACTACTTGCAGTGACACAGAGGGAACCAGGTACCACTCACATCATGGAGACAAAGATACGAGCATCTTAAGAAACTGTGAGCCAACAACTTTTTGACAAAATCTCTCTCCTGTCAAGTATCTTTTAAGTATTTTAGGGGACTCCCCTCTGGAAAGAAGAGAGAAACTCACAAGCATCTACAAGAGATTCAGTGAGTGAGAAGGGCAGAACTTGTGCAAGGTAGGTATCTTGAATTCTATATTGCTATAGTACTTTGGGAGGGAGAGGGCAGATGTGCTGGTTGCAAAAATAGAAAGGGATTTGAGTGGGCTGTGTGAGAACTGACAACCATAAATGCAGTGGGGGGCAGCAGGTCAGCTTATTCCTTTGGTAATACCCCACCCTAGGCAACATCCCACAGGGACAGACAGGCCCTGCTGGGGTACAGGGTGTGGAGAAACAGCATTTAACCACTTCAGGCAGAACAGGAACAGGGAATAGTGACTCTTCATAAAGTAAATGTGGCAATAAAAACACATACATTTTAAACTTCCAGTTTAAAACCAAGTATTGTTGAAAATTTGGATCATGCATTATTTTATCCATCCTAAAACACCTGTCTCTTTAAGATCATTTTGATTCTTTATATATTTCTTTATCTAAGAAAATAGGAATTGATCTTTAAGGTAAATTAGATGTTGCTTTGGTTTAGTATCTGTGGTATGGCTCCAGCTGTAATGGTTGTGCTGCTCCATTTGCAACAACAACAAAAAAAGAGGGAATTCCTGTTTTAAGGAACTTTGCTTTGCAGGAACGTGCACTGAGTTAAGGAATCGAATCTCCTGTGTCCTTCACTAACTCAGCTGCAGAAATGTGTCAAAGCACCCTGTGTGAGGCTTACAGAGGTGGCATTTGAACATTAGCTCACAGTTCCAAGAGATGTCTATGTGCACGCCCACACCACCACACAGTGAATGATAAAAATGTACTTCAACTAACATGTTGTACAGTAACTCAGAAACAAAATAGATGCTCCGTAGGAAATCTAAGCAGATGTAACAATTGCAAGCAGCCACACCTGTGTGTACTTTCTTTGGGCTCTTTGTGAACCCCTCCACAGTGACCGTGGAGAGTGGGTTCTAAGGAGACCGAGTGTGCTAAAGTCAAAGTGTGCTAAACAAAACATGTTTTTCTTATGATCAGAAAAAAATGTCATCACCAAGCTACAAGACCAACTCCTGAAGCCATTCTCTAAATTATTTTTGACCTTTCGGGCATATCTGTGTTTGTGTCCCTGGAAATCTCTTGCTTTTTAAGCTATCCCTGTTCTCAGGGAGTGTTTTTTACCTTCTCTTTTCTTGCCTGGGTACTGTGACATGCTTGCAACTATGAAAAGCAACCCTCTCACCTTTAAATACAGAGACATGGAACTCTGAAAAAAAGATGCTATTATCCTTTTCTAACACACCACCAAACTCCTTGTGATCGTATTTACTGGGTCTGTACACAATTGTTATTGTTTCTTTTCAGATCCATTGATTTCTGCTGCCAGCATCATGATGATGATGATTTAAAAAAGAAACTTCTGCTGAATTCTGGTACACGATCTCACATTCTTTTCATTCTCTGAAGGAGCACATGTGCTCTAACTTGGCAGATGTACACCCACTGACAATCTGATTTCTGTCTTTCAGCTAAACACTGGAGGTAGCCAGCATCCATGAGGAAAAACACCGTCAGGGATGAAGAGTAGGCTCCAGGAACAACAGTCAGTCAGTCACAGGGATGTTTTAGGGGACAAGGAATCAGAGCACATTGGCAATGGATGCCATGGGATATGTGCTGTTCGGGTATTATGTCAGCTTCTGCAAACAAAACCAAGGTTTTTTGGATATGTGGCTACTCTGAGTTTCCAGTTTCTCTCAGAAAAAAAAAAAAACAAACTCGCTAAGAAATTCCCTGGAATCTGGGCCCCAGAGAGGGTGATGGGGTAGAGAAGAGGAGGGTAAAGGGGTATAAGGTGCTCACACCAAAGCCATGTGACCAATGCAAAGGTAGTCAGGAAAAAAAGCAGATTTTTATAATAAATAAACCATCCAAGCTGCATTAGTGTTCCAGATATGTACTCAACAAGACCCTCTCCCAACCACAAACCAGCAAGAATGGGACATGAAAACTCATTCAGACAGCTAATGGCACAGTCTCCTGGAACTGTGGAGAGAGGATTTTCCACTGATTTAAGGCCCACCTTTCTTTGTGTTTCCTAGATATCTGCAAGGACCACGCCCCCCACCCCACCACAAAACCCTTGGGGAGGAGGGGATCCACCGGAGACAAGCCCGGTGGTCTCCCCCCTCCAAGAAAAAAAGCTTCCTGATAAATTGTACTTTTGCACTGGCGTGAAAGTAAGCAGGGACTTTCAGAGTCAGGAACAAAGGCTACAGCTGCCGTTTTCCCCATCCTCTTACTTCACTCCAAACAAGTCCAAGGACTTGCATTCCTTTGGTAGAAACTACAGACCGTGCTGTGGCCTCCAGACCAGCACAGTGGGTACCAGCATCTCCTCTTCTACTTTTTCCCTACCTCCCTGAAGCTCACCCAGCTGTACCTGTTGCTGCTCTGAAGCTATTACTGTGGGCCATTGCCATTTTTGCAGTATTATTCACAGCCCTAAAAGTCTCCTGCACAGCCTGAAGATGTAGAGACACATCAAAAATACTGAGACTCCTCCATACTGGGGGGATAAAGGTGGGACCTCTTGGATTAACAATCCTCTGACAATTGCCATTCTATTTACACATCAAATAAAAGAAAACAAATTAAAATCAAGTTAAGAGTCTGCCCCAAGGATAACACAAATTACCAACCAACCAAAAAAAAAAAAGATTAAAAACAAGCAGCAACTTTTATATAAAATTAATAAAAACAAAAGACAAATGAAAAAGAAATTGTCAGTAGCATCTATCGCCTCTCTGCATCTGAACTGCACTTACACAAACTAGTCCATTAGTACAGCAGCTTGCTAGAAATTGACTTTGGTTCAAGCTTAGTTTTAAAAAAATAAAACATAAAAAAATCAAAAACACATAAGAAACGGTGGACGGACATTTGTTAGTTTCCCTGCTTGCAGTTCACTAGTTTTGAAGTTTTAGGGGTAATTGGTTTAAATATCAGTAAAACAGGAAGGTGGAGAGTTAGAGATGAACAGAGCAAAACCATGGTGGTGGGGGGAGAGATAAGGGGTTCTGCCACTTGAGTGCAAACACAAATCCCACATGCTCAGGCCACAAACCAAAGCATGGGTAGAGTTTAAAGTTGCTGCCTTTCGGATCTTGGATGAGAAGCTCCAGGATCCCCCTGAATCATCAACAGAATGAACATAGCTGCATCAACTCATTATTTCAGGACACTCTGGTGACAAAAGAAAAGGGGGTAGGTGGGAAAGGGACTCTTCTAATACCCTCACTAGCTAAAAGTAATTTCGTTTTATACACATGGCAGAAACCTTTAAATCCATCAGGAATGGAAAGTTCAACGTGAACTGCATTGCAGCGATCCAGTCTTCTCTCTTTAAAAACCTTTCTTCTTTTTTTTTTTGGTTCAGGTACTAGATTGTATATTTAAGAATATACGGATCTAACTTCTGTACAGTTCATTATACTCCTTCCTCATCCACAAAAATATCCTTTGCTCCACGGATCAGAACCGACCTCAGAAAGTGGAGTGAGTTGCAGTGGCGCGGGCCGGAGGCGCCGGCTGCTGCCCTCACCCCGCCAGCAGCCCCGCAGCTCAGAGACCACACGAGATCAGCCCGGGGTGTGCAAAGCCCCAGAGTGGCTCTGTTGTGTTGGCATTAACGATGGCACCTTCTGTTCCCACAGTCCTGGCTGCTGTTTTTTGCATCCAGAAGTGTTTGGTTTTTTTTTTAACTAGGAAGTTCTTCTAAATAGTGTTGGAAGCATCAGAAAAGGAATATTGCTATGAAGGAAGAGAATGTGACCTTCTGAAATCCGGTACCGACTCACCTAGAGGGTATCTAGGACTGCAAATGCTGCTTTACATGCTGCCAATTAGCCTGGGTCAGGATGTTTTTTAAATATTTCTGTGTGCTCTTGCACGCAGCAAAAGGAAATCACTGGAACAGAAGAGCCATCAGTATTGTCACACAATCCACAGGCGAGAGGTCACATCCCGCTCTCAGAAGTAAAAGGAACCAAGCACACGAAGCTAAGAGCAGAATTTGGCCGTTTTGTCTTAAATATTCGAGAGAAGGAGAACGGCAGTTTGGAGCTAATTCTTACCTCTGCTTAAAAAGCAGAGACCAGCCTGGAAGTTTGCACACAGTGATGATCTCTGCTGCTGCACTGAGCTTCCTGCACAAATGATGAACATAAATTCTTCTGATCCCTACAAGTAGGCATTAGACAAATTCAAGGATGAGGAAACTGTTCAGAACATTTCCAGAAGATTAGGACAGAAAGTCTATTTGTGCTCCATTCTTCCTCTCCACCCCCCCGCCCTCCCCCCGTGGTGTGGGAGCTCGCTGAAAATAATCCAGGAGCAAAAGACAAACGCGTCCAAACTATATATATAAAAATAATAATAATAATAATCATAATAATAATAATAGAGATACACCAGTAATACAGGCCTGCCTAAATTGTACCAGTTAAGAAAGGAACCCCCAACATGATTGATACGATTATAAACACCTTGTATGACATAACGGCCTGTACAACAGACCTATAAAATGATAATTAAAAAAGAAAGATATTTAGACCAAAAAAACCAAGGAATCCCCTTCCTATGTTTGAACTGATAACCCACCTTAACTTGTCATTGTGACTGCTGGAAATGATAAGTAGTCCTTTCACTTTTTTTGTGTTTTTGTGGTTTTTAGTTTTTTTGTGTTTTTTTTTGATTTTTTTTTTACATTTTTGGTTAGAAAGTTCTCCGATCCATGAAGCGATCCTGAAAAGACAGTGTTTATTATAAAATTAGGCAAATGTCTGTCCCAGCTTTAAATCCTTCCTGTTTTGCTTTTGTTTTTGTTTTTTTTAGTTTTTTCTCCTTTTTTTTTGTTTTTTTTTTTAAATATTTTTCCTTCTCTCTCTCTCTCTCTCTCTCTCTCTGTTTCTCTCTCTCTCTCTTGTCCCCAGCAACACGGTGAGAGGATGCCCGTGGCATTTTCAGTTCATCGCCCGGGCTGGCAGCCGATCCCAGCGCACAGTGACCCAGGCTGCTGGAGCACAGCCCAGCCCGGCTCACTGTGCCTTGGAGGCAGTGGTGGTGGTGGACGTGGCCCCGCTGGCAGAGGCCACGGTGAGGAGAGAGTTCTGGATGGACTCGGCTGAGGTGGAGGTGGCGTGAAGGCTGGCGACTGGTCCAGAGGCCCCTGCGGAGGCTGCAGCTGCAGAGACCAAGCTAACTGGGTTGCTGGTGAGCAGAGAAAGGTTCTGAGGGTTCAGGAACAGAGGGGCAGTGACGATGTTAGGGGTACCTCCAGCATTGGCAAACACCAAGTTTCCAGTTGCATCCAGTGATGTTATTGGAAGAGAGCCACCGGATGCAAGAGCTAAAAAAGGGAAAGTCGAGCAGGGAGGAGGTAAGATTAGCAGTAAGCAACAACGCAAAACGTGCCTAAAAGCAAGAGGTCTCTGCATTTGCCTTTCTGTGATATGTGTGCTCTCTAAATCACTGAGGGCAGTTCTCTCATCATAGGCTGTTTTTCTGGGTTTTTCTTTCAAAACAACCACCAGACAAGATCTTGCAGATACTAAAACGCGTCTTTCATTTGCTGCTAAACTAATTCCACTCTGCTTTTCTTCAGCTCATTTAGCACGATACTGGGCTATGTTTCCTGCCACAGAGAGCCTGTACATCCAGGCAACTTGCACTGGGAAAGGTTGAGATGAGGGTTCATGTGAAATGACAGCTATCACAAGATGGAGAAGGTCATGTAACCTTGAGCGTAACATTTTAAATGTTGACATATAACCAACCACTGTTACAACTTACTCTCAGGGGTCTACAGTGTTCAGTCTGCCTTAGATTATGATCTCCTAAATTTATCTGTGACACTTTATGAAATGGTTCTTTTCTTGCAACCTAGAAACAAGATTTGTTCAGCTAGTTTAGAGGATATTTGAACACACAGGTTTACCTAGCTCTTTAGACACTTGTACCACCCAGTTTTCACAGGTGGCAAACTATGAACTCAGAACAACTCTTGCTGAAGCCAGTAGTAAATTCTGGTTTTGTGCTACTTTTAAAACAAATAAATATTTACTCTTCTGAATTTCAGGGTCTACCTAAGGATTTTGGGAGGCAGGATGTTTGTTGTAGATTCTTTTCAAATACACATGAAGACAAGAACTCAGGATCAAGACTTGCTCAGACTTGCTCCCAGGAGACCTCAGAATGAATGGTGCAAGTCTGCTCAAGCAGACTGCAGAAGAGCTATAAAAAGCAAATCTCTAACCTGCTAGAGATACAGGCCAATGAAGCAAGGATAAGAAAATAAATTCCAGATTATATTCAGTATCTTAAATGCCTCCTTCAAATCACTGTAAGATCATATACACAGTTCTGATTCCCTATTTAAGTTGTACCTGCTCTTACCTCTGTGATCCACAAAATGTATTTGCACATTTAATTCTGCAAAACCTTTACTCCTACACTATTTATGTGCAGTGTTGAGAAGTCAGTGTTCTCCGGCAGACAAAACCAGAGCACATAAACTGAAATTGTTTGACAGAGATGCATTAAAAGGAACACTACTGACCTTGAATAGTTGCCAGTGTACTGTTGCTCATCAGGGCCGGGCTGAGAGCACCACCTAATGTCCCTGGATTGAGACTGAGTAAGGCACCTCTGCAGCAAGCAAGATCATGGAAGAAGTGGAAAAGAGAAAGAGTGTTACTTTTAAGAAAAGGTTGTCACTGTTCAAAAGTACACCATCATACTTTTTTTAAAAAGGGGGAAGGGAGGAGAGGGCAAGGAGGAAGAAGAAAACAGAGATTAAGGGCTGTTTTTGGATTATTTTACTTTTAACTCCATGAGGGGTTCATGACATGCCTGAAGTACAAGCACTGTAAATACATGACTTGCATTGATTGTTGGTGTAAGATATTCTTGTAAAGTATTTTGGGAACACTGTTAATTGTTAGAGAACTATCATCTTCTACCAAATGCAGGTAAGAAATATGTAAATCAAGAGGAATTAAAGAAACAACTGTCTGAGCAACATTCCTCAAACTACAACTTCAATAATACATCATCTTGCATCTTTGAGAACTTCTTGCTCATGATGGAGAAATGAATACAGAGGTGTGAAGTGGGTCTAGGCTATGTCTCCATTTTACAATTATTAGGACAGATATTATGATTCAGTGGTAAGTTGCAGTTTTTAAGTCAAGCTCTGCAGTGGGACGAGTGATTTATCGAACAACAACATCACTGCAACACAGCTTTTTCACCTTTAAAATGAACAGTATTTGTGTACTGTGATGGGAATGGTCAATTGCCATCTATGAGTAAACCTTCAGAATCTGAGATAAATGGCAGTGATACATAAAAGCAATTTATCCCACAAATTCTCCTTCACTCTTCTGTCACCTCACCTAAAAGGGTGTGCAAAATTGATCCTTACCCAGCTGCAAACTGCGAGGATGCCATCAAGCCTGGGTTTAGTCCTGCTGCAGCAGCCATGGCAGCAAGACTTGCATTTGCAGGCAACTGTGCAGCTCCTTGTAAGGCGGCCGCTGCCGCCGTTTGCAACCCTGATGCCGTTACCATCACCTGGCTGGTCCCGAGAGGGGAGGACAAGGGAGTGGAGGTTGTCTGTGTTGTGCTGGTCTCACTGGCACTGGATGCCTCTGAAGTGGAGGCTGAGGCAGAAGGGGAAGGACTCAGGGAGGGTGATGTCACTGCTGAAGAAGCTGGAGGCGCTGTTGAAATCACTGTTGCCGTGTTGTTGGAGGTGGTTTCTGTTGTGCCTGGAAGATTGGTTCTGGTCAGATCAGTACAAAACAGACGCCAGACAACAGAAACTCCTGCCCAGTGGATCTCAACTGCATGACCAGCTGAAAGGGACACACATTTCTGTAGTGCCAAGAGTTCAAAAGAAAAAATGAAATGACACTTCCCAATGGGAGGCTGAGGAGCTCTAGAAGGCAGCAAGGAAATACATTATATTTTGCTTCAGCACCACCTGCGATTTTACACCTGAAAAAATCAACTCAGTGGTCACAAAAACTGAAGCTTCCTAGTGCAGCAACAAGGAACAATGACTAGAATGTCCTGGGATACCAGTGACCAATAGTGAATGAGTCTTTAAGAATCCAAAAGGGACAAAGGGTAGGGGTTGATGTGGTGGCAGCAGAGATCAGCCCTTACCTGTGACTGACAGACTGGTGACAGCAGGACTGGCCAGAGGGAGCACGGGGTTGACAGTCAGGGTTGTAGCTGCACTGCTAGTCACAAGGCTTGGCGTGGTTGCCACCTGGAGGTCAAAAACGAATAAAACTGCTCAGCTGCTCAGAGTTACACACTAGACCTGGATTTCTTTCTTTCCACCCTCACCTGAGTAAGTTATCAGGGAAAACACTGCATATAAACTAACTTTTTTGTAATTTGGTTACTTTACCATTTAATGAAACAACCATTGCACCTTTTCTAATTACCAGCAATATCTTTATTCCTAGTAATTCAGTATTTGAAAGGAGATACAACCCTATCCATATTGTCTCAAGACTGCAAGTTAGCCCTTTCTCTGCCACCCCACAAAGACAGCACCATGTTTTAACAGAGAAACTCTTATAGAAAGACTTACAAAATGTATTATTTCTACTTTCATTTTTCTTGCCTAAACATTTTTTTCACATCTGAATGCCTTTCTCTGATAAAAGTATGTAAATGCCCCAGCATTAACAAAGGTATTTAGGTTAATGTGTTTATATGGACAAGTAGAATAACAGTTCACTTTTATTCAACCAAACTATAAGCTTTACTTTGATAAGTTTCCTTGTGCCAGAGGAAGAATCTCTGAATTTTAAAACATACAAATGGAGTTTTCAATTGTGGATGGCTTATTACAAGAAAGCTACAATAAACCGAAGACATTACAGATAAACACCAAAGATTTAAGGCTGGAGAAACTAGCTTATGAGGAAAAATGAAATATAAGGAAAGGACTTTCTATGGACAAGAAATGGTGTCCAACAGTAATATCTGAAGGCTGTTATACATCAATGAGAGAAATGAATCCTTTAGAATTGCCCAAGAGAACATTGCCAAGGATATAGGCTAAAAATTCCTCCTTTCCACTCTCTTACCTTAAGTCTATTATCAGAGAACTATCTCTCATGCTACACATCCTCTTAGAGGGAGTCAAATGCTTCACGCATTTTAAACAAGACTGGGGCAACTGGGACAGATCTGAAAGCTTTCTGCCCATCTCAAACACTGTATGAAATTAAGAGGAGCTGGATACACAGCACATCTCCCACTAATGCAGCCCAGCCACTGCATCTGTCATCTGTCCAGCAAGCAGTTAAGGCCAAGGTCACACTCCCTATTTCAGGGCAGAGAATGACCTGGAATTAATACAGCTCACCCCCGTGGTTACAGTGAGTGACTCCAGCCAATGCAAGAGGAGGCTGCCCCCAAAAGGAGCCTTCCCCTCCAATCCTGCTGCAGAGCCCTCGCCCTCGTGCAGCCAGGCTGCAAGTCACACTGCTTATCTAACCACACTGAAAATTCATCACTGCTCCTCACATGGCTAATTTGCAGTCAAACTACCAAACTAAGCCCAAGCGTCCTACGGACACAATCTGCAGAGCTGACACAAGGAATCAACAAAGCACACAGTCAGTGAAGGCTGGGGGCAGCAGGGCTGGAACATCCATTTGTGTAGCAGCACAGCCTTAAGAGAAGCTTAGAATGAGTGAAAACACTAGTGAAACTTCACTGATGAAAGGGAGACTGTGGTTAACACCTCAATTTCTTACATACAATGGCAGATTATAGCAACAGGAAAATTTCTGTGGGAAAGCTCCTTTAAGCTGCAGTCTGAGGGAACTTGCACAGTTACAAAAACACACTATCATAAATCTCACTATATTCTGCTTTGGCAGCAAGGCGTGCAACCTTGCTTTGCAACTGGACAAAAAAAAAACCACCAAAAAAACCCCAAAACAGCAACAATAATAAAAAAGACTAAGTACACTTAACACAGCCCTTCCCCTGAAACAAAAGGTTGCATGCACACACCCTGAGACAAGGATGAGGGGGAGAGAATAACACGTCACCAAAATTAATGGTTTAATGAAGTACTGGAAGATATTAGCTACTACGGTGATGAGGGTGGAATAAATACTACAAAAGGACAGCTACAGGCTACATAAATTCCACCACATTCCTATTAGCATAGCTACTATGAAATCTAATAGCTACTGTTTCTATTTATGAAAACAGACCTCCATGGACATTGGTAGCAAAGGTGCTGAAGGAACCTTGATGCATGTGTTTTGTTACTCTTATTTTCATGAAGTTTGTGTTTACCTGAGGTAAATACAAGTGTGGGAAATTAATTACATGAGTATTAGCTAAACTGTTCTTTTGTTCCATGTCTTTCTTTTAAATAAATAATTTCTGACTAGAAGTAACAACACTGGTATCATTGGATTTGTGTGACCTAAATCTCCAAATGATACAGAACCAAAGGATGGGTAAGATTGGAAAAGACCAAAGTGGGTTCTTTGGTCCAACCTCCCTGCAGGGTCAGTCCTAGAGCACATGGCACAGAATTGTGTCCTGATGGATCTTGAGTATCTCCAGTAAGGGAGACTCCTCAGCTTCTCTGGGAAACCTGTTCCAGTGCATGATATATTTTACTGCTGCTCATTTACTGACCAAAGCTGCTAAAATAAGAGGGGAGAGGGAAAGCTATTAAGCACTTGAAAAAAATTACTATTATTTTATACTAAAAAAAAAATTGGGGTAAAAGAAGGAAAGTCCAGATATAAACTGGAGGTATTATCTGAAGTAAATTCAAAGCAATAATGCCAAGTGCAAACTTGGTAGTCAAAATATTTGTTCATAAGCTGACTAAATAAAACCCCCTCACTGAAGGCCTGACTAGTGCCTGATTTGTAAGCATTATCTTTTTTAGACAGCAACCAGGTGGAACACTCAAAATGCCAGCAAAACATAAACATGTGAGAACAAGTCTGCTGTACAAAGAAGGTGCAGCACGTGTAGCTTCCACAGTGAGCACAGCAGAACTACCTCCACCAGTGACCTTTGTCAACACAGTTTTTGGCTCTTACCAGTGAGGTTGGACAAGGGAAAATTGCTTTGATGGGCGAGCTGCTGGTTCCACCACTGCTGGGTGGGTTGATCCTTTTCTCCTTCTGGCGCCGGTTACAGAACCAAACGCGGATCACCTCCTTCTCCATGTTTAGCTGGTCAGCTATCATGGCGATCTCATCCGAGGTAGGCTTTTGGTTCTGACAAAAGAAAAATGGGATTTGAAAAGCTCTGAAATTACCCCCTGGAGTTTTGCAGGATAGCTTCTTCTCCAGGAGGCAGAAATCTGAATTGGTGATTTAGACCCAGAATCTGGTCAGTGGTACAGTAGAGACAAACTACAGTAGGTACTTCTGCCCTCCAGTTAAAAGCCTCAAATTATGTGTGCTTAGACTATTGCCCCATTTATCCATCCTCAAGAAGATGAGTGTTTAAACCTATGTCTGAGTATCCTGGAATGCAAGATCACAGAGTCAGTGAACTGCAAGAACCAGTGAGCTTTTCTGAGGGGGTTTGTGTTTTGTTTTTAAAGTGAAGCAGATGTTGATGCATGTTTCTTGGCACAGCTTTTCTATTCCCCTTGTTTAGTACTAGGACTTTGCTAATAGCACAGCAATGTGTTCATTCTGATACATATAATTGTTAAGTGACGTTTCTCCATTTCCTCACAGGCTGAGCACAGCACCACTGTGCTCCACTGACCTCCAGGAAACTCTTCTCTAAGGCCACACGTATGTTGGTCTCTATGCTGGTGCGTTTCTTCCTCCTACGGTTCAAGCCTTCGATCCCTTGCCCTGGAGAATTCAGGGCACTTGGGCTGGAGAGAGTTGAATCAGATGAGAGGTTTTCTGAAAAAGAAGGAAGTAATACAAATGAGGAGATTTCATCTGAATGCAGTGCAGTCTAATGGAAGTGTTCTCCACCTGTGCAAGGTATGTTAAGATCTGCTCTGTCTATTCCAAATACATAGAGGTTTATGAAGATTACATGCATTAATCACTGTATTTAGAAATTACAACATATAGTTGAAACTAAAAAGCCACAAGTCAGGCCAGAGGATGCCCTCTGCTCCTGTATGCTACCACACTATCCCTTTTGTAATACCTATACAGAGTTTGTCTCCCATATCTCATTCTACTCCCCACTCACTCACTGCAAGCCCCAGTTTAAAGGAAAAAGGAGTACTTGATATCCATGAACCATAGCTGAAAGCCACAGGCAGCTGAAAGCCACAAAAAAATCTGAGCAGCCTGAAATTTCTTTTGCCCACTCTACAAAACACTCGAGGAAGAGAAGTTCATAACCGGCTTCACATGTTCAGTCTCTTCTCTCAGGACATCTCAGCAGATACTCGGTGCTCCCAACCACTCTACACAGCGAGCAGCTCCCCCTCCTTAACTCCACCAGGCCTCTTAACCCCTAATCCTGTCTTTCTGGCTTCACAGAGGAGCAAAGAGAGAACATTTAACCCCACTCTGCAGCAGGAAGAGCAATCTAACCAAAAGGCAAGTTCCAGCAGGGAATTTAACCAAAATGATTAACTGTGGCTGGAGTTCCCCCCTTGCACTGGGGGGTTTGAGGGTGTCAGAGTTCGCAATGCGGACCATTATTCTGATAGACTCAAATGGGCAAGTATTTTCTTGATTTTTTTTTAACAGAATGGCACCTGTAAACACGTGGAAACCCTTCCTCAGCTTGAAAGTTCCACTGAGAACCAGCTGAGTTTCATGGCAATAAATTCTGGAATCATTGGTATGCTTCTCCTGCCTACTTTTACCTAAAAGTAAAACAGCAGCCTCTAAAGTTTCCTGAATCTTTCTTCCAAAGATTTTCATGAGACTGAGTCAGAGCCAAAGACAATGGTTCCCCACTTGCAGGATGTGAAGAGCCCCGACACTGTGCACTGTCCTTTACTTAACTTTACAGAGACAAGTATTCCTTCAGGCTAGCAGGAAAAAACCCCTATGACACTTCCTTGCAGCACTGGATCCATCCAATGTTGCTGGAAAGTTTGGGGGCTGCTGTCCTGTGGACTTGAGCACTCAGTGTGGAGGTATTTATATTTTCTATCACAGACCTAGAACACCTAATGATAACCCCTGTCAGCACAACAGAATGACACTTCCTTTTCTCAATGCAGGACAAATTTTCAACACCACATGAAATTACTTTCAAAATTTCAGAGAATGCTGCAGGCGCCAGCATAAAGCTCTCTCCATTTTGGTAAAAATAGGAAGGCACTGCCATCTGTTTAACATGTCCATCAGTTTTATACTATGTACAATTGCATACTTGGAAGAAAAAACTGGCTGACAGCACTCTCAAACACTTTCTATCCTAACACCTAGCACTACCACACAAGCTCCTTTTGCTGGTGGGAGATAAAAAAAAAATGAACATTACCAACACTGGCGTAGTGAGTAAGTTGTATCCCAGAAAAAAAATTAATATGGGAGGGAAAAAGAAAAACCTAACCCACAAAAAACTCTTCCTACAGGGAAAAAGATTGTTTATCTGAACCCTTGGAGAGAGATAAAAGAAAAGCACACAGGGGCATGGAAGGAGATGGATGCAATAAGCTCTGCCTACTGAAACAACAAATCATGCAACCCTCTCCCTACTACACATCTGAAAAAGAAAGCTAGAAGAGGATTAGAAGTTATATGCATTAACATACATGAAGGAGGAAAACCATGACACATATTGTACCTCATCCCATGCAATTGTTCAGCTGTCTAGAGAACACATTTCTGAAAGTTTATACTTGAACTATTTTGGATGCACAGAGGCACATGGAAAGGGAAATATAGACCCTTATTTCTACACCCTCATTTGTCCCATGGGCAGCTACAAAGGCTGGTAGCTTCATAAAACCATAAGGGCACAAACGAAGCAGCTTTTCAGAACCCTTTTGATTTTGGTAGGCTGGTGAAGAAATACACAGACTCATTCACCTGCATCATTGAGCCACTTTTCCAGAAGTGGCTTTAACTTGCACATGTTCTTAAAGCTGAGGTTCAAGGCTTCAAAGCGAGAGATGGTAGTTTGGCTGAAGTCATTTCCATAGAGTTTGCCCATAGCGAGCCCAACATCACCCTGGACAAAGAAAGAGAAAAAAGGGATTCACTGACATAAGCACTTCCAAAGCAAGGAATCCTGACACATTCTGGTGTTCTCAGTGACTCCACTGCTGCGTGGGATTTCAGTTTCACAGAGGCTTTCTCAGCACTACCAAGATTCATGCTAAAGCAATAATCATAGAGAAATGTCAAACTTCAGTCAGTTTAACCATATGACTCTTTCCAGGAAATCCCTGATGCTTTGTCATCTTAGCATTACCACTAAGCAGCACACTCCACTGAATATTAACTCGTAATTTTTTCTTAATTCTTTAAAATAAGTAAAGGCCAAGCTCTCTTTAGGAGCAGATTTAAGTTTTTCTGCATATTTCACACCAAAGAAGGGAAGTTCAAATATGCAGAAATGCAATGAATTCACATTCTCAAATTTGTAGGTAATACTCTAGAAAAGATGTCTGCAAACATGTATCACATTTAAATAGATGCAGAAATATTCTTATCTGAACTGTTAGTATCTTCTGAGGTTCAAACCAAATTTCTCCCCAACAGAAACAAATTTCAAAGCAGACAAGAAGTTGAACCATTCCAAATAATGATTAACTGCAGTCTTGACTGTCATTACCCATCTGCCAGAAAGCTATCCAGGAGATTTACAGGCAGATGATCATCTCTTTACATCTGTTATTGCTTTTTAAACTCAGTTTTAGCTAGCTATTCTGCTAGCAGACATTCTGCTTATCCTAATATTTATGCATATATTATATAGCTATGTAGGATACACTTGGAAAGTGATGTTAAAAAAAAAAATCAATCCATTCTTGATTGTGGCTATTAAAAACACCATAACATCTTCATGCTTTGTTTTAAAGCTCGAAGGTCTTGCCCTTTGGAAAAAAAATGGCACTTGTCAAGTATACTATTTGGTCTAAAGTAGCTTTATTTAGATTTTTACTTTTTTAGCACAAAGCAAAGTATGAGAGGTCTGGAAGAAGAGGCTGAAAAGCTGGAGCACAGTTAGTGGAGTTTAATTGCGAATGGGTTAGTTGGGTTGGGCATAAAGCTCGCTTTTCTCTGAGTCAGCTCCAAAACCACAGCTGGGTATGAGTACACTGACAGCATGCAGAGTGGCCACACACAAGCCAGGAAGAAAACAACCTTTGGGAAGCTTAGTAAATTGTGCGGGTCGAGCAAAGAAAACAATTTCCTTCCTAGAGGAGGACCAGAACAATTGGTTTGTGTGCCCTCCAATCAGAGGAAACATGTGGGAACTCACATTTATGCTTCTACTCATATGCCAGGATTCTGTGCATTTTAAAACTCATAAATCATTCCAAGAGGAGTAACGTGGATGCTCTTCTGGGTTTATGAAGAAGAAAACCTGGCTACGTAAACCATTTTAGAGATAAGTTGATTTATGTCTTGGCAGGAAAGAGTTATGAAATTTGCTCCAGTCCCCCAACTAAATTTAATTCTGGATTTATGTTGTTCTTACAAACATTTGCCATCTGATTTAAAATGAATAGCTAACCATTTCTTTGTCAATGCCAAAAGGTGGCAGCATTTCAGCTGTAGGCAAAGGAATTTACATATTGGGATGAGAATTTTATACGTTGGGATGGCCCAGGAATTGGATGGAACAGAGTATAAAGGCACTGTATACACATCTGATCTGCTCTGTAGGTTGACTGAAGCTCTGGTAATGAACTGAAACTGATTATAAAGTACATCATTGTTGTGTGTACTGGTCTGTTAAGAAGCTCAGATGGTCTAGCAGAGGCAATACCTTTCACACAATAAAAATAACATTGTCTAAAATGTCCACTCATGTCGCCTAACCTGTACTGAGCAATCAGTCCCAGGTCTGCAATGATGCTAAGGTGCAGTTTGCTCATTACGTCCCTCTACTTCAAACATGGAGGTATTTTTAAGGAAAATAAACAAAGGGATTTAAATGCATCACCCACATTTCAGGGTGGGAGAAGAGGCAGAACTGCTGAAATTCAAAACCTGTTTTATTGTTCACACAACAGAATGTAGTATGTGATTAGTTTGCAATGCAAACTAAATCTTACAATTATTTTTGAAAGGCAGGGGTGGCGTGAGTCTGAAAAAGCTTCCAGTACTGCTGGAAATAAATTTCTTTTATCCTCTGAAAGACAGTCTATTTATCCAACTATAGGAAACCAAAGTAATCAGGGTCTCTAATTATCATCCAATTATGCAATTAGGTTGAAGTTATTAGAACAGCCTAATTACACACATACAAACTCAGTGTAGGATAGGAATGACCAAATGTAATTTTATCACATTCTCAAGATTCCCCTTTTTTAATCTGAAAAGCAAATACTGAAATGTAAGCCTGAGCAGTTGTGTTCATTTTTCCTCACCATGAAAATTCATAACAGGGTCAATAAAGAAAGGTTAACACAAAACTTTAAAAGTCTAGTTGAGCCTTTATAATCATCTCACAGCGGGGCAGATTAAACACAATAATGAGAGATCTACACGAACCTCCTCTGTCAGGCTATAGGGAAGCTATTGTATCTTACCCTATTCTGTGCTGCTCTATTCGAGCTTTTGTGTGTGTCCATCACTTGTATTTCTGTGCCTCCCTCTAGTGGAAAGAAGGGAGGGAAGGAGGCACACATGCCAGCAAAATGCACTTCATTTGACTAAGAACATTCTGTTCTTGACTTATAATTAAGATGCTGCCAGGAACCTTCATTATGAACTTTGATTTTTCAATTTAGGACTTTGCCAGAAAAATAAATCTGACTTCAGCACATACTTTCAGCTACAGTAGATTTACATATTCTATTCCATCACATATGTTGGACTGACTGCTCTGAGCTCAGACTTCTAAATACTTTGATTTTTGCATGCTCTTTCTTCTAGTAAAAACATGCTTAAGCTTAACCACAGACTCCTGCCAAAACTAATTGTTTAGCTGGGGAGATATTTTAATTTTGCAGGGGAAAAAAATAATTTTGATATTAATAAGAAAGGACTCTTGGAACCAAGTTCCTTTTAACAGAATAATGGAACATATAAATGCACTCTGTACTTTTAATTGTGGTCTTCATTCAACCACCTTCAGTATGTTCAAGATTACTTTTCTTCTGCTCTACGGGCATTTCTGAGCTTTTAAACAAACCAAAACAAACCACAACTCTGGTTCACCCTTGTAAGGAAAAAACTTCAAAGGTGACAGTCCTTTCAGGTTTTGTTTAGGAACCTTAGCAAAAGCATTAAATACAGAAATCATTGATGTTTAATAGGAAAATACGCTTGAGAGATAAAAACCCTTTGACATCCAAAGCAACTGCACAGATGTGATACACTTTTTAAACACACAGAGCAGTTAATTGTACTGTATGATTTTTGGAACTTTGTACTTCTGAAGGCAGCTTTAAAGTGCTTTGTCCCATTCATGTCACATCCCATAGAATGAATAGTGCACATGCAATGACATCTGGAGCTGGTAAATGCACGTTTTCCCCTGCTGGGAAAATGGCTATGCTTTAAAACCAACAGGGAAGTAAGATGGATGTATGGCTTTTTCTGTTATTTCTTAGAAAATCCCCACATAAAGGCCAGAGCATAACCCTATTTAAGCAGGTTCTCCTAGGAAATGATGGAATTGTAGTCTCCCCCCAGACTTGAAAGATGAGACCTCAGGTTCCACACTGGCAGGCACTAAGGTACGCAGTCTCACCTGAGTGAATCCAAGTTTGATCCGTCTTTGTTTGAAAGTCTTGGCAAACTGCTCAAGCTCCTCAAGGTCACTGGGCTCCTCCAAGCTGGGAGTGTCGATTCGCTTTGGTGTTGACTGGCTCTGTGGAAGTGGCTGAATGGGGGTCGCTGCTATTGTGCGTGTTGGGGTTGCTGGCTATTGAGACAGCAAGGGAAAGATGAAGATCAGACTTAAGAGGACAACCAACAGAAATTAAATTCCTAAAAGGTATGTGATGTTCTTGTGAGAGGGGTCAGTGAACTGGACATTTTCTGCAATCGGGAAGTTCCTCCAATTTATTAATGTTCCTCTCCAGAACAAGCAAACACAATCCAGAAAACTACAATAGTATGACAGGCTTTTAAAGGTTCTGTCATAACCAGTTAAAGAAAAGTAAGAGATATTCAAAGGTAACCAACAACTTTCACTTGCTGCTCAAAGAAAGGCTGAACACACTCTACTTGATATAGTTACATCACTTATAGATACCTTGGCATCCATGCCCTTTAAAAATTTTAAAATTGAATCTACTGGTCTTGTGAGGTGGCAGATTGTCATCAGCCCAAAAGATTCAAATCTCCTATTTAATCCTAGAAGAGTGAGCACGCACAGATGTAACAAGCATGGCAAGTTTCTCAATGCCATCTCTTGTGACTGACTCAGCTCTTCAGGAAGAAAAAACTAGATTTACCTCTAACCCTTCCATCAGTAGTTGCAACAATAAAATGAACATACTGGTGATAAATTAAGCAAAGGCATTCTGCAGAAAATGATTCATTTTAGGTCACACTTTTCTTCTATATAAAGGCTAATTTTCTAGAAAGTCCATGGAAGGTTCACTATTCCTAAACACTGGCATATTAAAACATTTTGGAATGCAGCTACAGTAAATATCTGAAAAAACATTAGCATCTTGGAAAATGTTCACAGGTGAACAACATATATTTAGATCTGGTATTGCACAGTTCAGGCTTTAAGTGCATCAAGAACACTGGAAAAATGTTTTGAGTGCATAGCTCTACCTCCTTACATGCTGAGATGCAGAAATAAATCATTTACTCCAGTTAAAATTCTAGTCAGTTTAGCTGTGGTTCTTCAGTAAAGGTGATTTCATGCCCCTGTGTCCTACACCCAGCTCTGAAACTCTGGTCTCCTTCAGGGCAAATAAGAACAGCCTCATGTCCAGGCCGCCCTAGAGTATTATGCAAAGTCTATGCAAAGGTTCTGAAAAGGCTCTTCTAAAAGGCTCTTTTGTATTCTACATATAAAAATATGCAGGCCATATAGCTCAGTCTTTACCTAACTCCTCATGTTGTTTTTCTCCTGGGTTAGTTGCACTGTTTTGCAGTGCACTGCAGATGGTAGGGGGAGGTCAAGATCTATAATTCCATTACTTATAAAATAATGTAATAATATATGATCTTTCTAGGATTGCAGATATATGTGTCACACTTACAGGTTTTTAATATTTTTTAATTTACATTAATCATAGTGGGTAATTACTGCAATATGTCTTCACTGATTTCACCCACTTTACATAATTTATTCTTTCTTAGTAGTTTTAATTTATTTTTTTTTTAATCCAGGAATAATCCTTTGTGAGGAACCATGCTGCTAGCTGAGGTATGAACTAGAGGTGGGACAAATTCCATTTTCCACATGGTGCACGAAAAATACTAGAGGTGGTATAATAGAAAATGTAGTTTTCAAAGACTCTGATAGACTCAGGCACCTTATTGCAGACTAGAAAATTCTTATATGTAACCGAGGTGGCAGGAAGATAC
The DNA here is from genome assembly GCA_008694505.1 of Cyanoderma ruficeps. Classification (NCBI taxonomy): domain Eukaryota; kingdom Metazoa; phylum Chordata; class Aves; order Passeriformes; family Timaliidae; genus Cyanoderma; species Cyanoderma ruficeps. The sequence goes on from VZDJ01006092.1 coordinate 2,449,363, forward strand.
TGTGTGATATTACACGGTATTTGAGAAACAGCATGCAGCCATGAAACTAAACTGTACAGTAAAACCCAGAGCCAAGCACAACTAAATTTACAGGCACATGCAACCTTAAAATTGCTTTTCTTATAGTCTGAAAACTTAATCACAGAACTCTAATATTTTAATATACATCTATCAGAATATTCGAATATTTCATTTTTAACAATCTCTTCAGTTTCACAGATGGTAACTGGTAAGACTGGTAATGACTTAGCAGTGATTGCAAAATAACTACACTAAAAAAAAGATAGATTACCACTGCAATCTTCAGAAAGAGACTTGTCAGTAATCCCCTTTTGGAGCTTTTGAGGGAGCTCACACCTTCACTCCTCTGAATTTCCAAGAAAACCTTATAGGAAATCAAATGATGCTTTAGTGCCATTAACTCAATGTATCAATCATGAAAATTTCCAGCCAAAAACCCACTTTAGAACGTTAAAGCCTGGAAAGAGGCACATTGGGGTGGGAGCTACAAACCTGAACTATCTAGAAAGACAAATCCACTATTATAGCTACAACATCTGTTCAGGTAACTAATACAAAAGGGTCCATTCACTTGGCATAGTTTAAATCCCCTCAAAGCAAGTCATGAAGTGTAGGAAAAAGCCTGACCTGCGAGGCAAGGGTGATGCTTGGCTGAGACTGCAGGAGGTTGGCTTGGCTTTGCTGAGGTAGTTGCGTTAAGAGATTCTGCGCTTGCAGGAGACCTGGAGAGAGAAAAGCGTGCGTTTGGTTTGTCGTTCAAAACCACTGAAACATGAAATGAGGTAAAACAAGGCTCTTGCCAAATGATGGAAAGTTAAAAAAGAATTTGAGATGTGAGCTTTCGTTTCATCCTTGCACAGATATGTTTGGGAGTTTTCAGCCCAAAATCCCCTTGCATTTCCCTAAAGTGTAAGTGGTGATGGAAAGGTAAGGGGAAGAAGCGTGTAAGTCTCCTCTGCAGAAAGAGTTGGTAATGATCTAGCTCATCCCAGCTCTGTGTGCAGGAAATATTTACTGCCCCTTTCATCATGCGCAGTTTGGATACTCCTCTTCTGGTAACCAAGAGCTGATCAAGAATTGCAGAGTGATAAAAAAATACTGAGCACTAATGAGATCAAATTCAACAACTGAATACTGATCAAACCCCCAAATTTGGCTCCTTGACCACCCTCCTTCCTCTCCAAACCACCCAATGCCAGCTGCCTAACAAGGAGGAAGCTTTCTGGCAGACTTAAGCAGACCACATCAGAAGACACAACGAGCCCAGACAACTGCCTCCCTGGGTCAAATAAAGTAGGAATCTCTTGGAAAAGTAATTGGAATTAAAGTTTAGGTAAGATACTGAACACTGCTTGATTTTAACAGATAGAATCAACACTACACTGAATATAGGAAAACCCTGCTACTATGAAAAGGTGACAACATCAAAGAACAGTTGCAACTGATAGAACCAATATGCATAATATGCTGTCAATCTATGAATAAATTCCCTTACAGTTTATTAGATCTCTGAGCAAATTGAGATACATGTCTGCACCTAAATATTTTGACTAGAAGCTATTTTTTTTTTGCATTTCTAATGCAAAAATGTATCTATTTTTAAGGGACAGAATCTTGACAAAAATATACCTACAGTTAGTCAAATCCCTCGATTTTACTGTGAAAAATATTAACTGTTATTTTTAGGTACCTCCTGGCTACAACTGCCAATTTCCACTATAATAATTAGAGAACCCGACTAATTAAACTTACACTTCAATATACCTAGCCCCTAAAACCAGGGGGGAACAACAGATGGATAGGCTGCTATGCCACCATCAGACTATGTACCACTTAAATTCAGCATCATCAGCTGTCTGATCTACCTCTTAGCAGAATAAAGGCAGGGGAAACAGAATTCAGGACTTGATAAATACTGAGTGAGGAATTTGATGTTTTATGTGAGGCTAAGGCCACAAGAGACATGGAAAGAGGGATTACCATGGTTGAGAAGGAGAAAACATATCCTCAGTAAAGGATACACAAGCACAGAAGAACTATCATCTGACAGCAATACTTGGTTTTTGTTTAACAAAGAGCTGAATATGTATTTTAAACAGAATGTGTTGGTATCAAGATGCTCAGGACCTACAGAATGCAGCCAGCTGCTTATGTAACATAATAACATAGCACAGCCAACGATGTAAATTTGCTTTGCACTACATAATCAACGTGTTCCAGCTGTGTTTTTGAAAAGCCACAGTGAGGGAACAGAGCTGCTCAAGGAACTTTCAAGACTACAGCTACACATTGCTTTCTACAATGCAAATATTTGTTCACTTGAAAGATGATTTTAGCTGCCCAAATCTAAATATGAATTAGTAAACAGTCACCTCTAAGTGCAGAGTTTTTGACCTTGGTTCAGTGATAGTGAATTTTAAACTGACAGCTTGAAAGAGAAAGGGGCAAACCCATCACACTGTCACTACGGAGTGGCTGACCAACAATGAAACAAAAACCAGGCAGCTGACAGTGACGACACTGGGTTCTAGTCCACTGGTAACAACATCGATTACAAGTTACTGATTTGTTTTATGACTGCAATCAGAGTAATTAGGACTGGCCTTTTGTGACTTTTTGTCGCCAGAGAAATCCCAGAGGATGTTTTTCTGGCATTAACAATTTTGCTAAAGAGCACAAGATGACTACACTCTTCCTAATTTTATTCTCTCTCACATGGTCTGAAGTAATTATCATGGAATTATTGGTAAAAAATAACCTGAACACATTTAATCTACTCTGTTTTTAAATAATTTTATCCTATGTAAGAGGTGCTGACACAAGGTGTCACAGGCAGAAACTGGAGACAGAACAAGTCAGTTCAACCTGCAGCTGACTGAAGCAATGATCAGGAGATGCAGAACACAGCTGGATTGTTCTGGCAATGTCTCTCCCCTCCTGATCACAGCCTTTTCAGGCAGGTGCCATGCACACATTTTGGGCATTCCTTGGCTCTCATGGGTGGGCAGCTGCAGTTGTGCTCTTTTCCGACATGACTTGAACAAGTCCAAGCTTCTCCTTCATTTCTTTTCTGAGACGAAATCACTGAGGTCCAAAATAACTTCAGTGACTCAATTTACAGAGTGCATAGCATTGCCTTTTCTAAGTAAACCCACATCTTTTAGGCACCTGCTGCGATCCTGGCATTTCAAACACTGCTGTTTCCTTAGAGACTCACACTGGCACCAGAACTGCTTAACATCTTTATTACCAAGAAGGCTGATGGGACAAAATACAGTCTCAGCAGGTCTGTGGACAATACCAAAGCTGGGGAAGTGGTCAACAGGCCAGAAGCCAGGGTCTAGACTAGCTGGACAAATGAAACCTCATGAAGATCGATGCAGGAAAATACAACGTTCTGCAAGAGGGCTGGAATAGCCCTGTGCAGCAATACAGGGTGGGCACTGGCTGGCTGGAATGCAGTCCCACAAGAATAAGTCCTGGGGGTCCTTGAGGACAACCTGATGAACATGAACTGGCAGGGTGCCCTTCCAAGACACCCAACCACCTCCTGGGCTGTACTCAGGGCGAGCAGGAGGAGTGCAGCAAGCAGGTCAAAGGCTGTGCTTCTCCCTCCCTTCATTTGGCACCTGTGGCACCACAGCTGGGATCCTGTGGTCTGCCTTGGATTTCCCAGTACAAGGCACAGGGCCATCCTGGATTTTGGACATCCAAGGCCCACCAGGGGGGCTAACAGGCTGGAACAGGTAAGTGAGCTGTTTTTTTCAGCCTGATGAGAAGACTAAGGTGAGAGATCCTACTGCTTTCTTCAGAGACAGAAATGGGCTCTGCTCAAGGGTACACTGTAATGATATGCAAGGGATATCGGAGCATGGCAGACTCCAACTAGATATAGGAATTTTATTTTTTTTTTAACATGACAGCAGTCAACTCTTGGGGCAGGTACTTGAAAATGTTTCAGAAACTCCATTCTTGGACATGTTCAATTCAACTGGCTGAGGTGCTGAATAGCTGCTGTAATTGGACCTCTTTTGAACAATTTTACCTGGTCTCTAGAGATCCCTTCCAACCCACATGATTTTTTTGAACCTATAAAAGCTGCTATTGTACTTGTATACTTTACAGAGGTTGTATTCCCAACCCTCTGCCCTGGGTTTTAAGAGCCCAGTGGTATTATTGCATTGAATATGGCACACAAATCACCCATGTGGCACTCTAAAATAATGGCTGCATGGAGGCAGATAAGGATCTATGCAGAAGTATGATCGTTTAGAGGCCTTTCATTATTTTTTTAATAGTCATAGTAAATATATCTATCATCATTCAGGATTTCTCCTGTAATGTCTAAGAGTAGCATGAATAATGCTCCAAGCCAAAAAACTCTTCCTGCCAGCCAAGAGTCCCCTAGGACTGATCCGGGGTTCAGTTCTATCTAAAATTAAACAAAAGATAAAACAAACATTCAAGCACAGACTTTTTCAGCATAATTTTAAAAAAGTTGGCCCAGAAGCATAATGCATAATTCATCCCAAACTGATCTCCCAAAAGAGTGAATTTTTTCATGTAAGAACTTGACTGCTTTATCTCTGCCAAAGCTGTTCATCCTCTCACTGGAAGTCAGCTTGCAAGACAAAGCCATTATGACTTCCACATGAGTGAGGTCTCAAAGTCTGCATGACATGTATGAAAGAAGAAAACAGGACTGGATTTGGCCCAGGCAACTTGAAAAAAAAACAAACAACACCAAACCATAAAGACAGTCTTTAATAATAAACAGTATTAACTTGAGACTAGGTAGACACAGTTTCAATGTTTATAGCAAATTAGTAGCTTGTCCTCCACATTTGCTCTTCTGGATATTTTCTTTGTGAGTACTACTTCTAAATGTCATTGTGATACAGTCTTTGCTTAGATCTTAACAACTTCTATTTGCAAGATTAATTTGATTAATTTATATTAAATGTAGCACCACTTCCCCTCCATTCAGATTCTTACTGATACGATTTGTATTAGCAATATCTCATGAAAAAAAAAGGTGAACAGTCACCTGATGAGGGTAATATTTTTAAGAAGCGGCTCTAATTGTAGTAAGGGATGTAAAATTGATTATTTTAGAGACAGCTCTATTAGATACAAGAACAGATACAAGAGGTATAAAGACATTACAAGGTGTTACATTCCTGCCGGTGACTTCAACAATAATATGAACAACAGCTGCGCTGAATAAGAAAACATTTCAAATTTCTATTTCCATTCAGTCTTCTGCATATCTGCTGAGGCTTGAAACAATTCTTTCAGTTATGATGTCACCAATTACCAGCCATGAAAAATGGGAACTTTAAAATTTATTTCATATAAGCCCCAAAATAGTCAGAAATCGTGAGGAAAAGGAAGGTGACTACATTAGACATATGGCAGTGGATTGATAGGGAAAATTTCCTCTCTGCTGCTGGGAGCTATAATGTGCGTGTTGCAGAAAGATAGTAGAATAACATCCTGATTACTGATTAATATTTTAGGTATTGAATTTCCTAAATTTCTTCAAAAGTTGGATCTCAGCTCACAATGTTCAACCCCTTCAAGAATCTAAATACAACTGCTGACGACTGCATTTCTCTGTACCCCTTCGCCTCCTCAAGTAAAACATTTTTCTTCACCAAATGTTTACATCTTCTACAATCTTGTTCAGATACACTATTCTTCACTTATTTCCCTCAAAACTCTTCTCGTCCAAAAACAGTGTTTCTCATTTACATGACTACATGGCATACACAAAATATGTGGCATAGTCTGTAAAGCAAGAAATTTCTTCCAGAATACATTATCTACACACAAATCTGAATTTTTATGTTCGTTAATAAGTGCGTACATATATAAAGCTCCATGCAGTACCAATGAAGCATAAAAAAAAAAAAAAGAATGCCATTGGTTTTGAAGAAAACTCTATGCTAGTTTCTTCAGAATATTTATTATTTTATGAAGTTGACTAATGGAGCAATAGGACAAGAACAACATGGAAAAGTCAGCTGCAAGAGCAAATAACAAAATAAAAATACACACTTTCTCAATCTTTCTCATAAATAATAATGCACTGTTTGAGATCTAACAATAACCATGAAATACTGCAAAAAAAACATATCAAAAAGTGATATAAGGGGTATTATGACATACATGTTGCTTTATCATTGAGTGCTCATGAAGAAAATGAGATCTATTCAAGCATTTCAGTTTGGAAGGTTGTCGCACACTAATGGCCTATGGTCAGAATTCAACATATAAATCTTCCTACATTTTTGAGCTATTCAGTTGTCCAGGCTGCACATTACCAGTAAAACATGATGTCTCTACCTACACTGTGTCACTGATGACAGCAATATGCAGGTCTTAAATTGTAGTGAAGAAATAATTTTGCAGAGATGGCCTGTGGAAAAGGTACTATGAAAATCTCATCCAATACTTATTCTACTTCAGGAGATTTTAAACAAACAAGAAAGCCTTGCTTCCCTTCCATAATGCCAACAACTCATTCTGGGGGACCAATACAATTTGCTTCTCTTAGTTCTCCTTTTTGTAAAACATCTTCAAAGGTATTTTAGAAAACCAGCAGAATTTAGCTGAAACATGTAGGCAGACATCAATACCATTGAGTTTTTCAAAACAATGCTTTTGTGCTTGTTGTTTTCTTAAAAGAATTTATTAGGAAAAAAACCAAGCACCTGTTTTAAAGAATTCTTGAACTATATTTTAGTGGTTTGATTTCTTCTAGTACAGTAGGTTAAGTTTACAAGTTCTGCTTCATTTTAAGACAGCAATACATCACTAAATGCTTCCATGAATTGCCCTTTAGCCATTTTCTACCAGTGCTTGTATTAAATCCCTCCTAAATCAAGTCCTATTAAAAGGAAGGTAATTTTGACTAACCCTTTATTCAAATGTGAGGGCATTCAGACAGGAAGAGCCCTTCAGCGTAATGGAAAGCCAGTTCTATCCAAATCATAGTATGTAAGAAGGAATGATGCATGAAAAAATTGAAAGGAACAGAAGAAAATGAGGTGCAAAGAGCTGCTTTATAGGACAGCCAAGCTCTGCAGGACTCTTCAAGCATAACAGGATTTGCCTTCTGAGCAAGAATCTTTGGATTACCAGACCTGAACAAGTCAGTAGAGTTCATGCAGGAGAGAAAAGGGGGTAAAAAAGGCCATTGGAGTATATCAGCATAAGAAGCCATGGCTAAATGCAGTTTTCCGTGGGCATCAACAAATGGGGTGCAATCAGCACCGTGAGGCACTGCAGCCTGGACACATCACTCCTCAGAACAAAGCTGCTCTACAACAACTTCACTGCTCTGACACAGCACCACCTACCACTGCCCTGTCTGTCCTTGGCATGTAAGTCATACCCACTGCATTGCCAAAATATTATTATAAGAGCTGTTACACAATTCCAGCGTTCTACCTCTTTTCCCAAGGCGTTAATTATTATTTCAGTTTATGACAAAATTCATTGTACCCTCTTTAGGCATAAGCACTTTTCCAAACTCCCAAAAGGACTTTTGATTTTGTAATCTTTTTACCAGTCTGTCCTGCTTTTGACTGAGATAGAGTCAATTTTCTTCTTAATAGCCGATACAACACTGTGATTTGCATTTTGGATGAAAATAATGTTGATAGCACATATGTTTCAGTTATTGCCAAGCAGTATTTAGAGTCAAGGAGTTTTCAGCTTCTCACACATCCCATCAGCAAGCAGGCTGGGAGACACAAGGAGCTGGGAGAGGACAGAGCCATGACAACTGACCCAAACTGGCCCAAGGGATATTCCACACCACGTGGTCTCATACTCCTGGATATAAACCCAGGGGGGAAAAGCTGGCTGGGAGCCACTGCCTGGGAGAAGGCTGGGCATTCTGTCATCCATCCTGTCATTCCCAAAAAAAATCCTGGATTTTTTTTTAATTTTGGGAGATTTTTAGGGATTTTTTGGGGGGTTTTCATGGGATTCCAGGTGCTCAAAGGGTTCCAGGTGAGGCCATTCCCAAAGAATTCCCAATCCCTGAGATATTCCCAGGTATGAACCACCTGAGTTTCACTTTCTCCCCTAAAAAACGCTGTGTATGATTTGCTTTTGTGTGTGGCAAGGAGCACTTACCCTGCTGCCCCTGCGGCGTTTGTGAGATGATGAACTGTGCTGGCTGCAAGTTGGTTGTTGGATGCACCAACACAAACTGTTGCAGGTTGAGATTCTGCTGCTGAAGCTGCTGCAAGTGCTGCAAATCCTTAAGGAAACGGGAAGGGGGGAAAAAAAAAACGGAGAAAGAACAAAAAAAGAAAAAAAAATGGGAAAAAAGAAAAAAAAAGAAAAAAGAAGAAAGAAAAAAAAGAGTGGACAAAAAAAAGGAAAGAAAAGAAAAAAGAGAAGAAAGATCGATGTGTTAGACATTTAAGCCAGCAATGACTCCCAATATAAAAATTCCTATCAGCCAGCTACATTCTGACGTATAGAGATAAAACTGGATGTCAAACACAGCAGAAATCCTGCTACTGAATATCCTTTGGAATGGCAATTTGAATTTCACTCTCGTTCATAAAACCGAAGTTATTTACTAAATAACCCAGCAAAGTATATCCAGAACTGTTCTGCTTTAAAATCAAAACAAACAAACAAATCAATCTCCCTTTCCCCCAAATTCAGGAGTTTTCAAATACATTAGACTTATCAGCAGAAAGATCTCTCAAACTTATTTTTTGAGGATGGAACTCTGCTACAAATCAAGCATATTAGCTGGGAGCTATTTTTTTTTGTAACAATGGTATGCAATTGCCACTTAAATCAACAACAGGAAAGCAAAATATTACAGATTCCTTGTTTGCACTCTAGTTGTTCAGTTCAAATTTCAGAAAGTAGCTAACTGAATTAGTAAATATGTTTGGTTTGTTCTGAAACAAATTACAATAAGCTTAATAGGTATGAGTATAATGAAAGGTTAAAAGGAATAATCCAAAACACTGCATTACTGTAGAACCCTACTTTTATGCATTTAAACCATTCAGGACTATTAATTTTCTATAATTAAATGACAGGTCTCAATGTAAAATGTTAATCTCTGAGAAACTGAGTTTTCAAGAAAAATGCTTCAACTTGACATTTAGCTGGAGAATAAAAACATAGAGAACTGCTTAAAAATATTGTTCCCTCTAACTAGCCTTTTTCTTTTAATCTCCAAACAGGACAATAACAAGAGCAACTGAAATTTAAAAAACACCCTGTGAAGTAAGCCAACATAACAGTGGTAATCCAGGAAAACTATCTAAACACGCTTCAGATCTTTCCATTTTTCCAGGAAGAATCTCTTTCAAAATACTCACCAAACAGGTAGAAAAAAGCCTGAATAAGGCTCGCAACCTCCCATTACACAAACCAAACCAAGCAGACAAGAAGACTCCCCCAAAGCTCAGTTTCAGGGAAGTTATTCAGGTCCCTGTTTGCAGAGGAATCGTGTTCAGGTGCAGCGGTGCCAGAAACAGTGCCCGGTGTGTCTGCTTGGAGCTGCTCATCTTCACACAGCCCCAAACACATTTGAGTTCAAGTGAACCAGAGTAACAAAGAGCTGCTCCTTAAGCTGCTCCTTGGAGTGATGCAGGTTACTGAGCACTCCCACAACCCACAGAGGATAGGACAGGCCATTCAGTGCCAGCAGTGGATTTGGAGGTGAGAAGTCAAGACAGACTGACAAGGAGAACTTCTTTCTTACACAATGCTGTTACCCGTGACCTTACATTATTTTAAATCTGTTAAAACTGTAACTTGAAAGTTGCAACAATCTCCTTCTGGAGATGAGGGGTGGGGAATGTCAGAAAGGAAGACTAGGCAGGGGAAAAAATAGGGAGTCCACTGATTTATGAGACCATAGACAGGCATTATAAGAAAACGACTACTTAACCTGCATTACACAGACACTGGCCATCAATCACTTGGGCTACTTAGCCCTGTTAAGTCAAAAGCGTGCAGTGTAATAATATGGTAGACAGACACCAGATGGATTGATCAAGAATGCTCTTTAAAAAATGGAAACTTCCATTTTATAAGAGAATGGTAAAATCTTAAAAAGTGCCCATGAACAAAATGTGGTTTTAAAGTCAACAGTATTGTTTGCTTTCAGAAAATTGCAGAAATAATGCAACCATTCCTATGAAATCAAGGTAAATTTCCATCTTGAAAGAGAGAAATAACTGCTCCAGTTCCACCCTGGAATTCCATGTTTCTTATGACTTCATATCCTAATTTCACATTGGTCAGAATTGCTACCGAAACTTCTTCTTGAGCTCAACATGCCATGGATCTCCACTCATTAATTCACTGATTTTCAATGCTCAACTGGTTACCTCTGCAGATTGTGCTGACCCCCCAGCCCAGAGGGGGCTCATACTGGATGTGAGGATTGGATGCAGAGTTGAAAACAGAAATGGAAAGAGCTGGGCAAGCTGACTCAGGTTGTGAACACTGGGCGGAAGGAAAGGAAAGGAAATAAAGAGAGGCTGCAAGATGAAAACAGAGGCAGACAAGAAAAAAACAGGAACACAAAAGGAAGAGTTGGGAAGACACCGTAGGAGAAAAAAAGTATCAATGGCAAAACAGATAGGTTAAGGACCTCTCCCCATCAAAAGCAAACAAATGAAATCACCCCAGATGACCAAGCAGATCTCATATGATTTGAAGCACCCCCACAGGAGATGGAGTTACATACAAGAAAGAATACAAAGAAACAGTGGCAGTGTATCTGTAAGATCAAAGGAGGAGAGCTTTTTGTTTAAGACTATAGTATTCATAACACTGGCTACCCAGCTAAGACATGACAGCTCTTATCATCAGGCTCTTACACTTTAATATGAGAAAACTGTTTTTAAATTGAGGCCTCAGGGATAACTGATATAAGCAATCTTATTCTCTGCATCTGCCTTGGTAAATGGTATGTTGGCTAAGTCTTGTTTAAATACAGAAATATAATTCTGCAACGCAAAATGAAAATGATGCCTCCAAGGCTAATCACTCCTAAATAACCCTACCAGCCCCTCAAATGCATTTGAAATCCAACTTTATTTCCACCTTGGGAAAGTTTTATTATTTAGTTAATTATACCATTACAATAAATCTCCCAATAGCAACCACACGAACAAACCTGACACTGTTTTCCTATACTGATCTTTTTTTCCTGAGTGTTAAAATCTGTATGCTAGCACACAGAGAGATGGAAAGACTTTCAGGGAGACATGCATGTCTTCTAGTGCTGCCTAGCAATTTAGAAAGATCAAAACAATCCAAATCCTACCCCAGCAGAATAATCTCTCAAGTGCTATGCTGTGCAGAAGATTTTTTTTTTTTACATAATCTAAATTTCTAAATTCAATGCCATTATTTCCAATTACAGCTTCAGCCCAAACTAAAGCACCTGTGTCATTTTGAGATTTACATCACAGAAATACAGAGCATAGATCCTGAAAATAAGGAACTTTATAAAGAACCCCAAAAGTTGATACACAACTTGTTTAGTGTCAATCCAGGAGCAGCATGAGCTCCTCACCAGGCTGCTGCAGCAGATACCTTATGCGAACTGCAGTGCACATTAAAGGAGACATGCTTTTGCAATTAGTTAATTGAAATAAATATGGTAATCCCCCTGCTGCAGAGATCTGCCAGTTAATCAATTATTCAAAAATCATCAATTAAAACAAACATTCAGCTATTTGTATAATCAGCTATGTGTTTACAATAGCAACACAAACAAAGCTGAGCACTGTTTGCAAATCCTTGCCAGGATGGATCAAAAAGCATAGTGCTATCTACTTATGAACCTAGATGGTAGATGTTTTCCATAAGCACCTCAAATTATGTCCAACACCTGCACAATTTATGCCCTGCACTTTCATCATAAGGAGCAGCCAAAAGATTCAACTAAGCTCATTTATGTATCAAAATAACCTATCCTAAAAGACATTAATTGTAAAGGCAAACATCTAAGTAATTAGAAACGTCAGAAAACAAGTACAACTTTAATTTGTTCTGCACGTGGCAACTACATGATCACATGCTGTTCTGCAGAGAGCTTTTAGCTCACTCATGTGCACAAATCAGACAATGCTGCCTTCAGAAACTCTTATTTGACAGCACATGCCTGATCTTTTCAACTCCTCTCAAACACTTCTCTGCAGATTTTCCAAGTTCTGGAGAAAAAGCCAGTATAAAACTAGTAATTGTAAATGCTTTACACATTTTCAGAGCTTCGCACTGAGGTGGGAGAGCAGGATTAGAAACATCTCACACATGCATTACATTGGTATCCACTGCTTTGGGGGCCTATTTAACAAACCTAAGGCCAGACAGTTCAAGGTACAGATTTTGTTGATAGGAAATGCTAGGCCACTACACTTCACTGAAGCAGACCTCTCTATCTTAAGCTGCACACCTGGAAGAGGAGAGGCACACACCTGTGGATTGCTTACACATATGTTGAAAGACTCACATCCCATCAATGGGAACTGTGACAGGTGCATGGAAAGATGTCAGAAGCTACAACCAACAACTTCCTTGACAAAGACATCCCCCATTCTCTTCTTGAAATCTATCTGTATTATTGCCTACAGACAGTCTTAACAAAATTAAGACATGATCTTGAGAATTACAAGTTTCCTTGAATGCTACATCCTTCAGTCATCTCCACATCATGCCAGTGAAGTGGAATCCTTTGCTAAAAAACGTTTTATTTGGTGATGTGACTTCTCACAGTGCAACAAGAGCTTCAGTGGGAGGAATCTCATCAACACAGCAACATCAGCATCAGCCTTTTATAAACAGGCTGGCACCACTCTGGCCTCTCTAAGGACAGCCATAGAGATCAGAACTTCTAGACCAACATCACAAAAGTTTGTCACTTCAGCTAATGAAAACCTGATAGCACAGCCAGGCTGTTATTCAGCTAGTGGACCCATACAGCAAAGGACTGAACATTGACCACTGGACTTCACAGACAATTGCAACATTTCCATTCCTGTCCTTAATCACATCTCATGTTCACTTTGTAGACACTTCATCCCAGTTGAATGCAAGAGAAAATAGCTTGAACAGAAAGCATCAGACAGTCTTAAAGAACTTACTTGTTCTATGAAGCAGCAACTTTGAAGATCACATACCCCACACACTTTGCACAGCTAGACTAATAAAACTGATACTATGTACCAAGAACTTTAATTTATGGAAAGATGGACCTCAGCATGAGCAAGACAGTCACCTATTCATAGTACTCAAGATGTCTAAGCTGCACATTTGATTATCCTTGTCCACAAGTCTAAGGGTTTTCCACACTACATACACTAAGCACAGAGTTAGTGCCACTGCCATCTCCACACTGAATTAAGCCAGTCCTGGGAGGCCCAGGAGATTCCTTACTGCTTCTAGTAAGCAGAACATCCACAGCGAGCAGTTCTTCAGAACTGACAAGTCTTTAGTACCAGATCATGAGACTGGACAGATTCCAACACCAGACTCATTCTCCAAGTTTTTCTCCAGACACACAGGAGTGCCCACTCTTTGTCACTGAACTCCCAGCATTAAACACCAAGCCAAAATAGCACACAAATGGGTCAAGTCAAACTGCCGTTCTTCAGCTCTATCATTTTGCTTCTAACAAGCACCATTTGGGTCTGACAAGCATCCTTTTTGAAACACAGGCATCACTTCCCATCCACACAGGTCTCGACAAGTGCAATTCCTGTGGGCATCTTACCATACCCTTTTTTCTCCTTTCTCGCGCTAATTACGGGGAGGAAAATTCAGAAAACACAGCATCTACTCAGATTCTGGTACAAACTCAGAAGCCCAGTGGAACCGAGGAACAGCTGCCACACATTCCTTGCTAAGACTACCAAACTTCAACCTCATCATCCAAAGACGCACGAGGAAAAGACTAACAATTCTCCAGGACTCTACAAACTCGCCTTGAGCGAGGAGCGACCAACAAATTTCATTCGAATGGTGCAATCAGTCAAAAACCTCTGTCGTTTTCCACCCTCTCAAGCCTCAAGGCTCACCTGTGCAATCTGTATTGGCTGAGATAGAGGGATCTGCGTCATCGGCGTCGCAGCAGAGGCCGAGATGGTGGCACCAGCAGCGCTGTGCTGCTGACTGGCTGAGTGCTGCACTGCAGCCGCCAGCAACTGGGCCTGCGCCTGTTGGAGCAATAACTGTTGCTGGGCTGGCGTCAACGTGAGCTATAAACAATTAGAAAACACAGCCATTAATAATGGGAAGAGCCACTTCAGCTACAAAGTCATTAGACAGCTCAGTACTAGTTATGTTAACCAGGCAACCCTAGGGCTACTCCACTGACTGGCCAAGGACAGCTGCCTACTCAACACGGTGTGGGAAGCAACATACCACAGGCCTGACACAAACCAAACCGCACCACCACCAACATTTGCACTTACTGGAACCTACACAACCTAACTCTGCTCCTAAGTTTCCCTCACAACTCTAGCAGCAGTTTCAGGGAAAAAGCAATTAAGTAGCAAGCAAAAGAAAAGAATCAGTATTGCCAGGATTTGAAAGGAAATTTACACCCAGCAGAACAGCAAGTGATTAGCCAGATGAATGTGAAGCAGGAATGCTGGCTATGGCTACTGAACAAACTGATAACGCCCCAGCTGCTTCACATTAGCATGAATCCCTGCCATATTCCATCATTTTCATTATGCCCTAAGATATAAGTAAAGAACATGAGCTCCATTTGTTTCTCTCCAAGTCTCCCCATCTGCCCCCNTTTTTTTGTAATAGAATAGAGTTGGCAACTTTACATCCCTTCCCTTTCCCAAACACACATTATCTCTGTGGAACAGGTGGCAGCAGTCTCTCCTTTACATGTAAATGAATCTTGATGCCCATATTTACTACAACTCGTATCTGCACAGGCCTGGAGTTTTGAATGTTTCACTATAGCAGACAGTCATGAATTAAAACAAACCAGTATTTTCTGAGAATACAAAAAATAATAAAATATGCCAGGTTTTAACAACACATCGAAACAATCTCACTTCTACAAGTTTCAATGCTTAACTGAAAACTAAATAGGATGTTTATTCACATACTAACATAGGAGAAGATTTCAATTGTTCAATTGAAGAACAATTGAGCCTGAGATTAAGAAGTCATTTCATGCAAGTGTAGGGATGATCTAACCTAACACTTCAAATCATAAATATATTGTTGGAGCAACTGCCCTAAGCTTATTAACACACAAACTCTTATACTGCAAAGCTGATTATGTGGAAGCAAATTTTTTAACCAGCCCATTCACAAAACTTGCTCTTTTTTGATACAACTGAAAGCCTTTACAACAGCTCAGACACACCAGAAAGTCTAAAACAACAGCTATCCCATATTTACTTCCAAAGCTTTGCAATTAAAAACCCTTCAAAATCAGTAGGCTAAAACAAAAGGGTTCAATAGGCTTAAGGAAAGTACTAATAGTTACTTAAAAAGAAACGTTTTAGAGAAGAGGAAAAATTAACAATTCCATAACTTTTGTTCTTCACCCAGCTATAAGATTCAGTCTTGTTCTCGCATGCCTCATTTTAATCTTGAAAAAAAAAATTCCTCTTTATGACATCAGTGACTGTCTCATTTGTAACCGTTGTAAAACAACAGATTTTAATTTCCTCGCAGAGTCAAAAGGGATACTGAGAACAGAGAGAAAGAATTCTTTATTCTTGTTGTTTGGAAGCAAATACTTAGCGACAAACCCCAAATATTACAGTCTGCTTATTTTTTCTAGGAAAATATTTCCTGTTGCCACTTGCACAGAAGTTCCTCCCTAGGCTAAAGGAAGTTGCAGTGCCCCTCAGTGACAGCTGCGTGGGACTGCAGCATCCCTGGGTCACTCTTACCCCGGTGATCTGTCCTCCGGCCAGCATGAGCTGGGTCTGGGGTATGGCCGCCTGCACTGAAGGCTGCTGGGAAGGCTGGCTTGGCTGCTGAGAGTCCCCAGATTCTTCATTAGATTTAGACTAGTCAAAAAAAAATACAACTCTTTATAGTGTAAAACAGATGTTAATGTATAACGCTGCTATCTCAACACTGCACAATAAAAATCTTTCATCTGCATACAAAAAGCCCTTGGGTTTATTTTAAGGGTGTGTTTAAGCAATGGCTCTGTGTGCCCACCATCTCAGCTATGATTGCTCAAACACGTCTGTAGGTAATGCAGTTTAAACAAAACAAAGAGACTCTCTGGTCTCCTGTAACTCTCTGACATTATTTTCAGGTCTCACTTCATTTTACACCATGCAACTGAAGCTGATGCTACCTTTCACCATGAAGAAAGAGAAGGTTGTTAAAATTATTCATTGCCTAAAATCCTGAACAATGGAACGAGGGAAAGGAGATTGTGTTTCCATTTTCTCTATCTCCATCCTGTACCTCTAAGTCATCATACTGTTGGCTTATGCAGAACCTCTCTGAAAAATCCTCAACCTACAGCAACCTGTTTCTCAACATACAGCAAAATGTATAATATATACAGTCCTTTTAAACACTCAAAGCATTTATTTAATTGAATACTGCTTTATTTTAAAAGACTCAAGTTTATTTTGATTTATTTTTGTGGTTTGGTTGTTTGTTTTTTTAAACAGAAGAAATTGTGAACCCATGAGGGAGGAAATGCAAGTCCATGAAGAGGGGGAGAGAGTTTTATGATAATTAAAACTGGTTATGCAGAACATTACAATTCTGCATAGATTTGCATATTTTCCACCACCTGTTTTGGGGACTGCGGAGCGGGCTAATTAACATAAAGGCTCTGATTAATTCTGCCAGTCGTTGAGCGATAATTACAGCGCAGGACTGTAAACATTCTGCACTGGAGATACAGCCTGTTTGCCAACATCTCTCTCAGGGATGGAAGTTTACCATGGCAACCAAGGCAATTTTCTGCCTCCTTCCTCTTAGAAAGGAAGGTCACTATACCTCCTCTTCTTTCCAAATTGTTATTATGTATAAGTGGGTCCACATTCTATTGCATTTCATGTAATGCACTACCTACATTCTTTAATAACAAGCAATACTGAAACCAGTTTTCAATAAAACTGCATCCCTTGCCCCTTAATATAGTACAGAGAGGAAGCAGAATGTTAACAGATAAACTGAAGTGTTCAACATCACAGGAAAGTTTGAGAGCTTTGTCGTCTCACGTACATTATTAAAACAACAATTACTCTGACTTTGAAATCACTGTGTGTTATTTACACAAGCAGTCTAAACTAGCTACATTACACAGTTAATGCTACATTATATTCCTATATTCAGTTCCCAGAAGTAAGGACAAATTGCAAAGTAATGCTCACTACGTGTTTAAAGCAAGTTAACAAACAGAAGAACATAAAAAATTCCTGGAGTTTTAAGATTTTCATGATACAACACCCAACTAAAATTCAGCATTAAGTTATGGTCACTCCATGTTTTAAACAACTCCAGAGCCTGAATGCTTACAAATCCTGAACCCGATTTACAGTTGTAAAAGTGTTATTCCTTCATACCTATCACTTGCAAAACCAGTCAGACTGAAAAAGCTGAGTAATGTATCATAGGTTAAGAACTATCTCTACTGACGCTGTTTGGGATGAGAGAAGGATGACAGCAGAAGGGAACTGTCTTTACCTGTACATTTAAGGACTGAGCAGCAGCCTGTAAACTTGTTCCAGCGAGCTGGACCTACAACAGTGCAAAAATGGAAATGAAATAATGTAGAATCCACAGAAAACTAATAATGTAAAAAGAACAATCTCCCCACCCGCATCCCAACAAAAACTCCCCCAAGAACAGTGCATGCCCCTCTAACACCTGAATCAGTGGAATAGGGGCTGTACTCCAGGCTGACACAGATCTGTAAGACTCCCTCATGATGCTGTTTATCTACCTCCTACTGAAGGTATCCCTGCCTAAGGATGTGGAGATTACCATGGATGGAGTTGAAGCAGAGCATATTGGGGTGGACAGGCCAACTAGTCCTATTCCTGTTGGAAAAATCCAAGCTTCAGGGCAGGGCACTAAGCTCTACTCATCATCATCATCATCCTACTCCCATTTCAGAATGGGTCTTACTCCAACACTGCACTCACCAGCTTTCTGATATGAGCAAGCACATGCACAGCACTGAACCCAGAGCATAACCACTCTCTCTCAAATTAACCCATTCAAGTATTTGCAGCCCTCAGGCACTGAAAAGAAGATCTCAACACAGAGAACTGGAGACACTTAACAAAGGCTGTATTGATTCGGGTATACTTAAAACTTGAATTCAATGTTTGTAATTAACAGGCCTAAAGGTGGTCTTGTGGGTGAGCAGCAAGGAAAAACAGATGCTTCAGAAAGTGATATTTTTGGGGTGCTTTTTTATCTCTAATAAGGATTTCCTCTGTACAAAAAATGCTATATTTTCATTTACTGAAACCCATTTGAATCAGTCTCGCTCTGTTTCTACCAGCACCCCTAGTTATATACAAGGAATGCTCTGTAATTAATTACCAACACTTTCAAAGGTCAGACTAACAGCCTGTAGAGAATTCCATCTCTAGCCATGTTTGAAAACCACTGCTCATTTGAAAACCAGGTGACATGTAAGGATACAATAAAGCAAAGCAAAATGTAGCACTCTTGCCTCTAGATGGAGGACCCCCACACAGAAAGTCCACATATTTTCAAGCACAGGAAAAACTGCAGCACATGAAATTAATAACTGAATATTTTGAACAGGCAACCTTGGAAGAGTCACCTTGGAAATATCTCTTACGGCTTTAGATGAAGGTACTAGAACATGCTAGGTATGATCTCCATCTAAGCAAACACTCCCAGAAAAGCCCCTCCTCATCAGAAGCAAAATACAGTTTGACACAGTTGATATAATCTGTGCTTTTATCATGGATTAACAGCAAAGAATAGCCTAAATAACACCACCCCACCATCCAAACAATATACTCAAAATAATACTTTGAAATTGCACAAACACCACATAAAAGACTACAAATGTATATCGCTCAGGTACAGCCAGCATATTCCTGAAAATCTCTGTGAATGCAATTTGGATGTCCTTTTCATTACACAGCCAACATTTTCAAATTAGAAATTAAACTGTACCTGAATGCTGCCTACAGCCCAGTATTTTGCATTAGTCCAGAGCAAAGCATTGTATGTTAAGGTTGAATAATACCCCACTAACAGCAGCCTCACTAGCAGAGGACAGTTTGACAATAGATTCCCACACACCTGCAGGTGAATAAAAGAATACCCGAGATTTTCCTTTGAACCAGTTTCAAGAAATGAATCACACTTTATCAAACATGAAGTTATAAAGATCCTGACAACTGTTTAAATAAATAAATTTCCAAAGCAGAATAAAGCACCGTGCAAAACCCAATTACTGTCCTGGGTCAATCTATATAACAAAATGAAGACTAAAACAAACACACAGAAATCTGCAGAACAGCTGTATCTGTCTCCATGTTAAACACACAGTGGCAAGCCATAAAAACTAGTCAGCTTCTCTCCACATAAAGGCAGCCTACAACAGCCTATTGGTTCAGCAAATTCAAACAGTGGCACTCCCTAGGTCCTATATAAACCAATCTGCTAGGAAAATTGCAATTATGTGACAAGACGTGTGGAATGTTCCATACAATAAAACGGCAGTTCAGAGCTCTTAAAAGAGGGCATAAAAGCTTCAGTACTTCAATTATACCACAATAACTGTGCAACCTCAGACCTCAAACATTCAAGGTCATCCAATTAGGTACAGTATTTTAAAGTTAAACTTGGTGCAGAGGAAGGGAAAGAAATTAGGACATTTGTTTTCATACATCAAGTGCGAACAGATAAAAAAACTACAAAAAAATGCCCCTTATACTTCTCTTCACCTAGGGATGCCCCATTTTGCTTCAGCCTGCATCTGAAGTTCAGCTTTGATTCCCTAAACACAGCAGCAGCAGAACAGAGGGATAGTATTAGAAGTCTGAATATCATCTGACAAACAGGTCACTGAAATAACTTTTCTGTAAAAAAAGAAAACCTCACAATTCATATATGCTTAGTAAGTACAATCAACTTTCTAGTTAATCTGTAAGAGTGAAGTGTTTTTAACTAGATAGTGACAGTTTTGGAACCTTGGCAGCCATTGGGCCAATACAATCCTTTCCTAAAAAAACTTAAATTTTGTCTTGCCTTTCAATGTGGTATCTCTATTGAGGTTAAAACAACAACAACAATGCAAACAAACAACCTACTCAAAAATACACCACATTTAGGCATTCTCAAGCCCCCAGAAATGTGATTTGTAGTTCTCCTAAAGAAGTCTCACCCTATCTTGACATGTTCTGCAACCTAATGCAAAGAAGTCCTGCCACAATCAGGACTTCTTCCCATCCACGCTCTTTAATCAGGTGGGATATCCATATTCGTGCTCTAATAAATGACTCCCCACCATTCACAGGAAGAAGAACATGGAACACATCAGGGCAGCTGTGCTCACAGCTGCCGAGTCTCCTCTGTTTGAAATGTCTCTTCTCTTACCTGATGAAGGTGCCCAAGGAAGGCCTGGGCCTGGGCTGTAGAGATTGCTCCTCCGACAGGCACAGGCTGCTTTTGAAAGTCCAGGCCATTTGTTTGCGTGCCTGGAGAAAAAGAGATATTAAAAACTATTAATAGCTACTTTCTGTAAGTGGAATAAGAATTAACACTCCAACTTTCCTGCTAGTCTCTCAACATAACATAGTAAAAAAAACACTCTGAGAGTAACAAGAACTGCATTTTTTAAGTGAAAGTGGGGTGGAAGCAGAG
Source organism: Cyanoderma ruficeps (assembly GCA_008694505.1). Classification (NCBI taxonomy): domain Eukaryota; kingdom Metazoa; phylum Chordata; class Aves; order Passeriformes; family Timaliidae; genus Cyanoderma; species Cyanoderma ruficeps. Next base: position 2,470,255 of record VZDJ01006092.1, read on the forward strand.
TCATGGCTTCGGCGATAGAGCATTTGTCAGCTGAACAAAATCAACACCGTATTTTCCTTAACTTCCATCATCTATTCTGACAAATATGAAGCTATTTAAAAGATGTGCAGATCTGGCAGTTAGGGACATGGTTTAACGGGGACTTGGTAGCATTAACAGTTGGGCTTGATGATCTTAAAGGTCTTCTCCAACCTAAATAATTCCATGACCTGTGTTTCTAGGTACACTACTATCCCATCACTCTCTACACGGTTTGAGAACCAAATGGGTGCTTGCTGCTATGATTAAACTGTGTTTCCATTCTACATGTACCCTCTACCCAGTAGCTGAAGACCAAGTTCAGAAAGTGCCAACAGTGAGGTTTATATAAAAACCACCTTTCCTTAAAGACAGGTAAAGCAACACTTGATGAAAAGAGAAGTCCCATAAGACAGCTGCTATGGGCCACAGTTTAAGTCTTTCCAAAAATGACTCCTCTACATTTCTGTTAAAGTTTGTTCAGAGGTCTCATTAGGTAAGATAACTGCCTGGGCTTCCCTCTGCTTTCACTTACTCTCATATAACTAAAATCTGGTTATTTTCTTACATTTTTGCAGTCTTTTCCTAAACTGTTTGGAAGATGTGAAAACCTCCCAGTTATCCCAAAATAATCTGGGTGTGAGAAGAAAAAGGAAAAGAAAAAAACAAGTGTTTTTTTGTTTTGTTACTACCCACAGTGGCTAATAACAAGGAAGGGAGACTCCAAGTGTGTTGGGCTGCAGGGAATTTCTAAAACAGATGATGCAATCTTCAAAATTGCGTGACTGAAATGAAGCAAAACCAGCTTTAGACTTGCATGTTTACTTGTCATGACAATCAGATTTTGTTCAGTGCCTATGGGCAGGTGTGCATAGTAACTCCTACTTCAAAATTCCTTCCATCATCTACATTCTTTGCCATAAAAACCTAGGTTATCTACTGAGCAAAAAGAGTCACAGTTGTTGAAGAACAATACATGGCTGCTATTCCTTAGAAACACCTGGAAAAGCAAGCAGGCATAAAATGTGATTAGTAAAATAGACTGTCCAATATCTTACACTGCTACTTTGACCTACAAACAGCTTACACAGGTAACATTTCCGAAGACTGAGCCACTGGTCAATTAAATACAGACACAATATCAACCTTTCTACCACCCATGTAAAGTATACCCAAGGTGGCCCTTTGATGCATCTTTGGTGGGGGTTCTGTGTGGGAAGATTTGGTCGACTCCCAAGTTTTCAATTCCATGCTTTGGGCCAAGGATTACAAACTTAAGAGACATATGTGCAGCCAAAGATCCACAAATCTGTCAAAAACATTCCAGTTTTAAATGGCATCAAATTATTTTGCTTTATTAGTCTTAAATTCCAATTGAAAGTGAATGTAGGGATTCTCACTGGTCTGAATTGCTCTTGAACGAATGCAACTCAGTTGCCTTTCTCCAAAGAATGGTATATAAGAAGGTCTGCTATATAAGAAGGAAAGAACCATAAGAATCTCATCTATCTTATTCTTCCCAGTAAACTTCAGAATTCTCTCCATGCAGAAATACAAAGAGAATGAAAAAGAGGTTGGGTAAATATATAAAAGTAATTCCTGACAAATAGCTGCCATAAGTCAAAGGAAACAACCTACCACCTTCTCATTTAAGCCAAGGTTTTGAATTAGTTTTCAATGGTCAGGGAGTGAAAAAAATAGAGATAACAAAACCTACTGGAGAGCAAATACTCCTCATTCCAGTAGGAAACTTGTGGGGGTTTAAAAAAAAATTATCTCTTTCTGAGAGAACCAGCTGCAGGCCTCACCTTAGGTAAACAGGTGAAGCTATTCTAGTTAACTATCTTCCAAAAAGAGCCTCAAAAAAATCACAATACCATATTAAGAGAACACTACTGCACAAGTGTGCAGAAGAAATGCTCCAGTTAGCAGTTCTGCTGACTCTTAATATGGAAATCTGAAACAAGCCTCCTAGGTGATAGTTTAGAACAAAGCAAGCTCTAAGACTGAGCTTAAAATCTTCATGGCTCCCAACAAACAACTCAGGCACTGAGAGAAAACAACATTTTCTTTAAATTCAGTCTTGAAAGAGATCAACTCCCTCTCCCCAGGCCTCCCAAAACCAAACTCAGGGCGAAAAAATCCACATCACAGCTGTTTACTCTCTGTTCTGCTACTTGCATCTTAAACTTTCTTTGGTGTTTGGAAGCCCAGTGTCTATTCCCCTCTGGAAGCAGCCTTAATTTTGGAAGGAATGCTACTCTGGCTGCTTGCATTTATCACAGGATGCCTATGTCTTTTAAAGAAGAGCAAGGAAAATGAAGTGAGTCCAGCATATGAGAGGCCTTGCTTTTAAGGAGCTCAGAAGGATGTGTCACCACCCCCATGGAATCCTAGAAATCTGATAAGGAACTGGAAAAATGGCGTTGTCAGAAGCAGAAGGTCAGCACATTGTAAGGACACAAAAGGACTAGAACACCACTTTTGCCCAAGGTAAGAGTTAAATAGAAAACACTGTGATGATTAACAGACATGGCAGATACAATCACATGTATTTTGATTTTAACAGTCCAGGGTATTAATGTATTTTGCATCTTCATCCCAACTTCCATAACCGCTAGAGCTGCCAACACCACAAAGAGCCCAAAAAGAGTGGAAACTCTCCATGTCCTATCTCTCCATTCTTCTTGCTCCATCCTCCATGTCCTGCCCCTTCTGGCAGCTCACCAGTAGTTTGTTTTGGTTTGGGTGCTCCACGCCCAGCAAGCTACGGGATGAAATTTCTCCCTTACAGTCGAGGTCCAACGTAACCCAAGCGTGTTTAAAATCTGGCATAAATTCGGCCACGTGCTCAGATACTTCATGCAGTTGGTTTGGATGAAGACTAATACAGTGCTACTGCAGGGAAAGGGACAGAACAGTAGATACTGAACATGGATTATCTCATGGCATTTTGGAATTGTACCTGCAGAGGGTAAAGGCATGACAAAGCAGAGCAGGCAAGGGAACATTGCACCTCTAGTCAGAAAAACTTACTCTCCAAATTCCAGATTATGATCATCAGACTTCAGCCTGAGTTTACAAACTGCATTAGAAAGGAAGAGGAGTGAGGAACTCCAGGAGAGATGTGGAGTAAGGTGCAAGAAAGAACTCAGGAAGGGAAGGCAGCCAAGGAGAAGAAAGATTTCAAAACCAGCTAGAGTGGGATTCTGCACTGTGCTCTGGAAGACATCTCCCAGCACCACCCCCATATTTTCCCAGGTCACTCTCTCTCCTCCCCTCTGCTGAAAGACAGACAGATGCCCCTAACACTCAGAAATTGCTGTTTACCCATCCACACTTCCTAATAACAAGTTCAGCATTGATAATTGCCCGATTTTAGCAGTTGAAGGATGGTTCATGGTCTCTGTCCTATAGACTTCCTTCTTATGGAAACTGGAAAATCAATCTTTGGAAATGAAGCAACGCAAACAAGTATCCTTAGAATCCTTCCAAATACTACATTTACGGTAATTATTATTTTGCTGCTATGTCAACAAATGTCATAATAGTACAGTTTCCATAGTCATTATAACCTTGGCTTTCACAGTTCTGCATTCACACAGCTCTTACAAGAGAAGATGCATTAAACAAACAAAAAGGCTGAGATGTTTTGGAAAATTTTACACTGCCTATAAAAAGGAGATCAAAAGGGCTGTCCATTTACTGTAAGATATTTTTCTTCCTTCTCCTTTCTCCAGCAGATACTACGTAGACTGTCTGCCCACAACTGAAGCCTGGAAAAGATTTCTCTAAGTCTGCAATACTGATGACCAGTTTGTCAATATAAGTCCTTGAAAAAAAAATCCATCCAACAGCTCCCGTATTCATGTTTTGGTTGTTGTTTTTAATTGGTCTCAGTTATGTGTTGGTTTTTCAGATGGCTAAATGGGAAGTCCAGTTAGCACAAAAAAATTAAAGTCATAACATATTCCAGGCACTCTATTGTGACCAATATATTTAGGGGACTTTAAGATGTGTCCTAAATAGTCAGAGCTCAAAATAAAAAACCCAAGTTAGCTAACTTCCATGAAACTTAGCTCAGAGAACTACTGATTTTGTCATCTTTAACCAGCGGAAACTGCTGCTTTTTTTCCTGAGAACATCTCTGCCAAATGTAAATTCATGCTCCACAGTAATTTCTCTTAACATTTGCAAGTCGTATTATCTCACTACAGTTTAAGCAGGAATGACCCAAACAAGCACCCACCGAAGTTCAGGAGACAGACTATTAGTGTTTACGCAGCAGACTCAAGTGATTTACAAATGTCACTGGAAAGCAGACAGTTAGAGAAAGTCACAAAAATAAGAACTCTGAGTGTTTATAAAAATCATCATCACGCATTATCTGGGGAGCACAGGCACTGGCAGAAAATCAATGGCACTTCCAGTTCCTCAGCATCCGAGCTGAAAGCTGACTTCTTTTCACTCAAGTATGCACCGAGCCCAGAACCATAATCTAAGTACCCCGATCAGAAGCCTAAAATTACATTCTGTGAGAATTCCTTTCAGAGCCTAACATCTGCCAAGTTGACTAATACAACTGATGCTTGAGCTCCCAAAGAACATTCCAAATGCCATCAATCACTATCTCCAGTGGTTTAGGAGCATTACATTTTAAAACAAAGCAATGACTGCAGAACAGAGAGTCCTCAAAAATTCTAGATTACTTTAGCTCATATAATTTAAAAATCAGGATACAAAACTGGAAGGAAAGACTGGAAACATTTAAATTAAAGAAGCAATATTCCAAAAGTTTAAACACCAGTCAGAGTCAAACTTTTGTAATAACTAACTTCAATGTTAGAGCATAAAAAAATACAGTCATTGTATCCCCTTTTAACATGAAAGGACCTACAATGCAGCTTTACAGTCCATCCATTTGATGCCATGACCCCCACCTTCACAATGATGAAATATTTGCCTAAGAGAGCCAAGTTCTGCTGAAACAGATGCAATGCTCCTGTGATAACTGACTGATTACCTTTGAATAGAACAAATCCTTCTCCATACCAGCTCAGCTGAGGTAAAACTGCTAAAGGTGCACTGAGAGAAGTGTGTTGGGTGTGCGCTCAGGAGAAAGCACATGCAGGGAACTGTGGTCACACAGGGGAGGAAATCTGAATTTTCTCAGAAGTTTACACACATCCTCCAGCTACAAGGAGTCCAAAGGGATATTTAAAACCATTGTTCCCTTGATGCTGTTTATGATCATGAAATATTTACGGCCCATATGTTTTTGAAATAATGTTTTATATAATCTTAAACCATTAAATACATAATAAAACTCTTCTTGTGCAGAAAAAGAATTGATACCTCTCCCATTAAAAATACAATGACAATTATAACACCTGAGATGACAGCAACAAAACACACACTAATAAGCAGGCAGAATTCTGTTTGACTGAACCTATGTATTGGCAGAAAAAATCCAGCCTCTCAGATAAAGAAAATGAAATAATTTAACTCCAGAGTTAAAAATAAATAAATACATAAATAAAAATAAAACTCTTATTATTGAACCATGAAGAAGAAAACTTTTTTCCCTCACACAAAGTAACCAGATTTCTCCCAAAGCAACAAGTTCCCTCTCATCAGAATTTTCCCAAACCCTATTCTGAGCTGAGAAAAGATTCTGAGCTAGGTTAAACTACTCACTTATCCATTTAGAACTGTCATTTCTCTTGCTTTTAGAATGAGCATTATATTACCTCCAGAAAGGAATTAAAGCATGAGATAACATGATTAAGTTATAGTGGCTCAACAAGCTTCTTCAATGACTTAGAATTTGGTCAGATCTTAAGAGTGTGCCAAATGGCAGATCGGCCCTGACACAAAATCTGTTCTTCCCCACCAAATTTCAAGGTTCTGTTCTAACACACTATAAAATTACAGAAAAGCTGGCTAACTTTTTTAAAATCTTGATATATTATGCTTTGTGCATTTGACTTGTTCTTGAGAACTGTTGTGACAGCTTGAATGAAATCTAAAATGGAAACAAGATCAGGCAGTGGCCCACATCTGCCAGGGAAAATTTCAACCCAAAAATAAACGATGAAGTTAGAAGTGCCAAGGGTTTGCTCTGCCAGGAAAAAATGAGACTATTTATGGAGAGCTGGTGCCACCAGAGTTTCAGTAGTATCAGGAACATTACAGATAAAAAAGTGGGGAAGAGAAATCTTATATAAAAAGTGTGGATAACGCTCCAATAAAGTAGGTATGAATAATGCCCTCTATGCAGTAGGGTTAATGACAAAATATTCCAGGTCTCTAAAATCAAAGGGTGCAGGTTTTTATTTGTTTGGTTTTATGGGTTTTTAAAATCCCACTAAATGGGATTTGCTTTTAATATCCATTCAATTCCACCAGAAAATATCTGTGCACCAATTCATCATTTCTTACCTGTGTTCCCGTCCCCACTCTCCATCGATGGTTTACTGGTTTCTGACGGATTGTTCATTCTTGAGTCTGCATTAAAACAGAAAGAAAGATAAACTAGCAAAAAATCCCCAAATCTATTCATACCTTTTTGTTCAAGGGAAGTACAGAACAGCAGAAATTTGCTATGTACTTCACCCTAATTCAGATTATAACACAATAAAAAAAGAACAACCAAAACCAGAACACAATACTGAATCTTCCAGATAAATATTATTTCAAATTTCTCTATGACATTATTCCCATATGTGAAAACGTGGTATTAAGGGAATAAAAGACAGCATGCTGGAGGGCAATGATAGGTAGGAACTTAATTTTCAATACAATGAAAGTCACAGAGGAAAAAAAAAGGAGGGGGGAAGAAGGAACAATGATTACACCAAGATTCAAAAACATTAAGTCTGACCATCATGGCCTACATTATTCTTGTGTTTGTTCCCCCCTGCCCCACCCCAACAAAAGAAAGGAAATTCGGTCACTATAATTAAATGGATGCCGTTTTCCTAATACTGCATTTCTATTTTACTGGAATGTCACTGACACAAAGTTATTTTATATTTCCTATATATTCATGCAAAACCATACAAATATAAAATAATTCCTCTTCTTTCTCCCTCTGGATGAATGTATTGAAAAGTCTGTTCCTGGTTTCAAAGCCTGTCAGCTGAATACAGTGCAATGCAGAGGGCCTCTCCAGATGGCAGACAGAGAATATAGTTTCCTTATATAGGAATCTATACAGATGTTCTGTGTACAGCATCAGCCTTCCAGCTTATTACCTCCTCATTCCTTGCCACCGACCCCAGTGTGCCACATTATCACAAACCAAAATTACAAAAAGATTCTCAAGACAGAACAGCTCATAAAATGAAGTGTAAGCAAATCCTTGAGCACACTCTTCCATTCCCATAATGAGCTAAAAGCAAGTTCAATGAGCTTAAAATGAACCCTTTACTCCAGGATATTCTCCTGCTAGGTGCTTAAAAGGTTACCTCTGTCATGTACTTTCATCAAAGCAGTGATTTCCACAATACCAATAGGCTGAAGAAGAACACAGGAGCAGCATTAACTGTGCTGCATCTTTCCCCCAGACAGTTGCAAGAATGCCCAGACACCTCAGTGCTTGGCAGTCCATGAAAGCTGGATACGAGAGGATGGACTATTGCCATGTACCATCACCACCTGCTACTGCCAGTGCACAGGAAAGACAGGGACCTGTTGGAGTGAGTCCAGAGGCCACCAAGATGATCAGAGGGCTGCAGCACCTCAGCCATGGGGAAAGGCTGAGAGAGCTGGGGCTGTAGAGCCTGGAGAAGGCTCCATGGAGGCTTTACAGCAGCCTCCCAGTACCTAAAGAAGCCTGCAGGAGAGCTGGAGAGGGAATTTTTAGAAGGGCATGTAGTGACAGGGGAGAATGGCTTTAAACTGAAAGAGGGCAAGTTTGGACTGGATATTAGAAAGAAATTCTTAATATGAGGGTGGTGAGACACTGGAAGAGGCTGCCCAAAGATGGGGTGGATGCCCCATCCTGAAAGTTTTTAAGGACAGTTTGGATGGGGTTTTGAGCAACCTCATCTAGAACAAGGTGTCCCTGCCCATGGCAGGGGGATTGGAGGGCTGAAACTGGAAAATCTTTAAGGTCCCTTCCAAACCAAATCATTCTATGATTCTCAGTATTTTTAAAACTAATATAATTTTCCACACCAACAACTGTGGCAGTTGAACCCAACAGAGTCTTGAAAATCCAGAGGACTGTAGCAACCACAAAACTTCCCCAGACAAGTTAACACAACCTCTCCAGAGCCTCAACTCTTGTCAGAAAGTTCCTATGCCCGTTCTTAAATCTTTCAAATGTTCAGCCACGTGTAGAAGAGATCTGGACTATCAACGTTCCCCTTGGTATCAAGACAGACGTGTTAAACTACCTTCTGAAATGGGGAGGGAATAAGGAGAAACTTTGCAGCTGAGTGCTCTTGGCCCAGACCTCAGCAAGTTTTGCCCCGCTTTTCATAACCTCTGCTTAGCACATTCAAGCTACAACCTTGAAAAACAGAACTCTGCTAAGGTTGCAGGTACAGAACCTATTTCTTCCAGGCTCCTTATTTTGCAATTTTCCAAACTGGATAGCATGATTCACACTCTAGAAACAGAACATGGGTTCCACTGACTATACAGAAATATCTGCTCTTGACTTGGCCCTCTCTGCTGAGAGATTTGTGTTTCTATCTAGACACAGCATATATCTTAAATTGAGTTTATTGTTGTGGCAACAGCACAGTTGTTTAGAGTGATTATAGGCAACATGCATTTGATAAGCACCATTAGTGCATTCCTTTACACACAGATGGTTACTGAAATTTCACTTCAGAGAAGAGGGAACGGGAGTCCTTTGCTTTGGACACACACGTGAAAACATCCAACAGGAAAATAAGAAGAGTTCTCACAAGTCAAATGCATTTGGTTGTGGAAACCAGGCTAACTCGTGAGGCTATTGGACAAAGCATGTAATTTTTAAGCTCAGAGTAGAAGAATAGCTTGAACTGAAGATACAACTGACCACAAAAGGGAAGAGCACAGGTTGAGAAGGTTGTCTCTCACAAACACGGAATCCATTTGCTGAACCACTTCAGAAAATTCATACTAGAGAAAAAGAACAGAAGGCCTCCCGTTGCTAGTTTGTTGCAGGAATTGAAGTATTAGAGGCAAGATGCAGGATACTAATGATAGAATAACCAAAGCAAACTAAACCCAGAGGGGGGACACAGCTGTCCTGTGCACGGAACTCAGGCAGGGTAGTCACTGCTCCATCCTATGAGGAAGCTCACACAAGAAGCCTTCCTACAAGATGAGCAAGTTTGCTCAGTCACACAAAGTTACAACTGTACAGACCTCTTTCCAAAAAGCAAGCCAGGACACGTTTTCCTGTCAGGTTATGCTGCAAAATAAATCCTTCTAGAATAGGTTTTTTAATACTAGACATACACAAAGTTTACTTAACTACCAAAAGCCTGTCTAAATGAAGAATATTTTATTGTGAAGATCCATCGTTAACACAGACCTCAAACATTACTATTGAAAAAAGCAGCAAGTTGGAAGAAGAAACATCTTTCTGGAAGTACTCAGGTTCAAGCGAAGGATAGCATCCATTATTTCACCAGCTGACTATTTCTTGTTCAATCTGTGGGCCTTCTGCATGTAAAGCATCAAGAACAATGCCGCTATTTCCATTGCAAATGGTATGACATGCATCTGAAGCACAAAACTGCTACCAGCAAAACAGGCTCATATCCGTGGGATACTCAACCCACCGGCTCATTCTACAGTGAACAAAAAGGCTACTTGGTTTATATGTGCTCACATAATTTCTGCTTCAAACTTAAAAGAATAAACAAATGAAGTTGGCTAAAAAAACCCCAAACCTTAATGCCTTCACCATTTTTTCTTCCTTTAGATATTCCTTGGGTTTTAAATAAAGGCCCTGGGCTACAACTTTATGCCAACATGATCTAAAAACAAACTCCCCAGAAGGAAGGATCGAAAGCAGCAGGTGCATGATTGAAATCAAACTCTCAGGATTGATACATTCCATGCTGCTACTCTGCTAGCAGGGTTGAGGTGTCGCCAGGCAGTGCTGTGCCAGCCTTTCACACAGCCTCAGGAACATTTCCAAAGGCATTCAGGAGACAGAAGCACTGGACACCAGACCAACCTGAAGCGTTGTAAGGACTGTACACAGCTGGCAAAGCAAAGAAAATCTTAACATGATATATGCCATTAATGGTTTCCTTTCACCCATTAAAGTGGAACTGCTTAATACTCCACTTGCACCAGCAAAAATGATTCATTTATGTGCATGGAAAAAACAAAGTTTAATGTGAGTGAAAACATGACAAGAAATATTTAGAAATTCATTTTCAAAAACCACATCATATTCAGAAACAAACATACTCAAATGCCTGCTTTAAAATTTACCATCCAAAACTATATTCTTTTACTTAAAGATGTAAGTTCTTACATGAACTTATATGATGGAATGAAAATAATAATATTATATATATATATATATACACACACACACACATTGAGCTTCAGGGGGGAAAGCCTTGAAAATAAATAAAACCCATTGTAAAACTGTGATGATCCATTACTATAAATAACTTTAAAAGACACGAAGAAGCAATTATGGCATGTCTGTTCTGCAGTCCTGATGGAATCTCAGCGCAGGAAATATATTATCCCAGTAACCTTAAGCACAGCTTGCAACGGTATCAATGGCAACCACTGTGCACTCCCCCTTATTTTCTATTACACACGAAGAACCTTGCTATATTAAAAATACACAGACATAACATACATTCTGTTGTGGAATGGCTCAATACAGTTACTACAATCCTTCAACACCTAGGCTCCCTCTCATTCATTTTAATGCTTTAAAATTCGTAACACAGAGATATGCAAGTCAAGTCCAGTGTTTGTTAGAAGGCAAACGCTTCTCAGACTGAAATCCTAAAAGCAAAAGGTCTGTATTAATATCACCCAAGTCTGTGCAGAGGAAAGGAATTCTCCTGGAGCGAGGGAAAAGAGGAAAACAAACAAACAAACCAACCAAAGCATGTATTTCCCTGGTACAGACCGAGCTATATCCATCTAGCAGGCAGCTACTTGCTGCCGATTCACTGGTGAGCTTCAGCCCCCCAAATACCTTCTGCATATGTGATTAAGCCACTATGCATAGTCAATCTCCCAGCCTCGGTGTCCGTAAGAAAGAGCTGAGCTGGTACCCACCTAGAACGTAGTCGCTGCAGTCCAGCATTGCTGTGGTATCCTCTACAGGTTCAGATAGTCCAAGGAACGGGAGAATGGCAATTTCTATCAAATCTACACTACTGCTCTGACTGAACATGAAAGGGAGTGGGGAGGTGGGGGGAGAAATACAACTTCAGTTACACCATAGCAATCTTCAACCGAACAGGGAAACTTCAGTTGCTGTGTGGAGTTTTAGTCTCTCCTACTAGCTGTGTCTGACATTGTCAAGGCGACTGAAGCGTGAAAAGTTCCCCTTTTTGTAATAAAATAGAAACAAAGATTGCAGCTGGCAGTTTCCATAATGAAGCTTAATCAGTATGCGCCTGATTAGGGCCTTATGCAAATCTCCTCTCGTTAGCACAGCAGCCAGCACTTTGAAGTCCATGAACAATTCATTTGCAGAGTACACTGAAAGCGCTCCCTGCATAATTTAAATCGCGGTATAAATATTTATCAGCTCATTTGCATATTAATTGGCAGTGCATGAAGGGAAAAATTATCTCCCGAGTGCCAGCATAATAATTAGGGAACAAAATGAATTTTCTTCCAATAGCTTGGCTTCTCAGCCCTAACTCAAGCACGGTACCACAGGGGATCAGGGAGGGGAAGAGACAGAGTTCTGTTCAAATGCCACTGAAATGACACGTACAAATTAGAAACAACTCTACAGACTTAAGCACCTTTAATCTTATTCCTGCTGGCAACAATAACATCAGTAATAAAGGGGATTTGGAAAAAGCTTTCCACACAATCCAAATAATCCCACGAAAACAATTAGCAAGGTAGAAGCCGAACACAAAGCTGTCAAACCGGTGCTTGCACATCTGCGTGGAGTTTTCCACATCCAAACACGCACTGTTTCAGCAAGGTCCCAAGCAGGGAAGAGAGTCCTACCAGGGCAAGGAAGTGGCACGATTCTCTTTAAACAGCTAAAGAGCTTGGTGATTCATTATCGGGTAATCCCTTTGCCACGGCCAACTTAACAGCAGTGGATATGTCAAGTATTGTGTAACATTTGACACCCATTAATCTATCCCGAGTGAAATCAAAATAGATTTAGTCTTTTGCTTTCCAATGACTTGCAAGAAAAAAAACCAAAAATCTATTACTAATCCCTTCAAACACGTACACAATATGGCTAAAGAAAGCTTATTGCAGAGCTATGGTTTTTGAAAGGGGCACGTCACACCCACGTTGCGTCTTTGAACCACTCAGCGATAACCAGAACGTGCTTGCAGCTGTGACCACAAAGTACGCTGGAGCACTGGAGAACTGAGAAGAGGCTTTGGTCTACAGAGAAATCAATCTTCTTTTCCAAAAGTGGTCCACTTTTGGAAAAGTAAGTAAGTGGACTAACTACAAGGCTCTATTAAACCATTTCAAATAGTTTGTTTGCCACTCAAATACTCGAGTCCCAAACAGCAAGAATATTTATATACAAATTCAAGTGTGATGTGGACATCACAAACTTTATTACTCCATCTTCTGACCAAGAAAAGGTAATATGATGATGCAGATGATTATCAGGTTGAGCCACCCACTTCCAGGTGCTAACGTGAAGGGTAAGTTGTTTTTCTCTATTTTTTTCCTTTAAAAATACCCTAGCTGTACTTTTCTTCTCCTCATTTCTGAAGTGAATTCAAGCACCACCTCTCCAAACAAGAGGGAGTGAGAGAAAAGGGACTTCTCAATCATCCAGTACTGACTAGAATTTATTTCCACGCTTGACCTCTTCTTCTGTTCAGGTTCATATCTCTACTTAACACAAGATGTTCCCAGCTATATATTTAACATGAGTGATCTACACTTGAAAAAGATTGCAAGAAGAGAAGGAGAAGGTGCTTCCTACCACAGGGAAACAACTGCATGTGCTGAATAGGTTTTCCTAATACCTTGTTTCCAACTTGGTTTTCTACTCATTCACGTGTCCCACTGAGACCTCTGAGGCACAACCTCATGGTTCACAGACCTTCAGTAAACTTCACTCCTGCACACGTGCTTTTGGAGCGCACTGGGAGATAATCCGTTTGCTTTATCGGAAGAGCCTGGACACCAATGGTGCAACAAACCAAGCACTTCACCAAGCACGTGCGTGAGCTGAGGCAGCAGCAGAGCAGGACAGCAGGGCTCTCCTCACAGCAGAGCGTGTTGGGCTGGGGGAACGCAGGTGCAGCCCCAAGGGTGCAGGAAGTGGCCGTTAGAACCGAGCACCCGCGTGGCCATGGCTCATCTGCCTCACAAACATCAACCCCCACACAAATCTTCGCTGGAGCTGGAAGGTCCACTAAAAACCTAATTGAAATAAAAAATCATGCACTGACCGACCTGTCAAACTAACAACTGGCCAAAAAAAAGAAGACAAACAAAATCCCACCCCAAACCAACCGGCCAACCAATAATGAACACCACAAAAAGTCCAGACCAAATGGTTTTTTCGGTGACTACTTCATTCTTTGACAATTTTATTATCTTTCCTTTTATCTAAGATCATAGAATCACAGAATGGTCTGGGTTGGAAGGGACCTTAATGATCACACAGCTCCAACTCTCTGCCCTGAACAGGGACACCTTTCACTAGATCAGGTTGCTCAAAGCCCCATCCAGCCTGGCCAGGAACACTTGCAGGGGTGGGGCATCCACTTTTTGTTTTGCTCTGGGTTTTTTGTGTTTGTTTGTTAAAATTTACCATTGACAGTTTAAATTTCTGCTGTAGTAGAGAAGAACAATGTCTAGGGAGGAACAGTGCCTATCTCTCTGCTCCAGTGGTGGAATACATTACTTTAATGTTCTCTTTAGGTTCTGCCACAACACTGCCCATTCTTTTCTTTATGGCTACTTATTAAAAGTTACTTAACATCCTGAACCAAGGACATACTTCTGGTGCTCATGTTTAGGCAAAACAACACTCTGGGCTTTGCTCGCAGTTTTATTTTCCCTCCAAAGGCACCTCTCAGAAGAGAAAATGCTGCACCTTGTGATAAGTAAAAAGCTCTCCACATCCCATGAAACTACAGATATCTCAAAGAATGTGTCTCTTCAGCCAATTCTACAGTTTTTACATTTATGATCTTTCCCCCATAAACCTATTCAAACTCTTCCTTAAAACCAAAGGAACTAACACAGAGCCACGTATGGCAAAGACAGATTTTCTTCAGCCAAACACTTTGGAACCTGCAGATAACATTTCAGGAGACTCTTTCTACTCCATTTTTCTTTTAAAGTCACTTTCTATGTATTTTCCACACCCCACCATTTCAAATGAATGTCCTTCTTTTGCAGTCTGTCCCACGAATATGTCACTTTCTTTATTCAGTTATAATGACAATACCCGGTTCCTTAATAACTCCGTTTTTGGAAAGGGAACGTCATTTTTACCTGTAGACTATGCAACTTTTGTTTTCTTTACATGGATGTGTTTCCATATATTACTAAAATGTCATTTACTACATGCCCTCCGTGACAGGTAAGACATTTCTGCCCCTATCCAGCTCAGTGACAAGCATGACCTTTGCAAACTTCAGGGCCAGCACTTTCTGATGAGATTAGCCAATAAGCCAACTCATTATTTCCCTTTTAAACAGTGTACTTGGAGCGAAGTGCAAAGGAATACATACAAATGGAATACAAAATACAAGGAAAGGAAATGGAGTATAAACTGCAACATTAGCACGCTGCCTTCATTAGCATATCAATGCCTAGGACACCTTACCTTGAAGGTACTACATTTTAACTCAAGACATTTCCAAGCCTCCATCCCACAAGCCAAATGAAACCTAACAAAAATTCCAACAAACATAACTTCAACGTGCTATTAAAAATAATTGTAAAAATCACATACTTCAACAAAATAAACTGTTACTAAAGTTGGCACAATCCTCTTAGAGCAATTACAGACAGACAGCAGCTTGTTCATAGATAGGGCTGCAAGCTAACTCTAATTTCAGCCACCACCTTTGACTGTGGCTAACAGAATTGATTTTATCTGAAAATTGGTAAGTTTGCTCTGAAAGCCAAAAAGACAGTTGTCTGGAAAAGTCAAATAAAATTGGCCTGGTGTAGAATTACCAGTCATTAGGCAATTGCTATGAATTGGAATTTTAGTCTACATCTAATTTTACTTCTCACAAACTCAAATCATAACTATCCTTTAAAACTTTCAACCACACAAAATGCCTTTCAAAATTCCTTTGTGTACATTTTTGAAGGAAATTAAGCATGTGGAGAGCTAAGCAGGAATGCTAATTTATCTTATCAGTGCAGGACAGCGGATACTTGTAAGCACCTGATACATTCATATAAAAGGGTTTGTCTGTGGGTTTGGCTTCTTACGCCTCAACTTATTTTTGTCCACAGAACGTAGCAACTACCATGGATTAAGTCTTTTTTTTCATAGAAAGAAAAGTCTGTTCATGGCAAATTTACAATACCACCACATGAGGAGGGAAGAAAAAAGGAGGGGCGGTGATACGATGAGAGAAAATAAAATAAATACCCTTATTCAAAAAATACAGAATTATAACTTCCACAAGAAAACAGCCCTATTTGAAACTCACAGCTAATTCTGTCATTCAGGTGCCTCATCTGAACACTTCTGCCTTACCCTTACTGCCTACAAGCCATGGCACATAAGAAAGCATCCATATTATATTTACATAAAAGCTTTTCTTTCATCCTGTTGAATGTTTTCTTTTCAATGGCAAAGGATACAAATTCAGTGCAGCCAACCCTTGTTGTCTAAGTAAATGTTATTGTCATAACATTTACTTAGAAATGATGGAATATTTTGAAGAGCAGCAAACATTAGGTCTTTATGTCTCCTGAATTAAGCTCTTGTCTTCCACTCATTATGTTTTCACATATTCAAGACTATTTCATAATGGCGTGAGATTTTTTCCTCTTTCGTGTTGTTTTGAGTGGTTTTTGCTTATTTACATGCATTATAAGCACTGACTCCAGGAACTTAATTCAAAAACCAACCCCAAGTGTCACACCTTCAAGAACCAATTTGTGTTGTTTAACTACCATGTTCCACCTGCCACAGAGCTGTTGCACATTAGCACATTTTATTGTCTTCAGGGCATTCACCTTCTTCCAATTTAACTTGAAGTTAGAACAGAAAATGAACAAATCATGCTGACTCCACCACACTTCAGGTATGGTTTAATTCCATTACATATTCATTGTTCCAGTAAACTTGTATATGAAAAGTAATACACAAACTTAAGCAGGATTTTTTTAAAAACACATACAAAAATGTCTTAAACTGTGACTATTATACAAGAAGCACCTGTTTTGAATTTTTGTCCACTTACGTGGGTCTCATTCTCCTTTAAAATGATTGTTTTGTCAAATCTAAAATACTTCATGCTGACAAGTACTGAACACCATGGGTAGATGAATATTGTCTATTAGTTAATGCCTCTTGTATTTTATTACTTCTACGGATTTGCATGCCCCACATTGCTTTTCAAAAAAGGACTGCAGGAAAAGATAAAGTCTGAAAAGAAGACTGATGTGAAGTTGCATGAGCGAAACACAAGGGAGGGTTGAAGAACAAGATCAGTAAAACTTCAACATTTATCAGAATTAGGAAAAAAGCGACAATTTAAGGATGCAGATCTGTGTTATAGTAGTATTGAGGAGGGAAAAAAGATCATATTACTTCCCTCTCCTCCTCAACTCTCCTCTCCCCTAAACAAACACACAAAATCCAAAAATAACCTCATGAAAAGTTTGCAGGCTTTTATGGATGCTGCAAGTTGGGGCAGCTGGAGAACCTGGAGCCCCATGAGGAATGGGATGATCCCAAATTTCCCCTGGCAGAGGACACCAGCCAATCCTCATGTACCTCCTGGACCTAAAGTGAGGTCATTTGTTCCCATAAATGACATTTATGGGAACATGTCTTCCCCACATGCCACTGAAATTGTGCACACATTTGAATGGGAAAGGTAAATGCAGTTTATGCCACCAAAACACCAACCAATGAAGGTGGCATAAATACTGGTAGTTTCGAATTGTTATTGCAATACATACTAAAAATACCACATATTTCAGAAAAATAAATATTATCTAATATGCAAATCACAGCACAATTGACATGCCTTGACATATGAAGAGTACTTATGCCAAGCTCAAATATTGAACAGAAATATTTGTTTTAGCAGCTGTATGAACAACTACACTCTGGAAGCATCACTCTATGTGCATTCCAAAAGCATTAATTCTGCCTCCCCATGTCCACTCACACAACAGGGACAGGCCCTCAAAGCTTAAAAACATTATTTTCAAACTCACCTGTAAATCAAAACATAATGCCTTATGCAAACACCCTATTTCCCTGTTCTCCACTTTGCCAAAGTAGCAATTAGTAGTCTAGCTTGATGAGCAGGGGCTCTGCAAAGAAGAGACTAATTCAGTGTATGACTTAACCACACAGCGCTGCTCAAATCCCAGAGCCTCCACACCGCTTGTCATTAACTACACTACAAGTCACTCTCAAAATACATAAATCAAAGTCACGGGTTTAAGCTTACAATGAGTCCTGCTGGAGCTAACTTGATCCATCAATATCAACAGCCCTGACAGTATTTAGCTCTAGTTAGCTAATTAGAGTGTTTGACAAACAAATTAACAGCAAAAAGCACATGCAAAACCTCTGCAGTTCATGGTATGACTTGAAGTTGCATGGCTGTTGTGCCCACGCTTTGCAGGAACTGCTTTTGCTCTCTCTTCCTTAATAACTATCTCAAATCCAAGGAAGGATATTGCTTTAATGCCCTCAGCACACTGATCCAGACACTATTAACACCTGTAGGAACCACAAGACATGTCATGAGAATGCTTCTTTCTGAAGCTTAAATTATTTGATCTCAAAAGAGGAAAAGGCCAAATTCCAGACAAGCTGCTTTGTATGTTACAAATTGAACAAAAAATTGCCAGATGCAAGATCTGAAGAAAGGAACAGAGTTATTCACACTGCAGACACTGATTCCATCCATCAGCACACGTATCCAAGTATCTATCATTTTGGCTGCGCAGAGCTAACATAACGCTGTACTTGCTATCAGCCAGGAAAAAAAAAATAAATAACAATATGCATTGTTTGGGCAGCTGGGTCTTTAATTTACAATAATGTAAGAAAAGCAGAAAGTGAAAACCACAACGTAACTACACACATAAAGTATCACCTATATGAGCTTTTCCAGGAGATGTTCACAAGCCCCGTTTTGCCCATTTTAGCATCTATGCTGTGCTAAAGCAGAAAAGGCATTGGTCAGCTTTTCCAGGAAATAACCACAAGAAGGAGTTTTCTAGAAGCAATGCTGAAGGGCCTGCAGCACGACTGACACCTGTGGCTGTGTTTGCAGAGGATTTGCAGGGAAGACGTGCACACTTTATCTGCAGGCCCGTGGACACACCACTGAAGACAGGAATGTCTTGTTTATTTCTCCAGCAAATCAGAGAAGAGACAAACTTTTCCACACTGCCTCGCTTTCTGTAACTTATTTTGATTGGAACTCTTAGCTTGACAGGTGCAGAATCCTCTCAAAAAANAAAAAAAAAAAAAAAAAAAAAAAAAAATCATGATCTACTTAAAAATTACAGAAGTCAATTGAAAAAATTAGGTCAAAAGGCCTAACTAAAATTTTTTAAAAGTGATGCCCAGAATACTTAAATTCTTAGTTGCCCATTCCTCAATAAAACATAAGTCTCATATATGCTTTTTTTTCCACAGAGAAAGCAAAAATTAAAACAAGGACACTTAATTTAGGGCCCTGTCAGTACCCCAACCATGGGCCATGAATGCTGAGACAGCAAAAAGCAGCATTGCTGCCCTGCTGCCTCTTACACAACTACACAAGAGAACTGGTCTGTCTTAAAAGTACTCCGATTACAAGGAGAAATACTAACCCAAATCTAGTTTTTAATCCAAGAAGAGAAATGTTTACCCTGGTGAAAACACAAAGGTAGCAAGGGCGCAGAAACAAGCAAATGGGAAAGATGGTTTCAGCAGGAATATTGCCTTAAAACTTTCACTGCCTACAGCTTCACTCCACTCCTATGTTACACACCCATCTTATGAATTCTGTCACGCAATTTGTGTGACAAACAGAAGAAATTAAAATCTCACAACAACTATTCTTTTCTCTTAGGGACATTGACTCTCAACTTGTATCAATTAAGTACAGTTAGACATGTGCACACCCCTCCAGTGTCACTCTGGAGAATACCCTGATTCCTGGTCTCAGGCCATTTCCATGCTCAAAAATGGAAATGTGATCTCTGCACTGTAAAACTTAACTATAGAATCACTCATTTTCATCAGATGCATTGAAGAAGGCATTAGAATTCCAAGGTTTTCAAAGTAAAGAAAATGGGGAGTTGTGGACTGACAGAAGCAGTAAAAGAATAACAGCTACAATTATACCAGTAAGTAGTTTAGCACAGACCCAGCTTAGAGCACTAAACCCCAAATTCGAGGAACTGTTCACATAAGAATTTAAAATAACTACTAATAACCCTAAGATGTCATAGTAGACCAATCTACAGAAATTAAACAAGTACACCTCATAAATGTCTGAGACCTCTGTATAAAAACACTGTAGGCTGATCTAGAGCATTAAGCCAGGCTGAAAACTGGATTTCTCAAGGGACACCACAGCTCCAGTGACATTAACAACAGATCAGAACTGAAGCTGTTTACAAGCAACCACACATTAATCCTCAGAATTTTTCATATATAGATACACATATATATAGTTGATATATAAACATAAATATTTTTATTTGTACACATTTTATGTTTTACATAGAACATATATACTATATTATATACAGTATATAACTATGTATATATTAATTTTTAATAAGGTAGTGATCTCAGATTTCTCAAAGCTTTTAAGCCTACTGTTCTGAAAATAGTTTAAATGTTCTGTTTTCCTACAGAAAGGTACAATGACAGTGCCAACTCAGTGGAAGAAATAGCATAAAGAGCAAGTCAGCACACAGTGCTGTTTTCATCACTTTGTCCAGTCTCTGTCAAAAGGCAAGTTTGCTGTAGTGAGAATGAACAAGCAAGAAAAAAAGTAAAGCCCTTAAGTGGCGAGATACCATCATCCCCAAAAATCCAGCCATAAACAGCCCAAGAGCTACCAACTGACCGCTGCTGCTGACTTGAATGAAAATCATTCCCCAGCCTTCTTAGGAAGCCAGTCACCACTGAAAGAGCAGCAATTCAGTATTCAGAAAAAAAACCCTCAAGCTAAGCTCTCCAGCAACACTCAATATTGCACTGACATTTTAATACTGCACTGAGTTGATATAACATGCCATTTTAAAAGAAGGACCTGTATTCCACATTGCTTTCACAATCCCTCACCATCACAGAGTGATTAGTCATTAAAAATGCAGAGAAAGTTAGTTAAATCTCAAGAGAATTTGCTAAGTCGGGGCAATAACAATAATAATAACAAAAAAATCCTCTGCGACATTTCATTTCCAACAAGCCTCACAAAACTGGTGAAATGAATGAAAAAAGGCTACAAAATTCAGAGCCCTGCATGAGCCTGCAATAAGCATGAATACGAGCATCTTTTCCATCCAATGTGACAGTCTCAAAATGACAAGCCCTTTTTTTTGCCTGCCTACCGGCGAGTCCACACTCCTCTTTTCTTCTTTTGAATTTTCCCCAACTTAAATTGAATGCAAATAAACCAGGTGTGGTCCCCAGAGCAGTAATCTGCAGACAGTCCCCACCGAGTTCCCATAGCAACTTGCACAGCTGGCCACGAGAAAGAGGTTGTATCTGCTTCATATTGGCTACAGAGTTTAAACACTCAGCAAGTGAAACACCAATTACCGCATCTTGTAAAGGAAACATCCACTAAAAAGCACATCCATTTTTCCTTGATTAACACAGGAAAATAAACCTCTGGATATGCTCCTAGTCCGGCGATTGCTGAGCATGTAAAGTATCTGTTATTTAGAAGAGGTGATGCCTGCGAAGGGAACGGCTTCTCTTTTTCTGCTGCAAGGAACTGAAGTTTAAGAATCACTACAGCATTTGGAAAATGCCTGTCATCCTGTACCTTGCCGTCAAGAAAAAACACAGCTGGAAAAGTCAGAAACTCAAATCCCTCTCAACAAGTTATGACTTCGACAAGACAGTACCTCTCTGACAAGTGCTTTGTAAAATTTAAAATTTTCACTACTCTTTCTGTATCAGCTTTCTAAGCCTCAGCATAGAAGTCCAAAGTTACTCTGGGACTGACAAACAGCTGTTCATTCCATACAAAACCTGCCCTTTGTTCCTTACCCACAAACACGGATCCCTTCTTCTATTAATTCCATGCCTTGCTGCATCCTGCACTCAGAGCTCACTACTTTTGCCTGCAGCTCCTCACCCCAGCAGCCTTCTCACTGTGTCCATTCCATATCAGCTGGCTGAACCACCAGGGAGAAGGCACTGGGGATGATTTGGAACCTGGGGAGGGCTGACTGGCCACAGATATGTACCGGCTGGTCAACCCACCAGAAAAGCCATACAGAGAAAGCCTGGCTTTCTCTGTTTTTCCTTTGGCACAGCCACAAGCAGGAAATCTCTCCTCTCCTCTCCTCAGACCATGGTTTCAGGTAAGAAGAGCCCCTACAGGCTATGGGGAAAGGATGGGCGCAAGTATCCTACGGCTCTTGGGAAGCAGGAACACAGATGGTACCTAAGATACTGCCCATCCTCAATTATCAATCAAAGACTTTTTGGATGTTCCTAAACAGGCAGTAACCTCAACAGATCTTTCTCTGCCATGAATCTGCACTAAGATCCCATTGAAGCCCCACAGACTTTGAGGAACCAGCCTGCAGCAAGGAGTCCTACAATCTAAGTATACAATAAAGAACATTCTTTTCTATTTTGCTTTGAATCTATCTTCGTCTTTAGGACTATTTTAATATCCCCTACTTCTTGTGCAAAAAGAATCCATGAGCTGTAAACTTCTAGTCCCCCTCCACATCACTTCACTAACTTCTGCCATATCCTCCCTTTAGCTCTACCTTCTAGGGTGATAATCTCATCATCTACACAGTTGTCCATTAAAAGTGTGAATGGATTAAAAAATAATTCCTCATGCTGCTTTTCTACATATTTTTTTAATGTCTGAGGAGAAGAGCTGCACAGTCTAGTACCCAAGAGAAAGAAGCACTAATAGATTGTGGCACAATGCTATCTTTTCTTATATTGTTTTGCACTCTCATCTTTTTTGGTAAATCCTAGCATTTGATTGGCTTTTTGACTCCTTGTTGAGCATGAAAATACAGCTGTTATTTCCACAAAAAATTGTAATATGAAAGATCTCATACCTGAAGAATTAGGAATCCCTATATTAACTGCACATAAACTCTGGATCTTATCTCTTATTCTCCAGAAACTTAGTATCATTGAAACATCAAAATCTGTTCAATTTGGTTAAAATTGGACAACTGTTTCTGAGGGAGAGTGGAAAGGAAAAGTCAAAAAGACATAACACAAACCTCTCTTCCCTTTGGAAACCTGGTTAAGTAAAAATAACAACATGATGCTTATCAGACCCCAAAAGAGCAGGAGGTTGATAAGAAATGGACCCAGTATCAGTCACTCCTGTTTGTGCTGACTTTACAAAATGTCTGCCCTTGTACCTGGCACAACCATCTCTCAGTGATTCCTACTCTTCAAGGAGGACATGGCAAGCTTACCCAGGAATATTCACCCTGTAACCTCACAAGAGGCCACAATTGTGCCAGTTGTCTCATATGAGAATGTACACTTACCTAGGAAAGGGGAAATATAAACAAACAGGAGCAGTTCAATGTGCATATTGGACATCAGCTATAGATTTTATTCCTCCATAACATACATAAGACACTGTACACGTGTGAGCTCTTCCCATTATCCCACCTGTGGGAACTAGCCCTAATCCATCACTAACTTGAAAGCTGCTCATTTGCTTAAGCACTTTTAGTTTTCTTCTCTACCCTTTCTGCCTTCCAGATTTCTTTTCTTTTTCTAATCAGCAGCACTTCAAAGAAACAGCTGAGCTGGTGGCATTAAAATGACCAGGGAAACACAAAAAGCTTTGGCAGGGCACCACCACTGACCAAGAGAAACATGTCATTTAGTGTTAAAAATGATGACTGTAAGCGCTCTCAACTGGGGGAAAAAAAAGGAAAAATCACAATTCATCAGAAGGAAGAAAAAAATAGTATTCCCCTATACACCTGGCATAATTTGCACTTTAAGAACCCCACCATATTAACACTGACAGTCCACTGCATATTAATAAAAGCCAAAGACTTAAGATTAAAAACTGAAGGTAGTCTGTACTGCAAGCCAGTAAGTTTGCACATTTTACAGGAAGAAACAAAAGGGGCATACAACTGGCAAAGTCTGGAACCTGAAAGGCTGAAAAATGAAGAGATTTTACAGTGGAAGTGAACATGCAATTTTGAAAGAATTAGTAGTAATACCAGCTAATACTGGTATGATAAATAAATATTTAATGTCAGGTGTTAAGGAGGAGACACTCTAAATGCAAATTTAGTTATGCACACACACACACTCTCTGTTCTCACTCATATGTATCCCTTACACCAACAAAGAGGCAAGTTTTTTACATCTCAAAAATATAGAAGATTTAAGTATATATTGATTCTGTCCTCTACAGCTCTTATCTCTGCTGTGCTTCCTTTCATGTTATTTGTTGTATGATGAGGACAAACTGGCACTGAGATTGCCCATGTACAATTCAAATGTCATTTGACCAGCTCTAACCCTACACATGGTACTTGCTTATGAGCACCTTAAATAGGGGATGGAAGGGAAGGGAGAAGGTAATAGGGACAAGTGAAGGTTTTGCCTTCTCACGAGACCTGGAGACAAACACAACATTCTTGTAATAAAAGAAGGCCATTGGGCATATCCTGTCTTCTACCTCAACTTCCAGATGATGGACTAGATTAAGAACAGTCTCATTAACACACTCTAATAGACAGAGCTACAAACCACTTTCTTAGCTTCAGCTGTTAACTGGCAGTTCATTTTTTAGAAGGCATGCCCTAAGACTGAAACCACCAGCACCAGTTTCCAGCAACTGGATCTTTCTGTGCACCTTGGGCGGGTTAGAGAGGCTCACTTAACCATATATTCACTTAACCCTTATATTCCGTGAGCAAGCCACTGTTCACTAGATCAAATTTGGTGTAACCAAAGATTCTGAATTATAAATTCAGTTTGACAGTCTTTTCACATTCTGAATCCATCACATCTCTGGCTTTGTTAGCAACTCTCCTGATGTTACAAATTTCCTAGCAGTACCAGACTGTTAAGACTCAACCATATTTGTAACTCTTGTGTTATCACAGGTATTGCCTCCCTCCAAAAGCCATTTCCTGACTGTAATTCACCGCAATTCAACTTATTTTTAGAGTGTACGTGTTTCAGAGCACCAGCTCCTCTACCAAAAGTGAAACCTACATCTTTCTTTGCTTGGTGTTTAGCAGACACTCTATTTAGTTGAATTAAAATACATGGGTAAGTTGCCATTAAAAAATTGGTGACTTAGATCCCTTTGCAGTAATGGACTGACAGTAGCAACTCCACCAGTATTTGCATCCAATGAAAACTTCACCACTCAAGTTTCCACATTTCTTCCTGATCACTGGCAGATACAGAAAGCACTTGCTGAAGAAAAAGACACAGCC
The DNA here is from genome assembly GCA_008694505.1 of Cyanoderma ruficeps. Taxonomy (NCBI): domain Eukaryota; kingdom Metazoa; phylum Chordata; class Aves; order Passeriformes; family Timaliidae; genus Cyanoderma; species Cyanoderma ruficeps. The sequence goes on from VZDJ01006092.1 coordinate 2,495,290, forward strand.
AGTAGATTTTGACTTTCCATTAACAACTGTATTGAGATTTTTCAGTTATCCTGTCCTTAATCCTTTTAGTATGTGTTACTATTGATTTTGTATCACTTTAATTTGGTAATCAATGAAGTAAGCCATTCTAAATCACATACATTATAAAAGAGTGCATTTTATCAATACAATTACAAAACAGAGCTTTAATCTTAACAAGAACTGAAAAGGCTTACAGCAAATTCATCTGAAAATACCTTCTCTCCTACCCCAGAAAATTGTATGAATTGACATTAGATTATTTTTATTGACCAAAAATTGTCTATCAGCAAACAAAATTATCTAGTTACTCAAGCGAGTGCAACTGACCTCCAGCTTTTAAAATAAAACTGCCCTATTTTTTGACATTATTGACTCACTCGTTTTTCCAGCCCCTCTCCGCAGCTTCCTTGGTCACTTAAGATTTACTGACATCAACAAATACATAACATCAACAAATTAATTTCTTTCCAGTCAGTTTAAATTAGTGAATGCAAGCTGCCTTGTCTCGCAGATTTTAGAAATCCAACTTGTGCAGTCTCTCAAGAATTCCCCTTCCTCCCCACTCCCATTTATTTTGAGAATGGCATTTTCCTCCCCATTTTTAGGAAACACTTAAGGCCACTCAAAAGCAAGCGAGCAGGTGGTGATCTGTGTAAGAACAGAGGTCCCCACCCTTCTGCACATTTCAGAAAGTGCCCAGGGACTACAACTCCACAGGCTGGTCAGTCAACCTAACAACAGTCTCTCACCAAAGAGGGGAGTGGAAATTCCATAACTTCCTCTATTTTGGGGGCTTGGTGTGGCTTTTTGGCACTACTTTATCAGGACACAGAGGTGTCTAACTAGTGCAGAAGTTGATAAATGAGGAGCAGGGGGAGAGGTGCTGCTGTGGTGGCTCACTTTGGCTCATGAAGTCCCAACTGCAGAGACATTCATCCTACATCAAGCAATAATAACAAATGCTGTATGCAAATTTTGAAATAAAGGCATTCACTGGTACTACTTGAGCTCTACCAACTTGCTAAACACCATCAGGAAAAATACATCATGGTGTTCCAAAGAATTCCTTGCGTACTTGTATTTCATTAGCTTAAGAAAGGTAATTCCACATGACTACATCAGACAGTGTTTCCCAAGCCATACCACTGCCTCTGCTCCTTATTTGCTAACCAGGACATGATCACTGTGGAGAGAAAAAAAACCACTGCTATTTCAGAAGAGCACAGAGAGCAAGCTGGCAAAGCTGGAGCTGGAATCCTCCTAAGCCCGCAGAAAGACATTGAAGACCAGACCTCCATCTGGACTCATCTTTGCCTAATCAGAAGGGGGGACGCCATATAACGTATTTGTTATGTTTATTCTTCAATAAACTTTTTTTTTTTTAGAATCTAAAAATCTATAACATTCTTCTAAATAGCAGAATATGGACAGCTACTTGTCTTTCAAGCAGCTTTTGCTGATGCATAGTAGTTACCCAGTAGCAGAGGTACAATTTTAAATAAGTCATCTGAATTTATTATTTCATTTCCCTCATTTTTGTACTAAAATATCAGCCATCAATACTTGTGCATTCACCATGAGCTGTTCTCTCAGAGATTACTTGGCTGCAAGACTCAACAGGTACATCAGGAAGTCTCTTCCAACAGCATTTCTCACAATTCCCTTTTCACATTTTACTTCACTAAGCAAGTTTGAAATCCTACAGTATTACTTCAGTTGACAACCAATCTACTCTAAGTGTGCAATGAATCATCAGTTTGCCTATTAAATTAACAATCAAATTAATGATTGATTTATTAGGGGTTTTGTCCTGCTAATTACAGAAACACATGTATCATACTATAAAGGTCCTTTTTATTGCTGCTGAGATCACCTTATTTGGTTTTAATACTGATTTTTATTACTTTTTTTTTAATTATTTTTTTTATTATTATTATTATCACACTTTAAATCAGACATACATTCAGTTCTCAATCATGCACACCAATTTGATGTTGTACATGCTCCTCACTTACAGATTTCACCACACACCCCTACTGCAAACAATCACCCTTGCTATTTCCTTGTCAGGTTTCTGGTTACACTTTGGTGGTGGCAGACCCTGGCCTTTCTCCAGAGGCTCTCTCTCTGGGGAAGAAATTTCGTGCACAACTAAATTTAAACTTTGCTTTCCTAAGCAGTCTTTCCAGCTACACATTTCTATTTGAATCAACAGATACCGTCTGTTTAAATGGTCATAAGAATCGCTGCAAAGAGATGAACTGCTGAACCTAAAACTTGCCTGACTGTGATTAATATGAGGTACAAGAAACCTCAGAGTGGACACCCATGGAATAGCCCACTTACCAGAGAAGTTTCTTCCTAATCCCCTTTGGTTAGCACTTTATTTGTTCCCTGTTGTATAATGGTTTTTCAATTCTTTACAAAGGCTTTACAAAGCTTTCATTTAACCTAGCATAATGTACTGTAAATGAATAATCCCTTTTCTTTCCTGATCCTGTTAATCTTTTGGCCTCAGTTACATCTCACAGCAGTGAGATGCAAATGTTAATTATGCAAGAAGTATAAGACCTGTATTTTGATTTCCATCTGTCCAATACAAGTCCAGAACAAGACAGAGATAACTGAGTGCTTTCCTATCACCATGGGAACATGATTGCCAGGAACATACCAAGAACGTCTCATATTGACTCCCAGAAGCCCCAGTCAAGTACCTTCTATCCATCAGAGCCTCCTTTATCTCCTTTGTTGATTCGTATTTTTCACAAACCCCTGATTATTCTCACTATAACTCAATCTTCCTCAGGGCTGCAGAAACATTATCTTATTCACATAACATCTCCCTCTTGTTTGCATCATGTATGTCAATTATCTCATCTACAAAACACATGTAGAAGTAGTTGAAACATTTCATTAATGCGGTAGTGAAAACAACCTAAGCTGACAAAGTTGTAGGGCAGTCCCCTTTTCCCCTGGCCATCCCTCCCATGGAGTCACACCAGCATTCAACTCACCCCATGGCTGGCATGATTAGCCCACAGAAGTGGGCATCAGAAAATTAACCCTTCTGAAAAGCAATTCTGGCAGCTCAGCTCCCAACCTGGATGCCTGCAAAATCAGACAAGCCCAGTAGAGCAAATGCCATCGAGGGTGGGACCAAGCAGAATCCATCTAGCTTGGTTTGAATTGTTTAAACCACAGCCCCACAATACTTTTAGATTTTATAACAAAGCCAATCTTGTGACTGTCCAGCAGTGAAAAAGAAAAGCTTCATTTTCTTTCTATCCCCCAATCACAAATTGGCTCTACCCCTTCGCTCCCAGTGCTCCCTCCCTGGTGCTCACCTAACCAGAGGGGGAGACAATTTTAGTTGGCAGTCCAGAAGAAATCTGACTTCATAAAAAACTAACAGAAAATTATTTTCCTTTCAAGTTAGATCAGCTATGTGTGGTAGCCAAAGACTGAAAACAGATACAAGGGCAGAGACTGAATCATGAAGTAATGGGAAAGAAAGAAGTGCCCTGCCCTTCCAGTGGCAGGAAACTTAAAAAGGTTTGTCACAGCTTCAGCATGAGGGTGAAGAGCCAGGGTACAGCAATGGCTTAGCACTGTTGAAAGGAGGCCACACTCCACACTTGTATTTCCCACCATTTTTGGCTATACTGTGCTGGCTTTGTCACTACACCCTTGAGTATGTAACTTGCTGGAACAATAGAAGACTTTCCAAAGAAAGAAGAGCAAAGACAAGATAATGATGCTGAAGATAAGGAGCAAGGGGAGGCCCATTTCAGCTTCAGAGAGCTGTTAAATTGGCTTAGCCGATCTTAACTTAAGGAACCATGACTTAAATATAGATACATCTGTTTCAGAAAGAGATGTATTGTTACACTGTAAAGTGCCCCAAAAAAGAGTTGTAATCAGATACATGCATAGAGAAGTCACTCAAGTCACCATCATTGCTGCTCATCTCCAGTACATTAGTGATAGTAACATATTGGCTTTCCCCTTAAATAAAGCATTCAACTGTGACCACCCAAAAGTCTTACACTGCAAAATACACTTGCACCTTTATGTTCTCAGCCTCATCTAAATACAAAGCAATGTGCAAAATGCCATCAGGCAATGTCAACAGAAACCTGCCGAAGCTGTAGCCACAGATCAGGATGTGTTTTTGTCAACACTGACTCAAGGCATCTGATGCAATTCTCATCTCTTAGAGATGAACTAGCTGGATTTTGATCAACAGTTCATACTTAAGCATGTTAAAACTTAGTTGATAGACTGCTCTGACTGAAAAATACCAAGGCTGAGTTCTATGAATTCTCTTACCAGCAACAGAGAATGAAAAGATACCCATAAGTCCTTCATTTTTTCCAGAGGCTTCTAATATTTGCCGTGGTAATGAAGAACAAGACAGAGCCTACCATACCGTAAACACATTTATTTTGGATTGAACTAGTATCTGGTATGTGCCACACTCTAACAGTGGAAGTTCACAAGAAAAAAGCTGGCATAGCACTGCTCAATTTCAGTTTTCCTTAATATCTCAATCTATTTAGACACTACCCCCTTTCTCAGAACAGAAACTTCCAAGAAAACATGAATTGACACGGTTTTCATATTTCAGTTAAAAGTTAGCCAAAACTTTTTTCCCCTTGAAACAACACAAGATATAAACGTTATTAGAACACAGATAGCAGCAACATAATTCAGTGGGATTGAAACTACTAAAGGTTCTTTCCTGAATTGTTTGCATCCTGCAATTGTTATATTTTTGAGATTTTTTTTTAACCAGATTATGATTAAAGCAGGAGTTTGCCCCTTTTGGTAGGTACATCAGAGACTCAACCTACAAAAAGCTGTTCTGCACAGTCATTTCCAGAAAAGCTGAAAATCTGTATTACCTCAGAACAAAAATTCATGTAGCAGTGAATCCACCTTTTTGGCAAGCATTTCTTTTGGCAACCATGTCCTCTGAACCCAATTCTGTGTCTGCACTGTTCCAGCCCTACTTCACACTCTCACCTTCATCATTTGTACACTGTTCCACAAACAGAGTCAAAGAATTGATAGAGATTAAAAGTAACTGTACAGTTCACCATACAAAAGACTTGTCTACCTTAAGGGCATTTATATATATATATATATATATATACACACACACACACATATACAGGATAGATTAAAGATGGGTTTCTCTGATTTACTGAACTTCTGCAATAAGCCTGTTTATAAAGGTCTCTTCTCTGCATTAATTTTCCAACTACTGCTGCGCCTCATGTTCTTACTGAATTCCTTCCTTTCATATGAATGGCAGCAGTTTCTTCTACCTGCTCATTTATTGGGGAATCCCTAAGAAAGCAGTCTCCCTGAGACTTCCATGCACCTGAAAAATGTAACTGACTGGGGAGTGGATGCAAAAAAATGACAGGAAATGGAATTAACAGTCAGCATAATCTAATAATCTCAATGTTCTTTGAAAAACAGGATTAAACATCCACCTGTCCAAAAACTCCTGCCACCCTTTGAGGTTTAATAAAGCTCTTTTTGTATAAAAATCTAATTCAGAGCTTGTAAACAGGTTAACAAACAACAAAAGTATATTACCAAATAAAGAAAATATGACCTATTGTCAGCACATCATCTTTTTTCCTGCCACCTAGAAAGTATGTAAAGGTGCATTTAATCTCCTCTTAAATATCTTTCTGTTCTCTTCCATTCTGTAGCACGCTGTGTGTTTATTTCCCAGCCTCTCACCCTTAACTTGAGGGACAGGCTAGTCTCTTAAATCCACCTTATTAGCTTCACAAATGCACGGTACACCAAGGTCAAGGTATAAGGCAAAAAATCCTAGGGCTCAAAGCAGGTACAAAGGGTGGAAATGCTTGAAATAAGGACTGAAACAGTACATGCTCTAGGAGGGCATGCCTCAAAGAGCCAGATTCACACAAAGGGGAAAAGAAAATGTTGCGCTCCAATTTAATCAAAATCCACTGGACACAACAGCTGACTCTGCAGCCCTGGTGACCTGAAGAGTAATTTTATTAGTTATACGGAAATATCCATTTTCAAGTTCCAACTGCTGCTCATCTCTACTTCCCCACCTTGCCCATGAAGAGGAGAAAATTCACACAAGCAGCATTTTTACAGGTTCCTCCTCAAGGAATACTCTGAAATAGAATAAGAGAGTTCCCTCCTCTCATTTGGAGCTACACTCTTTTAAAATAGCACATGCTAAAATGCAGATTTATTTTAACTTTAAAGCAGCACTGGTACTTGGAACTTCCATGCACATAAGACAAGCTCAAAACATCTGAAAAAAACAATACTGGAAACTTCAGCACACGTATTTTCTTAAAATCCAGATTTTGGTACAGTTTACATAAATTTATAGCAGGCGTAGAGTAGGCAAAGCTGTCCCAGTAATGCTTTAAGTATCTGCTGAACAACAGTTCATTGTGTTCCATTTTCACCATAAAAAACGCAGTTGTTATCTCTGAGAGCAGACATTACACCGTATATTTTACGCACCGATAAACGTTAAAAAAACCTTCCTGTTATTTTAATAGCATTTTGTCATTTCCATACTTTTTAACTTGTGCCTTTAGTCGTGGCTTCCCCAGGAAGAAAAACATGAACACAAACGTGATGCTGCTTTTTTGTTTAACAGCGAAAGGGGTTCTGCTACCTGCAAGTCCTATTAACTTTACTCAGGCACTGACCAGTAAAGCTGCTGAGCAGCAAAGGCACCTCACAGCTGACTCTAGCCAAAACAATACAAACACTGTATAATACACATTTGTTTAGTATTTGGAAAATTGTTCGCCATTACACGAGCTTGATTCTTGTATTACAAAGAACTTCAGTTTTACAGCTGTGAATGGCATAAATCACTATGCCAGCCAAAGAACCCTTGATTTCTTAAAAACTAAACATGAAAAAAAAAAAAAAAAAGTGGACATTTAAAGCTCTCCCCTTCTTAATGAAAATATTGGAACATAAAACAATTTAATAACTCATGCAGGAAAAACACAGCCGCATTTTCTCCATGAAACAAAAGAGAATTGAGTACCCCAGCCTTCACTAGACTAATTATTTCTCTACACTTGCCTTGTGAAAACCCCAGCTTGCTTTGAACCCAAGACCTTTATGGCTCAAGTCCCAGGAGACGCTGAGAAGGTGTTCACAGTGGAGCAAACTTTTCCAGAGAAATCACATTCTGATTCGAGAGAATTCATTTCTTTTGGCCTTTGGGGGAACACTGCAGGTCCCATGTATTTGTTCAAGTCTTTACCTAGCAAGAGCAGAATCCCTTCTAGGCTTTGTCAGGTTCATGCTGATCTTGCAACATCTGGCTGTGTACAGCCACACTGTTCACATATTTTTAATTCTGTACAAGTTATTTTAACCCAATCTTCTAAAGAACACTGTTTTCCAGATCTTTAAAACAGGCATTTAAGAGAAACCTTCAAGTAATACTGCATCAATAACACACAGTGAAAATATAATATGTTGAACAACAAAGAAACAGTTGATTAGTATTAAACAAGCATTTACAACTAGAAAGTTACAGTAAGATTAAGCTTAGGAGATGGAAGTGAAATGCTGTGCAGGCATATGAACCACTTCTAATACTGAGAATAAAATCACAGGATAGGAAAGGCATTCTAAGTGGCACAAACCCAACTTTCATACATATGAAATATGAAATATTATTTTTCAGGATTTTTTTTAAACTAACCCAAAAAAGGCTCCAGAGGATGACAAAGAAATTCATTTAAGAGCAGCTCTTCCATTCTGAGCAGCCACAAACATTTCCAGCACCTACACCATAACTGCTCACATAATTAATTCAGCGTAGCAGTCAGAAACAGTGGCGCTGAGACAGCCACAGTTCAGCAGCCCACACTTGGCTGTAAGGAAATTTTTCCTGAAGACAGATGCCACCCGGAGGAACCAAACCAGAAAAACAATCGGCTGCCTGACCAGAGGCAAGGCAAGGAGAGATTACAACTGCGAGTCTCCCTCCTCCCGAGACTCCCAGCCTGTGTCCGCAGAACAAATCTGCACAGCCGACAGCAGCAGCAATTTTCCTGAGGAAGACAAAGCAAAGCCACACTCTGCCTACGAGGCAAGCAAAAGGAAAAGCAGACTGGCCTCAGAAAGGCCTTCTGTGCTTCTCCTAATGCCAAGCACAACCACAGACACCACTTTTCAGCTGCCGAGGATCACACCAGTGCTCAGCGTGCACTCCTAAAACAGACACCACAGCTGATAAGCAGCCACACACATGACAGCTTCCTTTCCCTTCTACTTTCTTAAACTCCATGTTAATTTGCATTGAGACATGTAGATCTATCTGGAACAGTAATTAGTTCTGTTAATTAAGCTCTCCAAGTATGGATATGGAAGACATCCACAAGGCTCTAATGTAAAATTGTGTTGCAGGGCTGCTCTCCTCCAGTGTGGGTACTCTGCTCAGAAACAGAATCTGGGATCAGAGTGCTTAATCCTAGACAGGGAATTTCACACAACAGCTCTGAAGTGAAAAAGCCATTTACACAACTCTCTAGACCTCACCAAGAATAATGACAGTTACTCCTACATAATATTACAATATATGCTCATATAAATTTGTAGGTAGCTCAGAAAAAAATCAGGGGGTGGTCCCTAAATCTAAACCATAGAGAACAGGTAAGTGTAGATACATCTCTCTAGATGACATTTCAGGGTTACATATTATGAAGTCCTCCATATCTAAAATCTTCACCTGATCTTCCTGAACTTGAATATACACACATACTCAAAAATCAACGCAAGACTCCTTATCCAAAAATGATATGTAAAAATTTTTAAAAAAAGACCAGGTCTCCAGCACCACAAGTTACAGTGTGTCAATAACCTGTGCTGCGTCCTTGCAGCTGTACAAAATAATTCAGTATAATTCAGATTTTTGCACTTAATGAAAGCAGATTATAGTCAAAAAGGTGCTGGCTTTTTTATACAGGGACAGTTCCTGTATGTCCTTCAGAGCAAGTGGTTATCATAAGGTCACTTGTATGTAAATTCCTGTCTCCTCTTTTCTAATGGCCAGTCAGGGTAGGCGCCACACCACCACGGCACAACAGGTCACAATTTCCTAAACAACTACAGCCTGAAAAATTCAGCCACCAGAGAAGTCTCTTCACTGAATGTGACTGAATGGATTTTGCTACACCAATTTCTAATTTACTTAACCCATAAAGCCCCTAAAAAAGAAAACATCAAGTGTCAGTATGCAAAATATCCTCTTGCAGAGGAATGGTAATTACCTTTGAAAGTTTTACCCGGTGCTCAAAATTCAACGTGCGACACAATCTTTTTTGCACAAGTTTCCATTTTATGTTGCTGCCTGAAAAAAATGCTAAATACAAGAAACAAGCAAGGTAAACATAGAAAGAATAATCTTCCTATTATAACCTAAAGCAAGCTAGTGAAAAAGAGCACATTCCAGTGGCAGAGAACTCAGAATGCAAGCTACAACCTGAAGTACAAGCAGTCTTGCTTACTGTAGTCTGCAAATGAAAGAATAAAAGAGCAGAAAATGTTATTTACCTCAAGAGATTTTACATTTTGTGTGATGAAGATGAGAGCAGTGACACAGCTTCAAGGCTCTACTAAGAATCTAATAAGAAATATTACCCCTTTGGGAAGAAACAGATGATGTACTGAACCCCTTATCCTGGATTGACACTGTGAATATGACTATTCAATGACTACAATAACCAACCTCACATTTCAGAGCTCTGCTAAGCCTTTCCTCAATATCTAGCAGTTCAAAATGAAGACAAACCTGGGAAAATTCCAGCAGCATCAGTGCCAAAGAAATAAAATCATTCTGAAGACATCATCATTTCTTTAAAATGTTCAGCTTATTTAAAGAGTAGCAATCTAAGTGTTTTTCATTGTGCAGTGTTTCCAAGGCACTAGGTACTATTCTTACAAATCTGCAATTCCTATGTAAGAAATGAACAGAGTTTTGAATAATTAAAACTCAGCCTCTTGCTAACACATTTTTTCATTATTTATTTCGACAAGTCTTCAATGGAAGCCACCAAACCTTTATATCAACTATGTCACTGGTCCTTATACAGAAATTGTCAAATAAAATTCAAAATTCAGGCTGTGAGTCTGTTTTGTGCAGACATATAATTGAAAATTCCCAGTGTTCTGTTTCAGGTGTATATTACAGAGTCTTAAAGAAAAAGTATAAGAAAGAAAAATCTGACAGAATTCAAAAAAGTTACCTACAAGACATGCCTGGGAAAATAATTTTCCTATTGCTGAAAGGAATACTCAGAAGCTGACGGTCACTTTTTATTGTGTTGGTAAAGTTGATTTATATTTTAGTTCCTATTCATCCTCATAGAAATTCCAAGTATTATTAAAATCACGTTACTTAATTGCATGACCTTGCTCTCTTCTCCCAGAAAACCAGTGACCGGACTAGGGGACACAGCCTTGACCTGCACCAGGGTGAGTTTAGGCTGGACCTAAGGAAGAAGAGGGATTCTTTCCCACAGAAAGAGGGATTGTGCATTGGGATGGGCTGCCCAGTGAGGTGTTGGGAGTCCCCATCCTTGGAGGTATTTAAGAAAATACTGGATGTGGCCCTCATCCAGTGCTATGGGGGTGTTTGGCCATAGGTGGGACTCAATGATCTCAAAGGTTTTTCCAACCTCGTTAATTCTGCGCAACACAGCCCGACCTCCCTCAGAAAGTCCTCCTCTGCCCATGGAGCCTTTGAACCCAGTGGATCCCAGACTTGTGCTATTTCCCCACAAAAGCATTCCAGTGCTCTTGGTCGGGAGCTAATGCAAACCAACTGATGCTGTGGATGCGGCGGCTGCGCCTCCTCTCCCTGGGTTCGACTTCCAGCCGCAGCCGTGACCATCCTGGCACAGCCTGATCCTGCCCTTGCTGCTCGGGACCAGGGTGAGCATCAGCCCTGACCTGTGAACAGAACCATGCCCACAGGCACAGGGGAAGGCAGGGTCTGCACAGATTTGTGAGGCTGGGGAAGATGACTGCAGGTACAGCTCCACGGAGCAAGGGGACATAGGTTAAACGACAACAGGAGAAGCTACATGACAAATGGGGCATGGCAAGAGGGAGGGGGAAGGCAGAACAAAGGTTCATCTTCCATACTCCGGCAGCTGTAGCCACTGCCATTAATCACAGCATCCACATCCACCACAAGCACATGCACCACTGCTACCTATGGGGCATTCTACCAGAACACACCTGAAGGTGCAGATGCCACTTTAGTCGACCCATCCTTGCAGGAAATATGGATCAAAATATGCCAATTACACACAGAAAGTTCAGTAAGTGCCAGCATCACCTCCCCCTCCAACACAACACAGCAGGAAGCTAAGTAGGCCAATTACAAGGGGATGGGGAAGCAAATTTAATTCCTTTGCAGAGATGTGTATGTAAAACCTTGCTCACATAGAGTGAGGAAATACTCAACTGATTACAATCAATAATTTATTTGAAAATCTATTATGCAACATGAGCAACATGGGGGGGAAAAAAAGAAGCTTTAAAAAAAAAAATCAATCTTGCCATGAAAAGTCAGATTTCAAGGTGGATTTTCCTTGCCTTGTAATGTACAAAATAGACTGATAAGAGTCATTGTTATTTCTTTAAGTAGCCTTGTTGACATTTTCCCTGGAATTACTATGTTCGTAACAGTAGATGCTCATAAAAGCATATACTCCAGGAAGTGAGGTGGTAGCAGTAAGAAGCAGTGCCAAAAATAAAAACAGTTACATGTTCTGTTAATCATTACATATTAAATTGTGTTACACAACCTAATGAAACTACTTTATGTCACCAAAAATGCAGAACCAGAAGATGAAAACAAGTACAAATACCAAAACAAATAAGATAGCTCTGAAAACAATTTATTTGGGAAGAACATAATTTCAAATTCCAAGAAATACTTGTATACTTTAGATTTCTAGACAACTTCAGCTTGAATTATGCTATCTCACATCAATTCTTTTCACCTTTCAGGATTCTGCCATAAAAATTAACACACCAAAGGTGTCTTTGAAACGATCATCAAATTTTGTCATTCAAGTACTAAAAAGTTCCACTGCAATTTTAGGTTTAAGATAGCGTTTTACACTGGATCCAGATTTTATATGCATGCATACATTTCAGTGCTATTTTTAAACTTCTCTTCAGTAAGAAGGGCCTGACTGACTTATTTTTAAAAGGCATGCACTGCACAGCTCACATTTTGAAAACCCACCTCAGTCTGAACCTTAGCTGGTACTTTTCACCAGAGCTCTGAAACAGAGAGCTGTCCAAACCAAAGAAAAAGAAATAATCGAGAAGGCGTAAGAGAAGGTTCCTATCACTTTTAAGTCTTGTGACATGCATTTTCTTGTAATTCTGACTTAGCCCTATTTCTTTGTTTGTTTTTGAAACAAACAGGAAGAAATTAGGAACCTCTCTGGGAAATATAAGCCTCGCTGGGGCAAAGAGGCAACACGTTGAAAAGAAAACATCTGTATTTCCTTCCCATTCTCTTCCACCTGAAATAAATTCTTTGGCTGCAGTTTGTCTTCTTTTCTGGAAGCATTTACACAGTATCTAATGCTATCCACCACCATGACTACCCCTGGGGCTTTTATGAGGGTGGGAACAATCAGTATAAGAATTACTAGGGACATCAAAGAGACAAAACATTTATTGAAGGGGGAAGAGGAAGAGAGAGTGTGAGGTAACGAGGGTCCTACTGTATTTACCTTATGTGCCAAGCATGTGGACAGCAATAAAAACCATGTAGGGAGCAATTTTGGTCAGAGAAAGAACACGGCAGCCTAATGGGAGGCCTTTGTTCTTCAAAAGGGTCTCCTTTTCCCCTTTTGTGCTTCACTTAATTCATGGCATCTGAGCTGCTCTTGAACTTGACAGACAGAGAGGAGGAGGGGGGAGAGATGGAGAAAGGGGGAGACAGAGACACAAAGAAAGAAAAAAGAAAAAAGGACTTCAAAGAGTTTTCCTTTGAAAATTCAGTTGTGATGTATGCATTGCTGAAGGTTTTAGACTCAAAAAAAAGGGCAAAAAACATTTCATATAATTTCATCGTGGGGATAAATTGTCCGATGCTCTTATTAAGAAGGCTAGAAGAAAGGAACGGAACAAAAATTTTAAAAAATAAATCTATCCGAGCTAAGGAATATAAATAAAATAGAATTACTCTCCTGGGTGCTTTTTATTTATTTTCATGTTAAACCTTATTCTCAGTGGATCCCAATACATTTATCAAAATCTTATCAAAAACATCTGGTTTCCAGCAGTCACCTGAAAGGCACGCGTTCAGCACGGAGCCCATCAGAATTCCCGGCACAGCGATTCCTGCCCGGACAGCGCCGGGAGAGCGGCGCCGGGGCCAGCGCCATCTGCGGGGCTGCGACCGAGCCGTGCCCGCGGCCCCCGGCCCCCGGCCCCGAGCCACTCTGCACCGCCGAGGAACCCGCACGCTGGAATTCGTGACAAGACGGAGCCTTTCGGGTTTGGTTAGCTGGAGACAAAACATCCGGGTGTATCTGAGGCTCCCAAGTTGGGTGCCTCCTCTCGGAATCGCTCTCGGAGCTCGCCCGCAGCAGCTGATATGAGCTCCCTGTAATATATTCGGCTTTTCGCCCCCTTTAAATATCCATGCCATGGGCAATGTTTATATGAAATAATTCATAACTGCAGACTCTGCTTCTCTCGAGCGTTTTTTTGTCCTCTAGACCACTTCCTCCCCTTGATAATGTGCATCAACTACTTACACATAATTTATATATTCCTTTGTGGGGTTTTAGCTATGATGTATATGCTGCAAATATTTGCCAATAGTATTTGTAATAAAGCGTGAGATTGGAAAACGTACAGATTTGTGTCAATACCACGATAAATTATTAATAGTGAATAGTTTTAACTTAATTCAATAATAGATTTTTAATGTATAATCATCTTAAGTTGTCCCTTATCAACAATTAACCCGTCTTCATCCTGATTTACATCTTCTGACAACCATAAGAGTCTACCTAGAGCATGCTATTTCCAGAGTGCAGAAAGGAACATTAATAATCTAACTTTGCTAACTGATAATGCTCTCTTGACTATTCTGAGGACAGATCTTTTCTTCATCTCAACAAAAACAGTACCCAAATTCAAAAGCTTTAAACTAATTCTGTAACTTAATTTCTCTTTCTTTTCCAAACAGGGATATAAAGCACACCCAGTTTTAAGGATATAATCTTAATTAACCTGCACAAGGTTAATTTTCTTTTAAATCCAATGCACGGTTAGATTATGAAAATTCTACCAAAAAATGCAAGGTCATAAACAGACAGACAAATACATCTCCAGCAGATTGCCACTGACACAGCGGATTTCAGTTGTTGTGGTTTTTAGGGAGGTTTCTCACGTTGGCAGCATATTTATATTCTATTATATCACCTGTAAGGTAACCTGGGAAACACTGTGAAATAAAATTGGTAAAAACTTTCCTTTTTCACAGGCTTGTTTACCATGATTAAGAACTGTGTTTCTGAAACAATTATGTGGGTTTTGTTTGGGTTTTAATAATAATAAATTGGGGGAATTCCACTAGACAGAATTACAGAACCTGCAACTATTATGTCAGTTTTACAAGCCAGACTGAATGTTTTTCACGTTACAGATACTGAACAAAAGCAAAAAAAAGATGGAAGAACTTACAGAGCAATTTAAGTAACTGAAAAAAAAAAACCCAACTCCATCTGTTTTGTGTACCAGGAGTGTCTTAGAGTATTAATTAAATTTATAAAACACTTTGAATACTGACAGTGTTACAGCCACATGAAGCAGACAGCAGTGGAATATTTCTGAGGTATTAATTGTAGAAATGTAAAATGCTTGAGATAACCACTAACATAACTTTGCATAAAATAGCTGAATTCAAAGATTCTACTGTCTTCTCTTGGAGCACCTACCTGAACAGAAATGCAGACACAAGTTCCTGGTGATACTGGACAGCACCTAAGCTCCTACAGCTGGCAAAGCAAATACATGAATGACTACAGAGGCTTACTGCTGCTAAGGAGAATTCTCATATATTTAAAAAAAAATCCACAGAAACCTGTTAAAACTACTTTTGTTTTGCCAAAACCCAGAGCTTTGACCACCTCAACATTTCATTCTGAGAATGCTGGCTCGAATGCTACATTTTCATATATTACATTTGACCACAGCTTATCTTTGGGACATTTTTAAAGACAGATTTATTGATGTTAACTCTTCCATGCCTGTAACATGAGTTCATGTCACTGTCTTCTCTGAGCATTCCTAAGAGCCCTCTCCTGCCCCAGCTCAGTTTCATGGAACTTACAGAGAAAAGTACATCTGCCTTTTTGACAAATAGCTCAAAATCAACCAAAATTAGAAACTTAATCAGGGAAGTGGAAACACACACCACTACTAATTTTCTAAACCAGAAAATTAATTGTTTCCTGTAAAAAGAGATTCAATTTGTATAAAACCTTTCCTCTGGCTTAAGCCTAATAGCTCCAACAACTGATTTCTGACAATTCTCAACCAAAAGAAAGATGGAGAATCTAGTTTTAGGCAGCAGAAGATTTCAAGTACATGGAAAGAAAATACCAAATACTTGGCAAGCAACACTTATCATGATGGTACTGACTGACATAAACGTCACCACTCCTTCAGCAGACAGGTCCTGAATCACTTTATCCCATGCACACATGAGAACAAGGTGCTAAGCACAGCTTCTCAACTAAAGACTTCTAGAGTGCAGCTATTCCTTAATATTTGGGGTAACAAGCCGAGTATAGTCGTATCCACGCTTGAACCAGCCATCAAGAAATAGTTCAGAAAGCAACCCAAATAAAATATACTGCATTAATCCAGCATACAGATCACAAAAGAGAAGTCATTCATCCTCACGCTGACTGCAGGCAGCAGTTGCATTATTTTGAAGTTAAAAAGCAATCTCATCTGTTTATTTTGTTATTGCAGCTCCCAGGCATAGGCTCACTTAGCTTTCAGACAGGGAATATGTATATTGCATAAATAGCTTTCATACAGTCCTCCTTCTCCTGTGATGCACACAGTAATCACCTGTCTACTTAGAGGCTTTCTATTCTGGAAGTCACTATGTAGATTATATATTCTATCCCAGACTACTCACTTCCCTTAATTGTGCATGTCCACTGGGAATACTTCAGAGAATCTTTCCAGAAATGTTGCCACGCTACCAAAACCAGGTAATTGCTCTCACTTTTTTATTTTACTTTAAGACACATCAGATTTCAGGGCTATACTAAACCCACAGCATGAAGCAAAAATAAACTTAATAACAACCATAACAATAATCATCAGCATCCCTCCACACTCCCATCCTCTTTTTACTTTTCTGGCATTCTTCCCTAATCAAACCACAGCCCCACTTCCTAGAGGTGTCTGTAGAAAAAGCATGACTACAAAATCAAACCAGAACTGAAAGCAAGCAGGCGAAAGCATTTCTTTGTTGCAAAGAGACTTTACTTATATCAGATTGCTTCTTTAAAGAGAACCTCACACAGGCCAGAAACAGCACCATTCTAAACTGAAGTACAAATGGGTTATTACACAGAGTTCCTGACTTTCCATCCTCCCTTGGTCTCTGCACACTTGACCTCAGCACTGCACTTGCCTCCAAGTGGCAGCAGGAATTTGCCTAGCAGAATCCTGGCGGTGGGCGTGTGGCAGCACAAATAACAGGAATGCTGGAAGGGTATGGAAACATGAGATCCCTTCAGCCCAGCAGCAACCCACTCTCATGTCAGTATTACAAAAAAAAAAACCAAAACACACCACAAAGAGCTGGCCATCACCCTGGTGCCACAGCTCCCCAAAACAGGTAACCAGGGGGAGAGTTGGCTGCACCAAAGTGAAGGGACAAGATTATCCCAAAGAGCAAATGCTCCCACTGCTTCCCTCTGTCAGTTGCTATGTGACACCAGAGAACCAGTTCCCCCACCTGATACAGTGAAAAATCAACCCTGAAATGAGGGACAGATTTTCACGTAATTAACAAATTAAACAGCTATATTTTTATTGTTCAATTACAAAATAAAACATTCAGAGAGGAAAGGTATAAAAATAACAGTCAAAGAGACAAAGGGATCTGATTCATCAAGGGTCAGATATCAGATAAACTAACACGAAACTGCACTAGAGGTAACTTTTATTCAGGATTTAAAGCCAATGTGATTATAGGAGCATAGTATAGGGAAAAAAAGAGTATCGAGGAAAAAAGAGGCAACATTGTCATCAAATTCCAAAATACAAACCCCTCTGTTTGGTTGGTACAAGACCCTTTAATGTGGCAAATTCTGTCCCTGACACTGTGAATTAGCAAGTCCTGAATGATCATGAGGTTCTGCAGCAATATTAAACCAGTTTAGCTATTTTAGTTCAAAAGTCAACATAAAGCCAGTACGGTCGAACAAGTGCACAAAAGCTATTCCCACTGTTGCAGGAATGTTTCTTAAAGAAGGAAACACTGTCCAGGCAGCTCAGCTTTTCTCGTATCAATACTCTTACCCTGAGACAGACTTGCTCCTGACACCAAGGAAGTAGAGAAACACTGTAGAATTGCTGCATGATTTTTCCCTAAGCCAACACTGCCACACATCCTCAGATTTGCAAGAGCTGTAATCCTGCCCTTTTATTTGGCCTCTGCATCCTTCTCTCAACAGCAGCTGTGGCTGCTGGGAAAAGAGAAGCTATTGTTTGAATGATGGAGATGGACACACTACTGCTTACACATCCATAGAAATGGATAGAGCTTGTCCCCCAAATAAGGAAGGCTTGGTCCATACAGAGTACGACTTGTGAAGTAGTCTCACGCTCCGACAAGGAGTTTGTGCAGGTGATGAATAACAGAGAATAGACATTTTCAGTTCCCCTGAGGTTGCTAGATAGATCTTAAAGACTAAGCAGAAAAAAAAAAAGAAAAAAAAAGAAAATCAAGGTAGAAGAAGGTAAAAGCGTGCACACAGGATGATAAACATAGCTGGAACCAAGGGATAAAACAGATAATGAGGAATATAGCGGGGGCATTTTGGCAGGTTTTGTAACAAGAAGTAACAGCACATGCCCAAAGAAGTTCAAGGAAAAGTCACTTTTAATTCTGAAGAACTTAGTGAGTACAACCACCAGAGACCCCTTTAGACGACCCTCCAGGACCATAAAAGGACTTCCCATGGAGGCAGATGCATGGAAATTAGTGCTAGGAGAAAACAATGTTTATGTATTAGCTAGGAAGTATGTTATGAGTGTTTGATCAGGATGAGATAAATACCCTGTTGTAAAACCTCATCTGATTAGAGGAGATATCCTCTGGATGTGTCCATAATAAAGAATGCTTGCTTTCTCATACTTCGGATTGTGTTAAAAAGTTTATTTCCTGGCCAATTTTGGTATCACAAGCTTCCCAAATGTGGTAAGGCGGAAAAACAAGAAACCACATCCTTATCACAAACAGTGAAATGAGGCTTATAAAAACAGTAGCTCTGAGACCTACGGCTTCAGTGTAATTCAAAGGCTTCAGTTAAATGGTGCTCTAACAATTCTGTTGGTTTACAACATCTTGATAACACCACAGTCGATGTTTTGCACCAGAAGAACTTTATCTCCCTCGTATCTTGATTAAAATGACTCTGCCAGAAGAGTTCTACCTCTTGCCTTGGCACAACATGACTTCCATGGCAACTAAAAACACCCCTCATGCTTCTTTTAGAGAAGCTGGGAGAGTCATAAAGGAAACCAGAGTAGAGGAAACAACTTCCCTCACGACAAGGCTTTGTGCACCAAACACTCGTAAGTTTTAAGCAAAGACTGGCTCATTTCTTCTCAATTTATTCTACCTTCTTTCACCATACTGAAATGCCAACAGCAAACATTTGACATCGCCTCCATTTTAACAGCAACTTTTAAGATATCACAGGTACATGGTTACTGCTGCACCACAGCAGCAGCTCATACCACGCCACTGAGGAAGAGCATTCCTTAAGTCCTCCTTACAATTACTCACCTTCAGTGCACTGCTGGGACTCCTCACTCACCTGTCCACATGTATTAGTAACTGATTTGGGTTAATAATGAAGGCTGCTTTTAGAAGAGCATTCACTACTAATTCAATCAGAAAAGCTTCTACAATAGCTCTTTCAACTGTATGGCTTTTCCTTTTCACAAGCTGATGTAACAGAGACAAAGCTTCCTGGAAACCATACTTTTCTATTCTTAAAAATTCTTATTTTTGAGAATTCAAACAAGAATTTTTGATCAGTGGCAGATTACTACATCTATGACTTTTTAAGTGTAAGTGAGTTCTAAAATATCCAAGAGAGCTCTCCCAAAGCTAACCAAATAACACAATGCAGATATCTGACAGCAATCAGAAGACTAAACACTGAACAAACAGTGCAAAACAAACCAACTGCTCCAAAGGGTTGTAGCTTGAATAACACTCTGTGAAAACTACAAATTGAATATTGAATTACATAAAGCAGACAGGATTTCAAGGAAAGAAC
The DNA here is from genome assembly GCA_008694505.1 of Cyanoderma ruficeps. Classification (NCBI taxonomy): domain Eukaryota; kingdom Metazoa; phylum Chordata; class Aves; order Passeriformes; family Timaliidae; genus Cyanoderma; species Cyanoderma ruficeps. Next base: position 2,514,933 of record VZDJ01006092.1, read on the forward strand.
CTGAATCTGAAAAATGCAATCATGCCACTTGCCATTTCTTGGGCAGGAATAGAACATACCTCTGTCTGTGGCGCCCAATTTGGTCTGAAGGATCTTTTATCAGTGGGACAACATTACAACATTAGGAATTATTTACTTCAGCAATACTTAAATGAAAGTGGGAAGAAGGAAATGTATATTTTACCCAATGGTCACAAAATACATCCCAAATGTTAAAACCTCAAGCACCCAACAAGGCAGGTTATTTAGGATTTTGGTTTGGGGGTGGTTTTTTGCTTGGTTTCTATTTGTGTAACATTTTGTTTGTTTGGGGTTTTTTTAACTTGAAAGAAACAAAAACAAATCAAAAACATTGTAACTTGAGAAACTGAGGAACATGTAAGCAAGGAAACCTGCTTATAATACCATTTGGAGGCAGTACAAAACAGTGAAAATCTCTCAAGTCCCAACCTCAGTTGTCTGAATTTACTCACCATAGCATATTGAAAAACAGAATCCTAATATTTGACTTGGCAATCAACCCTTATTTTAAGGATTTTATTCCATTTTATGTTTTGCTTTGCTATGGAACCTAATAGCTCAAAGATTCCCTGTCAAGATACAGGTTCACCGCCAAAACAATAACTCCAAACCATTTCTTTTACTACATATCCTCTATCTGATTTCTTTGCTCCTCAGTTAACAACATGGTAGTTGCTATTTCCTATGTAGTCCTATTTCCTATCTCACAACATCCAAAGCCTTAAATAGGAAGTACATTATGGATATGAAATATCTTGAGCTGAATACGTTCAAAGTTAATGCACATCACCTTAATGTAGGGAAGAAACAGCAACACCTCAGGGCAGAATTATGTTCAAGGGAAACAGGGAAGATCTGCTAATACTTATGAAACAACACCCCTCAAGGAATTGCAGTTGAGACAAAAGAATCCCGAACCAACAATAAAATTAAAATTTGGTGATGGTGCCAAGAGTTGCAATGATCCTGCAATAGGCAGCGCCTCTCACTGCTGGCTCCAAGATAAAAGCTCAAAGACCTGGAAGTCTCCGACTTGAAAAGCAGAAAGACATTGCTGAGACCTTTGGTTTATTGTCCCTTTGAAAGGCTGAACTTCTCAACGAATTTCCACAAGCACACCAAATTTCTTGTTTGAAGAAGATAACATCCAGCCTATTTTCCTGGCTAGAACTGCTCTACAGCGCAACAAAGGAATTTCTAAATATCCCTATTCGTCCCTCCACCAGCTCTTATTCTTTCATCCTTACAGAACTTCAAGTTTTACCAGAATCCTGATGAATGGACATGCTGTGCCCCAAGATCTACATGCAAAAATGAGTTCTTAACTATGACTGAATTATAATAGCATGAGTTATATGACTGAATTATAATAGCATTCCTAGACCTCTGTTACTGTCACGATGTCATTAAATTAATTAGAGCTACTACAGCTAGAAATACTTTCTCCTTTTACATGAAGAGCAAGTGTGTACTCCACATTTCTGCAGGATTAGACATATTCGTAGCATGGTGCTGAAGGAAGTCAAAGCTAATCCTAAATTTTATAATGACAAGATCCTTATACTAATATGAAATAATGTAATTGAAACTATTGCTACTTCATAAAAGGATCAGTCATATAATCTCCCCTCAGTTGTTGTTAAACAGCACAATTAATAAGATATTTGTTGCATAAGAGCAAGCAGTCTTTCCATGAAACAACTGAAACTCCACCAAATGAGAGAGGAGTTCAGAGAGAGTCCTCATTTCTTCTCGGCATGTGAGGACCATGGATTATGGTAGCCCTGAGTCAGAATAGCAGGCACCAAGAGCTGGCTTCTCAGGAAGAAAGCCTGGAAGTGCCATAGAATTCCTGAGTATTTGTCCATTCACTTTTACCTTAAATTCAAGCCCACTGTACTGATAAGATTCCTCTAACAAGCAGGGCACATTCTTGCAGCATTAACTTCTCACTCAAGACTTCAGGAAGGAAGAGGGTGCCTCCAAATTAAAGCCCAGCCTACTCAAGTGAAATGTGATCCAACTGCCACCCTCAGAAAACCCAGGGAAGGCTTTTTGAAGCAACAGTTTTAAATATCAGAGCACATCATTTTGCAGCAACAGCCTATGAAAAAAAAATCTGTTTCTACTACAAATGCAAGTTCTGGCACTCAACTGCAGTTTTGCACTGCGCTGCCAGTTCACAGACACAACTTGTAATGCATTTACAGACTCTCTAGTACTACAGGGACTTTCTAAAGGCAAAAAAACTTCCTTGCAAGAAGACTATAAATATAAAATTGGCTTTTATTACTGTAAACTTGGACTATCTTTTGAAATCAAACAGTCATAGGAGTCTGTATGCCAAACATTTGTTTCTGCTCACTGGAAGCATCAATGCTACGAAGGAGCCTGAATAACACTTTTCCTCCCACACCTGAGTCTCTAAAAGTACCAAATATCCTCATCTGACCAACCTGTGCCGGCAGAAATCATGTGTGTGTCTAGAAATCACACCTGATTATTATGCAGCTTCCTGTCCCAACTCCCACTTCAAAATATTTCTTACCCAGTTATAGGTAAAACACTCATCAGTGCTGCTGCTCAAAGTCATCAAAACCACTGGCTTTAGGAAGAATAAACTAGTTACATAAAAGACATCATCTGCCTCAACCACTCAACGACTCAACTGCATAAAAATCAAGAGCTGCCTAGCAGAAGTGTTAAATCCCAGTGTTGTCCAAGTGGACCCCAATAACACCTAGGAACTCATTCCAGACAAGACACAAGTATCCTGTATCAAAGAAAGAAAAAGCTCTTATGACTGCTGAGCATGGTCAGAAGCCAGTCACGTCAGGTAGCACAGTATTGCATCTATGATGTTGCAAGCCTGGTTGGTAAAGGACTTCCTCATTTCTGTCTTGTGGTTTTGGGGATGGGGAAAGGAAAGAAAAAATTATTGACTCTCCTTGTAGAAACATCTTCACAGGAAAAAAAAAAAAAGGGAGTTCCACCCCAAAATACTCAAAATATTATTTAAATGTGGTTAATCCCACCTCCACGGCCAAGAGAAAACAAAATTGGAGCCTAGACATACATGTCTCACTCAAGTTTTTTATTCACAAGATGGGGTGGACTGCCCTTGTGCAGACACTACTTTGTCCTCAGCACCCTGAAACCACTTGGAATGGCTTTATTTTTGCTTTCAATTTACTTGGGCTTCAGAAAAAAACCACCCTGAAATAAAAGAAAGAATTTCTCTAAAAAGATCATTAAAATTAACTGACCAAAAACAAGGTGAGACATGATGGGAAAAAAAAGAGCAGAACTGAACAGAATCAGAGATTGTGTCAACCGAACTAAGTCTGCGTCACAGAGGACAAACCTCAGAGGAAAGACATCAGAAGAGGAATTACATTTCTAGGATAAAGATGAGGGGTGAACAAGAGAGAAAAATGAGAGGAAAACTGTGTAAGGTTGCACTTATCCAAGAAAAAAAAAATCCACCTCTATTCTTTCCCTTCTGAAAGGCCATAAAGAATAATACTCCAGCTGTTAATTTTAAGATGGCTTTGCTTTCTTTTTTTCTTTTTGGACCTTGAAAAGTGATTTCAAACCAGTTCTTACTGTTTCCTCCCCTCATTAGAAATTTCTGATCACATAACTAAAAGCACTGACACCTGGATGAACTGAACTGTTTGCCAGCGTTACAGCAGGAAAAAAAGAGGAGGAGAATTCATCAATTGCACTACTGAATATGAGTTCATTTATACAGAAAAAATGCGCATCTTATTGAATGAAAGCAATATGAAAGTTAAACGCCTCTGCAGTGGCACATCACACCAGTATTTAAACAGCTGAGTGTTCAGGATAGCTTTTATAAATCTAAAAGGGAAATAAAGCCAATGCAGCTTCTCAAGCAAAGGTTCTGGAACAGGAAATATCAAACATCCACATTCTTCCTAAGAAATCTCTACGTCTTCTCCCCATCGTAAACGCTGCCCAAATTAAAATACAATCCCACCACCAGAGCACAACCACTTGAGTTCTATAGTCTCTAGATTTGAATTTAATTCTAGGTCAAAGAACAAAACTATTATAATGTATGTGTGTATAGTAAAACATGATGATAAATTCCTTTAGCTTGGAAGAGATATGTCCCACATAAAATGCTCTGCATGCTCTCAAAACTGAAATCACCCCTAGAAATCCTATATGGAACCTTGTGATGCCCTCAGAGCCCAAAGAATGCTGCTCTCTCTGCTGTAAGAGCTGTGGACAACTGCTTTTATTCACATAACAACTCAATGAAACTCTTCTTCGGTCTGACTAGATATCAACCTTATTTATCATCAACTTTGTTTATTATCCTCATCCTATAATTAATTATGCCTACCATTAATGATAGTGCTCACAAACACTGTATGAAAGATAAGTATTTATGGTAAACCTTTTTTTTTTCTACTGAATCAATGCTATCTGAGAAGCAGAAGCCAAGGCAAACACCACAAATCTGTGGAGCCAGATGAAATGCCAATCTCTGCCTAAAATCTTGAGGTTGCATGACTTGAACACTGCTCTTACTCCAACTCCTTTTTTTAAATTACAGGTACTCATAGATAACTGAATGACAAAAGAAAAAGTTCACTGATCCTAAGACTTCTCCTTCACAGTTTGTGACTTTTCTATCATTTACTCCAACAACACTTGGCATTTACAACCAGGCAAGCATCTCTGTTTGCTACACCACAGATGCAGGCATGAAGCTCACCCACATGATGCATTATTTATAAAGAATATGCAGAGTATTCTTCTCCTTCAGAGCCGTTCTCTTGCTTTTACATCTTTCTCCAAACCATTTCCAAAGGCTTACTCCTCTGCCTTTGTGTTTCCTCTTCCTTTCCCCCAAATTTTTCCTCCACCACTGCACTGCAGCAGAAGCAAGAATGTGTGTATTTGGTAAGCAAGGAGAGAACCTTAAGTGACATCAAAAAAAAAAAGTGCCTAAATAATATCACCTCTTCTGAGTCCCCAGTAATCAAAATTATCTAGAGGAACCAAAACTAGAAACCAGACCAGAACCAGAAACCAGGCTAATCTTTGGAAGTTCATAAATACTTATCATGCAGGGTGATTGGATACACAAGGAGCACTGTTTCATGGCTATTTGATAGTAAAGACCAACTTCACCAGCTATACTGACTGCAGAGGGAGCTTCAGTAGGCAAGACCCAGTAGGTTCAAATTAGATACACACACATTCATGGAGCTCTCTAAAAAAAACAACATACACAATTAACTTGCCTTTTTTTTCTTATGTATGCAGTCAACTTTATCAAACTTTTTTCGTGTTAACCATGCATATATTTTACATTTTAAATGTTATTTGTGTGCTAAAAGTTATTTCCCAAAATTTACATTTGTTTTAAAGAGAAATTCGGGACTCAAACATGTTCATCCTGACACCATATATATTTGGCTTGATGTAATTTAATGATTACTGTCAAGACATAATTCATTTTGCTATTGATTCATCTAACACCAATATAGCAAGCAAGAAGAAACAATAGTTGAGGTCACCGTGAAGAAACCCTCATATGCAGCGCAGACACCGGCAGTTAATAGAGCACTGAAAAGTTTTGTGCTTAAGTACAACCAGGATATCACATCTGATGATTAAACTCAAAGAATGTCAGAGAACACTCTGGCAGTAATACATGAAACGAGGAAGCGTCAGTCAATTTTTTTGCTTTCACAACAAGAGGAAAAAAAAAAAAAAGGCATTTTTATTGTCATAGCACTTCCAGCAAGTTGATTTTAAAAAGGAGATTTCATGCCAAAGTCGGCTGTTTAATCAGATAAAGAAGGCTTTCCTATTTCCCATTGTATAGATCAAGTTGGCTACAGGAGCCACACAGAGCTTTGAGAAGCACATTTTTCCGTGAGGGCTGTATCGTTTGATCATTGCAAAGCACGGGGACTGCTGGGTAATCTGAATCAGAGCTGCAGCAAAAGGGAACCAGGCAGCCTGCTGAGGCCAAGATAACCATGTCACCCCCATCCCACAGCACTCCCAGTCACAGACCTGGCTGTGGGGGGAAGCACCCATCTCCAACTAAACCCCCATTTGTCATGGGGGTTTTCACGTGGCTCCCAATTAACACATTTTTAATTCAAAGCTCACCTATAATAATTTTAACAAATGCATGCTAAGACCAGCCCCTCTGTACTGATGAAGATTCTCCCAACTGCTTTCAAAACAATAAATTTCAAACCGGCTTTGAAGGTGATATGTAGAATTTTCTATGTAAGTGTTTGCAAGAGATGTAGCAATTTATGAACTCAAAAAAAACCCTAAAAAAACCCAGAGTTTTCATTAGAAGACAGGACATATCTACCTCTGATGCTGTTCACAGCCTTCCCCAGAAGACTGCATGCAGCAAAGGATTGGTGGGTTAGGTCACCTGATGTCCAGAAAGATGACAGATGAACCCATGGACAGGTGAATAGGTCACAGGGGACCCCTGAGCAGGACGAAGTTTAGAAGCTCAGCCTTTCACCAGGTACTGGCCCTGAAACACCACTCTGGCACTTCCAGCCTCCTGACTTATCTACAGTAGCAAGCAGCCCTTCAAGTCTCCACCTTCTTCTGTTGACTCATCTTTCACGCTCCCAATTCTGAACCAAATTTGGTTCTGGACTGTGAAAAAGGCACTGCAAGAAGATCCATCCAAGCATTTTAACTCTTTTCACTGAAATTCTCTTGAAACCACTAAACTGGAAGAAAAGCCTTCAAAGGTGCAACCAAAAAAGTGCCAAACCAAAAACATTAGAGACTGATTAAACACAAACTCAAGCCCCTATCTGTCACTGTATCCTGAAGTGCGAGACAAATACTTTCCCATCCTTTCACAAATATTGCCATTTTTCCATGCACTACCAGTATTGGTAATAACTTAAAAGGTCGGATTCAGCATCCCTGTATAAACAGAACATGTCAAAGCCTGTAAGGTGAAACTGGAGCCAATGCTCTACGCTGTTCTATGTTTTTAAGCAGAAGCAGAGCACTAACTGAGACAATTGCAATTTGCTTACTTATTTTCCAAGTCACAGTGGACAAGAATATAACTGGTTCTCATAGAAGCATTTGGAGTGGAGTAAAAGAAAGCACTGAAAGTTTATGTTGTTAAATTTAATAGTTCCAAAAGAAAATGGTGGGGTGGGTGTTTTCTTGTCATTTCCCCATCACATCTTCATCCCAGTCTCTTAAACATTGGGTTTGAGAAAATGCAGCAGGCTCCTTTCTGCTCCATCTGGTACAGACAGGCCATGTGCCCATCCATTCGCAGAACACAACAAGGGATTCACGCAGTAAACCTTGGGTTTGCTTTTTCCATTTCAAGTTTCCTTTCATTTTCATATATTAAAACACTGTAGATGCAATCATTTTTCCCAAGTACTCCAAAAAACTTTTACACTTCCCTTCAGAGAAACTGCCATTGCCAACAGTCCAGAGCTTTAAATTCCACATATACTCAGTCTGGTATTAAGTGCCATACTACTACCTCTAAATGCAACATTCATTCATGCCGAGAACTGAATGATCTCATCTCCATCTCAAGACTAAAAAGTTTGTTTTGAGTTGGCAATTTCTTCACACACGGTTATGTCCGTTTGCCATTAAGAAAGCTGCTCTTCCTTCCAACAGTTCAATCCCAGAATCCTAGACCAGCCTAGCTTGGAAAGAACCTCAAGAAATCACCTGGTCCAACCTTTTGTGGGAAGGAAAGCCTAGACAAGATTCTCTAGTTCCATGTCCAATCACATTTTGAGAACACACACATGTAGAAAAGAAATTAACAGAAAGAATCAAGCAAAAATACCTAAATAACAAAGGGTTAGACTAAGGAGTCTAAAGACCCCCAACAAATCAAATCATGGCACATTCTTTAAGCAAATAAACCCCTCCATAACAAGACAATAATTTTGAAAAAGCATTTAGAGAATTTAACACAAGTTACCCCATCCCCAACATATTTATGCTCATTAAAGAAAAGCTACTAACCAACAAAAACCAGGAAATCTTCAAGTACAATACCTCAGCATTTAGGTGATGGGAACAACAGTTCCAGCGAGACTACTTTGTAGTTCGTTCAGTCAGTAGCTCGTTAACAAAAACATCTCAATCACATATTCTTAACTGCAGTTACAGCACGTCACAACTCAACTCCTGTGATATGTTTATCACAAATGACAGGCTACACAAGGTACTATTTCCCTTCTGCAGAAAAACAACTGCAACTTTGTTTTTCCCATTATGTTTTTCATCTTCCCTACGTGCTGTCCATGACACCCTCCCAGTGGAAGTCTCCTTCCTATTGGCTGCTTTTCAAATCTCCATCCTTCTTCAGAGGAAGAAAAATGTGAAGAGGCCTTTTAATTCTAACCTTGCCTAAACAGCTCTACGCTCAATATAATTTAACACAAATTAGTGCTACAGCAGGAAGCCATGGGAAGAAATCAGAACATGCTACATTTTCTCCTGTTACTAGAAAGGTTTTCCAGACACTTAGAACATAGTTAGGCCTCATCTATATGAAGAATCAATCTTTGCCAAACTAAGCCAAAGGTGAAGAACCTTTTACATACCAAGGGGAAAAAAAAACCTATACAAAAAATACCTGGCATAGCACTTTAACACACACTGCATTATTCACTAATAATGTAAAATCAGATGGCCCACAAGTCTCAGGCAACCTTTGAGTTAAGCCAATAAGCCAGCTCTAAACAGACACAGTTATGTCAACAAAAGAAATGCAGGCTAGTCAAACTCAGTGTTTTTACTGGCATTTTTACTGGGGCTAAATTTGGAAATAGTATCATTTTCAGAAATGGGAAAAAAATGCTAAATACTTCTCTTTGACTATCAGAAAGCAATAGAGGCCAGAGTAAGCACTCAGCAGTTAGCTCTGCTACCTGTGAAATGGAGGTACACAACCTGGTGATAAATGGAGGGCTCAGAAGGCTGAAAGCAGCTGACCATTTCCAAAAGCTGATGGGCAGGAAGTTTCCAGCCACAATTTGCTGGTCAACAAATCCATGAAAAGAGAACATTTCACCTGTTTCTATAGAATACAGGAATAAGAAAAGCAAGCCAGGATTGAACAAGTAATTCTGGTAGAAGAGATGCTGCTACGCTCATGTTTTCTGTGTTAAAAATACTTTTCTCTCAGACGAAAACCACCACATTTGAGTGATTAAATAAAGTATTCTCCTCTTCCTCCTATCAGCAAACTTTTAAGGCTGAATCACATTATAAACAATTCACACTATGACATGCAGGTGCTTTTTGGTTTGCTAGAAAGATCCAAAGAAAACTGAGAATAGAGATAAAATACACTGCAGTGAAGTCACTGTACTGAATTCATGACATCATAATTGTTGCCATGGCAACTAGCTAGTATCAAGCACAGAATACTGCCTTCACTGCAGAATCAAGGAGCACCGGTGCTGCCACAAAATAAATGTTCTTATTTGAACAAAAATCCAGTCAACAACACAGGAAATAAAATATTACTGCAGGTGGACTGCTTTTTCTACACCTTGTTTTGTTCACCTGGTGTGAGACTTATTTAACATGGTGGCACATATAAAGAGGTCTGATACGCACAATAAAAATAGTGTAATTGATAAAAACTATAGTTTTCTTCCAGTGTTCCTCAATTTTTCCAGAGCAGTAGTTCTTCTTGTGTTTTCCTCTCCTATGCATATGACTGCAGTCATACACAACAAAACTCACTTCAGACATGAAACAGGGGAAAAAAGAATCAAAAATCCTCCAGTAAACAACATTTTCCATTTCTTATTTCAACAAGCCAGAGATGGTCAAACTGAAACTGTCACACAGCAGCAGAACTAACTGATAAAGAATATATTCCACATTTGGAGCCCACGGTTCCTTTTGTTTAAGGAGTGCACCAACAGTGCCTTCAAACCCCAGTCGCGGTTTTTCATGCACTGACTAAACACAGAGCTTCAAATCTGCAGGGCTCCCACAACAGCTTCCTTGTAAATAAAAACCTCAACCTTTTTCCTCTGAACAGTCCTATTTCACATGAGGCAGAACTGCTATTTTCAGCTCCTCCCCATTCACAAATATAAAAGCTTCAAAAACTACAAAGAAGCGGTTGCCAATTTATCAGGTCACAATTATGTCTGTGAGTAGCACTTACATATAAAATGCACAAGTGCCCCATTTGATGTTGCAAGCTGAAATATCTGTGGGAATAAATCAGTATTAAAAAGGCACATGAAGGAAAGCACATCTGAAAATTAACTTCTTCAAATTAACTTGCTGAATACAAAAGTCAAGAGCTGCAGGTCAGTAATAGCAGATAGCTCTTCACACTTCACCCCTACGGCTGGTTAGCCACAAAGAAATTGTTTCAAAACAAATTTTAACAAACACCCCATGCTATGTAGTAAAGTATACTTATTTGCTACCTCAATGGTTCTTAAAGAGCAATCTATAGATTATTGCTGGACCAAAGAACACTTACACATAACTACATGTAATTAGCCAGTGTGCTAAACAGTTTCAGTACACACTGATGGGGTTTTCTCAGCTTCTAAGAAAACAAAACTGCCCGAGTTACCAATTAACAGCTCATTTCCACATTGGGTCGGTGCCTTTGTAGGACACTTTCCCTACTGGTATCAAGCACACTGATGACACCAAAACGAAAAGCCAGAAGTACTGCAGTAACCTGCTCTCTCCAGCCTCTTTATAAAGACTGTCTCAAACAAATGAGCACTGCACAAAGAGAACACAAAAAATAAAACCAGGAGTTTCAGATACTGAGGATTAGTAGACAGCTGCATCCCATACGCTTCTGTCTTCAGTGTTCTCTTAATATTACTTCACACAATCAAGAATGATGACTACTACTTGAGTGATGACACCACAAAAATCCCAAGTTTAACTCATGTTCCACAATATAAAGTGTATTTGGGAAATTATTACAGTTGACAACACATTCTAAGGCAATCATGGAGTGTGCCAATGTACTCCCTCCCACAGAAATGTAAGGAAATGAACAGTCTTTCATAGGTTTTTAAAAGTCTTAGGAACAGATGCTGCCTTCGGTGAATAAAACTGTGATTCCAACCATATACCCTAATACACCAAATACAGTTAAAACTGCCACAATTGCAGAAAACTAAGGAAGTTGATAAAACCTCAAGCAAGGTACATCACAAATGCAGAATCCTCTTCTCTGCAACTGAGCATAAATTGAAAGTGCCCATATTATACAATTTACAAACCTATCTGTGATATAAATACAGGACAAATGGCAATGACATTCCCTTCCTCATTAGCACACACTGCATTTCCAGCTCTTACACAATATGAAATCACTGCTTAATAAGTAATAAAAAACTCCACCATGTCTGCAGTTGATTCTGCTGTTTGAAAGATTGACAGATTAATTGATCTCTTAAGCAACTAATGTGTCTTTTCTAAGTGCACACAGAAAATTATGGATTATCTCAAGACTTTACAAAGCTTTTCATATGACTTTAAAATGAACTTGTTAAATTAGGTCTTCCCCAACAGTTCTTCTGTTAAGTCTAACTTTTATGTTAATACTAGATAGGGAAATGCAAAGATGTAGGTGCTGGCCCACCTCCGCACGTGGTATTTTTTCTTGTATTATTCATGTATCAGTATTATAACAGAAGCAACATCTAAAAATGTTCTGCTAGGATCTGTAGAGATGACCAAACCACTCACAAACCTAACTAGAGACACCACAACACAAAGAAACACCACCTGTCCCTTCTCTCTCCCCCCACAAATCAAGTTGACAAAGGCTAGGGGATTTAAGATGCCAAACAACTATTAGAACTCCTTTATTCAAACTTCCACATAGCAAATTCTTTCCACTGTTGGGAGTCTATCCTCCACAACTACAGGAAATTTGAGTGTAAAAGCACCTAACTACAATACTATATCCACTAAATTTAGCTGTTAGTTTAGGAATAGTTATGTTTACTCCAGATACCATTAAAGTGTGTTATAACATGTGCCTGGATCCATTCTCAATTTTAACTGTGCTGAGAATGATATTAATGAAATAGTTTTTTTCTAACCAGGCATGGCTAAAGCATGATCTCAGCAAGTTTTGAGGCACTGGCCTTTATTCACACCTTAGTATATCTAGAATCAGTCCCCCGTGCACCACTGAACTGAACCACGTAAGATGCACACACACTGCGACTGAGTTCCAAACCAAACTGAATCACAAAATGACAAAACACAGCATTTTAATTTCCCAGAACTGAGAGGAGATATTTACAATGTCACTATCTCCCAGAGTAATGAGTAAAGGAATAGTCTGGAAATAAAAATAACTCAAAATCTACAGATTTCTGCAGTCCCTGTCTGTAGGATAATTATCATGCTCAAGACCTTCTACTTGTCTTAAGGAGTTGAGAATCTGCTCAGTTGTGGATCTCTCACTTGAAGCAGTAACAGAGGCACTGAATTTTTAACATCCACTCTCTTATATGCACAAACTTTGAGAGCAAAAGGAGCTGCCAGCTCTCCAGCTCTCTGGTAGGGAATCAAAAATTATTAGGAAAGCACTTGGAGCAACCTCACACTTGTTTCCCAGAGCTGAAAATGTGCAGAGCAGACAAGGAACATTATCTTGCTTAAACTCTTTTATGGTGGTCCTGAACACTTTAGGAAAGGAGTCAGGTACAAAACAGGATGCACTGGAAAATAAATGCCAAGGTATTTTCTTTTTGCTTGGAAGAGAACTAAAATCACCATCCTGGCTCTGACCAGAGATCTATCTACCTGACTCTCCTCCAACAACAGGCGACCATGAAAGACTATAAAAACAGGACAAGCACAAGGATAGTTCCTTTGATTACATTCCCAAATGCCAAGTTGCAGCTCAGCACATGACTGAGACAGAGGTAAAGAAAAACATGCTCGGCCCTTCTTTGTACCTCCTTGCACAAACAGAAAAAAAGGGTAAACAGATGCATGAGAAATTTCTGCAAGTTTAGGAGACTCGCTTCTTTGCAAAACTGAGTAAAAACAATCAGGAAAACCAAACTGGAAAGAATTCAGGCTTCTAGTTTGCACTCTTCCACCTGATGTGTTCTCACATGAGAACTTTCACTAGAAGCCCGTCTCACAATCATGGCTACTTGGCACGCAGCAGTGCAGCCTGGCAGCCGATGTCTTCTCTTCCTTACCTTGGCACACCCATCCCAACCAAAGCAAAGCCTTCCCGGCGGGAAACCAGGAGCTAAAGTAAGGTTAGTGATGAAGAGATTGGGATGTGTGACACACTGTAACTGATTTGAAGTCAGAAGCTACTAAACCTCAGACTAAATATGCAGAAGTTCTCCATTGTTCCAAAAGATACTCCTAAACTCCCTAGTTTAGCTAATTTTGCTGCCATAAAGTGTCTAAAATATTTATAATGGGACTGAAAGGGAACAGCAGGTAAAGACGCTCTTACTATAAAGTCCACCTAAGGGAAATGACTTGTAAGTTGCATGCTTCACTTGGGATACTGGAAACACCACCATTTAAATTGTGTAGTTCAGATCAACATAAATTCATGAAAAACAGGAAAGTATCATTGCAAAGCCAGTAACACCAGAAAAGGGCCACACATTTCCAACACTGCTAACAGATACCCTCATTCAAAAACAAATGTTACAAGTGGAAAGCTACTGCTCCCTCTGCCCTCCTACTGCAGTCTCCTCGTACAATCCCAACACATTTCTGCAACAAGCCAGGAGAGTTTTATAGTCTCTGTCAAAAGGGACAACAGTCCACAGAGTCATGGCCAAATACTCACCATGCTTATGTTCCTTTTTCTTTTGGGAAGCAGCCCACCCTTCAATTGGATTAAGTGTAACATGAATTGTACCCTTAGGTGTGATGACAAAGCAACTCCAAGGATCCCTCATAGATTTCAGTCTGAATAATCTGGGCTACTTTAGTTAATTCACATCATAGTCTTTAATAACTCAGCTGATTTTAAATGAAATGGATTAAAAAGTACCCAAATGGAAATACCCACTAACAGGTGCAGAGGAACAGGAAACACCAACAATCAGAAACAGCAAGGTCTTTTACTACTACAATCTGAGCTAGAAGAAGCTGTTCCCAGCCCAAGCTTTCTGTTGCTTTTTCCAAGGCATCTGTGCATGCAGGTGTGTGTACATGCATCGGAGGATGGGGTGGGAAATGCTCCCAGAGGAGCTGGTAGGGAGGGGAGGCAGCATTGACTGTCACATCCATCTCTCTGCAGCCTTAGAAAAATTCAAGTATCTATTTAAACTTACATTTGAAAATTCAAATAAAAGCAATAACCTACTAGAGATCAGCAGGTAGAAAAAAAATCATGAATACTTAGAAATGAATCTTTGCCAACAGAATTCCTGAAAGAAACTTAAATCTCATTTCCCATTCAGTACACTGTATTAACTAATAATGTAGAAACGAGTGATTCAAACATGTGAATCATTTCTACCTGTATTCACTGTACACTCCTCTCCCTCTGCTGCAGCCAAGTAGTATAAAGCCACAACTTCACACTAGTATGGTCAGGCACAAATTACTAAGTCACATGGTATTTTTCAAATAAAACTGAATCATCGAAAGGACAAAGAGAACAAACAGCGAAGGAGCTCACTGCAAAAAAGATGGTGACTTCCTAGCAGCCCTCAAAGAAAAGGAGGGGGAAAAAGATGCAAGCTACACCTCCAGCTTGATTCAACAGGTTTTTCTACATCTATTTTTAAGTCTTCAACTGTATTTACTAATTTAGTAACTCAGATGTTCATATCTTCCTTTTCCAAAGCTTCGTGCCCTGTCAGACAGTGTCAAACATGCTATATATGCTACTTCATCTCTATACAGCCAAATCAGATTTCTGGGAAGAAAAAAATAAAAGGAATGATGAGCAAAAGGTTTCTTGTCACAATATTACAATTTATAGAAAAGATAAATCTGCCTCAGAGTGATCATATTAAATGGCTGAAGCACTTATGCTTGGGTTTGGTGGGGGTTTTTTTAAGGCTGCTTTACAAGGATGTCAGACCAAAATTTAGCAGAAGTAATGGTGTCTGTAATTTCCCAAGTACTTTTGTCAATATGTCCTTTAAAGCCACAGTCCTTTCTGGAGACGTGTCTCACTATAAGCAGCACTAAAATAATGGAAATCACTTAATGGTCTCATCCACTATTTTTACTGGAGTTTCTGCCCTTGCTACCATTAATGCGATCACACCTGTGACAGTACAAACCACACCAAATTTTCAGCATCTATTGGTTTCCAAGCTACTATTCTACTTAGGCAGAGTTTCATCTCCGGCTTCCAGGATCTATGTACAGCTTACTGCTAAAAGAGAAGGTCCAGCATAGCGCCCACAGCTTCCCTTTGGCCGGTACCATTTGAAATTAAGTTCGGCTCAACAACTCAACCAACTGTGGTTTCACACTGGTTTTATATCAATCTAAAAGCAAAGCTATATAACTAAGCTAACCAGAATACTACTGCTTTTGAAAAGAGGAAGCTTCCTTTCCCTTCCTTCTTTCCCTTTCCTCCACTTTCACTCAGTGGTTCTTGCTACCCCCTTGCTTGCACTTGAATGTCTTTGTGGAGCCAATTTCATAAACCAAGGACATAAAATGATCTGGAGCTAGTTTTCCACCAGTAGCAAGTTAAGCTGGAGCATCCTGGAATCCAGTTAAGTCCTAGGACAGGTAAGTGGTGGGATCACATGGCTGAGAGCATGAGTCCCTGTTTATGCCAACAGGAAAGCCACCAGAGAGAATGAAATCATGAGCTTGGGTCAACATGTGTGCTTCTTGTTCCCTTCCTTGATAGGGACTGTTATTTGCCTAATCTCACCGTAAGCCAGTTCTAAGAGCTAAACCAACAAAAAAACTATTCATTATTTTTGGCGAGGCCTGTTTTCTGCCAATTTAATTCCCTGCACTAGCTCAGCAAAGGAATCCAGCAAGCATCTGCACCAGTGCAGGGAAGGAGGCAGGAACACACAGGGAGATGAGGAGAGGCTGGGGCTGATTTAAGCTGTCACTGAACTGCATACCCTGGAGCAGATCTGCATCACACCATAGTTAGAACTGACAGTAATCTGTGCCTGTACAACGGGAGGCCTTCATCGCTGACAGGAGTGTGCCAACAGTGCCAGCACTCAAACATCCTCGGCAAAGTTCAACCTGGGCACCAGCCTGGATGATTGCATGTAAAAGCAGAAGAATCACAGCTCTCTTACCCTCAGAGACACTAGGAAACATTAGCTAATTTTTCCCCTAGCAACACCCCTGTGAAAATGTGCTCTATAATTCCCATTACACAGATTTAGCCCAGAACAGCAAAGCAAGCAAAATTGGTGACAAACTCAGGATAGGAACCCAGTAAATCCTCTACACCAAACCAACAGTTCATCACTCAACTGTGTTATTAACCCTAAACTATTTCAATTAGTCAGTAGCAGTCTATAAAAGCTCCTTTTGCAAAGGCTTTCTAATACACTATAAAGCTCACATATATAATACAGTTAACAAATGTGGATATTTCCTAGATAGTTGTGAAATAAGAAACTGGGGAAAGGAATAATACTGAGATCTTAAGTAATTATTTCCTTTTCTATAGAGAAAAATAAGTGCACATGAAGCAGCATGAGGCCCTATTCACACAATTCAAGAAATTTAATGCAAAGAGCTACAGAAAGGAAAATACATCTACGGATTCTTTTTCCCTCAGATTAGCATTGTAAAATCGTTTCATGCGAAATGCCAGCAATTATTTAATACACCCTAAGCGAGACCAGTATCTTCCCTTTAAATTTATCTCCTACACTTAGCCCAACAATTCCCACACTTAACTTGCTCTGTGTAACAATGAAGCACATTTGGAAAAGGGGAGGATGTGTTAACAGAGAAGCAAATCTCTGCAGTAGTGAACAGCCAGCACTGTAAGTCTATCCAGCAACACGAGATAGTCTTTCATTCACATTCCAGCTTAAGCACAGCCAAGCACATCACATTTGGGACGCTCAAGTCATACTTAATTTTGTACAACACCTTCCTTTGACAACAGCTTTGTCACCAAGACTCAAAATACGGATGTCAAAAAAGACAGTCATTTGCCAGGACTGTCACTGATTCTCTCAAGATAAAAATAATAAAGCTGTAAGTGCAAGGAGCAGAGGCTGCCTAATTGTCAGCTGTATAAAATAGAAGTATCAAGATTATTGTCCTGAGGGCAACAAGAATTTAAGAGGAATAGAAAATGACACTGCAACCTGTTCTGAAATCTTGAACTCCTCAGGAGTCAAAATTTAAGGAAAGCAAATGAAAACTTAGTGCATGCTGCAAAAAACTACTGCTAATTTCCCAGAGAACCAGGAGAGTAAACAAACCTGCCTAAGAGGGACTTGCACTCTGTTTAACAGAAAGGAACTGGATGACAGATCAACCCAACCAAAACATCCTGGGCAACATGGACAAAATATTTACTACAGAACTCTATGCATCCTCACGCATCTGGATATAAAGAAAACAGGAAAAGCGTGCCACTCTAAACGTGGAATTTACCGCTTGAAATCTGACAACTATAATTTCAGTGACTACGGTATTCCAAACTTCATTTTTCTGGGCAATAAATTGTTATGATCAAGCCAAAGTAGGAACAGCACTTCTTCACACACAAGGGACTCCCAACACAGAGTATGCTGGTGCTTCCTTGGGCTTAACAGACAGACCAAGGCGAAGGCAACCTCAGCGATCCCCGTCAAATGAGGCACCTCCAGACGTCGCCAAGACAAGCACTCACAAGGTATCCACATCCAGCATCAGGGAGCCAGTATTAACATTTAATGCTTGAATTAGGGCTGCGGGCTAATCTTGGAGAAATTGATAGTGACAGCAAACCAGAGATTTTTTTTTTTTCCTATTTAAATAACAGGGTGAGAAGCTTAGATTTTTTTTTTCCCCTTCCTTCTGGGAAGCAAGAGGGAAGCTCTAGCTTCTCCAGTTTTAAAACCATCCTGACACACACCTTCCCAGTTCTGCTCCACATGCAGCAGCATGGCTACTGGCACAACCTGGCCTGTTTTCCAACCAGCTGTCAGACTGCTAAGTTCTGGTCAGTCTTGAAAAAGAGAAGAAAAAAAAAAAAAGAAAAGATAAAAAATGCAGCATCACCTTAATAACTGAGTAGATGTAATCAGGCAGTGGAACTATTTCACAGGAGGACACTTCCCTCTGTCTCTAATAAATTAAAAGCTGAAAAGGCAGCCAAAGTAGAGTATATTCTCCTGATAAGAATTACTGTAACAGTAGCACAATCCTCCATTCTCACCACAGCCAGGTAGACAATAGAGGAGAAAAAGTTTCTTTTACTCTCTGCCCCAACATACACAGAGATGGTCCAAGGAGCAGCTTAAAATCTTGACACCTACCTGTGCCAAACTACCACAGAAGTCTGAGACTGAGCAGTAATACAGTAGCCTGGGCACCTTCAGACAAGTGAAGGTGATGCCAAGGTTTGGGAAAAGGCGCATTACGCTAACATGTTGCCTACGGGCTTCACTGGTAAAGACACATTTCCATCCCTAGCACATTCCAGTAAAATTTTAAGCTGCAACACAAGCACAGAGATACACGTTTGAGAGAAATACATCCGTATTTTGCCGTGTAAATACCTGAATTCAGCGTTACAAACCCCAGCTCAGCCATAAGACTGCACGAGGCCACTGTCCAGCATTCCATTCTATAAAAATTACTAAAACGCCAGTGACAAAGAAATTTTGTTCACAAGATGCAATGTACATTTTTATCATGCTGGATAAAATATCTACAGTCTCAGCAGTGGTTAAATTGCTGCTATAAAGGAAATTGTCCTCAGATAAATGGTTTCCCTATGAGAAGGTTTCAGTGCTACACCTCACCCCAGGTCAATAAATCAAATTAACTGCACCTTGTCCTCTGGCCAATGACATCATCGGCTTGACCACATCTTGTGAAGCGAGTGCAAAAACATATGCTATTTAAGGCATGAAATCATATTACTGCTTTTTGTCCAGCCAGCCTTGTGCTGTTGGTCTGTGAAACAGTCAGTCACCTGAACAGTCTCATTACAGCTTCCACAGCTTTTTTTTTTTTCCTTCTTGTATTCAAGGCCTGTCTTTGCCGAGGGTGAAGAAAAAAAGGATAAATAACCCGAGTCGTTATTTTTTAAATCAAAACGCTTTTCATTAGCCGCAGCGCAGTATTTTGTAACAAATTAAATTTAGAACCAAACTACGAAATACGCCATCTGCACTTGCACGTGAACGCTCTTCCTAGTAGTGTTTCAAAGATGTTTACATGCTAATCTGGCACTGCTACTCTGAAGTACCCTGCTGCTCAGTCCTTTTTCTCCACAGGGTAAAAACAATGGTCACTAATGAAAACCTACACAGTTTTATTTGAAACCCATCCCTGCACAAATATTTTCTATTTTAAATTACTGCCTCCCCCTAATCAAGTAGCCCATTTGTTTTATTTCTAAGTAGACTAATATCTGGTTTAAAACTGAATTACTCCAATTTAAGAGGATTAATTTCAATTTTCACTTGGCGTTCTTATGACACAATCACAGAAAACTTATCTTCCTTTCTAGACCCTGTACTGCCTAGTGGTATCTTCTGTCTTGAAAGCCAAATCTAAATGAAAGAGAGGGAAAAAAAAAAAAAACACCTCAACCCAGAACAGTCAAAGATACAAGCAGCGACAAAAGCATCTGACACACTGCACTGTTAAACCTCATCCACATTAAGCAAAAAGAAGGTGAATAAGATTATCTTCAATGCATTCAATTCTGTTTGTGTTCAGAGGGAGGAGGAAAGCTGTTTAGATTTTGAGTGTGTCTTCTATAGCTCTCTCAGTGCCAGGAAACGTAAATTAGAAGCAACTCTCCTTTAAGGAAAAGAATCAAGGACAAAGGGACCAAAAATGCCCAAGCCTCTGAAAAGCAGATATGAAAGGAACAGCTTTACAGTCTTGAGTTGCTATAAATTAAAAATAAGCTCCTTATTTAAAAGACATGAGTGTTTGAGAATCTATGAGCAGATCTGATGCTGCTCAAGCCCCAGGAGGGTTTTGTTTTTGCTGGCAGGGGTGGAGTGGAGATGGGGGGGTCATTTTGGTTATTAGTAAATAAATCAAGCAGCAGAGTGAGGCCTAGGCGCTTGCCAGAGGAGCCGGGGCCTGGCTCTCCCCCTCCTCTCCTCACACAGCCTGGGTTTCATCTCGGGGCCCTGTGGGTTTGCCAAGAAAATTTAAAAAAAAAAGAGCCAGAGAGCGAGAAAGAAGAATCATATTGAACCACAAAAGCACATGGGGCGAATGTAAAATATAAACACGGCGTTGGGCTCTGAGTGGCTGTTATTAAAGGTCTGAATTACTAAACATGAGAGGCGGGGAAAGCCGGGCGGCCATTTCAATAATATAAACCTCCCCGAATTAGACATTATTCAAATGAGAAGGAGAGAGAAGGAAGAGAGGGAGAGCGCGGGGGAGAGGGACGGGGCCGGCACCGCCGTGCCCTGGGGCAAAGGGGGAGCGGGGCAAACACCGCCGGGGCAGATCCGGCCTTCGGGGGGTGCGGACCCGGCCCTGGGGGTGGGGGCAAACCCAACCCTCGGGGGTCCCTCTCCCGCCGGAGAAAGGCACGGGGGGGGCTCTGCCCGTGCACCCCGCGGTCACCCCCCCACCGAACCCGCCCCTTGCGAGGGGCGGGGGGGAGCTTTAAATGAAAAAGCTAAACCACTCTCTCCTCCTGCCCCCTTCCCCGCACCCACCCACCCCACGCTGCAAGGCCCGAGCTCTGGGGAAATAAACCCGGGGTGGGGGGGTGGTTCGGGGAAGGGGGGCAACGACGGGAGCGATGAGGAAATCGAGTCTATCTGCCTCCCCGCGCCCCGGCCAGGGGCCAGCACCCCCGGACCCCTCCGCCCCACCGCCGGGGGGACCCTGCCCCACTCTGGCGACCCGCCGGGATCGTTCCTCCAGCATCCCTCCCTTCCCCCCCCNTAAAGCGGGTTTATTGTGGGCGTGCGGGCCGGGTGGCGGCCAAGCCACCCCCGAACGCTTTTGGGTGCGGGGCTGCCTCCCCCCTCCCTCCCGGCGTGTGTGTCCCCCCTCCCTCCCGCCCCGACCCCTCCGCCTCGCCGCGCCGCCGCCGCCCATCGCCCCCATGGCCGGTGCCCCGGCGTGCGGGCTCCGTGTGCGGGAGGGACGGTGTGTGTGTGCGTGTGTGTGTCTCCCCAGCGCGGGGAGGCTGCTCTGCTTCTCCTTCTCCTTCCCCCCCCCGCTCCCTCCTGTGCCGTTAATTATAATAATCCTGAGTACTAATAAATTATGCTAAGCGGGGCCGGGCGGGCGGGCGGGGGGGGGGGTGCGCCCCGCGCGCGCGAGTATGAATATGAATATGTAAAACGCAGTAATGATTACCTGCCGCCGCCGCCACCGCCGCCGCCGAACTCTCATCTTGACTCGCTGCTCCTCCGTCCGCCATTTTGAATATTTTAACCAAAAATCGGCCGCGCGATAAACCCTCCCCCCTCCCCTTCCCCTCCCTCTCTCCTCCCTCCCTGCCCGCGCCGCCGCCGCCGCTCTGCGCATGCGCCCCGGGCTCTGCGCTCCCCCCTCCCTTCCCTTCTCCTCGGCCGCTTTCCTGGCGAGGGCGCGGAGCGGCGCCGCGCATGCGCAGCGCGGCCGGACCGGCTCGCTCTCCCCCCCCAGCCGGCGGGCGATGGGGGGAGGCGCGTGCGCACTGAGGCGCCCCCCGCGCGCCCCCTGAGGGCACGGCGCGGTCCGACCCCCCCGCAAAGGTCCTCTCCGTAGTCATTGGGGTTTTTTTTTGTGGTTGTAAAATCTAGGTAATTTACAGGAGACAAATTGAATGTTTTGGGGGTAAAATCTGAGGTAATGTGTAGGGGAGAGAATGGACGCGTTAGGGTAAAAACAAGGTTATCAGTAGTGGGCAGGAAGGAAGGGTTTTGGGGATAAAACTTGAGGGGGGAGAATTAACATTTTGAGGTAAAATTGAGGTAACTAGGAGTGGACAGGAAGAGGAAATTTTGGGGGTAAAATCTGAGTTAATCTGTACGGAAAAAAAGTGACATTGAGGTAAAACCAAAGCTGTCTGTCAGTAGTGGATGGGAAGGGAAAGTTGTGGGGCTAAAACTTGAGATTATCTCTAGGGGAGAGAATGGACACATTGAGGTAAAAATGAGGTAATCACTAGTGACAGGAAAAAATCTGGGGGGAAAACTTGAGGCCATCTGTAACGAAAAAGAAGGATTTTGCAGGAAAAGTCTGATTGAATCTTTAGGGCCAGAATGAACAATGCGGGGATAAGGTAAATGTAACCATTGGATTTTCATGCTGGTACAATCTAGGTAATTACCAGGGACAAAATTCACATTTTGAGGGTAAAATCTGAGGTAATCTATAAAGGAGGGAATGAAGATTTTAAGGTAAACCGAGGTAATCTGTGGTGGACAGGTAGAGAGATTTTTGGGGGGTAAAGCTTGAAATAATCTGTGGGGGACAGGTGCCTGTGAGGAGCCTCCCGGTGAACGGCCGCTCCAAAGGCGCTGTGTCTGTGAGCGGCGGTGTGGAAATACCTGTCTGGACTGCACCTGCACCCGGGTACTGCCCGAGCCCTGGGCAGGACAAAGCCCCCGTGAATAAAGAGGAATTGCATCCAGGGAAAATGGAATTGCAGAATCTGTGGTTCCCGGGGAGGAGGGTGCCTGAGCGAGGGTCTGGTTTTCCTCCAGAAAAGAGCGATTGAACGGGAGCGATTCTCCTCTGTTCAAAAAACCCCACCCCGACATTCCCTCATTCTGGGCAACCCAATGCTCCTGGGGTGCTTTTCTCAAATACTTTATCCTCTTACACTTCCCGCGTCAAATTGTCCTGGAAGGGGAGTCAGGTTTCATGCCTCCCTCGTTAAAGGGGAGTAAATATGAGACCAGAGGGACCAACAAATAAAATTAGCTTTAGATTCAAAGCTTCCAGATCAGGACGAACAATAAGACAGAGTGGCAAAACTTTGTTAATTCTTGACAGATTTGGCAGAGTAAAAATAAAACTTACTCACATTCTTAATATTGCGTAAAATACACGTTATCCCTGAGCTTTGTAACGTACTTCCAGAAAAAGAAGAAAGGGAGGCTGGTATAGAATGGCATTCATTACAGACTCAGTCTTAACGTTTTCCAAGAGTCATTAACTCAGTTGGGTCAGAGTCCAAGCCGGATTTTCTTCTGGGGTGCAAAACATTGCGGAGTAAGAGGAACTGTCAGGGATCTGTTCTTGCATGCTGTTGCTGAAGAAATTAGGAGTCGTATCAGAGACAGCCACTAGATTTTTTTCATTGGTAGGAGAGAGCCAAAAAGGAAAGGCTGAGCGAGGGAGACAGCAGGGTGTATCTCCAAGGGGTGAATCACAAAAGGTAATTTTGTCATTTTTATTTAAAAATAAGGTCCTCCGGTAATGGGATTTTTTTTTCCTTGCCGTCCTATAAAATAACCTCTTGTTATTGCAGAAAACACTAGCAGCAATGGACTGCACTGTGAAAGAGCAAAAACCTGCCCCTAACACCAGTTCTACTCATGCACATTCATTTGCTGACACCCTAAACCAGCAATTAGGCACTTTGTCTCCTGAAGATCTGTGTTGTGCTCGCAGGAGCGAACATGTAAACAAAGGCATATTGTCGTGCTCCTCTTCAGTTCAGCCATGATCCTCGCGGGCCAGTTAATCCAGTTTTATGGCCAGGTTATACCAGCACTGCAGCACGCAGGGGCTGCACCAGGACAGATAAAGGTGTAGAGAAAGGGCTGCCTAGATTAAGACTCTGCACAGCTCTAATCCTGCCTACGCTGAATATTCTCCCCTGTATCTCCCTATCTCGCCCAAAGACTCTTCTCAGTCCGGCATGCCACTTCCCAGTTACCTCTTCCCTGATCCCAGCAGCTTCTTGCTGGGGAGAATTTGCTCCCATTACCACACCTGATTTAGCCTTTGCTCTCACTCAGCTTCTGCACACTTAGCTGGAACCCACAGCTGCCGCAGAAAAGATGTCTGAAAACAAGTAGTTGCCAGTGGTTTGGCTTTTTGCTTTGTTGCCTTTTTGTGTGTGTGTGTGTGTGTGTTTTTGTTGTTGTTGTTGTTTTGGTTTTGTTTGGGATTTTTTTTTTTTTTTTTTTTTTCTAATCTGCTCTGTATGTTCTAATTGACCACCTATAAAGAGAATTTAATTCAGTCAAGCCACATAGGTGCTCTCCCTCCCCCTGCAAAGATTAGTCTGGATCTATGTCTGCATCCTCTCCTCTAGTTTTCTTTGAATGCATCTCTATCTGATGCCTTCCCCAAGGTGTCATACATCCCTGTGGCTATATATCCAGGAAAGCTGGCCAAATCATTAGTGATGAATAATTTATCAGATAAATTTTACCTCTCTTTCAATTGTGAATGCCACATAGTGTCTGATTGGTGTCTTACTCGTGAACAACTTGCTGGAAATACCTGAAATTTGAGATAATTGGACACAAAGATGATACAAAGCTTAGTCCTACAAGGAGCTGAGCACTCTGGATTCATTTCACAAAAAGACATGAGTAAGAAAGTTGGTTGTTCAGCTGCAGTCAGTGAGACTGAGCTCACACTGGTGGTGAAGTATGTGCTGAAACAGAGCCCAGAGCAGTGAGCAGGACCCTGTGATTCTGTTCTCTGGCTGGACTTGTCAGCCACACAAAATCACCTCTCACGGGGATTTTGCTTTAAAAAGATTTTCTGGCGGTGAGAAACAATACAGTGCTCAGAATCAACACCACATGTAAAGGGAAGAAATGGAATCTGAGGATCTTTTAAAGCTCTGCAGCGTATCTGTGTCCATTGTCTTGATGTTAAACCAGATATCTCTTAATTCCTAGCCCTCCTTGGCCTGCTTGACTTGTGCCCATAACCCCAAATTTTCTATGATTGCTCTGTGACCTTCTGAATTTTCCATCTCCTGCTAGAATTAATTCAGCAGTGTTTCGCAGACAATTTTTTTTTTAAGGTAGGGAGGCGGAGGACAAAAGAAACATGAGGTGGGAAGGCAGGGAGCAAAAGAAACACAAATCACAGTATTTAAGCAAAAAGCACACTGGGAAGGAAATTATCCTTTTCACGAAACAGCTCCAGTGTATAGGGAAATTAAGAGCAAACTTATCTGCTCTGCTCCAATTCCACTGTGCCACTCAGATGTGAATCCCAGATGCTGCTTTTCTCACACGACGTCCCCCTTCTCTCTATCCTGTTTTCTTCACGTGAGATTTCTCTCCTACAGGAGGGCCTGTTACTAGAATCACATTTGCTTCTGCTTTCCCTTTGGTCATCCAGATAATTAGAGGCTTCTGCCTCAAAACAGTCATTCTTTGCCCCTTCTGTTTTCATACACGCGTCCTCAAAAACCTCTGTATTCCTTTCACTTGGGGACTGCGCCGATTGTCTCACATTTAATTACACTTATCTGTGTGTTTCTGCCTGTTTCCTATTTCTCATCGTCATACACAACCTGACAGAGCAACCGGCAGTCTCCCTGCTACAGTGTTATTTTTTTGAACATGCCTTCGATAGCAAAAGACACTGTGTCTCAAAAAGCTTGCAATTTAGAGCGCTGGCAGGGAAAGAAGGAGGGAAAAATAGGATTAGTACCTTCCTGGTTGAGGAGGAGAAGTGAAGAAAAGCAACGTAAAGACTGTACATAGTCCCTCCAGTGTCACAGCCGACATTAGTGGGACACAGACTTGCACCTAGGTGCTCTGAGGCTGTGCAGTTCAGTACTTTAACCACAAAGCTGTTTTTCCTTTCTCTCCTGCGTTGCTCCCCGCCCTCCTCCTGTTCCCAAGCATGGAAGAGAGTCCACCCTTATCCCCAAGGCTTGGGACCCACCAGTGCTGTCTCTTTCCATTATTATACTTTTTCCCCTCTTCAGATCTCCTTCCTACGCACCTTGTGAGTGCTGAGCACGAACAGCAGAAGAGAAATGGAGACTGTCCACTGCGTATATTGGCTGTTTTCTTCCCCCTTGCACACTCCTCTGGCTGCCTTTGACCAGATTGCTTTCTGCCTTCGGTTCTGACTCTATTCTGTTGTCTCTGGATGGGAGAAAGGATGACCCTGAATCTCTTATTTCTGAGAGTTGTTGCCACTCCTCTGAATCTTAAAGATAATAAAATTATAGCAGGAAATTTGTACCATCTCATAATACTCTGCCCCTCCCAAGTGCAGCTACCTGCTTTTTTGGCAATAAGATGTGGAGCATGGGCAAAAAGAAGCATGTTTTTCATTTTCATATTTTTTAAAAAAAACCCGTAATTCAGAACCTTCACACATCCTCAGGAAAGGGAGAGGTAATTACTAAAAGGACACTTATCTTTTCAGGTGGGTTTTTCAATCTATTTCTCACTCTCTGCTGCTTTGCCTGCACTTACTTCAGCTCTAGCTCAGTTTTTTGTATGCATTTCAATAGTTGTCATCAATACAGCTTCTGAACCTTCCGATTTTAACCAGCTACACCTTACAAATCATCAGCTTTGATGATTTAGGAAATGATTGCTGTGCTTTTTTAGCAATGGTAAACTAAAGCAGAGAAATTAAGAAACTTGTCTTCTCCAGCTGGGCATCCCAAGAAGATGAGCCCCCAGTTCTCTCTGTTGTGCCTTGATTGAAGGACCCTGTTCAGCAGTTATTGTTCTCTCCCAGAGACCCACAAGGCTGGCTGCATCTTTACCTGTTTCTCTGCTCTGAGAGGGACAACAAGAGCATCCTACAACTTGATTCAGATCTCTAAGGAGTGGGATTTGCAATTGCCTGATTCAAATTGCCACTCAAAACTGTCACAGATCTGCTTTTGGCGGTTTTCTCTTCCTCCCCTTACTACAGCAAAACCCTTAAAAATAGCTGATTTTTGTTAGGATGATTATTAACTAAGACTGGGAAAAGCTCAGATACTAAAGGAAGAGTGCCAGCAGTGTGACAAACTCGGGTAAAAGGGCAAATTCTGGTTTATACCTGTTATAAATGAAATAGTCGACAATTGAAAAAATAAAAATAAAATTTATTTTCGTGCGACAGCGAACACGGAAAAAAACAAACAAAAATTACAGCCACGAAAAAGGTTAGTTCGATCCCGGGAATCAAACTGGGCGAACGTGAGTCAGGTCTCTATAGCACTAGTCTCCCTTCCGGTCACAAAGTCCCACCACTGAAAGTCCATTTTTTTTAGTTTCTCTGAGGCAGGGGGTTTTTTGTCTACTGGTCTGTGTATAGTTATTCATCGGTCTTCTTTTGGGATTCTGGGTTCCTTGAATAGGTTTTCTGGGTGATACTGATGAACAGACGAGATTTCTCAGAAGCCAGGATGATCCCATCAGGCTTCTCCAGCAGGAGTTTCGAGTTGTTAGGACCACTTGATGCCTCATCTCCTCGATGGCAATACCATTTCATTTGCTGATTTTCTTATCTTGTCAATTCATCGGTTCTTGGATGTCCTTTGCCTTTCTCGGAATCTCCTTCAGTTCATTGTCCATGGTTTTATATCACTTTAATTCCTGGCACAAATTAATATTCAAAGTTTATTCCTAACATACCTATATGAAAACCAGGGCTGAACTCCCCTTTTTGACCAGTTGTACAGCACGCTTTCTGCTGTAGACCTTAGGAATGCTTTGGTGCTGCTTACATGAGGAACCAAATTGTTTTTGACCTCAGTGAAGAGGGGGCCAAGAGGGACACATCTGATGCCTTTTAGCAACCGCAAGGTTTTTCTGTAGAATAGACATAGCCTATGAAACAAACACACAGCTGGAGTTAGGGTGCTTTTGAAAACATTGTCTTTATTCTCTACCTCCCTTTCTTCCAGGACAGCTCTTTGCTTATTCCCTCTTCAGAAAGGGACTTTTCTGTCACACAGCCTAGCCTGGCTGGAGATTAGGGATTCTCTCTGCCCCTTCATCCTTGAATATTTCCTTTTAATTTCACAGTTTAAATTCCAATTGTGTAATTACATTCTGCCTACCCCAAATTCCTCTGTAATTTCAATTGGACACGGTGTCCTTCACTCTCTAGGCAGAACTCTTGCAGTGCTGTGGGGCACTGTTAATAGGCTGCCACGCTCCACTCTAGTCCCATTTCATGTAAATGGGGAAAGAGAATGGACCTGGATCCCTTTGAACTAAAACTGCTGCTCCATATAGGCGAGACAGGGGTTGCTACAGAGTGACAAGGGAGTCTTGCCCCATGGCAATACATCGGGCAGTTTTTACAATGCCTCAGTCTGAACAGATTTTTGGAGTGAAAGTCTAAATCTATCTGGAAGTATTTCTCCCCCACAACACCATACCCTTTGATCACAAATAAAGCTGTACAGGGACACCCAAAACACTATTTCACTGAATTTATGTGGCCTGAGAGTACCTGCTCGCACCGTTTAACATGGCAGAAGTGCCATAGTGATTTAATTTAGGTCCAGGGAGTTGTGTAGCAATGAGAGGGCACACAGCACAGATGCCTAGTTCAGTAAAATGCTTTACAAGAACTGGCAAGTCCCATGCATTTTATGACCCAACCCTAATGCTTCCCGCAGATTTTGCTGTGTCAGCATTTCCCCCCAATCCTTATGCTGGTGGTGACCACCTGAGTCACACATCCCAACTTGTTTTATCACAACATCCCCTTTTTGTGTGTTGGTATCTGCTTCACATCAGTGTGAAATCATTTCTACATCTCCTGCCTCCTTCTTGCTTTCAAGTTCCTTCTTCACTGTGGCACAGGTGCTTACTTAGTCAGTGTGCCTGCGTGCAGCCCTTCAGGTATCAGACACATTCATCTTTCAGATTTCCACCACCTTCTGCTGTGGTCTTCTGTGGAAACTCAGGGAAGAGAAGGGAGGGAGCATGTGCAGGTGGAAGAATGCTCCTCCTTTGCCTTGTCTCGTAGAACTTTGTCTTTCTGTACAAATTCTCTGGTGAACTCAGGGAAAGCAGTTGTTCACCAGGTTTAGAGTGATGTTCTACACAGGTCAGCAAAAGGAATTAGTTTACTTTAGAAACTGGAATTATTTGATGTTGGATCATCTTCAGCCACAAGCCATATTCTTTTCATCATGTGTACATCATTGTGAGAGGAACGTGGGGCTGATTCCTTAACTGGTGACAGAGTCCTTTAACAAAGTTAATTTCCTTTCACTGCCAGACTACCCTAGGTAGTCCTCCCACCACAGAATGATAAATCTTACCTTGAAATAAACATCCAGCTCCTTGCTGGCAGTGCTGTATCTACAGAGAACCTCACTTACTTTGAATTTTGATGGGACTTCTTTATATATTCCAGACACTTGGTCCTGCTCCCAAGGGACATCTTTATGCCTGCTCCTGTGTTGGCAGACCCGAGGCTGCTGTTTGCATCTCTAGCAGCAGATAGATCAGGTGAGATCAAGGAGACCATATTTCCATGTTTCCTTGCTTAGCTTACACTGTTAGAAGTGAGTTGTTGTTAGGAGGAAACAGAGCATGTAATAACTTGAGTTGGGTTTTATTTGGCTTTGAGTCATAAATCTTAAAGGAAAGGAAAGAGCCATCATGTTCATCCCCAAGTTTGTCATACAATCAGCAAGGGGCAAGGCAGTAGTGTGGGCAAGAAAATGAAACATGTGAAGGTACAAGTGCCAGCGGGGGGAAGTCACTGTTGCTTATTGTCAGTTTTGGTGTGACACAGAAAGTTCAGCTAATCCTCTTAGTTACAGAGACACACGGGTGGGGGGAGATTGTTATCTCAAGCAATTTGCTGGCTCTACTCCTTTTTTCCTTCGAGTTTCTTTTCGCCTAATTGAGCAGCATTTCTTCCTGGGACTCGTTTGCAATAATCCTGGGGCCTCATGTGGGAAAACACTGAAAAATATAGAGAGGAGAAGAAGCCCGAGCAAGGCAGCTTGTATCACCGTGAGTTTCTCTCTTCAGAAAGGTATCGGGTTTGGCTCCAAGTGCTGAGGATTAAAAATAAGATAAAGATTCATAGTGAAACAGAACAGTCTGTTAATCAGGGCAAGTGATCTCTCTGAGAGTTGTATCTCATCCAGGCACTAGAAGGACAGGTAATTAACCACCATTCAGAAAACAAGGACCTTGGTGGTCTGAGGATGGAGCAGGGGCTGAGAATTCCACTGGAGTGCATCAGGAATGTGTTGATTCCATTTTCATTGCCAAAGGGATGTATCTGCAGTAAATCTAATCAAGAGTCAAAAGGTGAACGAGAACAATAACTGGGGAGTTTGTTTTTATTTATCCAGGAGATAAGGATTCAACAACAGGAATAGAATGAGAAAAAGGTGCCTCTTTCTGAGCAGACAATTATTCCACCCACGCTCGCTCATCATCAAGGTATTAATATTCTATTACTAAGACTATTTAACAGTTTCTCAGCCTCAAGGCTGCTAATGTTTGTGCACATACTCTGCCAATTGCCACAGGTGTCTTTTTATGAAAGACCCGAGTAATTAACATGGGATAGCCCTGAAGATGGCAGTAGCCAAGAGCCATTCTTCTGAAGACTCCACACCTTCTTCCTGGTGCTGGAGTAGGGTTGGTATTACCAACATTTGAAAACCTGATTTCATACACAGACAGGGCCTTAGTCCTTGAAGGCACAGATTGTTTCTAGGGAAATAAAGGCTCTGGTTCCCAAGCCCCAGTGATTCTCCTGGAGAAGTTTAGGATATCACTGTTCAGGTGGCTGCATTACTAAGGTGCTGCAGGTAGTTATCCCAAAGAAGAGGTGGCTGAACGAGTGGTGTGGCCAGTACAAACTGTTCAGCTCATAGCCTGATACATTTACTAATGTAAATCTGATTTCAGCTGATACCAATTTACTGTGATATCCTGGACTGAGAACTGCAGACATGAGCGATTTAATTCAAGATCATATCAATGTATTTTGCTGTGGTGGCTAAAGAATTTATTACTTCTAGCTGTGGAGATGGGTTACCATTTCAGCTGGGATGGCTAAATCAAGCAGGGACTGCCAGAGCCATCAGATGAGAGAGAAAGGGCCAGAGTGGACATCAATCACAAAGCAGTTGTAAAACAAGTACAATAATGCTTTTAGGAGAAAAGATGTTCTGCTGATGTCCTGCTAACACAGGACAAGGAAGTGAGGAGCTTGGTACGTATGTTGTATCTAGACGTTCTTTTTGACTTTGTCTTAAGTTCTTCAGTCTCTCTCTAGTGGTGCTAACCTGGGCCTTTGGAACACCTCTGAGCTCACAGCTCCAGAGGCCATGCCTGGACCTGCCTGTGACATAAACATGGTGCCTGTTGCTGGTTTTCAAACAAAGGAAACCCCAAGACTGGATCAAACAAGACTCACAGTGTGTTTCACCAGGTTTTTGACTCAGGTACTCAGAGAATAGGGGCCACAGCACGAGCTGTGTCTTGTGCCTTGAGGTTCCTTTGGTGAGAGATAATAACTCTCACTTATTATAATAGATAATAACTGCATTTCCTTATTTCACGCCCATATTGTGAAAATAAATGCTTTAAGAACTGTAACTGCCAGAAGGTACAGAGGTGAGAGCATCTTTAGTGGATTTACTTCATTTGCTTCTTAAAATACATTGGTAGAATTTGATTGAAATTAATATTTTCTTTTTCAAACTGTACTAATTTGTGATTAGATTGTGTGTGGGAGCAGGAGCAGGAAGAAAGGAACTTTTACCTGCCCTATGCACAAAGCCCTTGGACCACGAGAAATGCAGGGAATGCTCCACGATGAGTTATCTGGGAGTCTGCAGTACATCAAAATACACAAGGAGGAGTAAGGACAGGGCAGGAATTGCTGGATTCATGGATCTGTCTCTTCCTTCTGCAGGTCTGCACAGCTTGCTAGTTACATGCAGGACTATACCATGCTCTTTAACCCTCTCAGCGAGCATTTCAGTTTGTAACACTGAAAATATATGGAGAAGTCATGTTTTTTAGCCACAGACAATGCTTTTGGAATCCACCTCTGTAGTATTAGACTGCAGCTCTGACAGTGAGATAGCATTCACAGTTGCAGAGACTGTACAGAAATTAGACACTTATAAAATGCATACATAATAAGTAAAAAAAGACGTTTACTTTAATTAATATTCTTGTAGTTATATGTCAGATAGATGAGTGTTAGATTAATAAGAAAATGAGTGTCTAAAAGCACAGAAGAAGAAGACAGATTTGCAGCAGAATATCATGAATGAAAAAAAAATTTCCACTCTGAATAGGACCATCACGTTTCCCAACAGCAGAACCCCATCCTCTCCTAAGTCCCCCCTCCCTTTTCCCTCCTTCCTCATACACATACGCATATACTATGGGAGGAATGACAGCTGTTCTTCATGGAATGACAGCCCAGGGATATTGCATCCTCCCTTAAAAAAAAACCAGGCAAGGTACAGAATAAGGTCAGTGAAGGGAGACAAAGGGGTCTCCCAGAGATGGCAAAGGGTAATTTATTGACAGATGAGATAGACATTACTACAGAAAAATATTAAATGGATTCTTTTCCCCTGTCTTTAGAAGGGAAGAAACGTGGGAAGGGTTAGGAAGGACAGATGCCAGAAATAGAGACAAATTTCCCAGGAGAGGAAGAAGAAATCCTGAAGGAAATTAGGATCACAACACAGAAAAAAAAATTTAAAAAAAAAATCAGAGCATCTAAAAAGCTAAAAAATCCTGTCCTAGAATCCTGTATGGAAAAAACAAAAAAGAGCAGCTTAGAAGGAACTCCACCAGTGTTGGCAGCCTCGCTCCAAAGGCGTTCAGTGAGAGAAGGAAAGGCTGGTAAAACACAGCACCTGATTAAAAGGCAGTGTTTGAAAAGGGCTGCCGGGAAATTACAGAGCTGTGCATGCTCCCGACGTCAGCAGCGAGGAAGACTCTGGGAGCACGAATCAAAGGGAGGCTGAGGGAGCATGTGAAGCATGGAGATTTTATTAGGGGCAGGAGTGCAGGAGTGAGAAAGGGTTTATATAATGGGAGCAGCCGAGGTCTGCAGATGGGAGGAAAGGAAAAGCTAGGTCTTCTGGTGCAATAAACTGGCATAGTGCTGTCAACTTTGACAGTATGTCAGTTCTCACTGCAAGGAAAGAATCCAAGTGAGAGACTTAAATAGTGGATGTTATGAATATAGTTTCTCTGGCCTAGAGAACTTTCCCCCAAATAAAAAAAGCCAGTGTACCACTGCACTCTGGTTGGGGTTGTGTAACCCCATGTTGCCTCCAGCCAAGGACATATTCCTAGAGCTTGTAACTTCAGAAGGGTTCATGATTTTCACCTGTAAGGGCCAGGCTGACAACAACAGAGGAATCACCAAAGAAAATTTCCACAAAGATAAAAGCAGCAGAAAAAAAGAAATTTGAAGGAGAACAGATTTAATTTACATTCATAAGCAGGAATAGGTTTAAGCCAAACAGTATTTTATTCTGCTCCTTCGTGCAAGGAACATGATTTTCACAATGTGTAACTCAGTCCATATGGTAGAATAAGGGAATAGGAAGACTTTTAGTGTGTCCATTGTAATGTGCCACATACAGTATCCTTCTGATCGTGTCACTGCCTGCATAAATCTTGGCAAGACCTTTCCCTCAGAGCAGGTTCTTCTGCCCATTCGCTAATCTCAGCTAAACCCCTCCCATCCCAGCAAGCACACACGATGGTCTCTCACCATGTGCAAGTCCAGCAGAAGCACAGGGCATTGCACCACCCTGTGTTGGCAGCTGCCTGCTTTCCAAACTGACAGAATTAATGCTAAACACAGGTTTTAAACGATCTAGATGGGAAGCATTCATCCCATCTCTGTAACTGCCCATGCTCACTGCTGAAGGGAATAATAGCCAAGCTACATTGGATTTGAAGCTTTGATACTCCAGAGGCATTTGCAATCTTTTGAGCCTTGGGAGCCTTTGAGCCTAGGACAAAGCAAAAATAAAAGCTGTCGTTTTGCTGAGTTTCACTGTTAAATGCTAAGGAAGTGTTAAATGCCAAGGAAGTGTTAAATGTTAAAGCAGGCTTGTATTTCCAGTGGGTGATTTAGCCCAGCTTTCTGCTGGCTAGGAGGCTGCTGCATGCTCAAGTGCAATCTGCCACACAGAGCCAGAACCAATCTGATTGTT
This sequence comes from Cyanoderma ruficeps, assembly GCA_008694505.1. Classification (NCBI taxonomy): domain Eukaryota; kingdom Metazoa; phylum Chordata; class Aves; order Passeriformes; family Timaliidae; genus Cyanoderma; species Cyanoderma ruficeps. The sequence goes on from VZDJ01006092.1 coordinate 2,549,242, forward strand.
TCTGAATCACTTCTCAAACAGAAAAACGTAGGTAAAGCTGCCGGTTTTGCCAGGAACGTATGTCCCATCCATGTGATGGCTTGTACTTATATTTGAAACCACCTGTACCATCAGTGTGACCCAGATCTGGAAGATGATTGAAGCACAGTAAAATTCAGTGCAGCATCTTTTAGGGACAGTCTGCAATTACACTGGGTTGTGATGGATAAACATGAAACTGCAGTGAGGAATTTCTCCCTGGCCTGTGCTCACAGGCCTGAAGTTACCTTCGGTTCTAACACCAGCCTTACCCACAGACAAGACATAGCCCGTAAGCAGCAGGTGACAGAAGGCAGAGAGGGGCCTTTTTCAACTCAGTAGCTCAGTGTTCAGGCCACCTCAGAAGACAGTATTTTAACTCACTCAGAAAACCTGAATCTGGGTCCAAGGAAATGTCAGGCTCTTTCCCTGTGCTGTTGATTATTCTGTTAAAGAGTCCCAAATCAACTATTTTCTTTTGAAATGGTAATTTAAGTATTCTTCGGGCCAAAAAGGCACAGCACTGCTGCTTTGCAAGGTAGCAGCCAGGAGCCATGACTTGGGAGGGGAAAAGCCTGTGCTGATGAATGCTGTACTCTTTCACATCACACACTCGCTGGAAAAAGGCCTGAAACATATGTCTGCCCCTCACAGGCAAAGGCCTTAATCGCCAGTTTAGAAAGTCGTGCTTGTGCTCTCTGGAGGCCAGTGAGTGTTTAATTGTGCCACAGAGAGGTGAGTGATTGCTCATGGACAATGTTTGTTAGCAAGATGAATTTAGCCCTATCTTTTGAAATTTCCTGCAGGCTTCTGCTGCTGCGGTATCCATGTACAACACTGGGCACAGTGTCTGGGTCTCAAACACACTGACAGATGCAATCTTTCTCTCCCAGCCTGTGTCTGTTTCGTTCATTTAACTTGCAAGTCTTTTAGGGTGAGAACATCTAGAATTGTGCTGCATGCTGTTCATGCTGCAGTGGGATCCTGGTGCTAGTTAAGACCTCTGGATATTAATGTAGTGACAGTAAATATCTATATCCTTAGTTATCTATGAGCCCAAAAGGATGCTGAGAAATAATAGGTCATAAAGGAGAAATATTTTAAAGTGTTGAGCATGGGCATGGATATAAGATGAAAAGGATTCTCACCACAAAGGGTAGGAAAAGCACAGCATCTCCCTGCAAGGTTTTGGAACGATTCTCTGGCAGAGCTCTTCTGTAGCGTTGTGACAGGCAGAGGTAGCCATGCTGCTTGTAAAGAAGGGTTGTGGTCTGAAAGGGAAGCTATACCACCAGTTTAAAATGCCAGTTCTGTGTGTGGCGTGGAAAGTGCAACAGTTCTTGGGAAAAAGTGAAAAAATGAGCTGAAGGCAAATTTCTGTTCCTGTTTCCCCCTGAATAAAGTGGACGTTATGCTCCCTACTAACTTCAGCAAGCAACACTGAAATTCTCTGGCATCTTCAGATGGAACCTATTTTTGAAATTCAACATGTGTACTTTTTCCTTAATTGGACAAATTCTTTTTTTAAAACATAGAATTGTCTTGTCAGAAAGATTTCTGATGGTCTCTGCCTTTTTTCTTAGTGCTTTTGCAATGAATAGCTACGCAATTTTTTTTGCAAAATACAGACTATTTCACTGAAAATTTCGAGGACAAAAATCATTTCTACTTAGCAGTAGCATTAAAGCCCTTGAATTGGGCCACATTCTGCTGCCAATGCAGTTTCAAGCACACTTGGAAAATATTTTGAACAGCAGGGAAGAATAGCGATTACCACCTCACAGTCTCTCAAAGGTGTGAATATTGTGGGTTATTTTCCCTTTGACTGTTTATGGCCTATTTACAGTATAATCACACCAAATCAGTGTTATAACATGCCTTTCGTTTTTTCTTTTTAGTGAAAATAGAATCCAGCATATATTATTATTATTATTATTATTATTATTATTATTATTATTATTATTATTATTATTATTATTTACTGTAGCTCCCCCTAGAAGCTGAGGCATTTTTAGGCACTAAGCAAGAAGGATCTCTTCTCCAAGGCATTAATAACTGAAGGAGAGACAAAGAGAAAGGTGGCTAGGAAAAATATTAGGCAAGTTAGTTACACTTTCTATACACCTGCAATAGCTATGTTGTTGTAAACGTGGCCAAAAAATGGAATTATAAAGGGTACTTAATTGTGGACAGATGAGAGATATGCCACAGAATTATGGGATAATTCTACAGTGTGTAAGCATCATCAGACCAAGCTGTGGACACATGTATAAGGTCAGTTCAGTGAAATAATATTCTTATCACCCTATACATAGCAGGCAGTGGAACTGTGTAAGTGGATTAGAAGAAAACAGTCATAGAATCATAGAAGGTTTTGGCTTGGAAGCGGCCATTAAGATCATCCAGTTCCAGCCCCCCTGCCATGGGCAGGGGCACCTTCCACTAGACCAGGCTGCTCAGAGCCCCATCCAACCTGGCCTTGAACACTTCCAGGGATGGGGCATCCACAACTTCCCTGGGCAACCTGTGCCGGAGCCTCACTAGCCACACAGTAAAGAATTTCTTCCCACTATTTAATATAAATCTACCCTACTAATGAATATAAATCTCCGCTTTTTCCGTTTAAAATGGTTACCTCACTTCCTATGTCTACATTTCCTGATAAATAATAACAACAACCCCTTTTGTTTGTTTTTGTTTGTTTAAGACCCTGGCCTTTCTGTGACTCAGGCTCCTGGTATGGCCAACCCAGCTCATGCTAATGCCTGATGTGTGCTGGGAGCAGCAGTATTGGATTGAAGCAGAGCCGGGTAGGCAGGACAGGTCACCAGGAAGCACTAAAGGGCCCTTATGCAGCCATGGTGAAAACAGTGATTTTAGCTGAATTAGAAGGACCAGCACCCCTTTCCCCAGGAGCTTTCCAACCCTTCCCAGCAGAACTGCATCTTTGGGAAGTGATTTGGGAGCCTGCACACTTCTCATGTGTGTCTAACAGAAGCTGATGCATGTGGGAATCTTTAGCACTGGCCATTAAGACAAGCTCAAATGGTATTACTCTCTAAGAGGTATTTCAGTGAAGGGTGGTAGATTTACCAGTATGCATCCCAGAGGGTAAAAACCAGGGGAGATCCTCAGCTAGAGAAGATGTAAAAGAGCCAGCCTGTCTCCATGTGAAAAGACAAAAGAGGAAATCGAGAAATGTGGTCAGTCACTGCTAAATGTAAAAGATGATGGAAAACGTGTTTAGAGAAGGAGCTGTGTCTGAGATGCCAACTTTCCTTTTGTGGCAATGGACAAGTTTTCCTCATTCACTTCTCATAACCCTCTGGGATCTGTGTTTGGAGATGGGGTGACACCATATGGTTCAAAGAGATAGAGCATGCAAGCGCTGTGAGCTCAGGGATATATCCAAACCTGCCAGCACAAAATCTAGACTGGATATTTAGGAAACTAAGGTGGGTGCCACTCCACTGCTGAGGATCCCAGTTCCAAGATGATGGTGCCAAGTTAATGATCCATCCCTACCTTACAACATTCCTCATTGACACAGGAATCTGGATATCCATGGTATGTAAGGACACTTACAAAGGGCAGCCTCTGCTTCACAAGCAGTCAGTTTCTAGTGCAGGCCATAATAGGAAACCCACCAATCACCCTCTGCTCAGGGCAAAGCTGATTCTGTCCAAGGGACAGACAATCCACCTGACCTTACTTTTGGGTGCCCTTAATATACTGGGCATGGATGTATTGAAGGGTCAGTCGTGGGGAAAATGGGAAATAGGGATTTCACCCTTTCTGCCCCTGAGTTTATCTCCTACAGATGCATCTCTGACTGCTAATCTGTTGCAAACAGCTGCTCCTTTACCCCATAGTAAGGCAGTTAATATTCCACAATACACATTACCTTCTGGTGCTATTTGTCCTGTTACTGAATTGATAAAGGAGCTGGAGGAACAGGGAATTATTGTCACGTCTCATTTCCCCTACAATTCTCCTTTATGGCCAGTAAAAAAATCTAATGGCAAGTGGCAACTAACAGGAGATTACAAAGCCTTGAACACTGCCACTGAGCTGCTCACTGCAGCTGTTCCCAGTATGAATGATACAGTCATTTTTCTTAATGAACAATCTCCTGTGCTCAGCCAACACCAGCAGGATGCTTTGAACACCTCAGTGTGGTATCCAGGAGATCAGATGCAATTTCAACACCCATCACTTGGAAAACTTCAGATCCCTTTCCTCCCTTTGAGGGAAAGGAACATGGGAAACAGTGGGTACTGTGGGAGTGAAATTAATCATTACTGAGACTTGGATATGATCCAAAACCTAGCTCTTCTTTCTCTCTCCCTAGGAATTGTTGAACTCCTGGACAAATAAGTGAAAGCTGTCATTCAACCGGTATACAACTGGAAAGTGTCCATCTAGAAAGCATTCCCTGGAACTTTGTTAATGCTTTTTGTGGTATAGTGCTACCACCTGCAATAATGTTGACAATGTCTAAAAAGTCAAGAGCCTTCATGTGCTGGACAATGCTAATCCTCACCTTGGGGCATCTGGCATTGTGCCACATAAATATTGATGCCCTATGTGATGGTGAAACAAATCCATAGAAGCTGGGCTTTGCTGGACTCAGGATTATGAGCAACCATCTCTGTACAACAGGGATAAGGACCTAGGCAGGAATATAGGAATATCTGACTTTGGATTGCTAAATAGTTTTTAGGCAGTAGAAATATAGCCTGATTTTCATCCCTGTTCAGTGTCTAAGAGCCCCAAATTACACCAATACCTTTTCAGAAATAAGTAGTGAACTTCAGTGGAAGAAAAAGCTCCCTTAGACTATAGTGGAATTGTTTTCTCAGGACTACTGTCATACTTCTACAGCTTTAAAANTTATGTGTGTGTGTGTATATATATATATATATATATATAAGGAGAAATATTGATGAGCAGTAGTTTCAACCAAGAGTTGACTTTCCTAGTGTGCTCCAGGCTGAAATCTCTGAAAAGCAAAAATGCTCACTTGCAAGCTATCTCCACAGCCCAGATCAGCAGGCAGCAATTAGTTTCCCGAGCACTCACTCTTCTTTCCATCTTCCTGATGGATATTTCATCTGAGTTTATGCTCTCCTCCCTCACCTTCTCTTCAGCCTCTCTGCCTCTCTTTCCAATAAGGCTATGATCTGTCACAGACTCTCAATGGACAAGACCTATACATCCCATCACTGTCATAGGCAGTTACATGAGACAGGCCAGGATGAAAAGCGGTTTGGAAGGGAGAGAAGCCGTCATGCTTCAGGGCATAGAGTTGAACTCTAACCAAGGAGGAGAGATGAAGGAGGGCTATGGGCCAGGAGGGGAGAAAATTTTACTCAGGGCAGGTTATTCCATAATTACCCACTTAAACTTTCTTTATACCTTCTGAGGTGAATCTGGTTCTGGCCAACATCAGAGACACAAGGGGTGGATCACTGGTCTGATCCAGGAGGGGAATGAGTTTCTTCATTCTTTCTGCCAGTGCACTGAGTTTATAATGTTTTCTGAAACCACAATGAAATCCCTTTCCAAGCATGACCCTTGCTCTGCCAGTGATAGCCAAAACTCCTTCCCCTAGCCCTGTCCTTCACACTTCCACAAGCAATACAGAGAGAAGCCAGTACAAAGCCAGGTCAAGATGATAAGAACAAAGCCTTGAAGGCTGCTTTTAGATACCAGCTTTACTTCGACAGAGGAGGAAATTTTCAAAGAGGTGAACTCTTTCTGTCTCTCTCTCAGGCAGGAGTCTCCTGGGAGAAGAAGAAAACAGCTTTCATTTTAGCGAGTCATGATATTTATGGCCCTTTTATGGGTTTTGTTTGAAAATATAAAAGTAGATGGACTTAAATCTGTTTCAAAAGAAAGGAGATAGGAAGGGGAGAGACAGAGCATATGAAGGGCACGTGGGTCTGAATCATCTGCCCATGTTCAAAAGGAAATCAAACACCTTCTTTGTTTTAATATGGACCTCTTCTGCCAGTCATGAGGATAATATCTGACCTTGTCTGGCATAGACCTTTTTATCCCTAATGACATACAAATTTTTTATGTACACTACCACCAAGAACACTCACCTTGGGATGAAACATGACAACTATTAAATTATGCAACTGCAGCACCATGCAACAGTTCAGGTGCAATCGCTTCCAGGAAGCAGACTTTCAGATCACATCTCCTGCAGAACTGAAAGCTTTATACTGTATTCCTGAGGGGCAACTGTCAGCTTCTGCTTGCTCACATACCAGTCTCATGTGGGCTTTTATCCATCCTATTTGTGGTGTCTGTTCAGCAACTGAGGTTGCACCCTTTTGAGGGCCTCCTGTTTTTCATAAGTGGAATCTCCTCTGACCCTTTGCCTCTAGGCAACACTTTTGATCCAATTCACAGACTGAGGAGCACATGCCTCGAAATTATTGAGGGAGGGAAGTTTAAGTTGAAGGACTGGGGTTTGCTTTTAGTTTCGAATGTAGTTAGGCCTGTGGTCATTTTATGCGCTTTGGGAATGAACCTCCATAGGTTACGACAGCTACTGGGATATTTCTATGAGCAAAATGTACAAAGCTCCCCATTAATTGGCAGTTTTACAAAAGGTATTGCAGTTTCATAAAGCTCTTCTCTCAAGCAAAGAGGGAGAAATGTTCTGCCCAACTAATGGATGACTTCTGACTGGATCTGAGTTCAGCATGGAGTCATTGCAAAGATCAATTTGCTGGGATGGTCCATGAAGACAGAGCAGTCATACTATGGTTATTGCCAGCTGGTGTTTACTGCATCTTTCTTTCATATGGTGCCCTGCAATAATCAAATGGAGAGATCACAAATGGGCAAATCTTTAAAATCAGGCAAGAGGTGCCCTGAACCATACAGCTGTAAAAAGTTCTTGCCACCATACTTATTTTCTTATATCACTCATAAATCTGAAAATACTCTTATGACATTAAACTGCAGGTTGATGCTGTTGGCATTTGGGTGATGCTATAAAAATTACAGTTCTTTTAAGTGTTTCTGTCTCCTAATTAGTATCACCTAAATCTTGTTTCAGTTTTATGCCCACACATGTGCCCTCCTGACTGGAGTCATCCTTCCTGTCATGGTTACTTGTGCAGAGTCCTTGGTAAGTTTGAATCAGGTTTTAAGATTTATTGATCTGGCCTTGTCCATTCTGTGGTGTGTTCTTTGATTTAATTTAATGACCATAAGGCATTCAGGCATGTTGGCATGAAGGGTGCACTGGAAAAAAATAAGAGATTGATTGATTGATTGATTGATTATGTAAAGACGTTGTTCTCTTCATAGCTAACAATGAAGCTAGTTTTCTATTACACACATTTGTATCTTCCTGTGCACACATATCTTAACTAAAAGTAAACCAGTCTACCTGCAGATATGAATCAGATGTGGAAGCAGTTATGCTCTTCCGTAAAAATTAAAATTGTCTGTTTTAAAGATACATGCAAATAAAAATGAAATGCAATCCAGAGGGGAAGGTTCAAAGCACAAACAGGATGTCCCTTCTTCTGCTCTCTAAGACAGTTTTCACATCACCACACTTGGATAGTCCTGGGAAGAACTGAATTCATATTGTTGCCTGCTTTTATAAGTCACAAATAATGTTTTCTCTTTATATCTGTGTGTGTTTCTGTGTGTGTGTGCACCCTGTGGCAGAGGAACAGCAGTCACAGGAAAACGCCAAGCTCAGAAGCTACTGAGTGATTGTAACAGGAGGATAGATAGAAACAACATGAAATCAGGTCCTGAATATGTTGAAATGTACCAAAGAACAAAAAGCAGCCTAAAAAAAAAAAANAACCAAAAAAAAAACACCAACAAAAAAAAACCCCAAACCCAGAAAACAACAAAACCAACCACAATGACAGGGTGTTCATTCAAGCAGACGATGCTGGTATTGGCAATACACAACCTACAGACATGCACTTCGAACTTTTCTCAATTTATTACATGAAGTACAGGGTGACAAATATTATTGGCATTTAAATTATTACTTCTGGGCAAATAAGTTAGAACCTTGCTGAAATGACTAGGGGAATTCACACACCATTTAGACCTATGCTCTCACCTCTCTAGAGAACAGTTTATTTGTTACACATACTTCCCATTCTGGAAGTTTTCTTCACAATTAGAACAGCCAGAGGTTTGACCCACTTTCATTTTTCTACATGACAAGTGAAATTCCAGAGAATAGGTAGGTAGCTCTCAAAGAGATTTTGCTGGATTATGTGAGTATGCAGTGTCTGTTTCCAAGCCCTAGACTATATTAATCACATGCTTTCAGTACCTTTGTTGGATTGTCTATAAATTTAGGAAGGTCATGGATATTGTGTTTTCACATTATAGTCTCTATATTGAATGTATTCCAGCTACACCCTTTAAGGAAAGGCAGGCAATGCAACATAACTTCTCCAAATAAAACTTTTTGTCTCATAATTCACCTAGTTCTCCACCACAGCTAATGTGTAAGCATTTCTCAAGGAGCTGTAAAGAAAGAAAATGGTGCTAAACTCCTTTTAAAATTATCCAGTCTAAGCTAGTGCTGCACGCAATAAATCACATTGTCCTGAAATTCCTAGATGGGAGAAATGGGCCATGGCCCCACAGCTATCAGTATTATGATGCAAAATGCAGCTCTTCCAGTAGAAATAACAGATTTCTGGCACATTTCCGCTTCCTTCCAACTTGCTTGTGCCGCATTGAATTCCCAATCCACCACCAATGTCATTTGATCATCCGTGTCCCACTGTCTCTCACTCTCTCCATTTCTCTCAGTCCACTTCAGTTTTCTCACAGACCTGTAACTTCTTTAAATCTCCTTCCTTCCCATGCGTGTTTTCTCCTAACCTTTTCCTGGACTTTGATACATCCAAACAAATTAATATTTTGTGTTAGCTTCTTTGTCTTACATTCATATCTTCCTGTCTTTGACCACTGTAGGTCCCCTTCTTAATTTGCCTATTGTCTTCAGATCTCTTTTTGAACACTTATCCCCTAGCTCCCTGACTTTCACCACTTTCTTATTTCTTACTTCAAGCAGACCAACATCAAATGGGTTTCTCTCTCATGTATCCCTCCTTAACTTCTTTGCTTCCCCCATCCTCTGAGTTTCTACCTTGTTCAAAGGACATTAAGGAAACAGTAATGGAAATGGGAGGAAAAATGTAGAAAAATGCAAAACGACCTCATGCGACAGAGAGACTGAGAACTAAGATGGCAGAAGAAATTCAAGTCTAACAAATGTAAAACAATACAAATAAGAAAACTTAACATATAAAATGATGATCTCAGAGCTGACCATTGCCATCCAACAAGATTTGGTGTATGTAATAAATACTTCTATGGAAACATCACTCTGGTGCTCAGCAACAGCCAAAGAAACTTGCAGACTGTGAGGAGTCAATAGGGAAGGAATAGAAAAGAGAAAAAAAGGTCAATACACCATAGAATAAATCCCTGCCACACCTGCACCCTGGATACTGTATGAGGATTTGGTCCCTCATCTCAAACATGACAAAGCAGAACTAGAAAGGGTTCAGAGAAGAATGGCCAGGATAATGAAGAGAAATGGGGCAGCCCCTATTTGAAGAATAAGTAACTCAGGTGGAAAACTAGAGAGCTAAGGATGGGAGAGAATGACAGAAGGTGGGGTAAAATCTCATGGGACATGTAGGTACTAAACATTGGCATTGAAGGCTAGTGGCAGAGGGTTCAGAACAGGCAGAAAGAAGATGGCTTAGCATTTTGTGTACAGTAACTTGTGAGACTTCTTGCTACAAGACATCACAGAGGCTAGCGGGTATGAGCTTATAATGGCTATAACTCAAAAATTACTAGGCACTTCCATAGAGGGAAAATCTATTAAGGGCTATTAAATACAAAAATATCACACCTGGCTTAGGAAGTCTTTGAGTTGCAAATGATTAGAAGCTGGAAGATCATGCTGGGGAAATAGCACTTTTATCACTGTATATATTCTTCCCTAGGTATTCGCTGTTTTTCTCTATTGGAGACAGGATATTGAGCCAGATGGACCTTTGGTCTGACCCCATACAGCCTTTCTTATGTTCTTGTGTTTATATTCTTAACTGACCGTATGGATGCTCCTTGCACTTTCACCTTCCACTATACAATGCCAAAAAACCCCTCCTGCCTACAGCAGCAAACTGAGAGGGAGAAATAAAAAAAAAAATAAAAAATCAGTCCCAGTGCATCTTTGCTGAAAAATCCTTCCTAGATAAATTTGGGTACTTATTTACTCTTTTAATCTACTGTCAGACTGGTGTCATTGCTGAAAAACCATTCACTCTGCAGCTCTGGTCACCTGAAACAATCTGTGCAGACCTCTCCCCTTTCAGCAATTCCTTATCTCCTTCTAAAATCTCATCTTAAAACCTGACTTTCTAGCCTGCCTTCAACCCCTCCATTTCTGTCTCTCCTGGTTATTGGTCTTATGACTGAATGCTTTAATATTTTCACCATGCAAGGTCTTTATGTCACTGTTTCATGTAATTTATACCTGTGAGCTGGAGCCTTTCCCATCTTGCTTTCAAGCACTGGCCATATACTGCACGGTGTCCAAAATGATCCCCACCCCCTTATTGCTTTGGGGGTTTGGCTTTATTAACAAGGATATAAGCAATAAGAAAATAAAGTTCAGCTATTTCTAAGGCTTCTCCCTCATGGCTGCTCAGCCAGCATCTTAGATGGCCTCTCCCCATCAAACCATTTTTATCTCCCTTTTACACAAGTGAACTAATAAGCCACCTACCCCAATGAGTCAGCAGAACCCACTTAACCCTTTCTCACAAGGGTCAAAACTCGCTATCAGGACGGTCTGGCTCAGACTTGTTACAGAACCATATTCTGCCCCTCGGTCTTGAATAATTTATTTGTGCAGCAGACCTAGATTAGTGTTTAAATCAAAATGCTGCCCAAACAAAGGCTGTGCTGTACAGTGCAAAATGAAACCAATTACTACATCATCTACTGCTCGTCTTTTACAGCGCGAGATGCCCCCTACAGTACTGCGGAGGACAGGCTTGGCTGCCGGGAACATCCAGGCACAGGAAGCAGGAGAGGGATTTTTCAGAGGGAATCAGCCTTTGATAAAAAAGTAAATTCAGTGCCAGAAGGTATTGCACACTTCCACTTTGATCCATCGAAACTTAAGACCTTTTCTAGGATGAAATTAAAGCTCCAAATATGTCTATGCAGAGCTGTTTTCTGCGGAGCAACTTTACCAGGGATGAAGGAAAGAGGAAAATGCCTATCCTAACACACACTGCAGAAATTCAGTATAAATTCTCAGAATGTGGCTGAAGGCCTCGAAATTCACTACTTTAAAAATAACATCTCACAGAAATACGCAGAAACAAGGGATGCATTGTATTACATATTTTTTTTATAGTAGAAGAGCATTATAAACCTTGGAGCATCTCTGCATGCCTGAAACATTATCATGACCATGTTCCTTATGTATTTCAGAAATGTAATCTGAGTTTACTAAAAAAAACCTTCAAAACCCCAAAACAACCAACACGAATAAGTTATTTCTCTTATTTTTTCTACCTTTGTTACTGGTTAATCACCTGATTGTGAGACTCCATTCACCTGACAATAAGTAGCTATTATTTACCGGAGTCCTGGCTGTCAGAAAGAATCATCTTTATCTTCAGAGAAGCAGGGATAATGTCTGATCAGTGAGTTATAGTTGAGAGAAATGATTCTAAGTTTAGGAAAATTGCCAGCTGCATTTTGTTATCAGTAACCATTATTTAGATAGCATTGCTGATGTGTGTAGCGCCATACAGACAGGGACAAAGAGCAGGCCCTTGCCCTGTGGAGCCTGCTGTCTGTATTACACAATTAAAATAGGGAGAGGTACTAGCATAATGGTAATGGTGAGCTCTGAGCATCACAGTGGGAGGGAGAAGAGATTACAAGAAAAGACAAACTTCCTGTGAGAGAGCGCTACTGCATCATCCCTCCATTGTCGTTTTAGATTCAGCTCTGCCAGAGGGCTTTGTTGGTTCAAAATACAGTCTGTACAGAAGAGGGAACTGATAATTCCAGAGTCAAAGTCAGGAGAAACCGGGCTATGTGCTTACAAGAGAGAGGTGGAGGATGTAGACTGGTGAGGGATGGGTGCTGTGGTGTGGAAAGGCACACAAGTGATGCTGTGGCAAGCTGGTGGGTTGTGTCACACAAGCTCACAAGGCTCTGCAGGGCATGGGAAGACCAGAGGCTCTTAACCTGGAGTACTCAGTTACCATGGAGGCTGGGCATCTTCCTCTTAGCTCAAGATAATATGAACACTTTAACTGTAAGATGCCATTTGAACCTACCACTGCCTCCTAAAACATCCAGGTGCCACCTTCACAGACAAACCATTTCTCCTCAGGTGCAAGATGCCTTACACCCATGGTCTAATTAAATAGTTTTATTATGAGGTCAGTTTGTGTATTGCTCTTTTCTTTCAAGGCAATCATGTTGAAAATTAATCTGACTATAAACACAAAAGCACCGACTTAGCTGAGCAGCATACATAAATCAAACTGAAGTCAATACTCAGAAACCCAGCCTACACTAACACTAATCCTAATTCTATCTCCTTAACTACATCAAATAAAGATTTTTGGATGGCTGTTAATACTACTGCATTTTCTTTTTGTTGACATGAAGTTATTAGCAGGAACCAACCATACTGGAGCAGAGATGACTCCATCTAATAGAAAACAATGAATATATGCATTACTGCACTGAACTTCTAAACAGGAGACATCTTTTTTCTAGTATTCCGCTTTGCTTCTTCTACTTATTAAAGTAAAACAGAACATGTATTCTCCTGAACTCTCTTATTTCTCTAGACACTCATAAGGCTGGTGCAGAAAATGCAGCCTACCTGGTAATATCTTTTCAGTCATATAAAGTAAAACTGATTAAGAGAAAAACATTCTTTAAGTTCCCGGAAAAAGCTGTTGGCTTCTTCCATTTATGATCAAAAAAGATCCCAGAAAAACATGTCCAGTCCAGTCTTTAACAACACTAGGAAATTGAAATAACCAAAATGGGATGTGATTGGTCTTTTGACTTGAGGTGTCACCGTTACCTGCTTTTGCTGCTGAAACATTGTCTGGCTCCTAATGGCTTCTAACATTGTGTTCCTACCTACATTGATCATTTAATACCAGCATCTTCTTTCTGACAAGCCACAAACACTCGCAGAACTTGACCTCTTCCCTTCATCGCTTTTGATTAAGAAGAGAACTATCTGCAGGAAATGCCCTACAAACCACAAAGGATTATCAAAAATATAATGATGAGTGAGTGATTCAGGGACTCTGTGGCTCTGCTTGTGTTCCTGTAGTCTGATCTTGGTCACTCTTCCCTTCTTCGCTGGAGCTTTGCTGTAGTTTCTTCTAGTCGGCTTCTCCAAGCAGCAATAATGGCATCATCATCCATCTCTTCTTCCTCTTCTTTACGTGTGCTTCGCCTGTACTGAGAGACCTGCCTAGATGCAAACCTTTCCTCACTTTGCTCCACTTTTGCCTCCTTCTTTCCATCTTCTTCAGACTTTGAAAAGCTCTGGGTGAACTTTCTCTTCGCTCCACATTCTGACACGTCTGACCTGGCCTCCTCTTCACATGCCTCCACGTGATGAGCTCTAACTCGGCTCTGCGTAGATGGTTCAGGGGATTCAGAGTCAAAGGGTGGTTCAGGTGACTGGCTGAAAACACGCAGCTCTGGGCTGTTTCCTCTGGAACTTGTCTCACTGACCCTGGACCTTGTGAACTTGTACATCTTTTTGTCCTCTTTCGCAGAAGCAGAGGAAAATCTTGACGTGGATCTCAGTGAATCTCCTGTTGACTCGTAGGAAGAGCAGCTATCTAGCTCTTTTCTTTGGGATCTGCAGAATCTGTAACTGGATGTCTCAGAATCCACCTGTCTAACTTTGGACGATCTGCTATATTTCTCTCTAGCTTTCTCAGTCTGATCATAATATGACGGCGGTTCTCTTTCTGCTTTCAGGCCGTTGAGCCACTTGGTAATATCAGTATCTATCTCTGACTTCGGTGCACCTGAGGTTGCAGGTTGACTGGACAGATCAAAGACTGCATCAGTTCTGCCAAAATCCGCTTGCAAGGGACGCCTGTGACTGTTTGTTGTACTCTCTCTGTCATCTTCTGTTTCATCTTCCTCTGCTTTGGTCACCTTTTTTTTAAATAAAGTGCTGCGTTTATTGTCACTGATCACCTTTTCAATTTGATAGTCTGACATTTTTTCTCTCATTTCCATTTGCATCTCCTTCTCCTTCCTCTTGAGTTTCTTTAGGTCAACATCATCCGCAAAGAGGCTGTACAGTGGTTTGCTTGTCTGGGTCGTCTTCATGTTTGAAGCAGTCCCTTCTGTCCTTGCGCTCATGGAGGTGTTGCAAGACAGCACAGACTGAGACTCAGCCCTGCGCAGCTCCTGCTGGTGGAGCTGAGAGGCAGCGAGGGATGAGCCACTCTGAGCACTGAGAAGAGAAACCTTGTCATCATCTGCACGCCTGCCAAGGTCTCCTGACAGGGAGGCCATGGCGGAAGATGGGCGGGACAGCATCAGGATCTCATTTTGCTTTTGAGCAATGGTTTCACTGACCACGTTAGCGATCCAGTTCTGAATGCTTGCCATAGATATCGTGTCACCTGGGCCAACTGGGAGATTGGGAAGGGGTACGTTTGGCATCTGCAGCTGCATTGCTCCTGTACAACTCCTGGCCTGTGACAAAGATGAATGATTTGTCTGCATGCTCAGGGCAGAAGCTGCATCGTCGGCACCGCTTGCAGAAGGTGCTGAAGGCCAGAAAGCTGACAGGGGAATACTCCCACTCATTGTACTCTCTGTCTCCCAGCTGCACATGGACTGGCTTTCTTCTAAAATTTTCTTTGAACGTTCAAGGAGCTCTACACGCCTCTGCCTCTTTTTAGCTGAAGCAGAATCCTCAGTTTTGGCAAACTCCACAAACTCCTCCTTGCTGCTTTCACTGCCCACCTTCTTCTGCCGCTTCATTTTCCAAGCCTGGTAAGCAGTCAGATCGATATCTGACAAACTCTTCCCTTCTGTTTCCTCCTGACCTGCCTGGCTGCCATCTTCTGCTGGAGATGGTGCAGATGATGGCTCTAAATCCTTCTTGTGAAAGCCAAACTGGATCCTCTTGACCTTCCACCTTTCTAGAGGAGTCAACTTGTCCTTGTTCTTTTGGCAGAAATTGTAGAAGGAGCTACAGGAGGAGTCTGAAAACACGCTCTCCTCATCCACATCCCTCTCCTTTCTTCTCGTTTCTGGGGATTGTCTCTCCCCACAAGTTTTATTCCTAGAATGATACCTCTGAGCAGCTTCTTTCTCAATCTCCAGAAGCCTCTGATTCCACATGTCCCACGTGCTCTCAGAAGATGTAGAGCCTGTGCGGCTCCTCCTCATCCTGCTAAAGCTACTGGCTTCCAGCTGTTTCTTTAGGGTTCGGATCTCAAAACTGCTCACACTCTCAGTGTCACTGAATTCACCTGATGGGTAAGGTCTCCCTCCCATGCTGCATTCACCATCCTCCTCCCTGGCTGTACCTGCCATCTGGTATTTCTCATTTCTGCGCTGCCAATCATGGATCCTTTGTTCCACATCCTCATCAGATTGTTCCTCTTCCTGATCCAGATGCCTTGGAGATGTTCTTCTTTCATGGTAAACTCCTGCTTCCTTTGCAGATAGGCCTTGCTTCCTCCTCCATTCCTCATACAATTGTTCCTCTTCCTCCTCAGTGATCAGGGTGGAGTGTTTGGAAACCCAGCTAGTTTTTTCCACTGACGAAGAGCTCATAAAACTTCCCAGAATGCTGCTGGTGTCCTCTTCTTCTACTGTGATGGAGTGGGCTTTGGCTCCCTTAATGCTCCCTGAGTCCCCGGCTCCAGAGAGCCGTGAAGAAGTCCCAGCGCAGGCACGAGGACTCTGGCTGGGAGTCACGTCCTCATCTCCAGAACGCTCCAGCTCCCGCTCCTCCAGGAGCTGCTCATTGAGCTCCCGCAGCTGCTTCAGGAAGCCGTCGTTGGGGTAGATGGCACGTTTCTTCCTCAGGGTCATCAGGGCCTCCAGAACGGTCATGTGGTGGTAGATCATCAGGTAGGCGGCCACCAGCACAGCTGAGCGGCTGATCCCCATCTCACTGCTGACAAGGATTCTGCCTATGGACAGTGAATGTGAAAGGAATCAGCTATTTCCCATAACAGACAGGATGCTCTGGTGTGTAGCAAAAAAACGTTCTCTGGATAGTGTTAAAAACAACACAGATTATATGTTTCAGTGACTGAAACCAATACTAAGTATTTGCTAGCTTTACCTTAATAAAAATCTGGATACATACAAACAAAAAGCACATCATGTTAAAAAACTGCGGGCAGGCACATTTCCAAACAATTTAAATAGTATTTGTATTTTCACCTACACACTTCACTTACTCAAGTAGTCAAAAAGCTTATAATAGGTTTTAGAAAGGCAAGTGAGACATTCTTGACTGGCTGACATAGGGTCAGACATTTAAGCTTTCCATGCTTTTTTTCAATATGTAAAAGTGAGATTTTAGCATTAGTCTCCAGAAAGGTATTGGGAGGATAAGCAAGTAACTTATTTTTTCTATAAGGGACATTATAGGACTTAAATAACAATTTCATATTAATTTAATTGTATTTTTTGCCAGAATCTAGACCAGTTTTGCAAGGTATCCTCAAACCTTCAATTACATTGAAGATTGTACTTCCTTCAATTACATCCTTCAATTACATTGAAGATTGGCTGGAGGCCAAAGTCCTACTACAAAGTCCTATTAGAAAAGAGCTGATTTTGACTCTGACAAACTGATCCAGCTGCTTCAAACCACTGGGACCCACTGTCCTGCACCAGTAACTGTATGAGCAAGGATCAAAACTAAGGATCTGCTTTATTTTATAGCATTTATTACCTCTTACAGAAAACCAAGCTTTGACACAGACAAATTGTTTGGGGTTTAAGTTACTTGTATGGAAAACTGCAGCTAAAGAAAAGCTTGTAAATAGGAAGAGAGTGTAAATGAGGCTTTGCTAGCTTGCAAACAACTGAAATTACTGTTTCTAAATGTGTGATAAACTCCAGTTTAATCAATCTGTTTGCACTGAAACTTAATGAAGCCAATTTAAGCACCGCCTTTCTGACTGCTGCTATGTTACCACAAGGGGTTTACCTAATGAACCTCTTCCTACAATCCTGAAATCTCTTTTATGCCTGCCTTAGCTTTAAAAGTCTCGGTTGCCTTCCAAGTGTTTTACCAGCCAGTAAAGCCAATCTAACAGCTCACCAAGAGGGGGAGATCTCCTTCCTTTCATTTTTCTAAGGCTCATCTGCCTTGTGCTGTTGAGCTATTAAAATTGGCTCAACGTTCCTTGTATACAAACAAAACTTTAAAACTTTTCTTACTGTCACTACTGATAGGAAGCAATCTGCTGCCTCTCTACAGAAATTAGATTAATTGACAATTTAGATGAAGAATATCAGTGATATCACAGATCCTGGTGCTTCTTTCAGAACTGAACTGCAAAAATATATTTCTAACTGTCCACTGAATTCGCAACAAAATGACCACTGTGCACTGAAGACCAACAGAGTAACAGTTGCCATGGAATTGAAGTCCAGCAAATCTGACAGCAGCCTGGGTGTAGGCACCCAGAGGTTCAACTCAGCCACTTGGATTGTTCTAGTAAATCAGCCTGGTTTTTTGCATCATGGCAAAACTGTAACATGCAGAGTACAGGAATATATCTATCTTTTTTATATATAGTATTATAGAGTATCAATATTTTTTAAAAAAAAAGTATTAGAGCAGGGATTCTACTCTTTGCTATAGTCAGGCTCTTTCAAGGCATCTGCAGGAGCTAACTTGCAGCCACTTTGAACCTGAAGCCATTGGGCTGCTGGGCTGCCTCCCCTTACCAGTTTGCTCCCCCCTGTTTTGAATGAGACCGGGCAGAAACAGGCAGGAGGTGTTCACTGTAGCTGCATGCAGAGGGCAAAGGCTCTGCCTTCTATCCCATTACAAATGTGGCATATCAGCTGTTTATCAGATTAAGGTTTCTCCCTGTTAATTCCCAAGCAATCTGGAACCGCTTCAATCTTCTCCTCTTACCTCTGTAAGTCAGCAGGGCTTCATCAAGAAACTCTGCAGCTGGGCGGAAGTGCTTGGAGATATCCATGTCTGGAAAATCATCCACTTCAATGCCCATGTACTGGATATTGAGACCATTGTAGAAACTTGGTCCTGTGTAGACACCTGTGCCGTGAGCTGCATTCAGGACATGGGTGATCCCCAGTCTCTTCAAACGGCTTTTGTTCACTGCAACGCTTCTGCACAAAAGGAAAAAACATGTTAGATATCAGTGCTCCTATTTTAGGTGGGGAAAAACTGCATGCTACAAGGTTTACGTAACTCCCAGTCCACGTTACTCATTCAGCATGAGGCACCACTCAGACATTAATGTCCTCTGAGAGTTCTATAGGTATTTCTTTTCAATACTCCCTGGGAAAAGAAAACAAGAAGACTGCATTCACCTGTAGAGCCATATGCTCTCTTTCCACTCCAGCTTGATTTGAAACTCATACTGCCATCCTAGGCTCAGGCCATGTACTTATTTATCAATTTTTATCACTCCATAATTGATGCTTTAGTCTATATCCCCTTCTAATTCTGTCTGGTCTCTTGCACAGGTATCTCAGACAGCTCAACCATGGTGCAGGAGACCTAATCATGTTTACTTGACATTTGCTTTGGCATTACCTTTTAAACTCCCTTTTACATAACAAAGACTTTAGTTACAATTTTAGGGCCAAATTCCAATCAGAACAGTGGAATTTGGGCTTATTTGTTTTTTCCTCTCTTAAACTGTTGAAGCATCTAAACAGCACAGGAAAGCTGCCTATTCTACTCCAGGAGTATTTACTTTCCAGTGCATAGAGATTTCTGTGAGCACAGTCTGAAAAACACTTTAGGGCTCTCTAGGGATGAAAGGTATTAGATGCATGTAATACATGTTATGCCTTCAATGGTTCCATTTGACCCTTTACTGGGAATCTCGTGCAACCTGATGACAAAAGCTGACACTCACTTTTCTGCTATGAAGACATTAGGCCAGACTTCATCCACAGCGTCTCTGGGGGTCTCCAGCCTGTCCTTCACAAGTGCCCTCTGCAAGTCCATCACACACGGCGTGTTAAACAAGCTGGTGTCATCAATCTTCTCCTTAACTCGGTTGTACAGGTCTTCCACCATCAGCTGCTGCGCAGACTCCAACATCCTGGGACACACCGAGTCTACCCTGACATCCTTTGTCTTCAGCTCTGGAATAAACTGACATGGTAAGTAAAAGCACATAAAAACAATGCAGATGTATGAGCTATCCTTACTTGTGCCTGGGACGAGCCTTGTGGCTTTTTTTTTTTCCCAGAGACATCACCTTGTTCTGTCTGCAGGGTGGGCAGGTACATGCTCACCCAGGAACTCCCTCGGGGGAATAGCAATGAGAAGGGCACTGCACTCTCCTCACAGTCCCCCTGGGAGTTAAGGGCACCCTTATTCCAGGCCCAGCAGGATGCAGCTGCTGCCTACACCTTCCTGAAGAGGGGAGGGAGGTGCTGAGCTCTTCTCCCTGGCATCCAGTGATCAGATGTGTGGGAATGGTTCAAAGCTGAGCTGGGGAGATTCAGACTGGACATTGAGAGGCACTTTTAGTCTAAGAGGGTAGTCAAACACTGGAACAGGCTTCCTAGGGAGGTGGTTAATGCCCCATCTTTGACAGTGTTTAAGAAGTGTTGGACAGTGCCTTAATAATATGATTTAACTTTTGGTCAGCCCTGATAGTCGGACTGAGATAGCTACATATGTCCTTTCAACTGAAATACTCCATTTTGTTCTGTTCTATTCCATTCTACTCTAATTTAGTTTGTTGCACAAGCAACCAGCACACAAACTTCTACCCCTGCAGTACACAATTCTGCCACAGATTCATTGCACAACTTCAAAGGAAGTCACCAAACCTTTCTGTAAGTTGTTATTTCTTTCTCTACTTCACATGGAGTTTTCTCATAAGGGCTTTTTTTTATCATTTAGGATCTGTAGATGAGAAAGGCAAAACAAGTGCAGCTTCAGGTCTCTAACTTACACAGTTCTCTTACCTTCACTGATGATCTGTTTGGCAGCCACAGCAGATGACAGATGGATTGGCTCCATGAAGATGCTCTCTGTATCAGCATCTGATATCACTGAGTACCTGCCAACCAACCACACTGCCTGTTAGGCAAATGCCCTCCATGGGGACCCCATCCCCAGGACTTAGCCCTCTTCACCCATTCCAGAGGGGAACAGCAGGGAACTGGAGCAGGGGGGATTCTTTGTTTGAGGAAGGGAAGTCCCAGCTCTTCTCCCACATCTCATTCCCACCCCGACCTCCAGCATGGCACTACAGGCTTCAAAGATGCCTGGCATCCAGTGTTTGCAGGATGTAGACAGGTTCCATGGGGAGAAGCTGCAGTGGGCTTAGGAGTGCAATCAAATTACCTGGTGGAGGAGTTTATGGGTAAAGAAGATCAGTGTCTGGTTTGAGAGTGGGAGGGGGATGGATCACAAGAAACACTCACAAGTAACTCTCATCTAGACAGACAGACATAAACATGGTCCTAACTAGAATTTACTGAGTAATTCAAAACAGATTGCACTAGAAAAATACTGGGGTTTCTTTCTGCCAGTTAATTGCCTGCAAGCATCCTTTGAGTTACCACAAGCTGCAGTGCAAACATTGAGGCTGAAGCCCCTGAATCTCTCCCTCAGTACGTTGTACCTTGGGCACTTCAGAGTATGAACCTGTGGTCAGCCTCTCCACTCACTCAGTGTTGTGTAACTGCCGGTCAGAAACTACTATGACACCCACAAACACCTTTGAAGTGAGTTATTTGACGTAGTGTAGTAAGTTTTTGTTAAGCAAAAAAGGCCACAACCTTAAAAACAAGTATATCTCCCTCTGAGTCCACCTATACAGTCCAAAAAAAATTCAGTCTCTCGGTTAGACCATCTTAACAAAATATTTTATAGAGCTTTTTCCCTGATCTACACCCTCTACACTTCCTTCCAAATAGATGGTACAAATCACTAGGACAAGTTGGCTGCCGTCACAGAAGCTCTCTGGCAATGCAAGGCTTGCAGACTTCCAATACACTGTTTGTTTTTGTTTAATTAAAGCAGGAGAGGGAGGGTGATTAATATGCAGTCAGGGTGCAGCAGCGTCTGGAGAGCTGAACTGCTTTCAGGCTCTAGAATCAAAACAGAGGGCACAGCCATTGGAAACCACTTAACAGGCTCATCCAGGTCATTTAGCTGAGTTCCAGCACTTGTCAACCGTGACTGAAAGTAATCCTTTTCTAGTTCTTCAAAGGAGTTTACGAGATGAGCAAGGGGAGTCTCAGTCTCATTTACAGGAGCTGACACAAATTTGCAGCTATGCTCTGCCTTCACTTCCTTTTGCTGTAAAGGTTGCCTCCAAGCTCAATAAAAAGGTAACAGTTGGTAATAATCTGCCACCACAGCCTCAACACATTTTACCTGTAGCTGCCCCGAGCATCTGTGAAATGCAGAACTGCCCAAGCCTGAGTCTTTCAGGGAAGGAAAACCTTCTGGCTGGGAAGGATCTGGCCATTTTCATCATTTTGTTTTGCCAGTGACAGCAAGAAAAAAAGGGAGGAAAAAAGGGGAAGGGAAGGGAAGGGAAGGGAAGGGAAGGGAAGGGAAGGCAAGGCAAGGCAAGGCAAGGCAAGGCAAGGCAAGGCAAGGCAAGGCAAGGCAAGGCAAGGCAAGGCAAGGCAAGGCAAGGAACTGGAGAGATGTTTCTGTTAATTCTGAGTGGCTGATGAGGGGTAGGAGAGAGCTCAATACATACTTTTTCAATACATAATTTTACTTTATGTGAGTTCAATGATTTTCCTAAACAATTTTGAAATACATGTGGTTAAATGAAAAAAGTACACAATCTTAATTTTCTGCAGTGTCCCACAGTTAAACATTTATGAAACATAAATGTTATGAAACATTTCATAACCTCCTACTTGTTGAGGGACACTGGGGAAGGTTCTTTTCAAACTCTATCCCTACTCCTCGCTTTCAGCTAAAGCATCTCAAAGGGTACAGAAAGCCCTGTAGAGCAGTCTGCTTTAGGAAAAGAGAACAAAGGGGTGTACTTTTCCTTGTATTAGGAGAAAACACATCTAATCGTGCTTGTTTTGCTTGAGGTAACTCAATTTCTGCTTGTGCTGTGACAGCCTCCTGTTCAGTGCCTGAAGCCTGTAGCTAAAGTTGGTCCTGAATCAAACCCAAATCCCAAGACCCTCGGTCTTTCTGGGGCTGGCAAAGCCTAACATCAACATTCAGTAAATCCACAAGTCCTTATAGTGGACACAAAGATGAAACTGAATGAATTTGCAAAGAGTTGAAACTGGATCAGAAGCTTCTGCATAGGGGTACGAGGGGGTGAGACAGGGAAGAGGGATGACACCAGCCCATAGCAATCCTTTCTGCAGTTTATCCCTGCTGTGCACTCTCCCAGCAGGCTGGATTAATTGGTGCAGGAGTCCTGTCTGTGCTGGCTCTGTCAGAGCTGGCACACTGACCCCACCTCGGGGAGAGCAGGGAATCCCCGGCCTCAGCTTGGCCCGAGTGCGAGTGTGGAGCAGAGGGAGGAAGGGAAAGCAGGGAAGGGCAGCACCTCCCAGGGACTGCCAGGAGGCGATGGCAGTGCCTGTGGACTCACCGGCTGGGCGAGGGGCTGCGCAGGTAATGGGCCTGCACGGCCTTCACGTCTGGGCCCTCCTCCTCCTCCTCCTCGGGCACCGCCAGCTCGCTGTCCGAATCTCTGCCGCTGGCCATGGCGGCTGCTGGGGATCCGCTACAAGGAGCAGGCAGGAGGGAGAGCCATTACACAGGGCTGTACAGGAGGCCGTCCCCTGGCTCTGGGGCATAAGTGGCAGCGGGGTACAGCAGAAGGGCCTCCCACACTTTGCTCCTGCGAGGAGCCCTTTCCACACGGGCTGCATTGGCTGCTCTACCAGGGCGCCTGCCATTCCCAGGGCCTCATGCAGATCCCTGGCTGCTGCCCAGCCAGAGTCAATGCTCTTCTGCCTATGAGTAAGGGTGCTGGAAGGCAAGGAAGGAAGGGGTGGTAGGGCAGAAACTCTATACTCCCCTGACCGCGCATGGTGGCTGGAAGGAGCTGGACACAGCCAGAGCCGGGCTGGAAGGAGGGTCAGGGGCAAGAAACATGAGACCTCATGTCCGCAGAGTGAAATGCTCCTAAAGCTTAAGGCCAAAGGAGCTGGAAGGCTTGGGACTTTGTCCTTGTAATCCTTTGTGTGGAGGCTGCTGTTCTCACGCTGGGTGCGGGAGAGCCAGGGCACCACAGCTCGGTTAGGAACTTGGAAACACAGCAGCCAACACTTGCCCCGGCCCAGGCAGAGGGACTCTGGAGCCACAAGAGCCAGCGGCAGCTCCCAAGGGCCCGGCAGCCCGGCTGAGGCCAGGGGATCGCGGCCGCGTGGTCGCTCACGGGGCAGTGAGCAGGGAGAAGGGTGAGCAAGGAAAGGGAACTTACCCCCTGTGCCTGATGGCTCCACTGGGGGTCCCTGCTGGAGGCACGGCAAAGGAGTCCACTGAAGACAGCAAGGAATGGTACTGGGGGGAAAGCAATCAGCTGCCCCCCTCTCACTCTCTCTACAGCTTCTTCATCGAGGGGCAGGACAACTGTTGGCACCAAACCTTTATCAGCTTTCTAAATATAGCTGTCCTGACACTGGCTGCTGGATTGCACGGGGAAGGAATTCAGTGCCTCACAGACAGCAGCTGGTCAAGCACTTAACTCCTTCCCTGCTGTGGGCTGGATCCTTGTTTCTCAGCTGCAGGAAAGAGTCCAGAGACGGTGAGGCTGGACCTCTGCCTGCAGAGAGCCTCCTAGCAAGGGGGATCCCACCAGGTACAAACTGAAATGCAGGTATGACCTCTGATATCCTTGGGAAACGCAGTGCAGGATGAACCACTCCAACCTAATGGAAAGTAAGCTATCTGTCAACTACCTGGACTTCTGCATTGACTTTGTCATGGTCCTACACAACATTCTTACCTCTTATTTGGAGAGAGGTAGATTTGATTGATGGACTATTTGATGGATAAAGAAGTGGCTGGATGAGATCCAATTACAGCTAATTGCTCAGCATCCAAATGGAGATCACCAACAAGTGACGTCCCTCAGAACCATGTACTGGGACTGCTCAATGTCTTTAATAATGACACAGACAGTGAGACTGAGCCACACCCAGGAATTCTGCAGAGGACATCAGACTGAGTGGTGCCCTGGATTCAGTAGGGGCAGGGATGCCACACAGAGGAGGAGTTGGGCCCATGTGAACCTCACAAAATTCAACAGGGCCAAGTGCAAGATCCTACATCTGGGTTGGGGCAGTCCTTAATATCAGTACAGGCTGGGGAAGAATGGATCCAGAGCAACCTGAAGGAGAGGGACTTGGGAGTACTGGTGGATGAACGACTGGATGTGACCCAGCTGCACCTGCAGCCCATAAAGCCAACCATATGCTGGGCTGCATCAGGAGTGTGACCAGCAGGTCAGGGGAGGGGACAGTGCCACTCTACTCTGCTCCTGTGAAACACCACCTGGAGTACAACATTCAGCTCTGGAGCCCCTAGCACAAAACACAGACCTCTTGGAGAGGGTCCACAGGAGGGCCAAAAGTCGATCAGAAGGCTGGAACACTTCTATGGAGAAAGAGTCAGGTCTGTTCATCCTGGACAAGGTTCTAGGGAGAACTTATTGCAGCCTTTCTGTACTTAAAGGGGATTTTGTCAGAAAAAAGGAGAGAGACATTTTACCAGGGCCTGTAGTGATGGAACAAAGGACAATGAATTTAAATTGAGAAGGTAGATATAGATTAAACAAAAGGAAGAAACTCTTTATGAGGATGGTGAGGCACTGGAACAGATTGCCCAGAGAAGTTGTGGATGCCCCATCACTCAAGTGTCCAAGGCCAGGTTGGGTGGGGTTTTGAGAAACCTGGTCTGGTGAAAAATGTTCCTGCTTGTGGTAGGGAGGTTCAACTGGATGATCTATAAAGGTCCCTTCAGACCCAAATGATTCTGTGGTTCTAAGATCATCTGATTTTTGTTCTTGGAAGAGCCAGGACTGAGCCACAGTGTGTCTTTTCCAATGTCTTTCCAAAAAGGAAGCCACTAGTTCCCATTTCTTGACCCGCCAGGAAAGCTCATGGGCCAGGCTGGCCCAGGACAGAACCAGATGAAAGTCTGAGTGCTGCTTATCTGTACTGGGGGCTCCAGTTGTGAGTCATGCAAAAACATCCCACTGTTGATTCCCTTTGCAAACAAACAAGCCAACTAGAAAGGATGTGGAAAATGAAACTAACCTGCCTCATACTACAGATTCCTTTGGTGCTGTATCATGCTGGGCAGGGCCTGCACACCCCCTTCCTTCTTGCTTGAGTGCTACATCCCCACATGGGGATGGGAGCTGTGTCTGTAGGGATGCCACATCATGGCAAGGAGGAGCTGTGACACAGCCACTCAAGTCTTGGTGTGCTCACAGCCCAGGCTTGTGTTAATGCAGCTACAGGGGTGAGCGAGCAGGGGAAAGAGCTGGTGGTGCATTGACTCTTGGGTGTCACAGCAAGGGGAGGAAGGGATGGCTGATTACGGGCTTGAAGAGATCCTTCCTGATGGTTTCATGCACAAAAAGAGGATGAATTGTGTTGATCCTGCAGATGCCTCCTCTGGGCAATGCAATTTCTAGCTGCTTTTGCAATACAGTGACCATGTGTTCTTGTTAATCACTGCTAATTGTGGCAAGACATGATCTAAACATGTTTGCTTATAGACTGCCTTATATTGGAGAACAGAGCTTTCAAAGGACCTAAATGTTGTGGGAGCACATATACCATTGGCATCCAATAAAACCAGATGATTTTTAAGTCACTGAGCTGCTTCTGCAAATCCTGTTTGTGAATCTTTAGGATACAAATGCAGCCAAGGATGGTGAAGGCCCTACCATGTGCACTGCAACCCTTCAGATGTAGAGATGGTGAGAGGACCCTGTAGGTTAAAGACATGTAGAGAGCACTCAGAGCAGACAGCCTAGCAGCTCCTCCTCACTGCTGGCCACAGGTTGTTGGGTTTTGGGATCAAGGTGACCATACAGAGCAGAGACAAGGATGACAGAAATCTTTGCAAGTGCAAACGTAGCAAAAAGAGCCGTAAGTGGTTGGGCATCTGTCATAGGTGGTTAATGTATTCATTCACAGATGAACCTGAACTGAACTCCAACAGCTTCTGTCCTCTTAGGAGGGAAAAGGTGGGATCTTGATGTTCTCTTCCTGATCCTTCTCTTTACTGGCAGGAGTTACAAAGATTTATAGTGTTAACATGCTACTACCTGTGCATATTCCTCATTGAATTTCACAGGCAGGCCTTATCAGAGCATGTATTTTTGGCAACACAATGAAGTCACCCTGGTTTCATACTGAAGCTTTTCATGTCAATGGCAGTTTAATTTAAATAACATAATAATGTACCCTAAAATCCTATATATCAGCAAAAAGATTCCCCAGAGCTGCAGCCATCAGCAAAAATAACACTTCAAGGGTTTGCATTGCCCACAGGTGAGGGACAAAGAAGCTGATATGCAAAGCTTTGGCAGTGTTGCTGGTACCAATGGCAGCTCTTTTAGCTGTGGTGCCAATGCTTGTGAGCTTTGGCAGCTCATGCTAGATAGGGAAAGAAAACCAACCCAGAAACATAAAATCTCTTAAAACTGCCCACATTAAAGCAGTCTGCTCCTGAGACCCCAAATGAGAACTGTCAGGGAAAAGTGACAGGATAAAAGTGCCCAAATACCTTTTCCAATCTAGGCTTAAATAACTAACAAAAGCTATAAATACCGAGCATCTAAAACAAGCATCTTAGTATCAGATTTATGTAAGTATCAGGTGCTGAAGCACACGGTCTCCATGACATCTAGGAAACCAGTCTTAGCCAAATCTCCAAAACAATGAATATAATCCATCTCAGTGCCAACTTATTTCCTTGTGTTGCACCAGAGTGGCTGATAGAGGCAGGGTAAAAATCTCCCCACCAGTGAATCACTTCCACACCAACATGAGATGAAGCAATCTCTGTGACTGCTCACTCTACTGTATTTCCCTGTCTGCCTGGCCGCACAAAAGGTGAGACCCATCATGTTGTTTATTCTTGGAATTGAAGATTCTTGGAATGGAAGACAAGCATTAATGCCTAAGAGGTACCATTTAGATTCCTCTCTTATCTCAACTGGTTGGGATTACTGATTTTTAAGAGACTGAAAGAACTTTCCATCTTTAAGATTGTTGTCTGTCCATCAAATTCAACGGAAATCAGTCAAGTGGGTTCTGAAGTTACTTGGAAGAAGAGAGGAAATACTCATATTCATATGAGTATTTAAAGTGAATCGAGTCAGGCCCCTCAGGTCCTTAAAACCTGAATGTGGGCTGCTGCCTGCATTGTGAAACACTAAAATACTTTAATACTAAGTAAACACTTTTAAACTCTGTTTCTTAATAAATATATGAGAAAAATCAGGTTTATCCTCCCCTCGTCGCCTGCCATCACATGCATGACTTCAGCTGCACTGCACAGTCCACTCCCAGTCCCACCACACCCTTCCCTTGCTTCATGCACCTGCGTGTTGGGAGAAACAGGGAAAGGCCGTTTAATTGTGGGAGAAAGTCCACAATGGAGAAGGTGTGCACGAGTTTACAGAGAGCAGTGAGTGGTGGCAGAGCCTACTGGTGATGTGGCTTGTCATTCTGTCTGGGCGGGGAGGGGCAGGCTGGGGCAGAAGCGCTTTAAAAGAGACTGAGGAAGTGAACCTGTGGTGCCACTGCAAAGCAGCCCTTCAGGGAAAGTCAGTTACCTACCCAGCTTCCTGGAGATTACAAGGAAGAGCACCTTGAGGTGAAGCAAAGGAGAGATGAGGGGGACGGCAATGAAAGGACTTGGGCTGTTCATTTTCAGTGCAAGTGAGTACTAATTTGGTTATGTCCTCAAGGGCTGGGTGGAGGGAAACAGTGCTACAAAGCACAAGGACTCCAGTGCACCTTGTATGTCTCTTCTTTGTTTAGTGAAGGTTCCTTTGTGTTTATGGCCGGATAAGTTGTGTACCAGTCTCTGTGCTGAATGTCCAGACACACAGGCATCTCCCAAAACTGTTAGGAGTGGGAAAAAATGCTGTTCTTCATGAAGCTGGAAAGTACTTTTCATGGGTTTTTTGGTTTTTGTTAATTACAATATTTATCTCTGAAGAAGGAACTTCCTCCTCCGGAAGTCTCAGTCTCTTCCTCCACCGCTATTTATCCTGTCTCATCTTCTTATATTAATGTTCCTACACCTTATTCCAGGTCTCAGACCAAGTTACACACATGGGAATTGCTTGGGGTTTTAAATTTTTTAAATCTAGGTGATTTAAGCCCTACAATTGTCCCTCTAGTAGTATGTAGGCTATTTGTCCTCTCTCCTTTTTTTGAGTTCTTTCAGAATTTGCTTCCTCTCCCTTCAGTCATATTTTTGAATAGATTCTGAGAAAGAAATCGCCCAGCCTCTGATGATTTAACCACAACTTTTAAACGTGAAATGAAATATGAAGTGAAATGTGGTGAGAAGTGGGAAGGAGGAAATCAGCCTGAGTCAATGACATCCCAGAATGAAATTGTGTTGCTTCCCTGAGAGAGGGAAGCTTCTTCTGGGATGCAGGAAGAGATGTGGGTGACAAATGAGGAGCACCAGAAGCAGTGGGACGTGAGGGTGACAGCAACAGATGAATAAGTGTGTTACAGGCTGTGCCTCTCAAGTGTTGGGTTCAGCTGCTCCCCAGTTCTGCACCAAACATGTCTGGAAGAAAAGAAAGATCTCATTTATTGTGGGATTTGACTCATCAACTTGGAAGAAGGAAAATAAGTCTTACAGGTTGGGCAGTGTCTTCTCTGCCTCAGGGCTGCTTTTATGACCTGTCAGTGAACCCCAGCCCGGTGGAACCAGTTTCTGAGTGACAAAAAGATCAGGAAAAGGGTTTTGCTCCATTTCCTAGTACAGAAAGCAGTGCTTTTCACCTAAATGCAGGAAAGCATCTCTATCCAGCCACAACAAGCAAAGAGAAAGCTTTCACAGATGTCTCTCATACGGAGGGCATACGAAAACAGCAGTCAGAAAGAGCCCCGGGGCTGTGCAAACCTGGAGCCTGGGTGCTCCAGAGCAGGGAAAGATCTGGGAGTGGCTGCAATAAAAACATGTTAGAAATACTTTGCCCTGGTTGCCTTCTCATAACTGTCAGCAGTTGTAAATTAAATCATCTCCAAGGGAACAGAAGCCACCCCTGCCATGTCCCAGAGGAAGAGGTGAAAACACACCACACTCATGAACTGTGGGAGCCCCCAGAACAACTCGGTTGGGGGGCAGGGCATGCAGAAAGATGGGAATTCAGGCTAAAAGCAGATCCCTGTGCCAGCTGTCCCATGGCATCCTGTGTAATTACCTGAATTGTCTCCCCAGCTTCTCAGTGCAGTGACAACACAACCTTTTGTGTCCCGACACTGCTGTTTCCTAAGGGACACTTGTTTACTGCTAGTCAAGGACCTGGCAGTGCTCAGCTTGCCACTGGCGTTCCCTTACTGACCTAGTGCACGGGGCTGTGCCCTTTTCCTGTCTAGAAAGGTGGGCATTCACAACCAGTTTGCAACTCAAGGTGGAATCTAGAAATCCTTTGCTCTCTCCCTTATACATTACACTTCCTTATAGAGCTAACCTGGACAAAGATACAGCAGAATGAGGACCCAAAGTTTGCTAGGTGGCAACTTTTCAGATGAATCCTCTCCAGGGAACAGTGACTCAGCTTTCAGAAGCAAACCTTCACAACCACATGCAACATACCCCTCATGGGGGAAGCTCTCCTCCTCTTTCCTCCTTACTGCACCAGGTTCCTCTCTGCCATGGGAGCACCTCTGACCAGCACTTCCTTCCTTGCCATTTACAGCTTCCCCTAATGATTTCCACAGATGATGGTGCTGTTAAAAACAAAGAAGAAACAAAACCAAAGCCTCGAATCAACAAACCCAAACACAGAACCCACACAAACTGTTAGGAGGAAGCAGGTGTTTTTAACCGTGGACTCCTGCAGGCATGAAGGTCACCTATGGCAGGGCAGACATAAATGTCCAGCTCAATTCTGAGAATAACAAAGACCTGCCCACCAGGCAATGCTCAGACATGATAAATTAAGAGCAAGTCAGAGAGAATTCAGTGTAAAAGAAACACCTGCCCTGTGCCCTGCGTGCTTCCCCAGGGCACAGAGGGATTTCTGTTTTATTCAAATCTCAGCTATTCCTGTGCTCCAGAGGCAGGAGCTAGAGTTCTTGGAGAAAGGTGACTGCTACCTTACTAATTTTTTAAAAAACCTACGAGCTATCTTTCCCTTGTTTCTTTCAATCACTCTTTGCTTCTCTAGGTTTTTCTGTTTTCAGGGATGAAAAACATGAACAGGTTTTGATTCCCTAGCACAAAACGTCACTTTTCTATGGATTTGGATCGAGGCAAGTTATTTGACAGTTTTCCTGATCCTTGAATTTTGACAATATCAGTTTGTTAGTTTAGCCTGAATCCTTAAGACTGCTGATGCACTTGTAGTATCTGTTTATCTGTCTCCCTCTGTACATTCTGAACTGTCAAAGGGTGTCAGTCACGCTGAAGGAGGGCTCAGGAAAAAAATAAAGCATCTTTCTAGACTCCATGGCAATATATGAGTAGGTGAAGAAGACGGAAGCAAGGAACAGAGAGCAGAGTTTAGCTCTAAGCCATCCTGAAGCAGCTTCCCAGAGCCAATGAGCCCCAGCACACCTCACCTCTTGCTCAGTGGGGAATGGCAGGGATTGAGGGGCTACTGTGGCATGTAAGGAAGCCAAAGAGACTACCACGGAATCCAGATGTTATTTTTACTGAGTGCAGCATTTATTCTCTTCCTAGTCCTGGTGTCTGCTCACGCCCTCACTGTGGATGTACCTGCGAGGCAAATGCAAGTGGCAAGAGGAAGCAACGTTACCCTGCGCTGTAATTTTAAAACCAACGAGCCTATTGACAGAGGAGACCTGTTTGTCTGGAGGAAAATCAGTAGCAGGGTAAACTGAGCTGCGTAAAGAAACAGATGAGAGGGCATCCAAGAAGGGGCAGGAGTGGGAAGCTGTGGGTAGGAATGGATGTTGGAACAGAAAGATTTCTTCCAGGCTTTTTTTAATCCCAGAAATGTGCAAATGGAAATGCTGAGTCTAGGTGCAATTTATCCCAAATCTATTGCACAACACTAGGCAAGCCCCCACCCCTCTTCCTCCTCTCTCTTGGTCTTACAAGTGTTTACTGAGGATACATCACTCTATGTACTGTGGGGTTTACATCTATTAAAACATGTGAAATACTCAGATAATTTCTAAAAATATATGCACACATAAAAATGTACATGTCTAATACACATATCTTTGATACTGTATAAAAAGTTGGTGATAACAGTACACAGAGACATTCTTGAGGTGTCCTACATCCATTTGAAGTATCTGAAGGTTAAGAAACTTTTAAAGTTCTCCTTGACTTCTTGGCAATTAGTGGGAGGGGAAGCAGCCTGTGGAGATCTCCTTGCAGGAACTGCCAAGGGCTTCTTCTCTGGAGATCCTTGCTGGGAGAGTTTGTGTAATCACAAGGCAATTTGACTGACATGGGTCTCAGAGAAGTCTCCTGCTGTCCGCTCCTCATGGTGAGGAAAGGTGAATAAGCCCCAACAAAAGAAATCAGTTGTCTCTGATTTCAGATAAGATGTAAGAAGGGGATTCCAGACGGAAAAGAGATCCTTTTGAATTTCTGTTTTTCTTGGCTTTTTTTGGTGCAGTTTAAGGTCCTCTTTTCCAAGCTGCTCTTTAAGAGTGGGCTAACTCATGGAGTTACATGGCAGACTGACACAGAAGGAACGGAGACTGATCCCATCCCCTCCCTGTCCGCCAGGTCGACATCGTGTCGCGGTACTTCGATGGGCTCACACGGTTCGGGGAGGGCTACGAGCAGCGCATCCAGCTCAGCCCTAACGTGGACAGTGGGGACATCAGCATCACCATCACTGCCGTGACCATGGAGGACAACGGCACCTACGCCTGCAGCGTCCGCCTCCGGAACGACTTCCCGGCGCAGACCGCGCTCCTGGACCTCTTTGTCCTCGGTCGGTTTGAACAACAGATCTTCTAACAGCCAAAAAAAAAGGCTGTCATCCCCAATTCCACCTTTGGTCTTTTCCTACTCCTATGGAAGGATGCTGGGATGTGTAGAGCACGCAACTCCCTCAGACACCCGGCTGTAGAAAACAGCCTTTAGAGCTGCACAGCTCGCCTTCCTAATAATCCAGGCATCGTTACAGGGCTTTCCTCACTCCCTCTGTGGCCTGTCATACTCCAGTTATCAAAGGATGGGTTACCTAACACTATTAGACATATCCCAAAAAGCATCTTGCAATTCCTTCTTGGCTTTCCAGTGCCAAAAAGGGAGAAACAAACTAGAAACAAATTAGATCCAAATTCACTTTAAGTTCCTTTAAGAAGAAGGTGGCAGGTGCAAGACCAGCCTCTGCTTGCAAGAATAAAAACCACAGAAACAAGAAACTCCTTCTGATTAATACAATTCCTTTTTTCTTCCTTCAGTTGCACCGTCCAAGCCCGAATGCAACATTCTGGGGACACCACAGTATGGACAGACAATCAACCTGACCTGCGTTTCTCACGAGGGCTCCCCAACACCCAAATACACCTGGAAAAGCTTCAGTGTGCAAAATGAGCCCCGTGTGCTACCATATGCAGAAGGTATGGGAAATCCAAAGACACCAAGGCATTGAGGTCTCTGCAGATGAGGGCTGGAAGGATTTAAAAATGCAAATCCAAAAACACTCTCAAGGCTTATTCTAGGATGTTGTCTAAGCAGGACTTTGAAAAGTTGTCCTTTTGATACAAGACATGCTCATGAGTAACTTAGCAGGGGGGAAAGGACTCTTACCTGAAGTAAGAATGAAGACTTTAACTTCAGCTTTCTCCCAGTGAGAAAGCTGGATGGCTCTGGAAGCAGCCAGAAATAATTATTTCTCAATTAATTGGGAGTAAGGCGTAACATGAGGAACAACACTGAGTTTTCTGTCTTTACATCCCAGCTTGCTTGACAATGAGCAGGTCTCTTTCTAAATGGAAAGAAACAAAAGCTGGCTCTGGAAGCTTTCTTCCAGAGATGACCCCTCACCTGAGGGAAGGGGATATGACAAAGTTATACCATTCTTCCTCTGAGCATGAAAAAGGCTTCTGGTTCCTTAGGACTGACACATAGGCCCTAATATTTTATTTGCTTTCATTTTAAGTGAGAATCTAGAAGGAAAAAGGAGCTGAATTTCCTCACAACAGGATCTCGACAGAACTATTTCTAGAGAAATGAGGGTTTAATACTCCTTTAAGTGTATCAGTGACAGAGGACTCAGATTTGTTTCATTAAACAACTTTGTTTTTTCCTGGCCTGTCCACTTTCAGGAAGACTAAGTGTCTGTACCTATCCTTCCTGGTTTAAGGGAAGTAAACTAAAGACGATGAGACTCCACAGGATATTCCACACTCACGAGCCGATTCTTGCATAAAATATGCAAAGGACAAAGCATCACCGGGGCAGGAACTTTATTCATTTCACTGCCACTAAGTGGTGCCAGCGAATCACGCACAGCCCTGAGCACGGCGGGACTTGTCACAGCAGCAGTTTCTGCTGTCACCCTGCCCTTCCCCGGGACAGGAGTCTCTGCTGGCCCATTCCCACCTCATTTCTGCTTTCATGGGAGCACCCATGGCCCAGCAATGTGCCGACTGTCCCCTGGTACTCCAAGGCTGGCTGGGTGCCCTACTGTCACTACAGGCAATTGCCTTCTGTGCTAAGCAAGTCTCACTGCTGCAAAGTGTGCAGAACCCCCTCAGGAGACACTCCGGAGCTGACAGTACCTGACCCACATTTTCCCCCATTTCACTCAGTTGCTTTTGATTTATTAGGAGGATTTAAATCCCACTTCTAGATTAAGGCTTTGACNAAAAAGAAAAAAAAAAGAGAGAGACAAGGAAATACGAGGAGTATGTAGAGACTAAAAGAAAAAAATTAAAATTAAAAATCAAGCAAGCATTTTGTCTGTCATCTCGCAGTTTGCATGCTCTTTTACTATCTGGCACTAGGTGCCAGCAAATCCTAAACATAAAAATGTGAGATCCCAGGGAAACAGGAAAGTCATTAAAAAGTATTCCGTTTTTTGCTTTCAAAGCAGGGATCTGGACCTCTCTCACAAGCCAAAAGCATGGTCTACACATACCCACATCAGCTGGAGATGTAACAAACAAACTGACAGAGCTAAGCTTCAGCCTGTGGTTCTGAGCTGTGTGAAGTTGGACAGAAAACATCAGCATCACTGCAGTCGTGTCACTAGAGTTCTTCTTCTTTGTTTATTTATACAGCCTGTGTGGCTTCTCCCAGACTAGAAAACTTTTCCCCCCCACTGGTAAATAATTCATATCTGAAATCCTAAGAGCTGCAGGACTGAAGAGCTTTCTCTTGTTTAACAAATTAATTCATCAAGATCGCCAGTCCTGATTTGGGCATCTGACATTTCTTAAAATTCAACCCCACCCCCCCACACCCCTCCAAAAAAAAGCTTTCTCTAAGCACAGACACTTCTCACCCTCCACCTACTATTTTCTTTCTAAAAGGAATGTTCAAACACCACATGTTCCCTTGTAATCAAAACAGCACACTTCTGTTTATCCTCCCACAAATCACTCTAAAACCTAGGGATGAGCATGGCAGCTCCCGAGCAAGACAGAGCAATCCATCAGCTTTAATAACCTCTCATCACTCCAACCATCCTGGGCTGGAACTGGAGGGCTGCTGTTGCCACTTCCTTCCCTGCTTTAATTCTTTTCTTTTTCTGGCCTGATTTGTGTTTCACAACAGGGCAACAAATAACTCTGAAGAACATCTCAGCAGACACCTCTGGCTTTTACATCTGCACTTCAACAAATGTTGTGGGGACGGAATTTTGCAACATGACAGTCAGCGTTGTGCCACGTAAGAGACGGGGCTGCCTCGGGGAAGAGAAGTCCCAGAGAGAATATCTTTGCCCAAAGCATTAAAGAAGGGGAATGTTATCATCTGGTTTCTGCACCCCTGTAAGAGAGACCTCTGGTTTACAGGCTGGTAGAGCACTCACCAACTCATTGGGTTAGTTAAAAATGACAGAAAAACTCTGTAGAGTCAGACAGCACTGAATTGGCGATGTCTGAAACTAAACTTTATGGAAAAAGAAGAACAGTTGTTCAGATCCAGGGGTTCCTCTCTGTCAGTAGCTAACTGCTCCTGTACTACCCAGTACAGAATTATTTCCACTTGCTGCAAGTCCAACAAACGTGGCTTCCACTCAGTCTGGAGCTGGTGGGGGGGGTTGAAGTGCAGTGATTGTGCTGATCCCCTCTGACACCATTCCCCCTGCTGACTCCTCCCTTCCCACGCAGCATCCATGAACATAGCTCTGTATGCTGGCATCATTGGGGGAGTTGTTGCTGCCATTGTGGTGATTGGGATCATTTCCTATTGCTGCTGCTGCCGGGACAGCAAGGACACTGACTACGAGATGACGTGAGTACCTCTCCCTGCAGCAGTGAGGGGAACACATGAGGGCTTCTCCTTTGCCCTGCAGCAGCAACAGATGGAATGGAGAGCTGGGGAGGAAAGAAATCTGGGAAAGTATGGATTGCTTTCTCCTTTCAGTGTCCACCCCACTGGCTCCCATCTCTCCTCATGGGACATGCCCAGGTGTCCAAACACCTTTGCATCTCTGGGTACTCTGGGTAGACCCAAATTATTCAAACCTTAGATGTGAATTAGCACAGATACTATGAAAAAA
Organism: Cyanoderma ruficeps; assembly: GCA_008694505.1. Lineage (NCBI taxonomy): Eukaryota > Metazoa > Chordata > Aves > Passeriformes > Timaliidae > Cyanoderma > Cyanoderma ruficeps. Next base: position 2,585,442 of record VZDJ01006092.1, read on the forward strand.
AACCAAGTAGCTCCCACACCTCTTGTCTCACCAGCAAGACTGAATTTGTGGACTTCAGTTGGGTACAGTTCCAGATCAGCTTGGAGCTGTTTAAAAGTATCTTAACACAAAGTCTCTTCAGTGAGTTTTCTGGCTGGTTTTGCTTAACATCTCTACTCCTGAACAATGTTTTAGGGCGCAAGAAGACAGAAATGAACCCTCCAGGCAGATGCCAACAAGTCATGAGAGCATAGAGGAGGCTGAGGAGTGGAAAATGAATGAATGAAGAAGCCACTGCCATCTCCAGGATCTGCTGAGGCACAGACATCACTGTAGAAAAGAAATCAATCCCTCTTTCTTACTGCAAGAAGTTGAATTATAAATTGAAAGCCAAAGGCTCTGCCTTCAAGTTCTGGGAGAGAACATTCTTGCTTCCCTGGAAAGAAGTGCTTGATGTACAGGGAGCACTAACACACAATCTCAGAGCAGAAAGATGCACGTGGAGTCATCCAAAAATAACCAGTCTTCCAACTTTCTGAAAAAAGAAACCAGTCAGGTCTATTTGGAGAACAGAGGAACAGAGCTGCTGATGAATCCCCAGATGCACGAAAGGTTTCAAGGTCACCAACTGCATTTCGTCAAGGAAGGGTGGTCTTGTTTACTGACTCATGCAAACGTCACAGCTTTCACAATTGCCCAACACAAACTTTTTTTTTTTTTAATGGAGGTTGAAGCAAGATGATTTTTAAAGACATTTTATTAAATGTGTTCTTTGTATATATTATATATGCACATATAAATAAAGATTTGGAGAAAAAAATCATCGATGACCAATGAGTCTCCTGTTTGGGACAACAGTGCATAATAATGTCACAGATAAGGTAAGAACTTAGATGGGCAGCTGATAAGAACTAGAAACGATCCAGCCTGTTTTCTGTCAGACTCCTGAATTTCCAAGGTCTAGCTCCCACAGTTCCTAATTTTCATTACATTACTCTTTCCTCCTGATTCTTGCATGGGCAAGTCAGAAATAGTCCATTGCTCCTGCTGCTTCTGAGAAAATGACAATGTGAGAGCATGTGCATGGCAAGTACCTCCTTAATTAAAAAAAAAAAAAGGGAGGGGGAGGGAAGGAAGAATGAAAAACAGCTTTTTATTCAAAATGGTAACAATTCAATCAGAAGCACTGCATTTTATCTGCAAGATGTGTGCAAATGTGGAGGGAACTCCCACCACTGGTATCTTTGGAAGAGAATGGACTGTCCATCCCCAAGGACTATCAATGGGTATTAAATCTAATTAACAGCTTTTTGGGGTTGGTTGTCTTTTTTTTTTTTTCTTTTTTTAAAGATATGTTTGCAGTAAAATACTTATCCTTTCAGAATTCCTTATTGCATCTTCAACTTTAGGAGTTTCAGAAACTTACAGCAATGCCTCCCACATACCCTTTACCCCCAAACAGTTACTGTAATAAAAATCTAAAATTTAACTTCAAAGAAGAACCAGCCATCCTCCTACACATGACCAGCATTTTCTAGATTTCAAACTATGAAAATCACCCTACCAGAACTGCAATCCTGGCTTGCTTTCTGGCTGCTTTTGTTTTACATAATACTTAAAATGCAATTACTGATTTGTAGTAATAACAACTGCAAAGACCCAACAACAGGAGTTCTTTACAAAGAACACACAAATTCAAATCCCTCTGGCAATGGATAACCTGAAATGCAAGACATCCTGAGGACCTTTTCTCACGATGCATGACAAAACATTGCAAAAATGGATGGCTAAAAAAGAACACTGCACAGATAAGCTGAAGGCAGATAAAGAAATGAAGTGCATAGCTCAGAGGCAGAGCTGGAATGTATTCCAGTCTCACTGTAACAAGCAAGTATAGCGTGAATTATCTAATTACCATTGTAACACATTTCTACTGTGAAACAAAAGCTATTTCTTTTATAAATGTTACGGACATTAGTCAGCACAACCTGTTTTCCTCCACCAAAACCCTGTGCCAGAAGAGGACTTCTGCTGAGGGATAACAGTGTGGATTCTCAAAGATCTTAACTAGAAAGGCCAGCAAAAGGACTTGAAAATTATCAGCAGAATAATGCCAGAATACAGCCAGAAGCTGGCTGTGGCCACCAAAGCACTGTAACACTCTGCTACCTGCCCCACACTCTTCACTTTTAGGATAGGTGAAGCTTAATTGCTGTTTGTCAGCTGAAGTCTTCAAGGAACACTTGCACAGTGATCATTTCAGGCATGAAGGAAAATACACATTAGCAGTAAGCAACTGCACTAAGTTGTCTAAAGAAACCAGCCACAAAATACAGAGGAGTTTACAAAATGACCCTCAAATCCATGAATTTAATTCTCTGTGTGCATATTCCATGAGAACTAGCAGAGGAAAAACAAGAGAGTCCAACTTGACAACATTTAAAACAGAACTGCTTTGAGTTCTGCACTGAGAAATAAACTAAGGGATAGCACATGGAGATATGGCTGAGATAATTCAGTGCTGCATTTATCAGAATGCTTTATGTGTTTTTCCTCAACCAATTTGTTCTACTCTGTCAGCCAGAAATACACAAACACACATATTCAAACTCATGCCTTATTCCAGGGCTTTCCTGTGACTGAATTAATTTCCTGCCTGTCTTGTATGTCTCTTGAAGCAGGAATAACTCCAAGAGTTACCTGTAGTATAGCCACAACCTTATGCAAAATTAAACCAGCAATAATGAATTTGGAGGGAAGATAAATTAAGCTAGTGATACTTGACTAATTCCAGAGACTTAATGTATGTATACTGAACTTCAATTACCACTTCCCTGAACAGGCAGGAAGGAGGGAGAAAATGTGTGACCAGGCAGAAAAGTAAATTCCTACTTTATACTTTACACAGCAAACAGTAAACTACTGTTTACTTATGTTCAACTTTCTTTATTCACAAACTAATCAGAAATCCAACAGGCTGGTCAGGCAAAATTTAGCATTGGCAAATCCATGCTGACTCTTTCCAGTCCCCCATTTCTCCTTCATGCACCCAAAAACACATTCCAAGAGGGCTTGCTCCATGATTTTTCCAAGGAGTGCAGTGGAACTGACAGCCCAGGCTTTCCTGGATCACCCTTTAGAGAGATGGGTGCAGTATTTGTTCCCATTGCTGCAGACTGCCTGTGCTCTCTGTGACCTTCCAAAGGTGAGAAAACAGCCTTGAAAAAGTGTCAGTCAGCTTCCTCAGCATCCTGGGATGCAGCACATCTGGCTTGAGGGATTGCAGGGGTCTGGAACTCCCATGCTGCTGTTCTCCTCCCTGAACCCTTCCTGAGCACAGATCTGCTTTCCAAACAACATCCCTACAGCCCTGGCCAGTGCTTATGGATTCTTCCTTTGCCTACACTTGCTCCTCCCTCCCTTAGACAGGACTAGGATGCAGCCATAAGATCCCTGTGAAGACAAGAGTCTCCCCAATCAATCTCCCTGCATTCCTGGATTGCTCTTGTGTTTGGGAGACACTGTCCTTAATGAACTGCCAACCTTAATGCTCCTTTACCCCACAGAGCTGGCCCCAGGGATTCCACCCCTCCCCACACAACCATCAAGATCTGCTCTCACTGCCTTCCCCACTCTTCTCAGGACCTTGGGAAGTATTTCCAGTATTACAGACACACAGAGGCTGGTGCTGCCACAGCCCACTTCAAGATTCAGTACAGTGCGCAATTCACAACTTGTCAGAGAGACAAGAGTTAATTATCTCACCATCCTTGTTGCTAGAGCAACTGCACTCCTTTTCTGTTTATCTGTATCAACTGTTCCAGGAAAGATACCGAGGCAGTGTTCTGCCTGATGAAGTTCACAGTACAATGATCAAACCTCCAAGATTAATTCTGGATGTTTTGGAGCCACTACTGAATTTATTACAGCCCAACATAAGGGAACTTGGAACTTCTGCTGCTCTTCACCTGTTCACTAGGGATTGAAGGGAATTATTGGAAAATGGCAGTTAGAAAAGTTTATGGGAGCCTCTGAGACAGAACCATGGAAAAGTGAGGGAACAGAGATAATACAGGGTTAGATTAATAGAAGTGTTTGCCAATTTCTTCATTTTACTAAATCATTGCAAGAAAAATTTATTGGCTGGCCACCGTTGGGTGACAGTGAGTGATGATAATCCTGCAGAAGTCATCAGGAGGGCAGAAACTAGATAACAAACTTGTTTTTCTCCTGCTCCACCGCAGCACATTTACTCTGCCAAAAGGAATGATGTTGTTAAAGCCTTTGCAGTCAGCTGCAGCTACTTCTATCTATCAACCAGAAAATAAACCCAGTTTCACACATATACTTGAGTCACTTCACTTTTGGGCAAAATTTGAAATCCTTGCTAGCAGAAAGGGTTAGCACTTTTTATTTCAACTAACAGGTCCAAAAGCACAGCCCCTCTATGATTATTATGCAGGTTTTTACAAAACTGACCAGGAAAAGGAAAATACAACTATTTTACAAGAAAACTGAGACAGGATTTCCTAGAACAGAGGTTTTCATTCACCCAAAACAAATACTTATTCAGAAGAATCTGACCTTCAGCACACCACCACTTTAACTGTGACAGCTCAAAACCCAGAATCCCTGAAATGACAGTAAGTTTTCCCAGTGGGGAATGACTCAGCATGGACCTCACTGGCACAGGACATACCCCATGGAATGAGTATCAGCTGTTGCTGTTTGATCCAGGATCACAGCATTGCTTTCTCCAATCACACACCTGACAGATCCCCCACGCAGAAACTCCCCACCAAAGCACTGCCTTGTTTCTATCTTTTAGGACTTGGATGAGTGACACATTGCTAAGGATGCAATAAAGATTTATCTTCCTGTAGACACAGCAAACACTCTCTGTTAACAAAGTAGTTATAATGCAGATCCCAGAACTGGCACAGGCATCAAGAGCCAAGAGATAGTGTGACCTCCCTTCCCACACATCACTCACTGTCCAGCTTCTTTCCTCACGCTTGGGAGGTGATGAGGGAGAGCTGCTCTCCATGTGAGGGAGCAGCTGGAATGCAGAGCTCCACCTGGGAACAGACAATGAGCCCTGCTGGATCTCATCCTTATGGACAAGAACTAACTGGTCATGGATGCGAGGGCCAGAGGGCAAATTTAGCTTCAGCAACCACAAGACGGTGTGGAGTCTAAGATTCAAAGAGGGAGGAAGGAGCAAAAAGCAGCATCACAGCCCTGGACCTCAGAAGAGCAGTCCTTGGCCTTGTTCAGAGATCTACTTGGAAGACTCCTGTGGCACACGGCGCTGGAAAGAGGTCCAGGCGATTTTTCAAGTATCACCTCCTCCAAGACAAACAGCAAAACAAGCAGAGGTTGAGCAAAGAGCTCCTGACAGAACTCGCCCCTGAAAAGGAAAACACAAAGGAGACAGCAGCAGAGACAAATGACTGGGGAGAAACACAGATGTGGTGTGTGTGTGCAGTTGTAGGGATAGGAAAGCCAAAGAACACAGAAATCTGCACCTGGTGAAGCAGATGGAGGGCAAAAAGAAAGATTGCTGTGGGTGGATGTGAGTGGGAAGGAGCAGCTGGGCATGAAGGACAAGACTAAAGTCACCTTCACCTTGAGCTTTAATGGCAAGATCAGCCTTCCAAAGCAAAATTCAAATTAAAGATGTCAAAACCAGGTTTTGCTCTATCTACAGTGTGTATGTGTGCATCTGAGAGAATGCTGGAACTTCTGCCATGTCCCTGGTGCCTGCAGTTTACTGGAAGGAGAAGGTGGACAAGCCAGCAATGCCTAAGTAGCAGTTAAACTAAAAGCAGCAGCAACTGCTGCTTACTGTGTGTTAACATACTTCATTTTTCAGTATCAGTTACATACTCTAAATAGAAAATAAAAGAATATGATTACAGGTCAAGGTACTGATGTAGACTAGATTAGCAAAGCTGTCACTACAGGCATTGTTTTCATGACAATCCTCAGACAACTGCTCTGGCCAAAACCTTTAGAGCAGCAAACTCAACCACTTGTCTACTACTATTATAACAAGAGCAAAAATACCTAATAACTTTGCACTGTGTGTGTTAAACCAGGATAACTTTTACCCATTCTTGTCAGAGGAGCAAGTCAGGTGCTCTAATAGGAGGGAAGAAGGTCAGGTCTGATGGAGGCATCTGATAGATCCTGTTACAAAACCATCTCTTTAGCCAGTTCAACAGAGGTGTTACCAAACCCCCACACGCAGAGTGTTGTCACCATGACATTTTATCCTGTGGAAGGCACGTGTTTAGAGCTCCCAGGCTGCACCACCCAAACTCTGCCCAAGAGCCATTCCGCCCTCTCTTGGTTTTGCGCCCCATTGAGAATTTTGTCCTGATTTTGACACAGTTTGTGCCTTACCAGCACTACTCCTGGCACTTAGGAAGTGGGCTAAGGTTGCAATCCTTCATCTTTATTTTCCTTTACTTGAAGGAGAGAAGCATTACTTTATTTTGCTTGCTTTTCAGAATTTATTTTCCAGAAATCAACCAGAGTTGCAAATAGGAGAACAGCCAGGGAAGCAGAGCTCCAAAAGGAAAGCATTTTCTATCATCCTTCAACAGCTGTTAGAGTTCCCCCCAATAAATACAGAATAACAGTATGAAATGGGCTACTTTGAGTCAGTGTACTCCTTCTAATGGCACAGATCTTCTGATGTTTCACTACAAAAAAACCCCTCTAGAGTTGTTGGCTATTACAGTCAGACACAGTTACTGCCCCAGTTAACAGCCCACTGCCTACAGCATATAATTAGATCTTCTACATCTTATGTGCTATTTTAATTTACAGGTGGTAAAGCACAGATATGCCATGGAATCCTAACGGCATTTTCCCCCTTCTGCTCACATCCTTTATCTCAGTCTTGATATTTTAATACATTAAGCTCAGTAAAAAAAAAGTTCTTAGGTTTGTGTACTTAACACTGAGTAAGTATTTTAACAATAATTTTTTAATGAATTCTCTCCTACATAAGAACTGAAACAAACTTTTATTGCAACAGTGAACTCTGAAAATACTTCCAAAACAATAGTTCTGTACATTGTGACAATGCAGCAATGGTTGTCAGTTAAGGAACTTGGACAGCTCCACACAAATGCAGAAAAGCCTTTAGCACTACCTGATAGACACTCTCAGTCTGTTACAACATTCCTGGGTGCTTCATTGTAATTTTCAGCTTTATTGTCCCTTATTTGGTGAAAATTAGCCGGCAGGACAGCGGCCTCCAAGGAAGGAAACACAGAATCAGTTGAGGAAATTCAGTGATAAAGGTGAACAGTTAGGTAAGAACAGAAATGCTTCAGTGATCCTAAAACCCTGGAAGAAAGGGTTCAGCTGGCCTTACAGCAACTGTAACAGGTTTCCCAACTAAAACAGCACTTGGCCTTTTCTGACACACTGATAAGCATGCTCAGATAAACCTCTTATTTTGGCTGCATTTTGGGTTTGCTTGCGTTTGTTTAGTTGGGTTTTTCTTTCCTTATTCGAGGGAATGAACCACCTCATCTTGAGTTTCAGTACAAGGAATGAAATCTTCACACAGTTAGTTGCTATGGAAATAGTATTTCAAAACTGGACATCTGTTGGTACAAAATCTAGGAAGAACTTAACAAAATAAGCTCTTATTTCTCAGAACCATTTGTTTAGGAGGCACATGGACAAGGTTCAGACAGAACTTTTTGGGGATTAGTCCAAGCACTACCTCCATAAAAAGGAATATCTAACTTCCCTAGAAAATGTCTGACAGTGTCCCACTTTTTTATGGGCCCCCAAATAATCATGACTGGTATCTACCCAGCCTAACTAAACTCTTGGGAAATATATCAGTTTGAATTTGATAACTCTTTCAACAACAACAACAAAAAACAAAACCCAAAACCAAACCAACCCCATAACACCTACACTTCTCTTCAGTCTCTAAGTTTGAGAGACATGCATTTCTTAAAAAGAAAACTGATGCAAATAAAAAAACCCAAAACCTTTGCTGTACTTGTTTCTGATGTATATAATACAGCCTGTGCCTCTAAGAACATTAACAGATAAATTTGCCACAGTATTTCTTTCAAGACATTTCATATAAAATCTGTTTTTTTTGCCTTGAAAGACCACTCAAATTTCTCATGGCTAGAACTGATATATTACAGGAAACTTTTGGGACCACTGACTTTTAATTCATTCTCCTAGGGCAGTCCTTCACACCTTCAATGCTTTCCCCCCCTTCATCAGTTTTTGAGGCAAGACTGCTACACACTGAAGTACCATCTTCCACATGCAGGAGATGGGAAGGTTATTAAAAAAGAAATAAAGCAAAAAGTTTAAGTTGTTTGAAGTCACACTGGTCACTAAAGAATTCTTCTAATTCAATTATATTGATTAATCAATCTTGAATTTGCACTCCATTCATTAAGAAATACAACTAGTACAGAATGCAGTTTTAAAGATGTGTCAGGTCCCTTCAAAATAAATCTTCCTGTAGATAATGAACAAGATTTTTTTATCTTCTTTAAATCCACTCAATAGCTTTATCATTCTAACAAGAACTTCACCTGTCAAGGTTTGCACAGAAGATGAAAAACCGCAGTCTGGAGAAACTGCTAGTTATCTTAGGGAAACAAAGACAATTAGAATTTACAGCTGTCCTGGATGTGAAAGAGGTTTTCAACTCCTGAAAGACTTGGATAGATCAGATGCACTCTTCAGCAATCGAATAACTCCTCTTCCTTGTACAACACTGGTTTCACAAGGGGAGGTCTTCACACCACATGAAGAATCACCTATTAAATTAAACACAGTTTGCACATCAAATCAGCCTTTAAAGCTTGCATAGATTAATGGAATTGTTCTTCATATGCTGTGGAGCTGAACCTATTCAACAGCTCTGATACCAAAAGTCAGGCAGGTCGTGTCCTCCACAAACACTGAGACCATGGCATCATGATTTTCAGGTGGAACAGAGTTTAATTCACCATGAATCTTGTATGCAAGAAATCAAGCCGCAAACTCAGAATTCTCACAGTTATTTTAATTTGCAAACCTGATTCTGTTCCTCTGAAGGTCAGCCATGAAATGCCCAGAAGAACTGAGCTCAGAGGCCTTCTAGTAAAAAAAATCCTTTCTGCAAAAAGAGACTTTAAAAGAGAAGTATTTAATGGAGTTGTGACAGAACACTTGCAACAAGGTCCAGCTCAGTCTGTACATGCAATGATTTAAGAGCATGGAGAGTATTTCAAGCATGGCCCTGCCTCAAAGCATCTGGGCATGGGAATGGCCTCAGGTAACAGGAAAAGCATAAATCAGAGAGCAACATTTCTGAGGAAAACTGAATTTTCAGAGACATTTTTGACCACAAGATTCTGTCTGGTATGAAAAGGCCAGCTCTTCATGCTTGTGTCTTCAGAAATTCAATTAAATCCACACACAAGAACAAGCACAGCTCACACAGAGCTGTGCACCACTCAGAGGCAACGTCTAAGCCCAGAAATTTGAAAAAGCAACAACTGAATTAAGTTTAAGGATCTCTTTCTGCTTAAAGAATGTGAAAGTTTCAAACTCACGATTAGAAGGGACAAACTCTTGATTCTGTCTTGGAGAACCCAAAGGTTTGTCACATCCAGAACTCTCAGCTTTCATTTTCTGTATGCAAAAATACATATTCAAAATAAAAGATGTATCTGCTAACATGAAATACACACCACTACCCATAAAAGCCATGGTCAAAACCCGGCAAGTTCATCAGTCTGCCCAACATATGTCACAAAGGACAGCACCCAAAGCCAGAACAGCTCACCTGAAACTGGCAACTGGAAATAAATCAGGGTATCAACTGAAATAATCTGACCTGGGTATGTGCAGCATCTGGTTTCACAGTCCTGGTATTTGTGCCTTGATCACAATCGGAGTTTTGCAGAGGGAGATGAGCTGCAGTTAGTGGGACTCCATACGCACTGGCAAAGGATTTACTGATGCAGTAACTTGACCAAGGGAAAAAGGAAAACAAGGAAGGTTTGGCTAAGAGGGCTGGAATGCTGGTGTGTGGAAGCACAGCATTTTATGCTCTTCAACTGGCAAACAAAAGCAGCCAAAGCCTGAGATGCACAGAACAGATACCAGAGGGCAGAAGGACTTTATGGCAGCATCCCTGCATCCTGCCAAGGCCACCAGGCTGTCGTACAACTACACAGGAAATAAAAACAAACTGCTTCCCCACATTATCAAATGCAGCACTTGGAAGTATGAAAAGCAACTTTTTTGGGGGGGGACATAGCAGTCCATGATGAGTTTTTTGAATTAAAGACTATTTATTGCTGTCTAAGTGCTACTACTGCTGTCAAGAGAGATCATAAATGGCCTTTCTTTGCTTCCCAACTATTTACTTTTCCTTTCTCCCCACCAAAAAGAACAGAACCTTATGTATCTACATTACATGTCAGGCAGTATAGAAGTTTCCAAGGTAGATACATGCCAGAGCATACTGAGAATACCTCTGAAGTCAAACAGTGAATTCTAATGTAATTAACACTTTTCTCACCATTGCAATGCTAATAAAATAAAAGCCATCATGCTCCCCAGCAATACTCACCTCATTTTCTTACAGGATGCCAGAGCACAGCAGATGATATCATTCTCCTCATGCCAATTGCACCTACATGAAATTAAGCTCAGGCTTATTTCAGAAGCACCTACATTGTTAATCAACAAGAACAATTGGTCTGGCCAGATGAACAAGAAAAAAAAATATTAAAAATGGTACATTTTTGTTGCAGTGACCATGCAGTACCTTTAAAATTTCACAGAGTTCAACAGCTTTGCCCTAAGTAGTTTATGCAGAGTTTAAAGGTCTGCTTATCAGGCAACCTGCTTCATGCTGAGGTGGTGGGCAGGGAGAAAAGAGAACCCGAAAAGACAAATGGAATTTAAACCATTTGAACCATTTCAAGTTTCCCATTAATGTGATCCTCATAGCATAAACATCCTCACTTTCCTCTCCAAACCTGTCTTTTAAAGGACATTCTTCCATTCCCCTTAAGGTGTCCCTCCTCTAGGGTGAAGGCACTCATGGAAACAGAAAGCTGCCCGACTATAAAAAGACAAAGTGACAACGATGAACCCACTGGATCTTAAAATCCATATTCCAAGCAGACTTCCAAGAATAACTTATATTTTTTTTTTTAAATCTACTGAAATTTAAGATCGAATTATTGGTTCTTTTCTTAAATTAGTAGCAGAGGAAGCACTGGGGTCTATTTCTAAATTAACTGCATAATCACCCAATATGCTCCTCCAACACTGCAAGCAAATATCACTTTTTGCACCAACACAGAAGAATCTGAAAGCATTTCCACATTTACACAAAGAACCACCCAACACACCTGGTGTTACTGGAGAAATCCCACAGGCAGACATCCAGTTTTCTGTACACCCAGCCCGTGGATGGCTCCTTTTGGTATTTCCTCTGGTACAGTTTCATTATCAGGTCTTCTACAGCAAAAAGCTCCCAGTGGCTCTCAATGCCTACAGTCCAGTGAAAAATCCAGGCCAGGAGAAGAGCAGTCACTGAATATCCTGCTCAGCTCATTTCTCAGTCAGTCCCTGTTCACTGCCCAGCCTCTTATCATCGCATCAAAGCTCAAAGATATTCCACCAGTGGTTTTAATAAAACCTGGCTTTCTAGAAAGTGGTGGGAGAAAGGACAAGCATGCAAAGCAGCTCCAGCTATCAGCACCAGCTTTTATGAAAACTTTGAGACATGCTTTTCAGACAAATACAGCTGTCCACGACTACACAGCCCTTATTTCTGGGGGCAGGAGGGGAAAAGGATGGACAAAAATGACCCATTTCCTACCTGTTATGCTGGCCATTCGACCAAGACACCAGTTAATTCGGAATCTGTCATTAGACTGAGGGAAAAAAGACTTCTGTCACTCAAAGGAGTACAGCATAAAATTCTGACACTTCCATGACTTCTGACTAGGTCTGAAAAAATCACCTCCAAACCAAAACTGTTTGTGGCACTGAATGCGATTTCCCTGACAACTATCTTGAAGAGGAACCAAATTTCATGCACACTTCTTCAAAGCCCTGTATTTATGGATGGAGCCCAAGATCTTGTCCCTCCCTACTTTTTAAGGTTTAAGGTTAGGTTTGAATTGAATTGAAACATAATACACCTGTTATGAAACTTAAAAACCTCTGAATCCTAACATTTAGTTCTGTTCCTTGGAAAATGAAACTTGAGCAAAAATTTAAGACACGTGTTACTCTCACGGGGAAAAGTGTCATGAAAACGTAAAAATATCCTTTCAAAAAAGCAGGATTTATGACTATTATTGAGCACATCCAATTTAAGTCAAATCTTAGGAGCCCTCAACCAAAGTCATAACAATGTCAGAGAACAATAGACCCTGTTCATCAGTAGATTAGAGCCAGAAGTGCAGGCTGAAAATAAGAAGGCAGAAAATTAGGTCTCTGCTTTATAAAAAGGTTGGCTTCTAAAGGCCATTTCTTCCTGCATGGAACTGGGACACTCTGGAAAAAGCATCTTTCCCCACTTATATGCACACTGATAAGGTTTTAGAGTGAAGTATCTCCTCAGTCACCCAAGAGGAATGAGAGCAGAAGGTGATGTTTAGAGCTTTGACCATACCCTGCAGAAGAAGCGAGGCTGAGCACCTCTGCCTGGCTGGGAAAACTCAACAAGTTCCTGCAGGACAACGGCGTAACAAGAACGAGGAAGGTGAAATCCAGATATTGGGATCTTATGGGTTTCATCACCTGAGGGAGGGGGGGAAAGGGGACAGGAAAACAACAAAAACCCACAAAGTTGTGAGAAGTCCAGTTTCCTCAAAAGATACAGTGGCCTCCTCCTTTTTATCTTTCTGTACACATGTATGTATGCACACAAAAACACACGCACACCCCTCTCCACAGACAGGGTCTGTGTTTAAGGCACCAAAACTTTGCTTCTGTCAGCAGCTCTGGGCTGTGAGCAAACACTCACACTCCTGCCCCCTTTAAAAGGCCATTATCCAAGTATCAGAGGTAGGAAAACGTGGGCCGAGTTTGTTCCCTCTGTATACAAGGAGAGGAAATGTCCTAATAGAAACAAACTGGAGTCTATAAACATTACTGAGAGTCACAAAGGAAACAGGCAGGCTAAGCCAGACACAACAATGGTGCAGATATTTTAATTCTGTTAATATATGCCAAACTACTAAACATAACTTTTAAATATAAAGCAGTATCTTTCAGTTGTCAATTAGCACTTCATGCTGAAGATACACACAAGGACTAGCAAGACCTATAAAACATTTGGATAAAAGTCAGATAAGCTGAGTCTAAACCTGCACACCTTTGCACACCATTCTCTTCCTCCATCAGTACTCACCAGCAGCCTGGCAGTGGTACCGAAAACCACGTGGTGGTACTTCTGCAAAAAAGAGCAAAAAGTATGATCACCATCCAACACCACCAAGGAGAGATCCTCAACTCTCAACCACACACCACAGCTTCACATACAGAAAGGAACAGCCTCATCTCCCCTTGTGGCCTTGCAAAAGTGCCACAACTACTTTTGGAAAAGTTATTTTCAGTTATATGCATTTTAAATAAAGTGCATTGCAGAGTGTGTTTGGGTCCAACTGAGAGAAACACTCATTGATATGAAATATAAAGCATAAACATGTGCGAGTCCTCCTGGATTTAGCCTACCCTCTTTGGAGTTAAATGCAGTTCTGACATTAATTCTCTTCAGAAACAAGCTCAGCACTACTCTGATATTTTAAGAAGTCTGACAATTTATAACCAAAGAAATAAACTTGTCTTATTACCAAAAGTCTAACCTGGGCAGCAGTGACCCCAGAAAGCCTCCCTCTCACCCCAGTGGTTCTCTGACTTTCCTGGAACTGACCTGGATCTATGAAGTGGTGGAAATCAGCCATGATGCCATCCTGCAGGGAATACCTGACACACCCAATCTCACAGGGAAGGAAGCGCTGCTCGCAGTGGGGTGGCAGCTTCCCATAGCTGTAAATGTCCAGGAAGTAGAAGATGTCTGCAACCACAGCTGAAGGAAAAAGAACACAACCATCTTCAGACAAGCCACCAGAGGTTACAGAAGCCATGCTGGTCTCACCTCATCCAGGGAAAGCTTTGGTGAACTTTCTCCTATGCCTGAGTGAAGAAGGGATAAACGACCAAGCAAAGCACACAGCTCTTCCTCTGTATCCAAGAGGACAAGGTAACAACACCTATGGAGAATTCAGGCACATTGGTAGTG
>VZDJ01006092.1:2599794-2708081 GCA_008694505.1 Cyanoderma ruficeps
AAAAGCCAATCTCCAAACCCACAAGATATTAAGAGGTCTACGATCCAACAGGAACTATTATTCTTTTTAAGGATAGGTCTCTTTGCCCTTTCAGAAAATAAGGTTTAGGGAAAAAACCAAACCAGCAGCTGGAACAGCCTCACAAGCTAAATTTGGCAACTTACACCACTTAAATGAGTTGGTAGTAATCTTGTGGGGCAAGAAGATGAGAAGTGTGCTAATTAAAAGGATTGCTTCTCCTCCACCAAATGAGCTCCCAAAGAAAGCAGCAAGAATATCCAACTCAAATGTTAAGAAACAGATGTATCATTTCCTAATTAAAAAAGTATCCAGCTATTACAATTATTTTACAACACACCTTAATCCTTGTCACAATGTCCTCAGTGAAACTTAACATATTAATTCCTACTCTAAACTTACATACAAACCCTATTTAACCCTTACTCTAAACTTCTGCCCTTCATCAAAAAAATCCTACTTGCCCTACTAGAGGTGTGCAACTGTCTTTACACATTAATAATTTTGTATCCCAGACTCTAGGACATCTAACACCAGTTTCCCTAAGCCTAATGGTCATGCTCCCTTAGGTGGGTCTTAAACTGTATGAGCTGAGGGCTCATAGGAAAGACACCTCTCCTACCTTATGAAAAAATGGATATGGCTCCAGGGAACCACAGAGAACTTTAACTGAGAAATACTAAGAGCAGCATCATGAAATGTATCTCAATTATCCTTGATCATTATGCCTCTCTTTCAGCTGAGAGATCAATTGTGTCAACTCAAGCCAGCATGATCAGCCCAATCAAATCTGCATCACAATGGCAGGGGAGCACGACCCCTGGCACAGAGGGCACTAATAAGCATTTCACTTTTTATGGAGCTACTGTTTCTTGCTCCCCCATAACCATGACAACACGAAAACAGTTCCAGAGACTGAGGTAAAAAGCTGGAGCTGAGACTTAACCACACAGCTGATACTGGCTTCCTGACTTGCCTTGTAAGCACTGCCTTTTATCATTTTTCAGAAAAACACAATATTCGTTGGGTAGAAGATTACAAATGTGCTCACTACCCAACTCGAATTAGAACAACCATTTGAAGATGGGGAACAGGTTAGAAAGGTGTAGTTTTTGAGAGGTCTTTCAATAAAGAAGCAAGTCAGGATGTTATAAAGGCACTGACAGAGCGCATATTCCCTCTTTTATTCTCCCAATGAGGCCAGGCCCTTGTTTTATTTAATACCTCCATCATACAAATTCTGAACTTTGATATCTAACAATTCTTAAACCTTTGAAATCGGTACAAGTATTCTTCTATGCAGAACTTGGATTAGGCCTTGTCAAATCATAAATGTAGGACTTGAAAAATTACCTCTTCCTTAAAAACCTTGAAATAACCGTTAAGAAACTGTTAGGGACTATATTCCCACTGAGCTCAAAAACAAAGGATAGAATTCTTGGAGGCTGGAGGGCAAACAGTATTTTCCCTGATGTCCCTCTATCTTTTACAGCAGTTGCCCAGGAGTGTAAAACATCTCACACAGGTGGCTTTTAGCAAAATGTAAACAGTCTTTGTGCAGGTACCAGTGAAAATATCCCCCAAGGGCATGCTCTCATCTACCAGGATCAACTGCCTTGACATCACCATACCCTCATCATTCTTCCAAGACAGAGCACAGGCATCTGGCAAAGGAGCAACACTGGGCATCTTTGTGGTCAGAGGAGCAGGAACTGGATCGGGCCCATTACAAGTCTGGAAAAGATGAGAAAGTTAAAAAAAATCCAACGACAATGAAAGTCTTCTTGCCTCAAATAAAGTCCTTCAGCTCCTTACATCAGAGGAAAATGCAATATCCACTAATAGCTGTGTTTAGGTGGAAAAGTTTATATATAAAAATGCCTATATACTTGCAGGAAGGCAAGATTTCTCTTCAGTACCTTTGTCAGCCCACTGCAGATTTAAAAAACTACAGCTAAATTTACAAAATTTATTACAAAAAAAAAGTCACAGGCAAGGAACTCTTCAAACTGGAATTTAAAACTTTTCTCCCTGAGATTCATGAAAAAAGCATCTGGCACATGTGTTAGCTGTCTTTACTAAGAAACAGATTCATGAAAAGCTGATAAAGCCTTAAGGAAGTCGTTGGATTGCTCTGAAAATCCATTCATGAACAATAAGCTTTTAATAGGATGGGAAGAGAAACCTGGCAGCCCTACAGAATCTGATCATTCAAACCCAAACTGGGAATAGCATCCACACCCAGGAACATTGATTGCAGATAACCATCTTAGCCGAAGTTAACTGGTTATCAGTTTGAACTATTTAAAACAAAATGAGGAATTATTCCCATCTAAATAAGCTTTGGCCACCCCCAAAAGAGGAACATGAGTTTCCACTACACGAAGTGACTGTGGTTATCTGTGTACAGGGCTGGGATCAATGAAGTGGGAGCACATAATCTCACATATCCCTGTTTCCACTGACACAGTAAGGATGGTGATCTTTATTCTGGTAAAGCAATTATTCCTCTCCTTGGTTACAATCTTCTAACATGCTACAACCTGTAGAAGGAAACACAGAAGCCTCCATTTGTGACTTACCTACTGTTTCACTTAGCTCTTTCTGACATATAAAATTGGAGCTTCACTAATTACACACACTCAGCCTAAACAACACAATGATGATCACATTTTAAACAGCTTTTTCCCAGACAGGCAGGCCCCCAAAACCAGAAAATATTGCCTAGCACCTCCCTTCTAGTCTAGACTGCCTAATTTAACCAATCCATTTTTACTAGTTACTCCAAACTACAATCGTCCTGTCGTTCCCTCTCTCACCACATAAGTGTTTTGAAGTCCTGGAATTTATCCTCACCATTAATTCATAGTTCACAGCCATTATCTAGTAATAGAACATTAAGAGGTAAATTCAGTATTATCCATTTACTCAGCCAGTAAATGTGACTTTCTCTCCTTGGACACACAAGTTTTTACACTACCAACAAAGACTGAAATAAAATAAGCTGACACCTCACATAACTCAAACTCTTAAGTAACTCTGCTTCAGGGAAGTGCTGGGAGAGAAAAGAGACAGAAACAAACAAACAAAACATGACAAATACCTTTTCAAGGCAATAAATAGCAAAAATGATCTGTTTTACCACCATTTCCAACCACAACCATACACATTTAACTGCCTACTTCTATATTGTTCTCCACAACGGTGTTACTACTCTCTCCCATACCCAACCAACCCAAAAATATTTGTACATAGGCGACAACATTTCATTGACCTGGTTCACCACGCAGCTCCTCCAGAGCAACTGATCAGCTGCCTCTAAGATGTGCTTTCAGGCCACCAGACAAAAACTGCCTAAACCAATGGCACCCACAAAGCAAAAGCAACAGGAACCTATGGCAAGAAGTAACACCAATTCACAGGCTAAATAATAAAAAAAAAAAAGCCAGGCACTGCAAAATACTGTTAAACATAAGGCTAGGCGGTTAGAGAACTAAATTTTACTTAGCAAAAGAGCCCAAAGGAACAAGTTTTGATGGTTTAAAGAGGTATCAAGTATTTTTACCTTCAATTCAAAGCAGAACAATTATCTGCATAACCCACATAGTGGTTTGTACTACTACTGCAGCCACAATCTCCAGAAGCTGGAGGATGTGGAGAGCAGGTGGAACTCCTACAGCATCCTATGGAACTGCACACACAGAGCCCAAGACCATTTACTCCTCCTTCTTACTTAAGGTGTTCCATTCTCAGCATTTACCTTCTTTATTGTCTTCTGAGGGTGTTTCTTATTATTCCACTTACGAGCCTTCTCTGCATACGTTGTCTTCTCTTCCCCTGTCAGGGACTGGAAGGAAAATTAGCTGTTATAAAAAGGTGCCTACCACTTCCTTCACTATAGCAGTCCCACAAACCAACAAACTCCATGCATAAGAGATCACTCCTGCACTTCCAAAGGACATTATCGCTGGCTGCCAAGCTGACTCAAACACTCCCAGTCACCTTTTTCCTAACAACGCAGTAAGCCTTGATTACAAACACCCAGTAAGGCAAAAGTGAAGGACCTCTTGAGTGAGGGGAAGCCACAAACAAGAGACCTCCTGGATGCCAACACCCCACCCACGGCACACGAACCAGAGCTGAGGCGAGGACGGCACAGCCACCTGAGGCCACACAGGGCAGCCATTTGAAATGGCACCGAGCCGCCACCCAGCCCGCCCTCCAGGGAAGGCCCCGCCGCCATTCCGCCCTCACCTCCCATGCCTGGGAGCAGCCGGGGACGGCGTTCGCCACATGGGCCTCGGGCAGCTGGTCGTGCACGACCCAGGCAAAGGGGGCGCGGGGACAGCCCCGCCGAGCCATGGCCTCGCCAAAGGGGGCTGCCCACACGCGGCGGCAGCGCGGCCCCTCAAAAGGGGCGGCCGGGGCGGTGCCCGCGCCTTCCGGCGGCGAGGGCGGGGCGGCCATGGCAGCCCCTTCCCGCCCCGCTGATGCTCCGCCAGCTTGGGCCGCGCTGCCGTGTTTGGGGTTTGCGTGTTCCCTGACCGGCCATAGAGGAGGGTTATCAGCGGGATAAATAGCGGCCCACAAGGCTCCAAGGATCACAGAACGTTAAGGGGTTGGAATGGGCCTTAAAGATGGTGTAGTTCCAGGGACGCCTTCCACCAGACCAGGTTGCTCAGAGCTCCGCCCTGCCTGGCCTTGAACGCTTTCCAGGGATGGGGCATCCACAACTTCCCTGGGCAACCTGTGTCTGTGCCTCACCATTCTCACTGTAGGGGATTTCTTTCTAATAGCCAACCTAGGTTTCCTGTCTTTCACAAGGTGTTGTATGTCAGTAGAACCAGATAAGTAGTTAGCCCCCCTTAGTCAAGGACATCCTGCAGCAAAGGAGCTCTGTGGATGAAGTCAATCAAGGTGTTGATACATATTTTGCCAACTCGGCAAAAGGCTTGAGGCCCATGCATCCTATAGAATCCTAAAATCATCAGGGTTGGAAGAGACCTTTAAGATGATCCAGTTGAACCATCAACCCAGCACTGTCACTGTAACCCCTAAACAACAAAACCACATCATCCAGTGTCAGATCCAGATGCCTCTTGAACATATCTGGATATAGGTGAACCACCTTCATTGTAATATTAAAAATCACACCTCCAGGTCACAAAGATGCCTGTCTAGGTGAAGATTCTTCCCCTTAGCATGCATAGAGGTCAGGTGGGATTATGTAATTGTATGGTAATTATTACCAGTCATACTTGGGAGGTTGCTAACAAAACATTTTTGTGTGTAAGTAATGGCATGGAAAGCCCAGTGGGCTGTGCTTGATTTGTGAAATACCACCAAGCACTCAGGCTTGTGCAACTCCAAAATAAGTAAATAATCAATGTTTCTTTCAAGTGTGTAATTACTGGCTTGTTGCACATCATGTAGGTGAATCTGAATTTCATGGACAACAACCTCACAGCAGGTCCTGATGAGAGTGTGGCATGGCTGTTTTTCTTAATTTTTTTTTTTAATGTTCTTTGAGTGCTGAAGGATAAAAAATACCCGATGGGAGCAGGAGCTTGCACCAGGTTCAGGAAGGAGAAGGGGAAAAAGCAGAGACCAGCTTCAGGTGAGAACCCTGGGTTTAGTTTTGAGATATATGGCAGGAAAGTGGAGGAGGTGAGTGGCCATGTTTGCACTTGGAAGGGCAAATTTATTAAAAATTATTTGGGAGCTCATGTTACAAAAACTGAAGCTGCTGTTCAGATTCTCTTTTTGTGGTTTTGGGTTGCTTGTTGTGGTTGTTGGGTTTTTTTCCTTTCATCTATCTTATTGACATAACTGACACTTCCTTCACTGAAAGTGCATAGGGAACCACAGTTCATGTGAAATAAAAGCTGAAAATAATCTGATCTGCATCATTTTGATAAGTGGCACAGGGTTGCTTCCTGCCTTAAGCTTTTTGATCTCTCTCAAAAATCAAATGATCTTCACTGGCCATAGTAAAAAAAATTAAATAAATAAATAAAGAGAAGGTAGCAGGGCAATAATCACAGCAGGTCAATAATTACAATTGGCTTTAAAACAAGCTTTAATCAGTTTGCAGAAATCTGGTTGCCTGGAACAGAGGAGCCTTCATTTGACATGAGGCAGGGTTACTGAAGTAGCAATATTGGCATAGACCCTGATTAACTTCTGGCCTGGTTTTCCTTGCCCAGGGCATGTGACGTCTCCCACATTCCCCACTCTTCCCCTGTCTTTTGGGGAATCTCCTTCAGCATCCATCTGCTTCTCATGCAGCTGTCTTCAGTGGAGTTTTCCAGACAGTCTCCATGAAAATGCAGCACTGACTTAGAAGATTCTTTGCAATTCTCCGTCCCAGAATCCTCTTGAATTTACTGTCAAGGATAAAAACAGCGATGAAACACATCCATACATTTCCAAATCACTGGAAAAATCTGCCCCTTTTCTTCAATCTAGCCACTTTTTTCCATGTTTGGCTAAGTCTGCTCAGCTCCAAAGAAGGTAGCTGTTGTTCAGGCTTAAATCTTTGACTTAGCTGATTATGGTCAATGCTGGAACTGCTGTCAGCTAAAGTCAGACCAGGTTGCTCTTGCATCTCCCTGGTGACTGGTTTCTCTGAGGGTTAAAAAATGCTGGCTCGTTCTGGAGACTGTTCTGCCTTGCTCAGATCTTGTGAAACAGTTTGGTTTGTGTTCCACTTAGGAAGCTTGCTGCTAAACATAGAGGAGGAGTCAATCACATTGCTAAAAATGTAGAAAATCATGATGTAACCTCAGTGAGAACAGGTAAGCATTTTTAATGTCGCTTTTACTGCTGTGGATCATAATTTATATTCCAGTCTAGTTCCAGATACATTAATGCTAAGTCTCTGAGGAAAGACTGCAAGAAATGACTTGTATCTTGTAAATATAAACATCTGCACAGAGCCTAGTTCTTTCAGGCAGAAAGGCAAGTGTTTACTGTTATATTACTGTAAGAGTTGTTGCTAGGAGTGCATCTGTGCACTTGTGTTTTATTTTTCTTCACATCATATTCTTTTCTCTCGTGTGCAGCTTTGGGACCCACCCTTCAGCAGCCCTTCCTTTTAAAGAAATTCAGATAATGAGTGCATCAATTGTTTGAAAAACACAAGGCTCCAGTGATAGCTCTCCTAGGGCTAGAGGTGTGGTTGGAAAATAAAATTCATAAGCAATAGAGAGAGAAAGGATTTTCCTGAGTGGGGTGAGGGTCAGATTAAAAAAAACAGGGAACAGTTCATTTTCAGAGCATCATACCATCAGCATTCTTCCCCAGGGTCCTGAGGAGAGCCCAGTGCCTCTGAAGAAACTCATGTTTTAAATCTTCATCTGTCTGCTGTTTAACTTCGCAGGCAAAGGACTTTTCTGGACCATTTACGCTGATCTGAAAATAACATTTGTACCACTGGAGCCCTTCCAGCAGTTAACAACAAGTGTTGTGCCAGTATTTATATATATATTACTTGTTGGTTGCTTTTTTTTTTCTTTTAAGCACTTAATTTAGTTAATTGATATGCCAACACTTTAAGTCCTCTGTACCTGGCTTTGGAAACGCAGCTCCAGAATTTACAAAATCAGTATAAACGGTCCAGAGAACTCCTCTGCCAGCCTCCAGCCTGTGCTTTTCCATCAATGCATGGAGTTTGCCAGTATCTCAAAATAGGGTCTGTGTACTCTGGTACTATAAGGACAGAAAAACTATGTGGAACTTTTCTGCCAGTAATATATTCATTCAGGATTCAAGGCTATAATCTTCTCTTGCAGTTTTTTCTGTCAGAAAGAATGAGCAGAGTTATTCTAAAAAGCATGGCAGTGACTACATCTGCTGTTCCCCCCTTACCTACTTGTCTGGGGCTACAGCACTGCCCCACAAAGGGAAATATTTGATGTTTATGTTGGAGGAATCAGGGCAGATCCATCAGCCCGGGAGAGGCGAGGCTGAGGCATGAGGTCAAGTATGTATTCCCGGCCTAACCCAGCTCCTCCTGTGGTTTTCCCATTAGAGATGAGCCATCCTCTCTCTCTCCCTGGCTCTCAGGGCACACCACCTTCCCACGAAGTCCATCTGGATTGTAACTAACGCTGTCACACTCTCTCCCTCCTGGCACCACTGACATGTGGGCTTCTGGCTGCCGGTCTGTCTTATCCATCTATTTCCCTTACTTGTTCCTTCCCAAATCGCCTAGATCTCTCCCTTTCTTTGCTTTTGATTCTTTCCCTAAGCATCCCACGAGGAGTCCTGAAATGCTCTTCCCTTGTATCCTCTAATAAGTCCTATATCTGCAGGATGCAATCCCCCTCAGTCCTGAAGTTGCTGTGCTGTTGACTCATCTTGATAGGCTCCAATCTGCGCCCTGGGGCCGAGGCTTTCCTGAGACAGCCCTGGGAAGAGCCTGGAATGATTTTCCCTTATTCTGAGTTCCTATCTTAGGGTTCCCGTCTGCCATTGTGTCCCTGTGTTTCTTTGGGCTTGTGAAAATGGGCCATTGATGAGCTTTTGTGATGGATGTGGGAGGAGCCAGGGCAGGGCATTAGTTGGGCTGCCAACCCCTGAAGAGCCATTGTCGCCCTGCACTCCTTTGTGTGCTTTGGAGACAAGCTTTTGTCACATAATCTCACGGCTGATTTCTTTCTCAGCCTGGTTATGGAGATTTTAAAACCTACAAAATCTCTGGAGAGTGACACAAAGTATAGACCAGTAATTATTATTGTTTCACACGCAATGCATAAACATCTCAGGGATGAGAGCCTGCAGGCTTCCCTTCCCCAAGTGAATGATTTAACCAGTCAGCTACAGCTGCCAGCTTTCTTTTTTGACCTTTTGACTTAGTGAATCTTGGGTTTCTTTTTGAACAGCGCCATGACTGCAGGAGTGCTTTGCATCTCACTTATGTGGTCAGGCATGTGAGTTAATGCACCTAGGGGTCAGGAGGCCTTTTTCACAAGAACTCACCTTGCCTTGTTCCCATGCAGGGTTTTGCTGAGTGTTGGACTTGTTGTGAGTGTCCTGGACCAGGCCTCATGGGTGGTATCAGCACCTTTCTTCCAGGTGAACTCAAATGGGAGCTGATAATGCTTCTGTCTTCTCTCCAGAAATTGTAGCATTTGTGTTGGGGGTTGCGGTGCAGCAGGTCATGGAATTGTGGGATGCACGGGACCTGCTGGGCAGGGGCTGTAACCCTGCTGACCAAGCACATCCCAGGACCACTAAACCTGGTACGTGACAACCAGCTGCCCAGGTGTGCTGCAGCTGCATCCCCTCTGTGCCAGCAGTTTCAAACGCCTTTAATGCCGTGGCTCCAGTGAAACCACCACATTGTTCTAAGTGTCCTGGACAAAATCTGGGAAATCCTTAGCATCAGGTCAGACCAGGTTTTCAGGCAGGAAGCAAGGACCTGGCTGTGACACCCCAAATATATGAAAGCCTTGCCTTGGGTGTTTGTTACAGATCTCTGTTCTCAGGACTATCTGGGTATGCAGAGAAGGAAAACTGTAAGCCTTTAGGCAATTTTGACAGTACATGTGTGCTTTCAGTCTCAGTCTACTGCTGAAGGAGTTTTTTTCTTTAGATTTGAGTTCTAAATGTTAGGTACCAAAAATTTTCCAAAGTCTTGTTTTGGATCTGGCCCTAAGTTGGATGACCTGAGTAATTACAGACCTGTTAGACTGACAGAGATCCCAGGCAAAAGAATAGAATCACTGATACACAATTTGCTTCAATAATGAATTAAAGAGAAGTAACGTAATTAATGCCAATCACCATGGGTTTGCAGCAAATACATTCTGTCACATTGGTTTGTAATTGCATCAAAAAGATATTAAGTGTGGTTACTAAAGGTAATGCATTCAGACACGTGAAGCATGTGACTCGACCACACAACACTGAATCAAGGATACAGGTTCATGATACAAAGACCATCCAGTCCCTGGTTAAAGCATTAACTTAAAGTGTCTCAAAATGTTTTAATTTTAAATGAGGAATTGTAATCACACGTTTTATTAAGATCTTTCTTAGGTTGTTTCTTGGCTGTCTACTACTAAATACTTGTTAGCAGCTTTCAACAAAACTTGTAGTCATCACGGTTACTTGCAAAAGAGACAAACCTTGAAGAAATACTTAATAAGGTAGGTGATAAGAGTGGGATATCAACCAAAGAGGAGTTCTCTATATGATGATGCCTCAAGAGGAGTAACGGCACCATTCTTGGAAGGATAAACAAATATTAAGCAGGGATGATGATGCTGGAATACTTCTGCTTTCATGCTTTTAGCAGCTGGGCCTGGGATGCTCTCTCTATTTCTGGTGTTAGCTCAAGGATATAACAAACTAACAGTCTGTTGAACTTCCAGAGAGGATGTTAAGGGTGCTTTGATCACATTGCCATTACCTCTTCAGAAATGCCTTAAGTGTGCCTTGCCCTCTGGTTTGGCAGTACTAGAAAGTGAAGTTAGATTAAATTAGGGGCAGGATGAGGTCCCTTCCCACCCAAAGTAATCTGTGATTCGTTTTTGTAACATACAGGCTGCAGTTCAAACTAATCGATGTAGTGTGGCGAAGAGATGTGGCCTATTTTATTGGGAAAGCTGACTGGACAGTCACAAAAGTCCAGGTTGTGAACTCCAGGTCCTTGAAGGTATTTGTGCTGCCCACAGTTCCTCTACAGCCAAAACCTTAGAGGATTTAACAGCTTGTTACCTCTTATCTGTAGATATGCAAGCAGAGTTTGTCCTATTGTGTATTTTTGCCTGTAGTGGCACACCAAAGATGGTGAGCTGGGATGACTCACTTGTAATCCTCTACCCATGTGATAACTTAACAAAACATTATCGATGGCATGCCATTGGTGTTTTAAATGAAAATTTCAGGGTCACTCTGTAAGTGTAGCAAAGGCATACTATGATTTTTGGTGTCTAAAAAGGAGTCAGGAGCAGCAGAGGAAATTTATGCAGAGGAGTAAATACTATAGGAGACTGCTGTTCTCTTGGGTTCTTCCTAATGCTGAATTTAAATTACAGACCTGAAGGTTCATTGTAGTGAGAACGCCAAATTTCTCCATTAAATATTCTAAACGTTTCTTGGTACAAACATCATGATTAAAAAACAGTAGCAGTTTATATATACATATCACTCACTCCTGATGTTAATGGGACGTAAAAGCTCTGTATTATTGTGCTATCAAAGGTAGCCAGGCAGCTCGGAAAAAAACAACATAGTGAATATATTTCTACAATGTCTTGCTGTGAAGCCATCAAGGATTAATAGGAGATTGCAGTGTAACGCAGCGAACGAGGAAGTTTTACTCAGTAGCTGTCTAAAGAGACTCGCTAAACGCTATGAAGTGATGGTGTGTCACCCAGTAAGTTCTGCGACGTGCTGATCTCAGTGCTAAATCAAGAGAGCAGCGTCTAATGGCTGAGTCTAGCGTGGCATCCCAGAAAAGATGTTGAAATCACTGTTTCTATGGAAATTTCGACCAGGGAAATCCAGGGGGCTGAACGGCACGGAAATCTTCATGCAGCAGAGTGGGTTTTCAGGGATGTTGCTGAGATGGGTCATTCTGAGGTGCCGGTGTAGATCGTTCCACGTGGTGGTAACTTAAAAAGCTGACTCTGCGTATCAGCAGAGGAAACGACCACAAAAGATTGGTACTGGAAGAGGAGACGAGGGAGGGAGGAATGAAGTACTTGGCAAGGAGAGAAAAGAGCCAGCAGCTGCTGCAGCATGAGTAAAAAATTAGTTTGTTTCTTTCCCCATTGTACGGCTGAATTTTTTCATGATCCCATGGCTTAGAGCCCTGCTTCAAGTCGAATCACGGTATCAGCAGTGAAATCAAACAATGTTGCGGTGTGGTATTCCTCCGATTCTGCCCGGGACTAAATTACGCAGGGCAAACACCGGGAATTTGCTCATCCGGTGTCAAGGTTGTCAAGTGACCGAGGGAGATGAAGGTTTAAGTCCATCAATGTGTTTTTCAAAGGACGGAGAATCCCTGCTGGGCTGTGGCTTGGAGCCATCTGGCTAATTGCGCAGGAATTTCCCCACCGTTTGAAGGTGAAGTGGGGCTAACTGCAGTCGTGCAGCTTTCTGTCTTGGGCTAAAAGGAAAGACAACATCCCAACATTAACTATTAAGCCAGCTCAGATGTTGCAATCCCGAGATCAAAGGTCTGCAGAGATCTGGAACATCTATTCAGGGCCTGGGCATCCATCTTAGGTGGATGTATACAAATGACAGCTCACGTTAATGAGAAAGGACCCTACAGTAAGTTTATGAGAATTTCAAAGCAGATATAAATCCAACGTTACATGCGAAACAATGGTGCTTCCTTCTATTGAAAATCTTTCCTTCCTTTGTCGTGAGTCAAAAGTTTAGCAAAAGTGATGCGTGCCAAATTTATTTGCAAAAGCTGGAGTGGATTAAAAAAAACCCAAATAACAAAAAACCCCAGTAGTAGCTAACAATAATGACACATAAGGGATTGTACTGCTCCCAGCGTTGAACAGATGAGATAATGTCAACAACAACATTGTCTCAGGAAACTCTGGATCAGAATCCTTGCCAGCTAAGTTACAAAAAGCCAAGGAACCAGGATTTCAGTTGAATTTTTGAGGGCTATCAGGAAATATGATTAGGGGAAGGAAAGAAAAATAGCTGTATATTTACCTTTTAGGAGTCTTAGTTCAACCCATACAAACTTTCATGGTTTATATCCTGTAGATAGGTAACAGTGGTGAGGCAGGCCCTGAGTTGATGCAAAGTATTCTAGTTCCATCTGAATTTCCTGGAACCACACATTGCTGGAGGCTGAATTTGTGGCCACAATGAGAGTTTCCACTTTGTCTTCCATCTGCAAGTATGCAGGAAGGCAGTGAGGTGTCAGGTCAGTGTGCTGAAGGAGAACAGCAGTGCTGCACATATATACATTATTTAGTGTAACAGGGACTTCTTAGTGGTAACTTTTAGCTAGTACTGCAAAACAGTTAAATTCGTTTTGTATCAAGTCTGAGGAACATCAGGACGCTGATTGGGGTGGGTGTGTATTTTTTTTTTAAAGCAATGCTGAATAAAAATAAACTGCCATGTGAAAAAATATTTTTAAATAACTTCGAATAGCTCCAAATAAAACACTTGAAAACAGATCAAATGTCTAGGGATTGTCTCTTTGCTTAATTCCGTTTTAACTGTACTAACAGAGGGACTACACCTGTCTGAAAACAACCAAAGATGTTTTCAACACATCTTTTATCACAGCAAGCACGCTCGTTTGGTTTTTCCTTCAGAAGTTATTGATCTTTTTCATTCGCACTTTTTAAGAAAAGCTTATCTTGCCTGTGGAGAAATTCAGTCTGAAAGGCAAAATGATGAGGAATCTACAAGCAGCTGGAAAACACCTGCTAGAATGTAGACAGCTTGTACAGATTTCCTGCAGGCGTTCCTGTGCACCCTGCCTTTAGCAGCAGGACACACCAAGCGCTCTGCTTTAGAAAAATCAGAATCGCTTATGTTTTTTGGCAGATTCCAGATGAGACGAAGTTGGAGACTACTCCCATCTCTCATGTGGATCACTGATGCCTGCGGCATCCCTGCTGCGGCTACAGCACCCCGTAAGAAAAATGCCTGAGGACGAACAACACTCAAAGGGAAGCTGTGCTGGATGCTGTGAATGGGGAGTGCCATTTTGCAAGGTGCTTCTTTCTCTCCGGTGCTCAGCCACAAAAGAAAGCATGATGCTATTTTCGCCAGCTATTTAGGCCCGTGAATAATTTCACCGACTTATTAAGTTTTCACAGAAACTTTAAAAGTTTTACGTACAGTTAATGTGTATCCACGTGGGTTTGCTGCGGCCAGGACCATTTAATTTCTAAGCAGCATCCATATTCTAAAGTGTCATTTAAGGCTATATGTGACCCCTTTCTCAAAAAACCCCACAAAAACAAAAACAAAAACAACCCCCCATAACAAACCATAAACAAACAAATAAAATCCCCATCCCCTTCCAGTATCATGTTGGCACGAAAATTTAACACCCCGCAACTCGGCTGCCCATTGTTAACAGCCAGGACACCTCCTCCCCTAAAATTATACTCATTTATCTAAAATTACAATAATTAGTTGCTGTGCCCATGCTGGAAGTGGAAACCCCAGGGAAATTTAGAACAGGAACCGTCTACGCTCATTTCCCAAGGTATCCATTTGGCTAATTTGGGGAGGAGAGATCATCAGCGGGGACATTTTTTAGCGCTTACTAGAGAAGTTGTAAGAGCCCCGCTAAGAAGCGGGGGTGCCGGGGGCTGAAGGACTGGCAGAGGAGCGTGCCGGGGTGCCCGTAGGCTGAGGAGCGGCACCAGGCAACCGAAACGCGCCTTTGCCGGAGGGAGAGAGGGCGGGAAGCGAAGCAGTTTCGGGAAGCCGCGTCCCCCTCCCCTCCCCGCCGCCCCCCGCCCGAGCCCGGACAGCAGCGGGGGCGGCCTCGGGGAGCCGGCCCGGGGGAGGAGCGGAGCGGAGCCACACGGCGCGGCCGCTCCGCCAGCCCGGCCGGCTCTGCGGGGAGGCGGCTGCCCGAGCGGGGCCGCCCCCGCGCCTCTCCCGCCGCCCCGCACCGCCTGGACCACTGGGAAGATGGATGGGCACGTCCTGGGATGGATCGTCCTCCTGTGGCTCGCAGGTAGGGCCGCGGGCCGGGGCACGGGGGGCCCCGACGTCCCCACGCCGTGCCCAGCCCGCCGGGCTCCGCGGCTTTCCTGAGGGCGAAAACGGGGGGCTTTCGGGGAGATGGTGCGGAGGGAGGCTGCTTGGGGCCGGGAGCTGCGCGGGGCTGTCCCGCGGTGCAGTTTGCGGAGACTTGGCGAAGAGGGCTGGGGACGGGGGGGCAGCCGGTGCCTCCCGCCCTGCCGGGGCCGCGGGCAGGTCCGAGGGGCCCCCGGCGCTCTCTCCGCGTGGTCCCGGCGGCGCTTGGGGCCCCGCTCGCCTTGGGGGAGAGAGCGCGCTGGTGTCGGGGAAGGGGGAGCCGGCCCGGGGGTGCCGGAGTGTCCTTGGCCGCGGTGCGGGAGAGGGATGGCGGCAAACCCCCGGCTCACCCCGCCCGCCCGTGCCGGGAACAATTGTAGGAACTTCTCCTTTAGCCGGTGTCCTGACCGCACATACCGTCTCAACAGAGGCGTGAGGGGAGGGGGCTGCCCTGCCTTTACCCCGGCTTCCAGGGGGGCAGAATTTTAGGGAGCCTGCCCCATGACGGTGCACTTGTGCCCAGGCCTTTGTGAGCACAGGACGGGGTTGCCCCCCGGCCCAGCTCGCCGCCCACCGCTTGCCTCGCCGGCTCCCGAAAGGGTCGGGCAAGTCCCCCCCTAGGGCAGGGGGAGGGGAGCCGGAGAGGCGAGCAGAGAGCGCTCAGTGATGGGGAGAGGGCAGGGGGGACAAGCTGAAAGGGGGCCAGGTCTGAGATCCGAGGAAAGGAGAGGGAAGGGATTACAGCAGAGTGAGAGCGGCGGGGCAGCCGGGAACCGGGGAGAAAGAGAAAGCCGTGTCAGGTCAGGGGCGAGATCTGCCTCCTGTGAGCCGGTGCAGCAGCCAGGCTCAGGCAGGAGCGGCAGGCTGTAGGAAAAGCTGCAGTAGGATGACTTAGCCAGGCAGGCTGGTTACAGGCTGAAACACACACATGGGTTAAGTGGCATATATTTCCCACTGTCACCTATGTATCCCACAGAAAAGACCTCAGCCTCTTCCCTCTTCCTATTCGGATTTAGTATTCACAAGCAGTAAATTCGGCTTTTAGTCATAACACCTCTCTCCCACCACCCACCCACCCCTTTCCTTGCATTTTCACTCTGAGTCATCTTCAACACCGGTGCCTGCCTACTGCTCCCTTCCAGGGTTTCACGGCCTCATCTGGGGCTTCGGCAGCTTCCAGCTCATCCTCCCTCCCTTCTCTCCCTTCCTCCTTCCTTGCCGTTTGGCTGCTTCCAAATGTATCCCGCTTCAGTGAGTTGGTCCGGAGCGCCAGCGCACCCAGAGCTGCCCCTCCTTTCCTACGAGCCATGGTAGTGTGCTGATAAATGACATCCAAGGACCGGCAAAGGAGTACAGGGTGTAGCGAAACATGACATTACATTCCTCCCTCTTTTTAAAGAGCTTCTTTATCTGGACACGTCAGGCTAATCAGGACTTTTTTATCAAGCTGAAAGCCCGGGCTGTTGACACTTTTCTCCTTCCACTGAGGGCAGTTCACGATTCCTGGCAGCGAGCACTGTTTGGAGCATGCAGGGTCAATGCAGAGAGACAGGTACCACTGCAGTGGGAAGACCCACTGGTACCACTGCAGTGGGAAGACCTTCCAGTTTCCTCTAGCCCTGTGGTTTTGAGACAGGACTGCGTGCTGCCGGTGCTGTGGAGAGCTGGCAGGCACAGGCTTCCGGCAGGCAACAGGTTATCCATAGCTGTGTGCTGAGGGATGGAGGCAGTCAGTGCTCGCCTGCTCCCCTCCATCCTCCAGCCGCTGCTGCCCAGCCATAAATCAAGTGCTGATGTCCTTTTTCACAGCCGAGAGAAAGCAAATAAGCAAAGGTGTGTGTGCGCACAGAAAAGGAAGGGGGGGGCTAGTAAACATGGATTCAAGATTTTCCTCTCCCCAGTGGCTGTGCAAAGGAATGAAAGGTCTGCCTCAAGGTAAGGAGCCCTAATCCAGCCGGAGTGGTACACTCCACTCTGGGGAAGAGAAGTGGGGGTTGGGAGGTGGAGGGGCCAGGGGACAGAGTGCAAGATGGGGAAGAAGCAGGGAGACAAAAGGGAGCACCAAAGAGAAGGCTCTCGTTCCCTCCCCTCCTCCCTCCTCGAGATGGGCTGAGAAATATCTAATCAGCACTTTCAGTTCCTTTCCTCCCAGCAGTAATTCCTCTCTGCCCTTTGTTTGTCTTTAATTTTTGGCTCTTGCATTTATCTTTTGTTTGGTTTTGCGCACTGTGAGTTCTGACGGCGATTTAAAAAAATCCTGTGCGAGGTACAATGGATTGAGTTTGGCTTCTCCCCCTCCTGTCCTGCTCTCCCACGTGCCTAGAGCGAGTGTTTTAATAACAACAGCAAATGGATGAAGAGCAGGTCATTCTTTATTCCTTCCTGTGAGGTCACACGGGTTAAGATATGTGTGGGACTGTGCTCTCATTCTATAAAAAGAAAATAAAATTTGCCAAGTGTCCTTAGTCCCTGTGTAAAGCCTGTTCTTGTAAATTACCAAGTGCAGCTTGATTCTGGAATGAATCCTCCCCTTGTGTTTACCATTTTTTTATTAATGCTGTAATTTCTAATGTATTTAAAACAAGAGCATAGTGCTGCACTGGAGGCTGAACTCCAATTTTATGTACAGAACAAGCAGATCAAATTTTTTTCTGCCTCACAACTTGGACTAAGCTTGGAAAAATTACAATTAGAAGACAGTCCATATTAAAATGGGATCTTTTCTTCCTGATGAGTACTTTTCCACCAGTAATTTAGCACTCAATCCCTGTATACTGTTTCTGTACCTACTCTTTCCCAGCCACAGTTCAGGAAGGCAGGCAGAAGGGGCATGCTGGAGCACAGCTGTGCTTTGCTGTTTCTGGCCAGCTGACGACACTTCTTGGGAAGGCAGGGAGATGGTTGGACTCTTTTACTTGTCTTGATTCAAAGTGTTCATCTGACTTCCCTTGCCTGGCTTCACAGAGCATAAGTGTAGCATAACTGGGAAGAAATCTCATGTTTTTCTTACTTTGTATTCCTGTGAGGTCACCTTGAGTGAGAGTGGCAGCAGTGGAAATCCCAATGGCAACCCAAGGACAGGTGTTATGCCTTGGTGTTACAAGGCTTGGAGAGACTCTTTGCATTTCTTTTGCTTTGTTCTCAGACTTCTGATGAGTGATATTTCTGGGAATGATTTCTGGGATGCTGAAACAAGTCTAGATCTGGAGGCATCTGACAACTGTAACAACTTTCAGACAGCAGTAAGACAGGGTGGGTTTGATCTGGTGGCCAGAAGTGAGATAATTCACCTGAGAGCATCCAGAGTGCCTTTTGTGAATGTGTGTAAGGGGCTGTGGTAAGGGAATATAACGAGCACAGGGAAGCTGGTGAAGAGAATGAGGTGAGGAGCAGGGGGTGCCTGGGGAGAGCACCACAGAGAATGGGGAAGGGCAAGGAATAGTCCAATGTCTACTGCAGTCATTCTGCACAACCTGGGCAGTTCTACCTGGAGTGTTTTTGTGTTGAGGTTCTGTGACGTGAGTGCAGAGTGTGTAAGGCCATGTTTTTCTGCGGCTGCTTTGGGTTTTCCCCTTTCCAGGTTAAGTAGCTGGAATTCTTGGTTTTGCTATGAGCTGTGAAAAACAGAACCATGCTTTCACCTCAGCTGCAGCTGACTTGTTCAGGCATTGGTTTCTTGCTTCCAAAAAAAGCTGACAATTAGTGGTCACGTTGCTAAGAACACAAGTCTGATAGGAACCAGACCAAGACATCCAATTAATTTCCCATAAGCACTCAACACATGATGATGGTGATGGCTTTTGCTGATAAATTGCATTGGATTGGATTTAGTTCAACATGAGTAGGCAAGAACCTGTACAATACATAATCTCAGTGATCCCACTGGCTCTCCATTCATCTGTTTATACATCTCTTTATATTTTCTGACTTTCTGGTCTCAAAGCTCAGATCTTGCCCTTCCTGATTGAAGCTTGATCCACATATGAAAGTGTGAATGGTGTGCCAGTATTCAAAAGTGGAGGAGAGAACACTTTGAAATGATGCATAGTATCCAAGGTGCCAAAACCAACAGATACTTTTGCCGAGAGTTTATTTTATTTGGGAAGTGGTATAAGCTGCCACCCTAAGGGCACAGTCTCTTACCAGTGAATGGATGCTTTTCTGCCAAAGCCCTGAGGTAAGGTCTAGGAATAGCTTTCCTGAGGTGCCTGGTTCAGGACCCAGTGATTTCCATTCTCCTGTGTGCACAACTGCCACTCCTGTCAATAAAGGTTCATGAAAATGGGGGATGCAATTTTGGTAGTTTCATAGAATCAGCTGTACTACCATGCAAGCAGCAGCATGAGCCAAATAATTGCAAAGAAAGAGAAGAGATGCATGCACAGATAGGGAGACCCGTGTGACCTGGAGAATAATGTGTGCTGCCTTCTCTTGGAGTCAGGTCTTGCTTTCTAGAAGGATGCAGCCTGAGATGTGTTCCACTGAACTACAATATCTGGCTTTGTCATTGCTTCCAGGGTTTGGTGCTTCAGATAAATTTTATTCTAACTACATGATATTTAAGCTCCCCTCCAACCCAGACCGTCCTGTGGTTCTGTTCCTAGAGGCTAAATGTATAGTGAAGCTAAATCTTCCTGGGAATCATTTCACCTCAGGGAGGCATAGGCTTCTCTGGAGGTCAATGGCAAAGCAAGAGCCTCAGTTATCACCTCTCAATTGCCTTCTCTCTTGCCCAGGGAAGGCTTAGGAAGATCAGGCTCACAAGGCTCAAACCCGCCCTTACAAATATCCCCTCTGTAATCGCTTCCTGGAATTTTCTTTAATCACCAGTGAAATGTATTAGTGATAGCTTGTGTGTAGTGTTGATTGCATAGTTTGAATGCATAATCTGAGGATAGTTCAGGAAAGGAATCAGAGCAAGGAGACAAATGCACATTGCCAATCGAAACAGACAAACCCCATACAATTATATTTCGGAAGCGTGATTATTTTTAAGCTCTTTCTCCGGGAGTCTGTGTATATATATACATTTGTACAGACACACAAAACCATGGATTCTTTTTATTTTCCAAGAGAAAGGTTAACTGTGTTCATAAGATGCAATTAATTAATATTTTCAGACCTTTTTCTTTGGGTTTATGAGAGCAAGAAGGAAGGAAAGCAAAATAGTCACATAGTCATAAGACTCCCAGGAGCTAGATTTTTTCCTTGCGAAACTCGAAATATTGTGAAGTTCACAATGAACAGATTCCTTCTCTAGAGTGCAGGAATTGCATTTCCATGATGACTTTGAAGTATGGGCTAATTTTTCTCTGTCTACATCCGTCAAAACATAGCACAACACCATTCAGTTTCTTTTTAGTCCTATTTTTATTAAACCAGACAAAGAGCTACCATGGTGCTGTCACTAAGCTTCTCATAATTTTTCACATATTTCACTCTTTTTTTTTTTTCCCTACTGTATTAACAACTCAGAATTCTGTCCTGTGATACGTCTGAGGCTTTCCTTGTGTTGGCTACACTACATTTTAAGGTCACCAGTTACTTCTTGAAGGTGAGGAAGTCCTATAATTCCCATGGCTGAACATAAGTGATCGGTGTAAAGCCACCATCTTGTCTTCAGGCAGTCAAACATCCTGGTAGCCTTTTTGATGGACACTGTTACAGCAGCGACATACTACGTGAATCAATTCCAGTAATTCTTTTTTGGCAGAGGAAATAACAGGTGTATAATTTCCTAGTTCAGCCATATATAATTATATATAATTTGACTGAAATAGATCTAAAGTTTCCTCTGCTCCAGTCTCCCAGTCTGAGGCACTGTGTTGCTCTTAAATGCTATTCCTGGAAGGAATCTGGAAATAATACTTAAGAAGTTAATAAAGAGCTTGGGATAGGATATAGAAGATGCCAGATAATTTTCTGCACATGCCCAAAATGCTTTTCGGCAGAAAAAGAATTCCTGTGTTTTCCCAGAAGCTGCTTTTCTTTTCTTGATATAGACATTCACATGGGGGTAGGGTGGGGAAAGTTAGTCAGATGAGAATTTGCTAAAGCTCAGCTAATCATTTATTAAAGCAGTCCCTGGCTTGCCAAACTCATTAATCTCATTAACAGGGAAGGAAGGCTATGGTGCATGGTTAGCTGAGAGCACTGTGTTTACTAAGCAGCGTACTTGGTTCACAAGGGAAAGATTTAAATATTCAGTGTGTCACTGTTTTATTCCTGAAGCTGAGGTAACGTGATGAGTCACTTGATCAGCTCATGCCACGTGCTGGCTTTGGCCTCAGACTTTGAGGGGTCAGGTATGGAGCTGCCAGACGTAGGTCTGACGTGGCCCCATTGGTTTGTCAAGGTGTTCTTCATGTTCCTTGGATTCAGATGCAACTCAGGAAGCGTGAGTCTCTGGCAGTGATTAAATGTCACCACTTGGTTCACCTTGAGAAGCAAGTGGTGGCGTTCCCTTAGCCACATGGCTCCTATGCTTGGTCCCTGGGTAAAGGAATCCTGGCAGAAATGTCCCAGCTGCCACTTCCTGAATAATCTCTTTGCCTGTGTGTCGGGAAAGTGCAGGAGCTGCCTCATCCCCCTGCCTGTCCTGTGGGAGAACTCAGCCGTGCTTGGTGGTACTCTGGAGAACAGCCACGCTTCAGTGTTTGGATTTGGGTCCAGGCACTTCTGGCAAAACTGATAACCTCCTGTGCAACTTCCACATGGCACATGCACAATGTGCATGATGTCCTGCATTTGTTATATGCATAATATAGCATTTCTGTGCAAATGCCAGAGCACCCTTGTGCTCCTCAAGCCTTCACATAGTAGTCCCCAAGGCCAAATCCTGCCTGGATCAGTAACTCTGTTAGTATCAGTGACCTATTTGCCTCTGTGAAATAAGCCTTCCCCTAGGCTCTGCCCATGCTGTGTTTTCCTCTCCAGCTGGGATTTATAGACTTTGTGTTTTACAGTTCAGACAGTGATAACTTGTTGAATTTAATATTCACTGTTATTCCAGCCTCTTCACCTTCCTTTGGTTCTGAATCCTGATCACGCAATCTCTGCTCGCTTTTGCTTTTCAGGTCTGCAGCTGTCTCCACCTTGTCTCTTCATGCCTGCTGTTGTTATACAGTTGATGCATTTATTGCTTTCTGTCTGCTTCAAGCTCCAATGCTTTAGTCTATGCCTTTTTTTCCCCCCATTCTAAAGATATCTCCTGTCATTTCACTTTCTTTTGCCAATTTCCATCTCCTTTTCATCTCTGCTTTCTGGAGTGGGTGGGTTATTTTTGCTGACTCCATTTCCTCTCTTCTCTACATCGCTTCTGAATCTCCTGCAACCTGACTGCAGCCCTTTGTACTTATTTTGACCTGGGCTGAGACACCTCCAGCTTCTTCCAATTGAATGCAAGCTTCCTGATTGTCATCCTGCTTATCATTCTGCTTCTTATATTTGCTCTGATACTTTATCCTTACTCTCTTTTCTTCTTTCTTGCATTTTCCCTTCTCTCTTACTTCTTCTTGATATCAGGAAGTTTTTCTTTGTCCTCAGTCTCCTCACTAAGCTTCCCCAAGTCCACCAGTCCCTTCTCCATATGTTGTGTAGACTTTCTCGTCTGCATTGTTGTCTTGAATGCTTCCTTGTATTTCCTCTTTTTCCCTGTTTCCCTGTGTTTCCCCTCTTTTCCACCTGCTGTGGGTGAGGTGTGTGGCAACACCAGCATTTTCCATACTGAACCTGATTCCCTTTTTCCAGTGTTGTGTCACATTGCTGCCTGCAGCACAAGGAGGGAAGCAACGAGGGGTGTGCGGGGGAGTTTTGGCCATATCCCCGTCGGTGGATGGAGTGCCTCACTCTCCCAAGAGCTGACATTGCTCACTGACTCTCCCTCAGCTACAAAAGGCTGTAGCAGCAGTCCCCTGCATCTTCTCTGGGGCCTTAATGCATCAGGTCGAGGCTGCAGCTCTGCTGTCAGCTTCTAGATAAACATTACATGTTGAGATCCCTCTCCTCCCTGGGAATGTGAAAAACTTGAGGGTTGGGGCCCTTTTTCTCCACACCTCCCACATGGAACAATTTCTCAGTGCTACTTGCCAGCCCTGGGAAGAGCTCTTTGATTTGAATCCACTCCTTCGTGCATCTCTGGAGTTTTGCAGAGCAGGCAGCACTAACTGGGCACCAGTGCAGAATGTGCTGGTCCAGGCACAGTGTGTTGCCTGACTTGTAAAAAGGGGATGTAATGCCAGTGAAATGGGGAGGGAGGTGACTTATTCTGCAGTGGAGTTGTCATGAACTCAAGATCTGGCTCCTTGGCTGACCTGCTGTACAAGTGGAGCATGGCCATCCCTAAAATACCTCTTCCTTATGTTTGAACCTGCCACAGAAGCCATGAATCATCACACCATTGTGTTAGGGCTTCTACAGCATAAGGATGCTGCACTTGAGCCTTCAGCCCCATCATGCTGTGTTTTTCTTTGTGGCTGTAAGCTATGAGAATGCAAACTTATTTCTGCTGCCAACATCCGTGCTTACATACAGTGAGAAGTGTTGCGCCCTAGCACCTGAAACAGATGGACAATTTTAAGTATGTGGGGAGAATGATGCTGTGATAAAATGCAGTAGCTTCCTCTTCAAGCAGTGCCAAGGCATATGATACTCATGTTTTTGTCTTCTAGCTGAGGTGGAAGGGTTGCAGGTCACTGTGCCTGAGAAGAAGAAGGTGGCCATGTTATTTCAGCCTGCTCTGCTTCGCTGCCATTTCTCTACATCTTCCACCCAGCCAGCTGTGGTACAGTGGAGGTACAAATCCTACTGCCAGGACCGGATGGGAGAAGCTCTGGGCATGGTGACTTCTGGTTTGCAAACAATGAGCAAGAGGAACCTGGACTGGGATCCCTACCTGGACTGTGTGGACAGCAGGAGGACAGTCCGTGTCGTGGCCTCCAAACAGGGATCTGCCATCACCATAGGAGACTTCTATAAGGAAAGAGATGTCAGCATTGTCCATGGTAACTCTCCTACCCCGGTGATGGCTTGGTGGGGGCTGGAATGGACCCTTAGCAATTTGGGATACTGGAGTCTGGCAGTAATTGTTCAGTTGACTCTTAGAAAAAGCTCTGGGAAGGGAGCTGTTGTATTTAGGATTCAGCCAACCAACCCTAGACCAAAGGTAATTTCCTTTGGCACTTCCCTTCAATTGACTCCACCTAGGTCTTCAATTCAGATACAGTATCCTTTTTTCCCTTCCCTGAAGTGGAAGCTTTTTTCTCCTGACTTCGGCATATTGCTGTGTATATAGATTTTCCTTAGCAAAGGGATGGCAGCAAGAGAGATATAAATTCAGTCCCCGCAGATTTGCAAGGTTTTTCTTCCTTGCAAATGCCACTGATGTTTTCCTAGTCCTGAAATACCGAGATTATCCTGCACCTCATGTTTGTTCAGCTATGGACTTCACCAGCTTATCCTGTCATGAACCTAAATCCACACAGCCTTGGGCAGAGTGAAAAGAAGGGATTTCCGTGGAGCGAAGTCAGGTTGGGTGGAGTTGGGGAATGGCAGGGTCCTTAAACATTTTTGTCTGGAAGGCTGTGTGAGAGACCTTCTCCCTCGAAAGTACAAGGTGTTTGATTGACTGGGGTGACTCCACCTAGACAGAAGTAGAGACTCCTTGGTGTGGAGAACATGTCAACCTCACAAGAGGGAGTTTTTTTCCTTTGTCTCTGTGTAACCTCTTCACAAATGACTGAAGGGCTGTAGAGGACACGCTGTCTAAGCCCTCCTTTCATTACATGAATAGCATTGGGACCCCAGCCTTAGGTGACAGGAAGGACAGAGAGAGACATTAGTGACCCCTTCTGCTCTTGGCACTTGCAGAGTGAGCTGCCTCTGCAGCATTATCTGTCTTCCTACCTACAGCTAGAAGTCCTGACCCTGTTGTTTTTTCCTGAACACCGTGAGATTCTGGATAAGGTTAACCCCTCTTCTTTAGTAAGGAAAAGAAATGTATTTGGGACGCAGAACATTCAGTACTCCATCCTTCCTGTAAGTGTTGGAGGGAAAGCCTGACTTCTTTTTTGCCTTTCAGATGCAGACCTGCAGATTGGGAAGCTGATGTGGGGGGACAGTGGCCTCTATTACTGCCTTATTATCACACCAGATGATGTGGAGGGCAAGAATGAAGAATCAGTGGAGCTGCTTGTGCTTGGTGAGGCCTCTTGTCTGGCTGCTTTTTCGGCAGATACCTGATGCATCTTTCCTCCTGCTCTCTTGCTGTCTCTCCATCTCTGTGCACCGTATTACTATGGGTGTAAGAGCTATGTAAAACAGTCCCTGCAGCACTGTCACCATTGCCTTGCACCTTGTGCAGTCATTCACACCTTGGCAAAGTGGGTGGCAAATGCTACCAAACCAGAATAGTAATGTTTACACCCACACTGCTCACACGTTACACAGGCGTAAATGACTGCAGAAAGTGCGGGGCTATGGAAAGGCAGAACCCTTGTTTTTAAGGGACAAAACAAAAAACTTGCAGCAAAATGAACACTTGAGACAGAGTCTTTTAACAGCAGGCACCCAGAAGACATCAGATCCTGTGATTTTTGCAGTCCTCATCCCACTCTTCTGACCTGGGAGGATGTCAAAAAAGCACTGTGTTGAATGTGTCAGTTTGGGAGATTTTTTTTCTGTGCCTAATAACACTTGTCCAGTTAAAGGTGCAGTTGCAAGGTCATCCTAATCAGGTCTGAGCTGGTGCTGCCACTAATAGGACCCACCATCTCTGGAGTGTGTCCTTGGCTCTGTTTCTGTTAAGCTCCCTTGAGCAGTGTGTGCTGAGCAGGATCAGTTTCTTCCCCATTTGCAGGGTTTGCTTTCAGTGGTGGCTTCTGTGATACAGCTCACTGTAAAGGTCAGAAAAGCAGCCATTCCAGCTAGAGGAGAAAAGCAGAGTGGAATGGGCCTTTCAGAAACTTTTGTTGACATGCCTGGAGCCAGCTGTAGTACTTCAACCCTAGATTTCCCAGGAGAACAAGCTGAGTTTTTCCCAACGTACCTTAAGACCTCATGGCTCTTGTGTGTACAGATCTGTGCATCCCATGATGGAAATATTAAAAAGCTTGGGTTGATAGTGTGTGGGTGATCTGTGGAGGTGTACAACAGAACATGTCTGTCAAGTGTTCCTTTGATGTCCTGCCAAAGGTCAGAGTTTAATTGATATTTATATTTGGAGCTGTAGTTATCATCACCAAGTAAACCAGACCAAATGGGTGAGTGGCTGCCATTGCTTCTCCTCACTTTAATGTCAGTCAAACAATGGACAGTTGGAGTGGAAGGTCAGAAAGCAGAAAGTCAGTCTGGTCACTCCAGAAGACAGTGCCACACGCCTGTATAAATCCACAGTGTGACTGTGTATCATCTGCCACTTAATAACAGACCCAGGACCCTCCTGTGTGGGTTCAGGTGAGGTTATCTCTGCCAGGTGGCAGTGGTAGCTGTTAAAATCCTCTCCTGAGGTCCTGTGTCTGTGTAGTGATGAGCTGGTGAATTTTTGTCCCTTCATCACCTTCCTGTCTAGGATTTGGTGTCTTCCTCTTGTATATCTACAACTGTGCTCAGACACCAGTGAGGAAATAGTGCCATGGTAACAGGAAGGATTGGTTTTTCAGTGTGTACAGAAGACTGTGGGGAGAAAACACAGAAATCCCCTCCTCTGGAGATGGCTTGATGTCTCTGCCCACAGTTCATTGTGGTTTTGTTGGGGGACACGTGTAGCTTAGGCTGTGTCACCCTTGGCCACATCTGCTTTTCTGTTTGGCCTCTGGGTCTGACCTTGCACTTTATGCAGCTCTCTGCCAAGTTTGGCAGCAGCAGGAAAGCAGACTTGTCGTGGGCTTACTTCTGCCTCATGCTGCTAGGCAGCTTCTGTATATTGCTTTTCCTGGGTAGAGGCAACATTCCAGCTTTTGATGCAGTTCCAGGGCTACCTACCTGTTTTTCTCCTTCCCTCTCTTTCCCTTCCCACATTATTCTTTTCCTTCTGCCTTTGCTGTTACTTTTTCTTTGTTTTCCTTTATCTCTCCCTGTTGTTGGCTAAAGGATGAAGCAGCCGGTGATGAAAGTACCATTTTTTAATATCCCACTGCTTGGAGGGAGACACTGAATACAGATGTAGATTGTAGCAATTTCACAGTCCTAGGGGACATGTGGCAAAAGGGTTTTGTTTGCTGTTCTGCTGCTGCTTGGGTGGGACCCAGATCCCCTGTTAGAAAGGTTGGAGCAGCAGAGGGATAGTGTGTGAGAGATGCTATGATTCCCAGAGCACATTGCTGTTTGCTCCCTGCTGGCAGTGGTCTCTCAGATACAATTTACATTGCTTATTTTGGGGTTGCTGCATGATTTCAGCATAAATTAGAATTCTGAATAGAGCAGAGGTTCTACCCAGTCACGTTTTTCTTGGGGTGACAGAAAAATCAGAATGGAAAAGGAAATAGGAAAATATCCCTCCTAGTGGTTTCATATGAATGCCAGGATGAAAGGGCAGTTTAACATCACATTGAAACCATGAAAGGACTGGGGGGCAAAAATGGAAGATATCATACTAACAGCACAAAAAAATTAATGGAAGATTGTTTAGTTAAAAGTGGAGGGTCCTGCTTTTATACAGTGACTCATACCATGAAAAATTGATCAAAAGGCACTTTATCATGACTTAGACCAAAATACAAACCCTGGGCAATTTACAGTATTTATTTATTTATTTATTTTCTTAGGAAAGTGATCACAGAGACCTTCAGTGACCTCTTAAGTAGCCAGGGAGCCTGGGTCATGATGGGGATTCCATGTTGGGTTTTGTTACCTGGATGTGTCATGTTGACACACAGAGCTGCTGGTCAGCTCTGGGTAGCATCAGAGAATCCCATGTGCTGTCCTCATGTCATGCTGATTTCAGAAAAGCATGCAAGCATTTATTTATATCCATTTGTGCTCAGCAAAGCTGATAGGATTTGTAAAGCATACCTGATGTTAGGCATGTGCTTATTATGTACTTTGCTGAAAAGACAGTCTCAGTATCTTTTGCTTAGTCAGGGACTTTAACCCTCTCTAAGGGAATTGGGGCAGGTGAGGGAAGAGGGGCAGCAACATCTACCTCAGAAACACAGGAGACTGACTGGCAGGGAACATCCTGTAGAGTAAGGAGAGCATTTAAATTAAAAAAAAACCAAACTATTTACACATTTCTTATATTTTAAAATATATTCCTTAGTCCTTATTACTCTGCACGGCTGTCTGAAAGGAGGTTGTAGCAAGGTGGGGGCTCATCCTCAAGGTGTGCCAGAGGGGGCAGGGGTTCAGGTTGGACATCAAAAGGAGTTTCTTCCCAGAAGGGTTGGGTAAACATTGGAATGGGCTGCTCAGGCAGGTGATGAAGTCATTGTCTCTGAGGTGTTTAAGGAAAGACTGGATGTGGCACTCAGTTCCATGGTCTGGTGGTGTTTGGTCACAGGTTGGACTAGATGATCTCAGAGGAATTGTCCAACCTAAACAATTCTGTGATTCTGTGATATATGTGCATTTTGATGGCATTTGGAATCTCCAAACAGGATGTAGCGTGCTGGAAACTGTATGAATTCTGCTTCTGCTGCAGACTAGTCCAGAGTTTAGCAATTCCACAGCAGGAATCAAATGATACTCCCTGCACTCGTGTTTTATTAGAAAAGGAGAAGCTTTGCTGACTTTACAGCTGGGCTAATGAACCCATTTGCTACTCTATACATTTTATTTTTTAAACTTTTTGATATGATTGAATCTAAAAGGCAGAATCCTAAATTGAAGGAAGTCTACATTTCTGTTGTAGTAGCTGGCAGCTTCTTGAAACACAGACAGTGCCATTAATCATATTGTTATTTGCAGCCCCTGTGTATTGCTTTTTTATATGAGAATGTCAATAGGCTTCAGTAAAGTAATTCATTGCAGCCTTTCTGAAGGGGACTGCAGGTGTACCAGTGCAGGGATGCAGTGTGCCTGGAGTAACCTTCAAACCAGAAGTACAGTGCAGTGCCAGAGTCATCCCAGCTTCGTGTCACCAGCTCACATCAGGAAGCAGTCTAGCTTCATTGCATGGCATTGCATGCAACCCAATGAGCCTTTCCAAGAGCCAGAATTTACTAACCAGGTGCAGGGACCTGTGGGAGCTGCTATACTGCTCCCTTCCCAAGCTAGAACAGCTACAGAGCAGTGCCTGTACATACAGCTCAGCACAGCTGGGTACCCTGGAACTCATAGGTCTGTGCAAGCTTGGTGATGTTTGCATTCCGAGATTTTACATAGCTTAGACATGCTTCACAAAACAGGTCCTCCATTCACCAGGAGCTGTCAAGTTTCTGGAAGAGGCCAGAAAATACTCCACTAATCCCAGTTGTTGGTTTGATGCTTTGGTTAGTGATCCATGTGCTTTGCTGGACAGCTATTGTCTGCTTTCTTTTCCATCCAATTCACCAGCTAATATTACATAAACTGTGTATCAGTGAAATATTATTTTATAGTTAGTCACAGAATCATAGAATCATTAAAATTGGAGAAGACCTCCAAGATCACTGAGTTCAACCTTTGGTTGAAGACCACCATCTCAACTAAACCATAGCACTAAGTGCCACATCCAGTTGTTTCTTGAACACTTCCAGGGATGATGATTCCACCACTTTCCTGGGCAGCCCATTCCAGTGGTTAACCACCCTTTCAGTGACAGAATTCTTCCTGATGCCCAACCTGAAACTGCCCTGGCACAGCTTGAGGCCATTTCCTCTCATTCCTCCATTCTGTCATTTCTTCCCTGGGAGAAGAGGTCGACCCATCTTTCCACACCCTCCTTTTAGGCAGTTGTAGAGAGTGGTAAGGTTTCCCCCGAGCCTCCTTTTCTCCAGGTAAATACCCTCAGGCACTCCTTATCAGACTTTTGCTCCAGATCCTTCCCGAGCTCCATTCCTTTCTCTGTATTCACTCCAGCACCCCAATGCCATTCTCAGAGTGAGGAGCCCAAACACAAACACAGGACTTGAGGGGCCTCACCAGTGCTGAGTACAGAGGGACAATCACTGCCCTGGTCCTGCTGGTCACACTATTCCTGACCCAAACCATGACCTTGTCCACCTGGGCACACTCTGGCTGATGTTCAGCCACTTTTGACCAGCATCCTCAGATCCTTCATCACACAGTTTTCCAGCTGCTGTTCCCCAGCCTGTAGCACTGCTAGCTTCTCCAGAAAAATGCTGTAGGAGACCCTCTCAAAGGCTTTATTAAGTCCAGGAAGACACATCCACAGTCTTTCTCTCATCCTCTGGGTGGGTCATCTGGTCATAAAAAGGAGATCAGCTTGGTCACGGAGGACTTGCCTTTGCTAAACCCATGCTGGATCCTTCTGATCCACTAGTTGTCCTGTATGTGCCATGTGGTTGCACGCAAGATCATCTATTCCATAACCTTCGTGAGCACCAAGGTCAGTCTGACAGGCCTGAAATTCCCCATATAAATATTTCAAAAGCTGATGCTTCTCCCATTGTTATGCTTTAAATAACAGTTAGCACTTGAGGTTTATGTTAATTTCTGGAGACAGCTGGCAACTAACATTGGTAAACTGACATCTTCTGCAGTTTATATTGCCAGCCAGTATCCATATAGGCTAAAGC
Source organism: Cyanoderma ruficeps (assembly GCA_008694505.1). NCBI lineage: Eukaryota > Metazoa > Chordata > Aves > Passeriformes > Timaliidae > Cyanoderma > Cyanoderma ruficeps. The sequence goes on from VZDJ01006092.1 coordinate 2,630,244, forward strand.
CCAAATTTAAAAAGTCTCACGCCCATAGTAAAAGTAGTAAAGGATGTAAAATAAAGAATGTAGATACATATACACACAGCATATTGTGCAGCAATTAATGTACTAATAGAGACATGTGTTGACTTCCAGTGAGGATAAATCTCCACTGGGACATGTGTGTATGGTGTGCAATGCTAATAAGGCAGTTCTTACTCAGCAAAGTGACTCAATAGCTGGTATAAATATAGCCAGGTTTGGAGTCTCTTTCTATGCCAGGAGAGACTGTATAATAAAATTTGACATGATTTCGGAGATTGAAAAGCTCTTGGCAAAATTTTCCCTTAAATGATGTTGGTTTTAGGATTTTGCTCTGATTTGCTGAAAAGCTGCCAGTGGCATCTGAGCCAGTGCTCGGTCACAGGAGTTGGCAGAGTTGTGCTGGTGGCCTTGTGTTGGGGATGTGTTGGCCCACATCTCTGCTGGGAAAGTGCCTGTGAGCGGCTCCACGGAGGGGGCTCGCTGACCTTGAGCTGTGACCAGAGGTGGGTAGTTCCAGCAGACAAAGGAAATGATTTGCACAGGAACCTTCCTCTTAAAAATCTCGGAGAAGTGTTGATGCACTGCCCCGGGCCGCTCTGCTGCCGCCTCTCTTACCCTCTCCCAGTCCCCTCGTCCTAGCCCAGCCTACTCCTGGTTATTTATTTCACACTAATTAGAAGTGCTACTTGTTGCCAAGGTTTTTTACCCCTGTTTTCCTCCTTATTTGCCAGCTGCTCACAAAGGAGACTGGTGTGATTAAAAGACCGCGGTTACTAAGGTAGCCATGGCAACAGCCTCCTTGGAGGTCTCTGTTGCCTGCTAAAACTTTGATCTCCAAAAGGGGCTGCTGCTGTTTCTCCGTCCAATTGAAGAGAAGGATGGGAAGAAAGGATAAAGTTTACTCCAAGCAGAGGGAGCGCAGAGGAACTCATTGCAGAGCCATGCTCCCCCAATAAATCTCACAGCAGCTGCCTTGGAAAAGTATCTGATTTACAAGGGCCACACTTCCTCTGCTATGCTTTCCAGCCTGTCCTCAGGACAGTGTCCCTTGCCAGGGGCCTCTTGCTGTGGCACGGCTTGGCAAAGTTTTCCCCCACTGAGAAGGAAATAATTCCCTCTGTAGTTGCTGCGTCCTGTGATCCCACTGCAGCAGGTAGGGCTGCCGAAGCAGCCTTCAAACAGGAAAACAATTCAGCAGTTGCAGCCATAGTTACCCAATATTTATCCCATTTATGCGATTGCCAGTATCTGCCATGTTCCCATATTTACCCAACTGCCGTGTTTCTGACTGCACCTGCGCCTACTTTATTCATGCCATCATTTCTTTTCAGCTGCACCACTTACCCTAATTATTTTTGTGTCTCTTCTCTGCAGACTCTCTGCTAATTGTGTGCTTGACTCCAGGTCTACCCTGCTCCGCTGCTATTTGCTCACTGCTCTGTCGCCTGCCTGCCTCCCGTGTATTAACTCCTGTCCTCGCTCGCCTCTGCTGTGTGTCTGCACCTCTTGGAGCTGCTCTGCATCCCCTCAGCTTTTCCTCTCCCATTCCTCCTCCTGTGCTCTGCCAGTGCAGATGGGGGGCTTGCGAGCTCCGTTGCATTTCAAGGCTGGCTGGGGCCTGGGGCATGTGAGGTGCCTGGTGAGAGGCCACATTGGGCAGGTAAAACCCTTCAGCAGCGTGGTGGGAATGGAGATGGCACATGTCCCAGATCCTCGCAGAATGAGGACAAGCTCCTAGCTCTGACACAGTCACCCGGAACAACCCTGGAAAACGGGGCCATTGTCTATTCCCTCTACCCCCTTGGTGGTGAGAGCTTGCACAGAGGACACAAAGCTCTTGTGGGTGGGGGCACAGGTCTGTGACTCAGCAGTGGTGCCCAGCTGTGGCTGGGAGTGCCTGCAGCCCTTTCTCAGGTGGGCAGAGCTGCTGTGCAGAGGTGGTGTGGGCAGATGGTCCCTTGGCAGGATGTTTTACTGAGTTGTTTCTTCCCCACCAATTGCTATCTAGCCCCAGCATCCACTTTAAAATTTCCTTGAAAAAAATCCCCCAAAAAACGAGAGAAAAGGAGGTGAACTTAAAACCCAGGGAAGGAGCATCCTAGACATGGAGAGATGGGTGGGTGCTGGCCATGGGTGCTCTGACTGCCTTCTTCCTGCTGTTACAGCCATGAGTCCAAAAGGACACCCCGCTCTCTGTTTTGGGTAGTGTGTGACCCACCCGGGTGCTGCTCTGGGATCCCCTCTGTGGCCACCACCTGGCTCTGGGCTGGGCCCATGTGTGGGCCAGGCTTGCAGAGGGCAGGAGGGGAGAGCCAGTGGCAGTGCTGCCCCCCTCAGTCACCCTGTCCCTGTGTCCCTGTGCAGGACGGGGGTTTTGCTCCACTTGTTGCTGGCAGCAGCAGCAGAGGGGGGAAGTCATCTTGAGTGAGGGACAGTGGTGGGAGCCTCCTGTTGCTGCGGCAAGCGTGGGCAGCCTCAGCCTGTTGGCTTCCCTGAAAGAATGGTTTGGGGAAAGGTTATTAGGGGATTAATCCAGCCCAGGGTGGGGAGGGGGCTGAGCTGTGGAAAGCTGCTGCAAGGCAGGCAGAGTTCAGGCTGAGCTGTGGTGGGATTTGCTGCTGCCTTGGGTCCTCCCAGGCTTTGTGCATCCCTGCTGGGGGCTCTGGGGCCCCCAGGGCTGTGTGAGTCCTGTTGGCAGGGGAGGGATGTTAATTCCCCAGGCAGATACTCTGACAAGCCAAGTGAGGCTGCCCAAGCAGGGAAGTACTGGCTGCTTGTGGGTAGCACAGAGGAACTGCTTTGGTTGTCATTTTAACCAAGTTCTCAGGCACTGTTACATTAAGGGATGCTTTTTCTCTGTTGGACATGTGGTTCCTCTTGGAGATCAGAAGGTACCCAGCACTAGCAGGGTTCGAGTCTCTTCAGGTAGGTTCAAAATAAAGCAGGCAGCTATTTGTCAATGACCATTTGAGAAGGAGTTTCTGCTGTTTAAAGGTGTAATTTCCTTGCCTATTTTTACCACAAATAGAAACCCTAAATTAGCTATGTACCTCCAGCAATGTGTCCAGTGGCATCTGCTCTCACAGTAGGGCTGCAAGTGAGCTTGTGCAGAGGTAATAACACATGGGAGGTGAGCTACATGCACATGTCTGCCCATATTCTGCATGCATGTGGTTCATGTGGGTGCTGTTCACATATGCACACAGAGGCCTGCAAAAGAATTGCTTATTGTTTTATTAAAATAAGGAATATATACTTAATATGGACGTGGAACATAACACACTAGTTGTGAGCGGCTTGGACATTTGATCCTTCCAGGAAATGGACTGCAAAGAATGTTGTGAAACTCTTTGTAAATGTAGATGAAAATTTTGCAGCGGACTGGTGGCAAGAGTTCTCCCTCAAAGTGGTAAATGGGGAGTAATTATGTGAAGCATCACCATGCTATCTTTTGGTAAGGATTCGGGGCCACCTCATCAGGATGGGCGTTCCTGTGAGTACTAGTCAGCTTTGATGAGTTGCAACTGGCTACAAAGCACTGCCTGCAGTCATGGTATACTCATTATGGCTCCAGCAGGCTTCCTTGTGGATTTTTGATCTCTACAGAGTCTCTGCTGAAGCACTGAGAGAAAACGGATGGTGGGAATTTGATTGTAATAACCTTCAAGGACAGACTAGAGGCCGAGGAACTTGGGATCCAGTTCACCACTGTGTCTGAGTGCTGCGTAGTGCAGGACCTGGAGGGCATGTGGGGAGGTTAAAGGTAGCTTTCTAGCACTTCTGCATTGGCTTGCCCATAGCTGCTCCTGTTGTTATGCCCACAATGTGTGTGTCTCTTCAGAGTGCAGCTCTCCTACCATATGCATGTCTGTAAAAATCCCAGCATGATCCTGGGGCTCCATGGCAGAGTTCACAGCACAGCTGCACTTAGGGCTGTTCTGCCAAGGCACAGGTGTGTGTAAATTACAGCTGAGCACTGTGCAGGATGTTTGCTGTGTGCTGGAAATATCCCAGACACACTGTGCCAAAACAAACGGGCATCAAGCTGCCTTTGGGCTTGGAGTTTGTTTGTATTCGGTTGTAAATTATAAATTTGAAGTTGACTTGCCTTTTGTTTTGTTTTGTTTTTGTTTGTTTCCTTTTTCTTTTGCAAATTGATTCCACAAATTTCTACATGAATCCTTCCCTGGCTGGTTTGCTTCCATTGGGAGTTGGCCTTTGTCACACAGTCTCACCAAGATGCTCCTGCATCTTCAAATAATTAGCACCATGTGCACAGCATTCCTTCATGGCTCCTTTCTTGGAGTTGTCAGTGCACTCACAGAGCCCCACATGGAGAGCAGCATCCATGGGTTTTGGAAGCACCTGGCTGATTTATCAATAGCCTTGGGTTAAAGATGTTTCACATCTGTAGAAACTACATCAGTACGTTTCAAAAATAAACCGTGCCCTTCTATTTAAGGGCTGTTGTGCATTTCCAGGAGCTTTTGCATGTGTAGAGCATAACTCCAGAAAGATGTTACCATGTAACCATGCTAAAGGGACTCCTTTTTCTTGTCATTTTGTGCCTAGATTGGAGAAGCTCTGTTCCAGATTCTTTCCCCCCAGTTCCGCTGATAAAGATAAAATGCAAGGACACAGAAATGGCAGAAGTGCAGAGGCAGACACCAGGCATCGAGCAGGATGACATCTGTGCTTGATAGGAATTCACATAACGCAGAGTGCAAGTGGGCTGATGAGGAAGGGAACTGGAGGCTAAGGCAGGGGCTGGGGAGTGTGTTTTTCTTGCAGTAACCTCTCTCCTTCTTCTCCTCCTTCTGTCTTTTCTAGGCAGGACAGGGCTGCTTGCTGATCTCTTGCCCAGTTTTGCTGTGGAGATTATGCCAGGTATTCAGTCATTTCACCCTTAATCATCCATTCCTCTGTCATCTTGTCTGTTTATCCTTCTGCAGCATCTTCATGTGGTGTATGTTTCACTTATATGTGTGCTTTATTTGGGGATTTGAAGAGAAAAGCCTATCACTGGAAAAGCACTGGGTTCAGATCTGAGAGAGCTGGTGCTGGGCCATGCTAGGAGCCGGCATACAGAGATGCCTGATGTCATGCCAGGATCAGTGTGAGAGCAGAAATGCCAGAGCTGTTCTAGGGAGGTTTTCTACCAAGCTCTCTGCTCTTCCCCTGCTAGCACAGAGGAAACTGTGCTGCAGCCTGTGAGACCCCACAGCCCTGCGTGGCTCTGTGTGTCAGCTGCTCCTGTGCAGTCACTCAGCTCCCCAGAGCTGGCCTGTGCTATGCTCCACCATCACCACAGATGGTGGCACAGGAGGTGCTGGGAGCAGAGCATTGGCTAGCAACCCATCAGAGGCACAGCCCCTCTTGTGCTGCATGGCCAGGCCATGATCTTGGTAACACCAGGTGGCTGGGTCTGACGTGAGAGCTCCGTGCCTGTGATAAATCCCTTGCTAGCCAAAACTAGCGAGAGCCACCAGTTCTGGTTCTCCTTGCAGAGGAGACAGAGGCTGTGCAACAGATTGTTCTTGAAAGGGAAAAGCTGTGAGAATATTTAGCCCTCAAGTCATCTGATTGTTCCCTGGTGGTGCCCGAGGAGTATTTCTTTCACACGTTTGTGCAAAAATGCAACTCCACATAAATGTGTGAAGCTATTTTCAACCCTGTCCCAGAGATGCAAACGGAGAGAAGGCAGACACTCACCCACCTCCAGTGTAACCCAAAGCTCCCTAGAATTCCTGCATGGCAGGAGAGGGATTGGTCTTTTCAGCACAGCTAACAGTTGATTCTCTATTGCCTAACACTTTTTCCCCCTGTTATTTAGAATTTCATTGAATGGGTATAAAATTACGCTGTGTTGGCCAGATATCTTTCTGGTACCCTCACTGCATGGGTAGATAAAAAGAAAGTGTAAGATGCAGCAGCAACCCACATTTCTTCAGTTGTTGGTGTTGCCTGTTACCTGAGTAAAGAAAAGCAGATACTTCTGCAAGCACAAACCAGTAGTTTCCAGACAGCGAGGACACAGCTTGTCAGCTTGGTAGTCATTTGAATCTCAGCATTACACAGGCGTATTGGGAGCTGGTTGAATCCCAGTTTTGTGCATAAAGGAAGAGCCAGCAGGCTCTTTTTGCTGTTTTCTTAACCTCATCAGAAAAGGAAATGGTCTGATTTCCTGGGAAGTAAAATCCTGACTCACAGGTCCCTGTGGCCGGGACTCTGATTTCGTACATCCACTTTATATGCTGAACGAGTATCCTGCAATGTGCAATGTACACACTAACCTGACCCCCTTTTGTATTCCTAGAATGCTTTCAGGCAGACCACAGATACACTTCTAATGGACTTGCTGTCTGTTTTTTCCTCTACCAGGCTTTTACCCTTTATGGAGTGGTTATGAACTGTTCACTAATAGCTCTGGAGATCTGACATCTGAGTTTCACTGGATAGCTGTGGCTGGCCACTTGTGCCAAGCAGTACTGTTTCACTTCCTTCTCTGTGTCCATGATGGTTTAGAAAACAAGATGAGAACACAACAAACAAAAAGCCACTAAGCTCTTGCTTAGATTGGCATAGATTAGGAAGTACAGGACTGGAAAGGATAGTCTGGCTCCCTATCTTGCATTCTATCCATAGCACCATGTAATTTCATCCTTTGTGAAAGCTTAGCAAGTTTAGGAGTAGCCTAAAGTTTGGTCTTTGTCTTTCCCATTGTTTCACTTTCTTTGATGGGCTTCTTTTAGCTTCTCTCTATATCACTGATCATCTATTTCTGTCCATTTATGTAAGATCTGTAACTATAATACCTGCTTTTCCTCCTGCATTTATCCTCCTACCATATTTACAGGCAGGAGCTACATCTTCCCTCAGCCTTCTGTTTAATAGAGTAACTCAGCAGGCTTCAGCTCCCCTGCTGCCAGGCAGGCTCCAGAGTCCCTTCATCCCTCAAATCCCTGCTTTCCATCGGCTCCGACCTAAATTCGTCTTTTCTGCTGCAAAGATGACCAGAGCTGTATAACATCAATAACTTCAGATGAAGTTATGCGGAGAGGAGGCCTTGTGTGATGGCATTGATATTTCCTTAACGCTACTGGAAATTCTTCCCTTATTGGGCCTAGGATTACATTTGCCATTTTTGGTGGCTGTATTGTGTGAGAGGTGACAGTAATCCTGTGTGTACTGGATCATTTCTCTTGTTTTTCAGTTCTTTTCAACCAGTGAAGTCCTGTTCAGAAAAGAAATTGTTCTTGATCTTTGAACCTGTGACTCTGAAAGTATTGCTGCATACTTTGAAATTCAGGATAATACTGCATTTCACATTTCCTATTGTAGACCCAAGGACAACTGGCCCTTTGTATAATGTGTCCCTGCTGCTTACTGTCATGATATTTAACACATTCTTATTTTCTATGTCAAGGTAATTTATGAAAATATTAAGCAAAACAGCTGCTAGAAGCAGAACTTGAGGGACTGTGTCAGTAATCTCAGCTCTTGCTTTCCCATTCATAAATGCTTCTTTCTGCCCTTTCCTTAGTTGTTAGGTGAATTTTTCTCAGCATATAGTAAGTTCAACCCCAAAAAATTATTCCACAGGGGCCAACATTAAATGCAAATTTAAATGAAATAAATCTGTGTGAGCCAAAAAAGAAATAAATAATTAAAAAACCATTCACTTCACACTTCTGAAGTGTTTTGATTTGTAGATGCCAGATTTTTGACTGACATTTTTCAAAGGAAATTTTAAATTCTTGATTTAAAATGGCATTTTTAAAAAGGGGAATTGTTTGTAAAAGAGTTAAGGAAAGCTCCAACAAAGTAAAGATTCATACTTTTGTTCAAACGGAACGCTGTTGATGGATCAAAAATGACACTTCTTATTTTTGTGTTGTATTAAGAACTAGGGAAAATTTCTATTTTGAATGGTCCAAGTGAAACAGTTTTCCTTGACTTTTTTTAGCTTAGCAACACAGGTCAGGGGTGCACTGTTTTTCCAGTGTGATTCTTCATGCACATTGGAAGCCTTGTATTAATTCTTCTTCATCTTAAATAATACTGTCCCAGGAGACTCTTTAGTGAGGAGACTCTTTAGTGAATGCTGGATTTCTGTTTGGAAATAGTGGTCTGCTGCTTTTTTTCCTCTGAAGTTGGGATGAACCCTTTCCCACTGCAAAGCAGCCCCACCATGTCTTTATTTGCTTTCTGCCATTTTTCCAAGGTGGTTGAATAACCTGAAGTCTTTTCCCCACCAGCAGTCTCGCTTAGAGATAGGTTGGTGGATTTCTCTGACATAAAACCAGCTCCAGGCCTCCTGTATGTTCACAGTCTTGTAATTTCTTGGTCCAGATGTGTTCACTGATCATTCCGTTAGTCTGTGGAATTCCTGTGTGGCAGTAGGTGCTGCCCTGCTACAGGCTGAACCCTGCTCCCACCAGATTTTCCAGCAGCAAAGTTTGAGATACCTTTTCTCCCTCCCCATCCCCTTTAAGCCCCATCCTGATTTTCGCGGGCCAAGCTCTTCTGTGCTTTCATTTGTAGGGTGCTTTTCAGCTGCTCCCTTTTGGGGCCTGGCACACATCATCTGAGGCTTCAATGGGGGAGAAAAAAAGTGGTTGTTAGGTTTCCTGGCTGGCTGTGGCTCCTGAATAGGATGTTCGTTCAGCGCATTCAAAAGAATAATTGCGTGCGTAGGCCTCGCTGCGAAGGGGCAGGCCTGGCTCGTTTACCGGGCTATTTATAGCTGCTTTTCACCATCGTTTGTCCCATTAAAACCAGAATGTGGGCAGGGAACAAACACATAAGCAGGGCATGAACATGGCCAAGAAGAATGAGTCTTTGATGAGGTCCAAACGCTAATGGGGCACGTCCTGCGGCATTGGCGCAGGTCTGCTGTGGGGCGAAGGGTTTTTGGCTGGGGAACCAGGGCTCCTGCCTCTGTGCTGCTCGCCTCTCAGCCAGCCAGAGATGCTGCCAGAAGGGACTGCATTTCTGTACCTCATTTCTCACTGTCACGTGCCATTTCTGCTTTGACACAAGAGGAAGAGTAGACCTAGTCCTAGACCCACAGGGAATCGGTCCACTTCTGTTATTCACCTGTGCGTTTTGTCCCCATGCTCTCCGCTGGGAGGATGTTGCTGACGTTCTCTTCCACAGCAATGTGCAGCCCTGTAAGTATCTCCCTTTCTCCCCTTGTTTTCCAGAGTGGGTCTTTGTGGGCCTGGTGATCCTGGGGGCGTTCCTGTTCTTCCTCCTGGTGGGGATCTGCTGGTGCCAGTGCTGCCCACACAGCTGCTGCTGTTACGTCCGCTGCCCCTGCTGTCCTGAGTCCTGCTGCTGTCCCCGGGCGCGTGAGTGACCCTGTCCAAGCCTGGTGCAAATCTTCTGCCCTGCTACTTCTGCTCCCTGGCAGAACAGGAGGAGAATATGCTAATATTGCTTCCTTTGCCCTGAGCACTTTGCTTGGCTAAAGAACTGGTTCTTAGGGAGTGAAGCATCTGACCTATTACTCAATGGTTGAATGCTCAAAGTTAATTACAAATGTAATTCCCCAAGCCCTCCCTACCTTGGCAGCTGTGCCTGCTTTTCCAAAGTGTCATGCTCCCATTCCAGAGTTGTTGTTGTGTCAGTGAATCTCGCGGGTCAGAGCTAAGAGCATCCTGGGAGGTTTCTTCCTGGCAATGCAAATCAGTTGTCCTCTACAAGAGTGCAAAATCCTTGCAACCCAGCAAGGTTCCTGGTCAGGCTCAGTCAGATCTGTCAAGTTCCATGAGCCTCATCCTGCCGCTTGAGTCATCAGTTATTTTTAAAGCTGAACTGCCACTAAATCATGGCAGCGGCAATGCTGGCTGTAACACCCTGAGTGTCTTTCTGGGCATTGTGCAGTGCCACTATTATTATATGCACTATTATGATAGCCAGTGGATATTTTACTCTCCCCTCAGTACCCTTTGAGGCTTAGAGAAATTCAGGTTGGTCCTTGTTAATTCATTTGTCTCCTGTGGGGTTGCCACCAATGTAGGTGCAGGTGTGTTTCCACGTGTCCAGTGGTCTGTGGGGGCTGGTGTGTGATGCTGACTCTTGCTCTTTTTCTTTTTCAGTGTATGTAGCAGGCAAAGCAGCAAAAGCTGGGTACCCTCCTGCAGTCTCTACCATGCCAGGTCCATACTACATCCCCAGTGTTCCTGTAGCTGGTGTCCCGTCTCCTGCTGTGCTGATGGATAAGTCTCACCCTCCTCCCTTGGCCCCAAGTGAGGCCAGTGGAGGAAGCCAAAATGGTAATTTGCAGTGCCAGGCACAACATTCAGCCCTCTGACTGGGAGTAGGGCTGGGAGGGGGAGGAAGGACTGTCACTGACCAAGTGTTGTGAAGAGAAGAAGCACAGGGAAACTGCATTTTAATCCTGTCTCTGATGATGACATTTGCATTAGGGCCACATGGTCTAGGGCCATCAACACAGAGTCAGTTTGTGGGTGCCTAATTAGGTCAGCAGGGAATAGGAGGCCAAGTTCCTGTACAGGACCCCTCTCATTACTGCTGCAGATATTCTCTTGCAGAGGACAAAAGCATGAAGATGATTTCAGGAGAGCAGAGACAGAGGCCATTTACCCCTTAGAGCTAATGCCTTGCAAGCTGCTTTCTCTTTGTAAGTTGTTCTTCCAACCCTCTGTAGGGCACTGCTTGGCCTCTGGAAGCAGTTTATGCTGCAGCATGTTTTACTGTGCCCATGGCATTTTGAGCAAAGTAACCTATTCCCTTGATATTTCTGCCCAAGATCTTTTGGGGCTGGACCCTGTCCTCTACTTTACAGAAGTCAGTAGGTCACTTTTTTTTGTTCAGCCTTTGCATTTGTGAATGTGAGTGATGAAAGGCTTCGTGACTGGAAAGGAGTTGTGGATCCGTGTCTGACCTGGAGTGTCAGTGTGATGCCTCTTGTCTCAGGGAGGGTCGCTTCTGCTGCTGCAAAGGAAGCTGCCATCAAGGAGAAAAGAGGGCAGCTATTCAGCCACATGCATTTCAGGACCAGGATGACTATCTAAATTCAAATATTCTGCAGCAGAAATGACTCTCACCAATGTAGAGTCATCACTGACCCAGCTACACGTCGGATTTCAAAGCACCACACTAAGTATCAGCTGTTAAATTAACTCACGACAGTGTGTTGATAAAGCTCATCTGAAAAGACAAGATTAAATAGCGTAATTAATTAAGCTTCTGGAACAACCCTAAACATGCTTCTGCTGCCCCAGTCAGTATATTTACCTTTCTGGAATTACAAAAAGTATTTTTTTTTCAACAATCATACTTTTTTTTTTGGCCACTGAAATCAAAACAGAGCTCTGGAATGGAGCATTTTGAAATAGGAAATAAATCAATCACTGATCCAACACAGAATGTATCCAATTCAAAAACCTTTGTCAGAAAATGATGAATGACACCCCAGTGCTTCAGTTTTTTTCTCCTGTGAAAAATGTCACTGCACGTAGAGTCTGGTGTTGGTTGTGGCAACTCTAGGGATTTTTTAGAAGTCAGATCACACCTCCCAGTCTTGTCTCTGCTAGCAGAACACAAGTTCAGAATAAAAAACAGTGGATATGTTTGGTAGACAAATGGAATGGCTCTTAGGATCCCATGATCCTTACACAGAAGGATGCATTTAATATGTAATGCATCCAAATCAGGTGTCTGGTCTCAATCCCTCACCTCAGGACCTGACAGGAAATAATATATATGACAAATATTATTACCACAGAGCTTTAACCTTTGTGGCAAGACAACAGAGATTCTTAAGCTTTTTTAAAAATTAGTTTATCTTTTTTGCAATAATATGGACAAACCCTTAGTCTGGATCATGGACCTGTTGTTCAAGGTGCTTGAACTGTGGAGCTAAGGGAGGCTTATAGCCTGTACTCTGTTTTTTAAGGTCCTCCACAATGCCAGAATATTCCCTAATGACAGGCTGTAGAAGAGAAAACATTGTGTGGCTTTTCCAAGCTACTTATTTGCTTGTTGGCCAGGCAGCAAGCTAAACAAAACAGGTAATGGTTGAGTTTATAATAAAAACCTTTCACAAAAGGAGAATTAAAAGCCTCTGTGTCCTCCACACAGCTGGTGTAGGTCGGATCTGAAACTATGAATCTTTGGGACTTGGACCTTTCTGTCAAGTCCATTTAAAAAAAATGGGATCGGAAGTGCTGGGGGACAGAGGCTGGAGGATTCTGTAATTCTGGTTAAAAACTACATCCTTTGCCCTAGATAGATTCTCTGCTTATAAATGACCCCTGTGAGGGGATCTAGTGAGCAAACTCAGGCCTGAGGATATTTAGAAAAATTGTCTGGGCTTACATAAAAGCAATGTGGGAAAGCTCAGATAAAGCCTCGGAACTCTATCCTAAACTTAGGGCTGAGTGGAGAAAAAACCCCCAAAACATTTAGCTCTCTTATTTAGAAGAGTGTTGACAACACATAAGTTAGGATTTATGCTCTATTTTAAATGCAGTGGTTGCCTAGAGGCTCTTGCATTGATCCTGTAAACTCTGCACACAGGGATGCTTGTGGTCCTATATCTTCAACATGAAAAGGGTATAAGGATGAGACATCAGTTACTTCCTAAACACCCTTGTCTGAAAAAAAAATAGTAGTGCTGTCCTTTCTGGGGAGGGAGACAGCTTATAGTTTTGGCTGAGTTGGTTCCACCCACAGAAGAATAAAAATAGTGTCTAGTTAAAAAGAAAATTAGAAATTAGACATTAGAAATCTATGAACTGTTCAAGAGAAGAAAATCTGGGAAGAATGTTCCATTCCCTTTGACTTCAGCGAATGGTTCTGGACATGTGGTTAACATCTCTGCATCTTTATTTATTTTTAATTAAAATGGGCTTAAAATGATTCAGACCTGATTAAAGGATTATGGCAGTTTACAGATGAAGAGTGTGAGGAAGAAGCAATAATATCTTTGGTTCTCAGCTGAAGGAATAATGAAGAGATTTCATAAGTTGAACATTTAGTATCAATATGAGAAGTATTTAATAAACAAACATAGAGACAAAACTGCTTCCTCTGTAGTGAAAAATACTTTTAATGAGCTGGTTCACAGTCATCTTTGCAGATCTAAATCCAAAACTAATTTCTAGATGTTTGCAGAATTAACCAAGAAATTCATTTGCCTTTTGATACACAGCTGCAATAGCAAGTTTACTATGAAGCTAGCATGAAGTCTAGCTAATTCTCCATCAGTTCCAGGAGCTATAGATGTTGCCCAAATAGATGTTTGGCACAGCCTCAGTGTGAGCAGTGGCTCTGGGGAGACAGAGTCTGGAAGCTGCCTGTTCAAGTTCCCCAAAGGTTATGAGTAGATCAGAGTGTTTTGCTGGCCTGTGTATAAATGAGGTGGCAGCTTACCTGAGCTCCTAGTCTGCACAGTAGAAGAAAGAGTAGTGAGAGGCACAGTACCAGACAGAAGTGGGGTACCAGCCACGATGGTGAGGTGGAGAACTGCCCTTGCTGCTCATGCAGTGCAGCCAGAGGTGTCACTTTTGAGGCCAGTCAGTCCAGCCTCACTTGAGGAGACCTGCTGTGCTTCCAGTTTGGGAGGCAGAGGCAGGATTCCTTGTGTTCTGTAAACCACTGTCTGCATTTCCAGCCACTGTGCACTCACTCACAGGGATAATAAAACACACACTGCTGTCAGCTGAGCTGTCTGGAGGAACATTAAAAGAAGGATCTTGATAGACCCCTACTATACTTTTATATCCTATACCATTCCCAAGTGCGGACACACAACGTAATATCTCAGGATGTAATCACTTATCTTACATGTGCCAAACCCACAGTAAAGCGCTTTGCTTCTGAAGCAATCTGTGGGGTTATGGAAGGAATTGCTCTACCCATTTCTATGGCACAGCCATTCCTGAAGCAGAGCATGGTTATTTCCTAGTGCACAGACACATGCACAGCAGTTTAGGACAGGAGGTGCCTAAGAATACCTCTGCCAAGTCCTTGCTCAGCCCACACAGCACATACTATGCGACGTACTACCAAGCCCGTATGTTAATAGCTCGATGTGTTGCAGTGGTGAGGGATAAAGCAGAAGGAACAGGTTGGCTCAGAACCACTGTCCAAGTGTTAAAATTGTTCCCCAGCAGGAGCATTCATGCAACACTGCAGTATTCCCACAAGGGAACATGTCAACCCCATGCAAGGCTGACAGGTTCCATTTTGTAGTGCCAAGTGAATTGTCCCTGTGATGGTTCTCTAATAAGGCTGAATTTGAGGGTTGTAGTCCTCTCTTGTACCTAGACCTGAATTTCTGTCAATCCTAAAATAGCTCCAGGCTGAGACCTTTCTTAAATTATCTGCTATAAAAACCTGATTTTCTTCAAAGAAAGAGTGGAAAGGTGGAGTTCTCTGCCTGCTGACCGTAGACCTGCCTTAAGATAGTCTGTAGCTATTGTTAGTCAGTAAAGTGTGCATGGAGCTGACCTGCCAGAGTTAAATCTGTTAAATCTCCAAGTGTATAAGGCCTTCTTTTTTACACACAGGCACATGGACAAGTCAAAAAGCTGTCCAGACTTCCCAGAAGTCAAGCACCAGTATGTCTAAAATACATACCTTTTCTGTAAAGTAAAGCTTGTAAAGGTTCCCAGAGCAGTTTCACAGCTACCAGTGACCTGTTGGCCTCATCCCTGGAGTCAGTATAAATCTCAAAGCAGTATCATGTGCTTTGTGGGACTCTGTGTTTCCTTCTGTATTCTCTGGAGCTTCTGCCACACACTCCTCAACCTGTGTGAGGACAATTCATGGGGCTGGGAGGGTGGAGTGGTCTTGCACAGTGACAGCTCCCAAATGCTCAGCCACCTCTTCTGCTGCAGACAGAACTTAGAGGAAGGCTCATCTTCTGGGACTCCTTCCCCCATACCATGACGAAGCCTTTCAGTAGTGCTGAGGAAGGAGAAATGAATTCTGCACTTCCCTCTGCCATCATCTGTGGGAGTTGGAATCACTCTGTGGCAATGAGGGGGTTGCTTTTGTTTTAGCTGGGCAAAGTGGGCCAGCTCCAGAGCGAGCTTGTCTCATGGGAGGGAGGGTGAGGTGCTTGACAATGTCCCACCATGCTCAGTGTCCATCACTGGATGCACTGGATTGTACAAACTGGGCATTTCCAAACCATTTTTGCTCTTTCTGCAAACTTTTAAAATGATGCAAGTTCTTAGAATTCCACATCCCACACTGTAGACGAATTTCTTGTGAAGCAGCCACTGACTCAGTGTGTTTTGACGCAGCCTACCTGCCTGCAGACGTGAGCTCAACTATAGAAGCAGTCCTGTGGGAAAGGCTCCTTGTTCTTAGATGGGTTTCCCTCTAATGTTTTCTTTTTTCCTCCCTAGCAGTGCGCAAAGGGTACAGGATCCAGACTGACAAGGACAGGGACTCCATGAAGGTGCTGTACTATGTCGAGAAGGAATTGGCTCAGTTTGACCCGGCTAGGAGGATGCGAGAACGATGTGAGAAACGACCATGGTTTGGTTTTTGGTTTGGTTTTTTTTCCCCACTGACCTAAGAAAGACTGGGAAATTCATAGTTAAAAGTTCACTTGTTTTGCCTCAGGGTCAGCCCCTAGGATGCGATATCCAGGATAAGGATAAAATCTAGATTTTAGGTATCTACAGGTGCGTTCCGATTTTAAAGGTCTGGTGCTTACCTAATTATTCTTAGAGTAAAGTGAGGGATACTGAAAAGCTCATGAAAATTGTCCACTCATATAATTAAACTTCGGGATTATCAGCTTCTGAAAAGCCAAGTCCCTACCATACCTCTACATACTCATTCTACAGCCTGTGGTGTGATAATAGCTGGGATATTGTTTTCACAATTTCTTATGAGTGTGGTGTCTGTAAATTCGCAGCATGGCAAAATAGGAGAGGGATGATTCTATTGGAAGTGTGTTTTGTGGGCTGCAGCGACCACAGTGGGGCTTGAAGGCAGCAGGAAGTTTGTTTGGAGTGGCTGTTTCCCTGCAGAAGGAGCTGGATGGTGAACAGGGACGTGGTGCAAACTCAGAACTGTGCTTCTGCGTGGAACTCCTCACTGTTTTCCCATAGCCTCTTGTGAGCTTTATTTCCTTAAATAAAGGCTGAGGCTGCACTCAGTGTGTGTCAGAATGCAAACCCAAGTGAGGATCTTTCCACATTAGGAGGCAGAAGTGCAGAATGCTTCAAGGTGTGTGGGGAGGGCTTGCAGTGCTGCTCCTTGGCTGCTGTGTGCAGAGGACAGTGGCAAACTGGGGGCTCAGTTCCTCTGGGCAGCACACAGAGCTAACCCATGTTAGACACTGCTAGAGTCACTTAAAACAGACCTGTGGGATCCTGAAAATCATTGAAGGGAAGGGCTTTAAGGAATGACACTACATCAAAGCTCTGTACAGATTAGGCATAACCAACAAATTATATATACTTCTAAAGCAGTCATTGCTGAGCACACTGTCTTCTCCACCCACAAGATTTACTATAAAAAGACCTCTGCAGATTGGTATGTCAGGCCTACAGATGTCAGTGTGCTTGATGGGTAGAGACTGACAGTGATTCAGACAGACTTTTACTTTTTTCCTGATCATTTTTTGAGAGGGTTGCTTTTGTTTTAGCTGGGCAAGTCAGGCCAAATCCAGAGCCAGCCTGTCTCACACCAGGAAAAGGGGAGGTGGCACAACTTCTGTGCTGTAGTGGTGTCCCACCGAGCTTGGTGACCACCTTGCAAGGGCAAGGAGCTGAGGGGAACACGTGTTGCTGAGGGGAAGCTCTTCCTGGAGGGTGAACTCAGTTATCTGGAACACGCAGGCCGTTTGTGATACCCTCAGAATCCCCTGCCTGGCTGCCATCAGGTGATGATGCCCATCTCATTTCTTCCCTGCATCCTCCCCTGCAGATAACAACACAGTGTCTGAGCTGAGCTCTCTCCACGAGGAGGACCTGAACTTCCGCCAGCCCTACCGGCAGGCTCGGAGGAAACCTCTGCCCCCCGCGGGGGACATGGACGGCGACGCCGAGTACTGGGCAGGAGTCGTGGGCGGGGGCAGCACCTCCCGATCACAGGCGGTGTCTGATTACAGGGATGAGCGGGACAGCTACTGGCACAGGTGAGGAACGCCGCGGCGGGGGGGCAGCTCTGTCTGGCAAAGTGGTAAAGAAAAGCAGAAGGGACAGATGGACTGGTAGCTCTCCCCTATTTCCTGCCGCTCTTGCTCTGCTTAGCAGGAGAGAGAGGCTGGAGAGAAACAGGAAATCTGGATGTGTCATTAGATGAGGTCAGAGTGAAGCTGATTGCCACAAGCCTGCTGAAGCTTACCCAGCTGGGTAAAGCTAGGTACAAGCCCCAGTCCCAGCGGGATGTAAAAGTGAGATCAATAAAGGAACCAGGCCACCCTTCCCATAGTGGGAAAGTGCAAATCTCTCTCTTGAGCTTTGCACCTGATGCCCCCAGCACTTCCCAGTGCTGGTGTGCTTTGCTGTATAGGACTCACACCCTCCTGCTTTGGTGCAGCTAGATCAGTGCTCCAGGCCTGAAGGAGTTGCATTCTGGTGCCTAGAGTTGTGCTATCTCTCAACCTTCCCTCAACGGCAGGGATTTCCTTCCTTCAGTACTGGAGTATTGTACCAGCTCACTGGCTTTAAACCTGCTTCAAAACTGCCCTGCTGTGAGCTTCTGTAGCTGGGTTCTTGGGTTTTTCCAGCAGGAAATACACCTACAAGCTCTAGGATGAAGGAGAAGCAGGTCCAGCCCTGCATATTGGAGGACAGGGCAGGTGCACCCTGGGGGTAACCTCAGGGTAACATTAGACATGAAGAACCTGAGCTATCTGCACTAACCTGCCTTTACAGTCAATGGAGAGAACCCTGGGTTTCAAAGATGTGATAGATCTCTTCCTATGGAAGATGATGAAAACCGCTCAGATGATTCATGCCCCCAGGAGGGCCTGTTTCCCTCCATTGTCTGTGCAGGCGGCCGAGGGGATGAGTGCAGCTGGATCCTGCCCTCTAACTCTACCTCCTGCCTCTTCCAGCCAGCAGAGATCCAAGTCGGAGATGCTGTCCCGTAAGAGTTTCTCGGTGGGCGTGCCGGCCGTGTCCATGGACGAGCTGGCGGCCTTTGCCGAGTCCTACAGCCAGCGGCCGCGGCGGGCGGACAGCCAGGAGCTGCTGCGGCGCTTGGAGCGCTCCGAGTCGCACGGCGGGCGCGGCGGGGCCCTGCCCCACCAGGACAGCTCCATGGAGGAATACTACACCAAGCGCTGCAGGGGCAACCGGGAGCCGCTGACGGACTCGGAGCGGGGCTGGTCCTACAGCCCGCCCCGGAGACGGGCCCACGAGGAGAAGCACCTTCCCAGGCTGGTGAGCCGGACGCCCGGAGGGAGCCAGAAATACGATCACTCCTACCTCAGCAGCGTCTTGGAGAGGAAATCCCGCAGCTACGACGAGAATGGTGACCACTGTGCGACCCCCTCGAAGCTGAGCTCGCAGCCCAGCCAGAGAGGAGGGAGCACATACTACGCCTGGTCACCGCCCTCCACCTACAAAGCCGAGAAGTCGCAGCCGCCGCCGCCGCAGTCGTCGTCCCCCGAGCAGGATGATGAGGAGGAGGACAGCCTGCCCCCCTACAGCGAGAGGGAGCTGAGCAGAGGCCCTTCCTACAGGGCCAGGGAACAGGCCTACCTCAATGCCTCTGACAAGAAGAGGAAAAAGGACCCCAAGAAAACAGTGAGGCCATGTCTGGTGGTCCTGGTCCAAATAGGCTGAGCGGAGAGTCACCAGGCAGGGGTTACTAACCAGAGTTGATGGGCAAGGGGGTTTTCCAGGAGGGGAACACCTGGAGTCTGGGTGTCCCTGTGGAAAGGGGGGAAGGAATGGTGGGGGTAGGAAGCCAGAAGGGGTAATAGCTCCTACACAGGAGTCCATGATGGAGGGGAAAGCCAGAAATGCTTGAGACTGGGGACGTAAGGGATGTCTTTGGCATCTGTGACCTGATAATCCAAGGTGGTGGGAGTTTAGAGTTCAGAAGGATTGTGGTAGGGAAGTTACCCAGGCATTACAGAAATTATAGGGCTTTGCTTTGGCCTTCATCCTTGTTAAGGAAGGGTTGAGAGGCTCTTGTTCTTCTGGACTGGGACAGGGCTGGAAGGATGGGTTGATGTAAGAGACATCTTTCTGAAAGGGGTGACATCACAGACTCCTGTGGGTGCATGGGCCCATGGGCTTCGTGGGAGCCATTCATGCCAAAGGCATTCCTCACCCAGGATACCAGCAAGTGCAAAACATCCCGCCACAGTCCAAGCTAGTGAGGACTGATGAATTCATGGCTGTTACAGAAGGGGGATTTCCCCCATCTAACCCAGCTGGGGAAGTCTGCACCATGAGAGAGACCTTATCATTAGAGTAGCTTGGCTGTGGGAGAGAGGACTGGATTGTGAGTGGACAAAGCCGTTGCTGTTTAGTTGTGTCTTCGTCAAAGCTTTGTCTGTCCCTTTGTCTGTTTCAATGAGAGCTTTCCTGTTGACATTTAATCTTCTCTGTTTCCTCTCAGAATGATTTCCCAACAAGGATGTCCCTTGTGGTTTGAAGTTGTTGTGGACCTGTCATGTTGATGGGCTGGATATCATGAGGTGACTGCAGTGGAGAAGATGCAGAGCAGCAAGCAACACATGCCTCTGTGAACCCTTGCAGCCATCAGCCATGGACTGTTTATTTTTTTGTTTCATCCAGGGGAGCTGAGGCTTTTATAAGAGACAGACTCCCATGGACAGTACTCGACCTCAGAGGCTCTGGAAGTCTGCCGGGAAGATGAGGCTAGGGCTCTCTTTGGCACCTTGTTTTCCAGTGCCCTCCATTCTGCACTGGATGGCAGCCACGTCCCTACTGCCCCTGCAGCCCTCCTGCAGCCCTGAACTACAAGTGAGGCTGCCTTTGTGCCTCTTGCCCTGTCCCATGTGCAGAGGGAGGCGTGTGTACCTCTTGCTCTCTCTGTCTCCTCAGTTCTCTGTTTGGATCAAAGTTGTCTCCATACTTAAAGCCTATCTGTATCACCCCCCTGCTGGGAGCAGCCCTTGTTCTTACAACTGTAGACTGCCTCCAGCTGATCAGGCCCTAAATCACAGAAGAAAATCCACATCCTTTGAGACACTGTAAGAAAATGACTGATTAGATGTTACCTTGATAAGGGCTGAATGGGGAAAGAGACAATTATGAGCTGGTTTGTTTAATATATTTAGTTCTGTTCATTGTGTGATGAGAGTTGCAGGTGAGATTGATGTATTGTTTTGAAAGTGGGTCAAAGTAGCTTTTATTGTGATGAGAGCATGATTTGTTTCCCCCCTGCCCCCAACTGTGTTTTGTTTTGATGCTGTTGCATTTCCTTGCAGCTCAACTGTGACCCTGTAGAGCTTCAAGCTGGAGTACCTACTCCACTGTTTTAAAAGCAGTGCTCTAGCCTTCCTAGTGCTCTGCTTCCAGCACCACCAGACACCTCTGCCACTCCAGTGAGTGGCCTTTTTGTTTCAAGGAAGCAAAAAGGGAACAGTCTCAGTGAGAGGGCAGCTGCAGACCTTCATCCTGTGCCACTGGTATCACTCCTTTCTGGGAATAGTTTCCCAGAAGAAACTACTACTGAAGAGAGCAGTAATATCTGTGGAAAAAGAATAAGCACTGTGGATGGATACAAGCTTTGCAAGTCACTCTTCTCACTTAAAACCATTCCATTCACTTTGGTTGGGATGTGGTTGGTTTTAGTGGCCGTTGTCTCAGGAATAGCTTTATTTAGAAGTGAGTGCTTCACACCATTTGGAAGCCTGACATTCTGGTTTTCATAGGGTATTATGCAGTTGTTTATTTAGCTGCTAAAATCATCATGTGAGGGAAGATGATGGGAACATTTTAAGGTCCAATATCTTGATCTCTTTTACACCTAGAAACAACTCAGTGCCCTGTTGTGTTACAGACATTATCAGCCTCTGAAATGACATCTTTGTTGTTCCTCTGGGAATTTGGGAAGTTGTCTGGCCTCAGATGCTCATACTGGCAGTACTGTTTGGAACACAAGGTATATTAACATCACTGCAGTTCTCCATAAAAATGATAGATTAATTTCTGTATTACTCCTTTGCCAGATAGTTCACCCACCAGGAATGGTCAGGGGAGAGGGAAAATAATCTCCATAGATTTGATGACAGTTTTCATGTGGGAAGGTGAATTGATGAAAGGATGACATTCTCCCACACTCCCCTAGTGATGTCTGCAGTTTTGGAAATCCCAGCCGTGGGTCTTTCTGGCCAGAGAGGGATTAGCCAGCAGGAACATACAATTGTGGAATTGCAGAATTGTTTGTGCAGGAGGTAGCCTTTGAAAATATCAAGATTTAAAGCTTCAACCCTCTGCCATGGGAAGGGACATCTTTCACCTCAATATGAGGTTGCTCAAAGTCCCGTCCAACTGGACCTTGAACACTTTCAGAGATGCAATATCTGCAGCTTCTCTGGGCAACCTGTTCCAGTGTCTCATCACCCTCACAGTAAGGAATTTCTTCCTTGTATCTAATCTAAAATTACCCTCTTTTACTTGAAAATCAATGCCCTGGTAAAAAGTCCATCTCCAGCTTTCTTGTAGATCCCTTTAGGCACTGGAAGGCTCTAAGGTCTTCACAGAACCTTCTCTTCTCCTGGCTTAACAGCCCCAACTCTCTCAGCCTGCCTTTATAGAAGAGGTGTTCCAGCCCCTCTACCATTTCTGTTTCCCTCCTCTGGAGCTGCTCTAACAGGTCCATGTCTTTGTGTGGGTGGCCCTAGATTTGAACACTGTACTCTGTGTGGGGTCTCAAGAGAATGAATGAGAGGGAAATTCCAGTCCTTGGCCTGCTGGTCATTCACCTGATGCAGCCCAGGATATGGTTGCCTTTCTGGGCTGTGAGAACACATGGCTGGTTCATGTCCAATCCTCATCCACCACTTTAAAATCCCAGAATTGTAGAATGGTTTGGAAGAGACCTTAAAGATTATCTAGTTCCCCAAGTCCTTCTCAGGGCTCCCAGTCCATTCTTCCTCCAGTGTGTATCAATACCAGGAGTTGTCCTGGCTCAGGTGTAGCACCCCACACTTGGCTGTGTTGAACTTCATGAGGTTCTCATGGGCCCACTCCTGTCTGTCCTCCAGCCTGTCCCAGGGTCACTCTGGATGGCATCCCTTGCCTTCAATGACTCCACGGCATCATTCAGCTTGGTGTCACCCACAGGCTGCTGAGAGGGCCCTCAGTCTCACTGTCTGTGCCACGAATGGAGGCTGAACAGTGCCAGCCTTGGGGCAACCCCTTGAGGGACACCACATGTTACTGATGTCCTTTTGGACACTGAGCCATTCACTGATGCTCTGGATGTGGCCATCCAGTCAATTCCTTGCCCATCAAGTGGTCCATCCATCAAACCCATCTCTCTGTAGTTTAGAAACCAAGTGTTGTGTGGGATTGTGTCAAAGGCCAGAAATCAAGGTGCATGACATCAGATGGATTTTCCTTATCCACCACTGCAGTCACTCTGTCATTAGAAGGTCTCCAAGTAAGCAGGAGTGATTTGTCCTTGGTGAAGCCATGGCAGCTGTCTTTAATTGGTCCTCTCCCATCCATATGTCTTGAGATGGCTTCCAGGAGGATCTTTCTGGGCACAGAAGTGAGGCTGATGTGGTCAAGAGTTCCCAGGGACCTGTTCTTTTTTCCCTTTAAAACGGGTCTGATATTTCCCTTTTACCAGTCACTGGGGACCTGACTGCCTGAATGCCATGACTTTTCAACATGGAGAGCAACTTAGCAACTGCATTTACCATATACCTGGAGATGGTAGAGAGAGTCTCTCTATGGCTGGAGAGACTAACATTTTAAGTGTTTTCATCTTTTTTTTTTTCCATTAATTGTGTGTTCTTAGGAAAATCGTAGCACAGTTAGCAAGAGGTGGGCAGGTGGCTGCCATCTGAGGTCTCTGAGGCCTCGAGAACTCTACAGAGCTACACTACATGCTGTTTTATATCAAACATTTCATTCCTGACATATGAGGATTCTAGCAAGTTGATGTTTTGTTAGTCTGAAAACTTTGGCAACCCCTGTGTCATGAATTTCAAGGGACCTTAGCCTGCTATCGTTCCCATTGGACCCAGGAAACAGTCGACATAAAAATTTGAAAGTGCATCTGACTATGCCAGAAAGGGGCCAAACCAGTGCTTTTACAGTCCCTGAATACCTCTATCTTTTAAATCATACTGAAAGCCTGAGCATTACAATCTTCTCATTTCAGTTATGTTCTGTCCCTTATCTCACTCACTGTAGTTTATGTGATCAAGCCCTCAGGAATGAGTTGTGTGTATTAAAAATACAAGTCTTCATTTATTTGAGTCAGTTTTGTTTGTTCAGTGCTGGTACTTTAGGGCATCTGTACACTGTGTGTAAGAAGTTGCCATTTGTGTATCTAGCTTATAAATAAGTAGTTGCAAGCTAATTCTTTTAAGAAAACATTTTTAATTGTACAAATAACTGTTTGTGAGAATCTGGAAGCATCTCTTGAATCCAAGTACTGGGAAAAGTATTGAAGATTTTATAACTAGTGATTCTGTGAGTTTTACCAGATGATAAAAATTTCACCTGCAGGAAACAAAGGAGGTCTTAATTCCCTGAAGTCAGATCTGAGCAGGAGCAACCTTGCTCTAAAATTTTGGATTTCTTTATCTCTCTGTACAAATCTGCAGGAACTTTCAGCTACTGATCATGTCTGTCCTCAGGCCACCTTTATTTTTCCCATTAGAAATGTGTCTGCAGCAGCAGCAAATGGACCAAATCAAGAAGTGAGGGGTGACGAGTATCTGCACAGCTACACAACCCTAATGACCTGTGACTCCTGCAGCAGGGGAGCAGGGGGCTGGACACTGACAGCTCGAGAGGAGCCTCATGTTTCAGGAGAGGAGTAATGATTTGTGTCTGTGCCATCTTTCAGAACACCTGCAGAACGCTGGCGCTGGGAAATAATGAGCCTGGTTATTATGTGGTCTCAAATTATAAGTTTTCCAGTGATGAATTTTTATTGCTGGCATAAAATTAAAATCCTTTTCTTACTGGATACAGATGTCTGGGTCATGTCAAGGATATGGAGAGTTTTGTGGTCTTAAAATCACAGCATCATAACAGTGCTAAGAACAGCTAAGAAAACAGATGAGGAGAATATCCTGTAAAATTTTTAAAGAGCCCCTAGAGCAAAAGCAAGATTAAGCTTTAGGAGTAGATTTGGCTGTGCTGTCAAAAAAAGTGATCTTGGCTACTGGAAAAGAAAAAAGGTTTTGACATAATGGAATGGGAAAATAAATACCAATGGTAATGACTTCCCATCAATCCCATTATTCCAGTAAAATACATTGTAAAAGTTCCAATGGGTGGCTTCAGTGTGAACATCCTCAGAACATTTCATTTCCTCTGAAATGGAAAATTAACAAAATTAGCACTTGGAATACTTTAATTTTTTGAGAAACTCAACATTTATAAGCTGACAGAGGCAGCCAGAATTACTCAGGTCTTTGTGCTGGCCTATGGTAAAGGGGACTGGAGCTGTAACATCCCACCTTTGTTCCCAACTGGAGTTGGGTCAGGGGTGGCCATCAGCAGTGCACCCCAGAGCTGCATCTCTGAGAGATAAAAGACAGCTGCTGGGAGACATCCCTGAGAAGGAACAATCACAATATATTTCAGAAGTCAAATCTTGTCACAAACTGTTCCAGGTGCATAAACGCAGCACCACGGTGTTTATCATGCCTGGGCTGTTCTGAAAATAATTTTAATGATGTGAAGATTGTTGAGAAACTGCACAGAGCTGTCTTTTTCTCCAAGTACTTTTCACACAAGATGTGGTTGAGGATCCATTCTTGGTCACCAAGGGTTTGAAACGTGGAAATAAAAGCTAAAGAGGCTTTAGCCCATTTTTTACCAGAGCCAAGTAGAATCCAGGAGCAAAGATGCCTTTGGCATCTGCCAGATGCTGCAGATTTGCCCCTATAATTCCAGAAACCTCTGTGGTGTAGCATCTCCATCAGGCTCTACTGCCTGTACGTGCTTTCTACAGCAGCTGTGATGTTGAAACCGCCCTCACAGTCACCTGAGGCTCCTAAAGTCCCTTTCTCATTTCCTGGAAGATCAGAAAAGGTATCTATTGCTTAATGTGGAGGAACAGCTATCATTTTGATGTAATCTCAAAAATGCCAGCTGGATTATCCAGCATTAGAAACAGCAAAAATCTAAAGAATAAAGTTCGCTAATACTAATGGAAGGAACCTGCCATGAATCCTATATGAATTCTCTCGTGACCTTTACAATTCTTTCTGACATTCACCCCTGCCTGCACAGGGGCCTTTGCCAGGGGAGGCCATCACCTCCTCTCCCTTTTGCCTGTCATTTTTTGTCATGCTTGTAAAAGCCTCTCTGACCCCTCTGCTTTCCTTTGGCTATTTCCAGTCAGCCTTCAGTGGGGTGCCTAGGGGTTCCAACCAGTTTGGATGTAGAATGAGTGGCATTTTGTAAAAAGGCACTTTTAACCCCTATAAAAACAAAAAATTACAGAATGCCCACAACAAAACATCAAGCCTTCCAGATACTCTCCCAAGCCCAAGGAGGGGTGTTACTGGGAACATTTTAAAAATTAAAGCTGAACATAATTTCAAAACGGGTCAGTCTTGTTTTCAACCCCAGGGCAGCTGCAGTCAGAGCTGTGGAGTGCAAATAGCAGGAGCAAATGCATCCAGGTTTCATTGTCCTCGGTGAGAGCAGTGGCTGAAAGGAATAGCATTAAATGAGTCAGAAAGCAAATGGAGTTCCAAGGTGCTATTACTTACATGTGGGTTAGAAGTGTGAACTAGAAGTCAACAGGCTTGGCTTAAAAGCAAAATTCAGTCCAGGGAAACTTGAGCTGTGGCCCAGGGGTACAATCCTCTTGCTGTTTACAGATGGGCTGGGCTTTTTTCCTGCTTCTGTTGCTGCCTACCACAGCCATTTCCCAGCCATTACACAGTGAGTGAGTGGCTTTCTTTGCTGCTGTTATTTTACTTAGATTGTCCTCCCCTGTAATGAACTTTTTCAATATGAGGGGGAGAAGGACGTAACAATACTCTATAATGAAAATGTAACGTTTTTATAGCTTTTTGGGAGACATCCACATCCCCAATTACCAAGCATTATACATTTGCCATGCGTACAGTATCAAAGTCGTTGCATTTGAGTTGTCACCATGGAGAATAAAAGCAGGAAAAGCTCCCACCAATATGCCTTTTTTATTATCCTGCAGGCAAATAATTTGCCCAATTTTTGCTAAGATATGAGCAGTTTACATGAGTAGTTTTCAGCCCGTTTTTTTGATTAATGGGCAATAAACCAAATATTTTCCAGTGGAGTAGCTGACCCTTCATAAATCTCATAGGATAACAGACAAAAGCATTCTTCCCAGCATTTTCATACAAAAAAATCTGTGCAGGTGCCCTGTGGAGCCATTCTCCTTCAGAGAAAGGATAAACTCTCCCCTGCTCTTGCAGACTTAAAACCTTTCTTTTAATTCAGAAAACTTTTATCATTTTAGTACAGACGTTCTTTTCTTTTGGCCTCTTTGTCCTTAGGTCTGCAGTACTCTGGACTGGTGATTTTTGTGTCATAAACAAGCAACTTCATTTGAATCCTGCCTCAGTGTTGTAAATAATGGATTAAGACTCCCACCGTTTGTAGGTGTAATCTGAACAGCATTTACATGTTTAGATCGTGTCTGATAGGTGTTATCAGCAGTCAGGTGCTGCAGAAACAGCTCCCAGCTCTGCTCTGTGTTTCCCTGTGCAAGGGACAGCATCCCTTGGCTCTGAAAACTGTCACTGATCCTCTATTTTACCACCTGTAAAAGTGCTCTGTTTCTTTGGGATTCTTTATCACTCTTCTGTCCATCCCTCAATTATCACCTCCTGCAGAAGTCTCCAAGCCAACATGGAGCAGGAAAGGTGCCCATTCACACCTTAAAGACTGGTGAGGGTGAGGAAGACCTGACAAGAGAAACACTGAGAGATCACCCAGCTCAGAGCTCTGCAGATCACTTCTGGGTGGGAAAGAGTTTGTGTCAGCCAAGGCAGAAGTGCCCTGCAGCTCCCACCCTAATTCCTGGTTACAACTTGCACTCTTCCATGCCCCCCAGTCACACTTATCCATGAGCACCTGGCTGTAGGTACAGGTTTGTGATTCAGGGTCATTCCTGAATTAGAGAAAGGAGCCTGAAAAATTTGCCTCAAATGGCACAGGACCACTTATTACAGCAGGTGTAGTGTTTTCATTTAGCCCTTGCTGTGTGACAGAAATCCTTTCTGCTTACATGGCAAGATGGTATCCATCAACCTCTCCAGAGCAGGTGGGAGTGATTTTCATGTCCCAGTTGTCAGATCTTCCCTTTTAGCAACAAATCACTCCATGCACTTGTCTCTGAATAGGTACTCCAAGCTAGTGAGAGGCAGAACTCCAACTGGTTGCATTTTACACTCAAGAGCCTGCTAAATCATTAATTAACTTAGTCTCTCAAAGTTCTCTGCTTCCTGGCAAAACTAGAATGTGTGTTTCTGCAGGCCTCAGGCCTGCCCACCTTGGAATTACAAGTTTTGGCAAGGGCTTTTAATGTCCGGTAGGGTGGAGATCAGGTAAAGCAGTAGCACAAAAAGCTAAAAGCTTTATCTTGTGTAAAGTGTGTAAAAGATGTGTAAAGTGTGTAAAAAGTGTAAAGATACACTGCTCACTGCCATGTCCTTCCTAGAGGGACCAGTATGTCTATTTGTCATTACTAAATCTATGTGCAATGACAGAAAAGACACCCATGGTCCTTGCAAATGGGCCTCTGACAGGAGGGTGTAGGGGGAAATATGGGTTACACCAAGTCAGCCAAGTGCGAATGCCCAGAGGCCTCTGGCACCTGGGACTGTGCCCTGTTGGGAAGGACATAGCCCAGCAGGATTTACTGCTGCTGGCTCTGGGCTGCCCTCAGGGAACAACCTTGCTGCTCACAGCATCCCTGACAAGGGGTTTGCAACCCCTCTCTCATCTTCACATCACTGATTCTGCAAGGAGGGCGAGGTCACTCAAATGAAGGCTATCTTAGCTATGTACACTCCTCCTGGATTTCTCTTTCAGGTTTTTTGGCAATCTTGGACTTTGAAGAGTAGGCCTATGCAGTTAAAGTTTGCTCAATACCAGTCTAAAATGCAGGTCCTACAAATCTTCATGCGCGACCTTGGCCACCAATTACTGAGTGCATACAGAAAATGTGTGTGGACCTGACACCTGGAACACTTCTCTTTATAACTTGGGAGTCCCAGCTTCTTGAGCTGAAGCTTTCAGCACAGTCAAGTGCTGAGGATTTCTGAGAAAGTAAAACTACTCAAATTGGTAAAACCACAGTGCATACAACAGTCCAGTGCAGCCAATTTACAGAGACAGCAATGTGCAGTTCTGGCAGCCAGAACCAACTGATGCACCTTGGAACTGCATCTTTGTGGGGCTGAGCTGCCAAGGCTTGGCGAGCACTCGGTCCCATGCACTAAAAGGCCTTCACCCCATGGGCAGAGTGGCAGAACTTGTGTGGGTAGCAGCCTCTGAGCCCAAGGTATGTTTTAATTAGTACTGGGGGACGGAAATGATGAAATGTGTTTGGGGTTTGTGGTGTTTTTCTTCTCTTTTTTGTCTTTAAATGGAAATAAATTTTTATATATATAATTTTTTGTCTTCGCTCCTCAGAAGAGAGACCCGAGGCTGCCTTCTGTTCAGGCCAGTATGGTGCCTGAATGAAAAATTTCACTCCCCAGTTTCAGTAAAATGCAACCTAGGCTGGTTCTTGTGAATAGCTGTAAAAGGAAATTTACTGTAGCAGAGCTCTGTAATCAAAGGTCTCCATGGGCAGCCTGTCATCCTGATGAGAGACACTTTAATTAAGAGAAGATGCTGCATTGTAGATGAAACAATTCCTGAGTGTCCCAACTTCCCTCATCATATCAATGAGCCTGAAGTTACAGAGCTCCCAACAACAAGGGGCTTTAGAGGATTTCAAGAGAATTATAAGTCTGTAAGTTCAACACTCAAGCATGTGCAGCATGCAGAGAACACATTTCAAAATGTGTTTGAAGAGCAGAAGCCTAGTTTTGTACTACTTCAAAGATCTTTGAAAGGCAGAGTGTGGATAGCATCCCAAATATTGCTGGAAAGATCTGAGATCCACACACTTCTGTGAAAAGCTCAACATTACTTGCAAGAAAACCAACTAAAAAGCTGCCCTTGCAGCTAAGCTTAACTGATTTCCTGTTTGAGCATCTCAATTACACTTGATCTCATGATTAAACTTGTTCAGATTAATGTGAAAACAAAAAAAACCCCCACAACCCATTGTCAAAATACTGGACAAACTGTTTAGGTGAATGAGGGAGAACTCTGGTGTTTGTGAAGCAGCCGGTAGGGAAGAGTCTGGAAAAGGAAAACAGCTGCCTGCAGATTAACCCTAAATTCAAGCAAAGTGAAGGGTGACACGTTGGTGTGCTTCAGCACATCCAGTGGCAACACAAAAATTCTGCATGAGCATCACTGATCATCTTACTAACTAATTAGGACTCTTATCTTGTCTACACCAGTGTGTAACACAGCCCCAGGGAGTGAACCTGGGTGCTGCCCCTGCCCATCTGCTCTGCACAAGGTATTAGTATACTCATATATATATAGTATATCCCGGAGTAAATTTTTTTTGCCACAGCCCACATTCAGTCACTCTCACTGCCAGATGAACAAGGCTGTCCATGGAGACACTTGCAGCAAGAGCTACAAGTCTAGAAGACCAGAAGGTGCACCAAAACCAACACATGGTCCAGGCCACAACTTGTCAGGTGGCAACCTGGCATTTTTAGAACATGACAGACAGCTCTCTGAGAAGTCACGCAGTCAGGCAAGTCCTCACACAGTTTTGTTTGCCATCTCTAGAAAGAGGCTGATCCCAAAAGGGCCCACTGCCCGTTCTTCCTCTACCTCGATGAATGTATAAGAGAATATGGAAAGTGTGGGATAGGAAACATCCTCAGATGTTCATAGTTTTCCCACTGGCTGGCTCCCAGCTAAGGGAACCTGAATTAACCATGCAATGAAGCTGAATTGGATGCTGTGGGCTCTGAACTAACGGGTTTGTAGTGACTGAACAGAGACAGCACAAAGTGTCCTGGCTTGTCATGGCAGGAGTGGAAAGTGAGGGCACAGGGGCTGATCAGCAGCAGTGTCTGTGAGGATTTTCTGGGTGCAAATAATGCCCATCAGTAGGTTCTCCACGTGCCTAGTTAGAAAAATGAACAGAAACAGAGCAGCAGAGTTCACCTGGGCTAATACTGCTTGGCTTCTGTGCCCCTGGCACCTTTTACTCTGTAAATGTCACCACCCTGGCCTTGCTTTGTCCATTCCACAAATGTACACAGGTACAAATGTTGGCTGCAACTCCAACTCTGAGTCAAGAGACATCTTTTCAGCCACTTTATGGGGGCAGAATTACCACTCAGAATAAATAAATGTTTTGGTAACACCATGTGCAGCAAGGACACCACCAAAATGAATTGTAGTTTCCATCCTCTGGTGGCAATGGACTTTCTGATGGGGCTGGGAATGCAGAAACAACAAAGGCAATGTGTCAGGGCTTTTCAGGTCTGGCCCTTCTTAGAAACGTTTTTAAAAAAGAGGAAGAAAAGCAACAAACCTCTTAAATGATGTATTTTTTGGGAACTAAGAGCAATACTGGCCACATTATTTCTTCCCTTTTTTTTTGGCCTGTCTTCTCTCTGACTCCAAGCCCCTCAGTGGTACATAACCTGCTCCTTGTGAGCTTGTGGTCTAGATTGGACTAATGGAGCTTGGAATGAAATCTCTGAAGTCTGTAATTTAAAAAGCATGGATCATCTCATGGATCTTAAGAGCACAGCCATGTGAACACTTACTCAGCACAACTGCATTAATTCAGGCTCTCGGGGAGAAGGTGGGAGTAGAGACCAAATGACATAAACCAGATCTGCTGCCAAGGGAGCAAGAAGTTGTGCCCTTTGTGGCAGCAGTTGGTGACTAAGCGAGGCAAGGATGTATCCACATTACTCAGACAGTAATTCCAGTCATATTCTGGTCACAGCTTGCTTGTTTCCTAGGGATCCTGTGCTCTTCATGCTGGGCATTCTCTTTGCCCTAAGTGGTCTCCCCTGTTTGGGAGCTCACCCCTGTGTGAAAGCTCATTGTTCGCACCAGGCCTGCGTGCGGTGCTGAAAATAAAAATTCTGCAGCACAACAGATTTGATGGCTTCGTTTTCTTGCCTGAAGCACACTGTGATTTCTTCCCCTGTTTGTCTTTGTGGGTGGAACAGGCATTTCAGTATATACTGCCACGCTCATTACAGGGAGTTCTTCCATGCTAGAGATATTAACATCTTTGTTATTACTGCCAGTTCCCTCCTCCTCCCCCGTACCAAGCGGTCGCCTGAGCTACAATTTCTATTAAGGACAGACTTCCAGTAGTAGTATTCTCCTCCTCAAAGTGAGGAAGATCTCTTCAGAGGTCAGATCCTACTGCTTTCTCAGAATCCTGCATCCCTCATGTTCCTTAGAAAGTAATTATTAAACCTGTCAAAACCACTCACAAAAACATCACAGAAATTCTCGGAATGAGGTGAGAAATCATAATTACTTCTTTGTAATCATTAGCAACTCAAAACTGTGGTGTTGGAATTCAAAAGTTTTATGCAAGAAAAAATGTTTAACATTTAATACAAAATCAGTTTGACACAGCTTATTCTTCAAATGCCATCTTTTTCTGTTCATCATTTTCAGTTCATCAGACAATTAAAAGACCACAATTGAAAAAGTCATCCTAAATACTTTTTAAAGCCTTACAAAAACATTCATAAAGTGCCATCCACAAATGCACCTAAACAATACTCTGAGAGGAACACCTATTAGGATGTTAGTTAACTGCTGCTGAGGACCAAGCTGTCAGACAGCAGTATGATTTGTGGAATTGTGGAATTTAACAACGATACAACCCAGCAAACACACTGTTCCATAGACATGGCACCAAAACAGCATCAGCTGGGCGCACAGTATGCACACAGAGGCACCCAGCACAGCATTATGGGGTTTTCAAATAAATAGATGCAAACACCATCTAAAACCAAGACTACTGGCACGTGGGAGACGTGGATTCTATGGGAAACAATCATCCCAGGCTGTGGCCTTACTGTGAGGGACAACACAGGCAGCTTGTACAGGCAACAGGTACAATTTTTAGCTGGTTTTTACTGGGATAAAAATCACACCTCTCTAGAAATAACAGAAAAGGACACTGATCCTTGGAACATCTCCAGGTTCTCTCTGTCCTTGAATGTACCATACTGTGTAAGTACCTTTCTGCCCTTCATCCCCACAAGAGGCTCACAACAACCACTGCACTACAGCGAACGTCCTCTAGTTCATTTAATTCATTCAGCAGCGGCCTCCGTCCCTGCTTGAGTGTTTGGGCAGTGCTCACTAACACATTTAGATAGATCCAACAAAAATAAGTTAAAAAAAAATTAAAAAGGTAAAAAAAAGGAGAGTCTCTAAGGGCTTCCTCCACAAAAATTCATGGCCTGTACGAGATGTCCAGGGAGCAGCTTTATGTCTTCCCAGCACCAGCCAGCTTCTTATGATCCCTAGGAAGATCCCTAGGAGAGCTTTCTCCTCCCTACCAACTACTCCGTGTGGCGCTTCTGGTGCCGCACCAGCTGGGGCTGGAAACGAAAGCTCTCCCCGCACCGGGGGCAGCGGTGGGGCCGCTCCCCGGTGTGGATGCGGCTGTGCTTGACGAGGTTGGAGCTGCCGCTGAAGCCGCGGCCGCACTGGCCACACCTGTAAGGCTTCTCTCCGCTGTGGGTGCGCCTGTGGGTGATGAGGTCGGAGCTCTGCTCGAAGCGCTTCCCGCACTGCCCGCAGGCGTAGGGCCGGAGGCCGGCGTGGGCCCGCTGGTGCTGCAGGAGGTGGCAGCGCTGGCCGAAGCTCTTCCCGCAGGCCGCACACGCGTGGGGCCGCTGCCCCGTGTGGGTGCGCTGGTGCTTGGCGCGGGTGGAGCTGTCGCCGAAGGACTTCCCGCACTCGCTGCACGCGTACGGCCTCAGCCCCGTGTGGACGCGCCGGTGCTTGAGGAGGTTGGAGCTCTGGCTGAAGCGCTTCCCGCACTCGGCGCAGCCGTAGGGCTTGTGGCCCGTGTGGACGCGCCGGTGCTGGATGAGGTGGGAGCTCTGGCTGAAGGCCCTGCCGCAGTCCCCGCACGGGAAGGGGCGCTCCCCGGTGTGCAGGCGCTGGTGCTGCTCCAGGTGGAGGCTGCGGCTGAAGCCCTTGCCGCACTCCGAGCAGATGGTGGGACGCTCCAGGCGGAGGGCTCGCCGCGAAGCTGCCGCCCCTCTCGCCCGCCTTTTCGCCAGGCCTATGTCAGAACGGGGCAGCTCCACCTTCTCTTTCTCCTCACAGCCACCCTGCCGAGCCTCTGAGCAGCCACGCTGACTTCCATGGCTGTCCCCAAACTGTTCCTCTCCTGCTCTGGAGCCCACTGCCAGCACGTCCTGCAGAAACGCGCTTTCAAGGTGATCTGGAAGGGGCTCCAGCTCACCACCTGGGAAAAAAGGTATGGCTGTGATTCCCACTGGGAATTGGCACAGCAAACAGGAAAGCTGTTACTTTAGGGAGCCTTGTTTCCACCACACAGGTGAAGCAGCAAAGGGAAGAATGGAGCAAATGGAATCCCAGCTGGAGAGGCTCTACAGACGTGCCATGAACAGCAGAGCCAAGGGCAATGCTACACGTGTCTCCTTATCCCCAAAAAGACCTTCACACATTCCAAATATTTCCTCTTCCTACACACCCTTACCTGCAAGCTGACAAAGGCAAGCAGACTGCCTTCCCTGAGGGGGAAAGAGCCAGTCTCAATGTGACCAGCATAAAATAGAGTGGCTCAAATGGCATTGAAGCAGCTCAAAGAGCATTTCGCTTGCTCTGTGTTTATAAACTTACATAACTTGTTCCTCACCCACGTGTGTTTCCTCCAAGGCTTTGTATTTTTGCTCTTCTCCTTGGTCCATCTGTGCAGCTACATCAGGTCCAGCAATCAGGAACCCTTCTTGCAGGAGTAAACAAAAACAATCTTAGTTGAATATTCAGCCAGAGCTCATCATATTGTCTTAAAATGTACTGCTCCTGCTGAATATTGGGAACAAACAGAGTGGTTACTTAAAGGAATGGAGTCAACTGAGCAATAAACGTTTATGGACATCTTGTGCTACTGAGGCATCTGGTGTCAGATATTTTCTTTAAAGAGATTCAAGGCTGTCCCTCTTCTGATAAGTGATACACATCAGGACATGCACGAGACATGCTGGGCTCAGAATTGGTTGACAGCAATCATAGATACAGGTGTCAGAGAAAAGCAAAACCCAGCCACACTTACACTTCCTCAATAATGCCAGCCAAAAGTCTAAATACTCTCCTAAAAGTATTTTAAATAGAAGATTAGTTTTTAGACACCAGAACCTGATTTTTGTATTCGGTATCTCATCTCTTCTTTCTCCTCCAAGACTCTCTGTCTGAGCAGAAAAACCCAACAAAAACCCAACAAAAACCCAAGCTGATGTCTTGCCTACTCTAGCTGGATTCAGTCACTTCCCAGCCTGGCATTCCTGCTGAGCTCCAACAACCACCATGAATGCAACTGTTGGGCAGGCTGCCTTAACAAATGTCATCAACACCCAAGACAAGAATTTTTCTGTCAGTATTTACTGTTTTGAGGCCAAAACCAGCCAAACAGCAAGAAACAGCAATTAGCATCAAGAGGGCTGGCATTAGCAGTTGCTGCAGAAAAGAACCCAGAAGAAGAGGGAAAATATAATGGGAAGAAAGATCCCATTTTATTTTAAAAGGTAAGAATCAAAGATAGCAGGAGAGGGATACTGGGGGGATAAATCTAGGAGGAGGGAGTGACATGTACCACAGCTAAAGCTGACATCACTCATGGGAATATTTTTTAAAGCTCTTAAGACATTACTTCTCCCCACCCTGCTTTTAATCTTTAGAGTCACTTGTTTTGAAAGATGCTGCACAACCACTCAAGCTCCAGATGGAACTGACTTACTGGACAGATGGGCAAAACACTGCAAAGTGATGGGTGCCCAGACCACTTCATCCACCACCAGCTACTTAATGATGGGAATAAGGGATTGGATAGTGTCAGAATCAAGGAGACAGCTCAGGTGAACAGAACAGTTTTGGACCTCAGATGCCATGGATTACAAAACCACCAGTCTTGAAATCTTTTAGTCTCTGTGGCAAAGCTGGACAGAAGGAAAGTGAACAAGCAAAAGAGAAAGGCTGCAATTGTGAGCTGCAGAATCATGAAGGAAAACATAAACAGATGAGCAAAATGGAAGCTTTAGCAAAAAATAATAGTTAAAAAAAGCACCTTAATCTGAGTCCCTACTTCAAGTATTTGCTGAATGCTGAAGTGGGCCACCTGTGCACCTGGATTGTTTCCAGCAGTTCCAAGCTGATATATAAAGGGAGGTTGCTTTCTGCAGCCCTGCAGCTCTCAGGATTTTGCCACTCCTGAGCATTTCTGCTGCAACAGTTTGGCAGCTCAGCCAGCCCAAGCTATTTACATGCTGCAAGGTGCACCAGATGGGCAGCCCCCGCTCCAGAGCTGCAGTCAGAACCGTGTCCAGACACAGATATTTCCCCCGGGCAACTCACAACCACAAACAGAAGGGTTTTGCTCTGAAAGCTGTCAACAAAGAGGAACTTTGGAGGAGTAAATCCATCAGCATTTCAGAGGTGGTACCAGCATCTGACAAATGCCCAACAACCACTGCCCTGGGGAGCACCTCAGCAGGGAGATAGGGTAGAAGGAAGAGTTCCCTTCTGACCCTGCAAAAATTCCTAGTTCAGGTTGCCACTGACAAGCTGCTGCCATGCTCAGATTTGCTATGGCAGGAAACAGGTAACTTCTATACAACAGGATAGTTAGGAGGAAGGAAGAACTTCCTCCTTTCCCAGGATCACAGTCATGTTTCTGTGAAAGGAGGGCACAAACTGCATCAACAGAGGGGACGTTCCTGCAGGGATTTCATCTGTTACCAGCAGAAGCATAGCTGTGGGTGTATTGAGTTATTGGTTGAACGTGAAAACCAAAACAGGGGATCATCTGTGTACGTGAGGTTCCTGTAGGCAACCTCCACAGCTTTACTAAAACAAGGTATCAAGGGAACCCAATCTGAACCTCCATCAAGGGCTTTGTAAACAAACCCTACAGCTCTCAGGGCCTCCGCTTTAGTGTTGTCATAACCTGTTATTGCATCTGGATCCTACAATGGATGCTCTTTACCTTGGCTACTCAATTTCTCTTCCCACCACTCAACCCTGTGTTCCTGCCACGGCTGTAGCGAGGTGTGGAGGTTATGGGACACATCCTAGTGCAGAGCTCCAGGCTTTCAGCTTCCTGTGCTCCTGACATGCCACCAGCAGCCAAGAGCTCTCCCTACGGTCGTGCCGGCCACGTTCAAATCTTCCTCTCCCCAGCTATTTTTTGGTAAAAGTTTTTTTTTTTTTTTTTTAAATCACAGAAAGTGGTTTATTATGCAGCTGCACCCCTTGGTGTGGTGGGAACCCCCTTCCCTGTGCTGTCAGACTTGATACACTCGACAATACCCTGGGGTTGGAGGCAGAACGGGAAGGTTGTGACAAGTCCCTGCCAGAGGGGACAAATCACAATCCTCGTGACAAGGGTTTCCCACCGAGCAGGGGTGCAAACTAGTGCGATCAGAAGCACCGGGTGGGAATTGGGGAAGGACGCGGGGGAGAAGGAACTGCCTTCTCCGCAAGGGATGCAAGCAGGCAGGGATGGCAGCGGCAGGAGGGACAAGCTGCTCCTCCCCTGTCTCCTGCTCCGGCCGGCTCCGTCCTCCGCAGGGCCGGCACACAAAGGCTCTGCCATGGGACGGGGGTCAAAGCCCGGTCCCGGCTCCCCCGGCCCCATCCCGGCGGGTGGGGACAGCGCCCAGCCTACCTGCAGGGCTGCTCCCGGATCCTGCTCCGCGGGCAAAGGGCGCTTCCTGGGCGGGGCGGCGGCGGGTAGAGAGCCGGGTGGTCCTGGGGGGCTTCTCCTCTGTACCGGGATAACGCCACCCAGCCCCGGGATAAACCTCGCTACCCTGGGATAACCTCCCGCATCCCCGGGATAAGCCCCGCTGCCCCGGCTACCCCCCCCCGCATTCCCGGGATAACCCCGCCCCGCATCCCCACCGCCCGGATTCGGCGTGAGAAATAATGTTGATGACACACCGGGGCTTTGGTTTCTGCTAAGTCGTGTTTATCCTAAGTCAAGGACCCTTTTTTTTTCTGTGTGTGTGCGTGTCTCTGCCAGTGAGGAGGTGCAGGAAAGAAGACTGGTTGGGAACATAGCCTGGATGGGTGACTGGAACGGGCTGAAGGGATATTCCACACCAAAGAACTCATGTCTAGTGTATCAGCTGGGGGGTTACTTGGAAACCTTCCCTTTATATTGTGATTATTATTTACCATTATTATTAGATTTACTTTGTTTTCAATCATGAAACTGTCCTTATCTCAACCGAAAAGTTTTACTTTTGATTCTCCTCCCCACTCCACCGGGCTGAAGAGGAGAGAGGGGGTGTTGAGCGAGAGGTTGTGTGTTGCTTCATTTCCATTTTTAAGCTGGGCTTAAACCACGGAACAAACAGGAGCTGTGACATCTCGCTGCCAGGCTTAACTTCAGGGCAGAGAGGAGAGCAGCTGATGTGTGTGGGGGGGTATAGCACTTAATCAGTGGTAGAAAATAGGACACACAGGAGTTCCTTTTGAGGACACCGTGCTGTGCGAGGTAGGAGAAAATATAGGAATTATTGTTCTGGAAATATTTCCCTTATGTGGAGTTTCCCCAGTGGAATAAAATGTACACGTTTTTACATCGTGGTGCCTGCTCTTCTTAATTTCTCCAGGTAACACATACCTGGAGGGAAGAAGGAATTTGACTCTGGGTGTTTCCATTAAATGTGGTGGAAAATGTGAGAGCTTGGGTGTTCCACACTGAGTTCTTCCCGCACTGCTGCCGGAGAAGTTCTCCCTACACTGCAGGTGATAAAGGAAAGGGTTTGCTTAGGCATGGTAGCACTTAAGTTTCCCT
Source organism: Cyanoderma ruficeps (assembly GCA_008694505.1). NCBI lineage: Eukaryota > Metazoa > Chordata > Aves > Passeriformes > Timaliidae > Cyanoderma > Cyanoderma ruficeps. The sequence continues at coordinate 2,668,563 of VZDJ01006092.1, forward strand.
GCCACCTTACCCGAGGACCGTGAGCAGGTTTGCAGACAGAGGAAGCCACCCTGTGGCCGCAGGCGTGAGACAGCAGCTGGATTTCCAGAGGCTGTAAGAAAACAAGTTTTATTTCGCCTTGGCCCCTGTATCCCAAGTGATGAATGCACTGCATTTATGGGTGATGGTTTTGCTCTCAGGTTATAATACAGAAAATTACCCAGCCTTTCTAGGAGCTAAAACACCCAAGTACGTAGTTTGTGCTTAGCAGTGGTACAAAACAGGTTGGCTGTGAGTTGAGGACCCACAGGATGGCAAAGAAAGGAGTGTTTTTTCAGGAATCTGAATTTTTTTCCTGCTAATGAAGAGAACAATACTCCAAAGCCCCCACATTCCCTTTCCACTTCAAGCTATTGTTAGCAGGGCACAAACAATGTGAATTAGTCAGCAACCTTAGTCACAATGTTCCCTGAAATGTATGGGATTGTATGTCTCTTGCAGTAAGAGACAAATGAACAGGGTTCAGTGCTGTCCTGCTGAGGCTTTGTTTATTAAGGTTCAAATATCAATTTGCATTAAAGACCTTTTCTGTTGGAGAAGTGATGACTGATACAGACTCATTAGACTCGATGGCTGTGTACAGATACAGATGGAGAAACAGTCGTCAACAAAATAAGATGGGAATACTGAAACAGAATGAAAGGGAAAACATAACCCTATCAATTTACAAAACACTACAACTGACAGGCACATTGCAGCATCCTCTTTGTCCTTGTGCCATACAGCAGATTTGCTTAGAAGTGTGGAGGGTTGGAGATCACTGTGCTCACAGTCAAAGTATGGATGTATGGAAAAGGCTGAAAGGGGAAACCGGCTGGTTGCTGGATCTCCATCACTAGAGGTTTTTGAAGTGTGGCCAGACAAAGCCCTGCTGGTGATAGTCCTGCTTTGAGCAGGAGGTTGCATTCCAGAGGTTTCTTCCAATCAGCATTCTTTGTATTATTTCAGCAGTTTCTGAACTATTACAGATATTTTGAAATGTGAGAACTCTTTTTATACCGTACTGTCTCCATCCTGCAGACAGCTCAATAATTAAAAGTTGGAAACTTGGGAGAAATCTTCAGAAAAAGATTTGTCTGTGTTGAAAATGCATAAAGCTATGAAGTGTACAAAATGGGTAATGTGACTGTATTTCAAAGAAAAGGGAAAGAAACAAAGTAACTCCACATTGATATAAATGACAAGCCAGCATTTAATAGATCACTATTAAAACAAAACTGCCTGAATCTAGACAGAAGGTATAAAAAACCATCTTGCATTTCAAAATATCTGTAATAGTTCAGAAACACCACCATGTCAAGCCTTGGCTCCATTTTTTTTATTACATCAGAGCAATTTCAGTCTTTGATTACTTTGAACTTCATCTGGCTAGTGATTTAACAGTCACCTTTCCTTTATTTTTGGTTTTGTTTTGACAAGGCCAATATATCAGCTTTAAAAGTCTCTATACTTTTATTGGTGAAAGTATTTTGTCTTTGAAAGGTCCACAATGCCTAAATAGTTGAAATGGCCAAACCCCCATGTTGGAGAAAAGTAATAAAAAATCCGTTGGGGAATGATGGAGTGAGGAGAAATACTGAACTGTTTTTCCATTTTGCAGCAAGTTCTAGCTAGTCTTAGCCTTTGCATTTCTCTTGGTATTGTAGTGCTGAAAGGAGCACCATACCTACCCAGCAGCTTTTATAGAAATTCATTTACACTGAGCAAAACTGCCATCTGAATAGCAGGAAGTAAGTTTAATAAAGACATTTGAAGAATTGTGGCTGCCCACTGAAGATTGTTTCTTAAACTTTGGTATTGATCAACCATTTTCACCTGCACTGAAAGAACTTTTGGCATGGAGTGATACATCAATCACTTATATGCAGAGAACACCAACACTCTCAAGAGCTGCTAAAAGAGAAATAAACTAGGAGAACAGTTTGCTGTCTTACTCTTCTTCAAGCCCGTTTGACAGGAAAGTCTATTCCAAGCATTTCAGCTCCATCAACACATGCAGTCTTCTGTAGCCTGGAGAAGATTGCTTGCTAACACTGCAGGAAGTTAAGTGAAGTGCTTTCCAAGCAGATAATGGCAGCCCTTGAAGTATTAAATGTGAAGTATTAAACCTTCCACCTCTCCCAGTAGTTTATGATGTTGGGGTTACAGACTCACAGTTTGGAAAGCGCCTCTGGAGAGCAACTGTTGAAGCTGGGTCAGCCAGAGCAGGCTGCTGAAAGCCATGTCCAGTCAGGTTCTGAGGATCTCCACATCTCCATGGTGCTTAAGGGGGAAAAAAAGAGCAGAAAGCAAACTGACCCCAGACTGATTGAAAAATTGGAAAGCAAACAGTTGCTGTATCAGTGCTGAAGTGCAACTACCCTAACCTAAGCATGTGCTCATGATGAAAAACAAGTGTACAAGCAAACCACCAAAAGCTTGGCAGCATCACCATGTTAAGTTTCATTTTTTGTAGTTCAGGGCACCTTCATTGTGTTTCGAGGAGATGCACATTCTTCACCCCACAATAGCTGCCAGTACTGTGAGAGGATTCTATCTTAAGGTATTCATATTGTGTTAGATTAATAACTGCTGCTTTGAGCTTCTTACATTGAGGTGAATCTACTGGCAGCCTTAAAAATAGGTGCAGAAAGAAGAGTTTTCTGTCAGGACACTCAAGGACGCTTGTGACAGACTGGCACTGAGATGGCCATCAAAGTGATTACAAACAACAAGGGCAACAAAGGGGGGGCCACAAACTTCTTGTTGGGTTTGCTTCAAGCTGGAAAAATTGCAGATTTTCCAAATAAAAAAAGATGAAAATGTGTGCACATGCGTAGACCTGCTATTTTTAATGTCCTGTTTTGTTAACAAATGATGACATGAGCTCCCTTTATGAGGAAACTGACCTCTCTGGCCAATTACATATGAAATGCAAAATCAAAGTTGTGTTTGTGCACCAGGTTCACCACTTTGGCAAGTGACACATACTTGAGGAGATTTACTTTATCTGGTGTATAATCTCCCCTGTAAAACACAGGGGGAGATCACTGGGGGTTTTCCTAGGTACACACTTGTGTACCAGCAGTCTGTAGCTGACATGTGTGAAGGTAAATGTAAGGAATCTGAGAGGCACCCTTCCCTCACCCAGAACAGAGATAAGCTGTCATTGTGTGATTTTTAAGATTCCCTAAGTAAAATTCAAGGAAAAAAAACCCACCCTTGTAGACGTAAAGGAGTATAACAGTTAAGGGAGGAGAATCAACCAGGGGCAGCAGAGGGTTTGAGCTTTGAGTAACTGGAAGAGAAAAATTAAAGAGAAGACTAGAACAAAGAACAAGTGAACACACCTGTGTGGATTTATCAGAGCCAGCTCCCAAGACTCCTGGGACAGCTGCCCAACATACTGGTGCATCTTGTCAATGGAGGCTGTGTTTGTTTCCCCAGAAAAGCTTGTGAGTTGCAGGAGTGACTCCCTTATCTCAGTTCCTGATTGCCTCATTACCTGTTACCTGGATTTATGGCTTTGGCCATGCACTTATAAAACCAGCTAAGAGCTGAAAGCTGGAAAAACCCCAGAAAAGCTACCAGGGAAACTGCATTAAGAAGTCTTTCAACAGGTGCTCAGTTTTGTTACATCTTTAGAAGATAGACAAGGTTTAAATAATTCACTAGTTAAAAAGGCCCCAAGTTGTGCCAGGGGAGGGTCAGATCGGATATTAGAAAAAAATTCTTCAGTGAAAACATGGTTAGGCATTGACTGTCATACTGAGTGACACTGAAGATCCTCCTGAAGGTGGAGGCCTGCCCATAGGAAAGACAAATTGTTGAGTGCTGCTTCCTTGGTGAGACCCTTTTAAGTCCAGTTTACCTGTGCCCTGACTGCTTTGCCCAAAGGTTGTGTCCCCAGCTTTGTGTTCACGTGGTTGCAGCAGCAGGGCTCTGTTATGTTGTAACTTACATTGTCATTTACATCACAGTTCTACACATTTCTTTTTAATAGTGTTTTCCTTGTAAATATCGGAAGGAGATATTCTAGTAAACTTCCTTCTCGAGCTTTCTGTATCTGGAAACAATAGTACCTACTGATTTCTTAGTTTTAATTAAACTCAAAATGTAATCTAAGAGGTCTAGAGGAAGAACTCAGCATATAATGGGCAAAGTGCCCTTAGAATGTGTAAGTTTTGCAGTAAAACACTGGTTGTCCCTCATGCTTTTCACTGAGGTGTTTCAGATTGCATGAAGTATAATGCAGTCTCCCTTACTTAACTGACACTTGCCTGTGGGAGGAAAGAAGCCTTGTTTAAGGAAGGTGGATGAAACACCCTCAAGTAAAAGGCAAACAAACATCGTAGATCACGCCCTGCAGTTGTCCCTTGAGTCTGGCATTGATGAAGCTTGCTCTTGTCTGCCAGTGTATTTGTAATACCCAGACAGATCTCAGTATTGTACTTGGTGATTTGTGAGTCAATTCTCTTGTTCTTTTCTGTTTGTGTTAAATGAATTAGGAGATCAGTTTCATTGGGATGCCGAGTTTGTGTCAGAGCATTGATTAGGCATTCGTGCTGAGCAGCAGAAGTTAGGCAAAAGGAAGTGACCATTATGCATGCATTTTTCCAGCAGTTTTTGGGGAAGTAGCAAAGCAGTTCTGATGTATGGAAGGGCATCAGGCAGTTAACAGCATTGGGAAGCCAGTCAGAATGGGTGAAGGGAAATGTTATGTACAATTGTGAGAGAATTGGGAGGAGAAGCATGAATGAGATGCTTGCTATCTGTATTTGAAAGCTTGTTTTTCACCACAGAGAATTTGAAACTTGTTTTTCATCGCTTTACCTCTGCTTTGTTAGTTTTTAAAATTACATAAACATCCTGGGGTGTGCTAAGAAAGCTGTATTTTGCTCTCAGATATCTGAGGTATAAGACATTCTTGTACTGAAGGGGTCAGTCTTTTCCCACTTTTTTCCTCAGGCAGTGTGTTGTTGAATTACTTCATTTTAGGTTATGGCTGATCCAGGGACTGAGCTATATTAGCATGGTTATTTGTTTTAATATTTATTTTCCCGGTCTCATCAGGGTAATGGCATTATGCAAAGTAAAAGAGAGTGGCCTTGGGTCCCGCTGCAGCTCCATTTTATTGTTAAAAATATTTTGTCTTTGGACCGACAATTTCCAAGTGCATCTGCATACCTGAAATTGCATGCACCAGCCTCATCTGCCCAAAGGTAATGGCACATGCAAATTATCTGGGCTCCAGTGGTCTGTGGGTGCTGAGAAGAAATGATTAACAATGATTATGAGACTGCTGGAGGCTACTGCTCTGTGTAGGTTTTGCACAGCCAAGGGAGGCTGGAGTTATTCAGCTGGTTTTCTCCTGAGCCTTCTCTAATTACCATGACTGCCTGAGGAACCAACGAGCAAGACAAAGCTTAAACTAAAAAGCTTAGACAGAGCTGCCTGTAAACATCTGCACAGGTACAGGCACACCTGCACAGGCACACAGTTCTTCGTGGCATGAGAATAATGAAGGGCACAGTGGTTTTAGTGAGACTGGTGGTGCAATGCAGCATCTTTCCACTTTGAACCTGGTGTAAAGCTGTAGCTAAAACCCCAACTAGCTCTGCTCAGCAGGTCTTGATGCTAGTTTGGGCTGTGCAAAGGCTCAGCCACTTACTGGCTGCCTAATAAATGGTTATCCATGTGAGGAGGAACATCCCCAGTTTAGTGTGGCAGGAAGGCAGAGGAGCTGTGAGGCAGAGGAGGGTGAATGGATGGGTGCCTCTGGGGACCTGCACTGCTTGTGGAGGTCATTTAATGAGCCTTTGTGCAGGTTGTGGTGCAAGGATTGATACTGGGGAAGGCGCCTCTGAGGCTGCACTCTGTCCATCCTCGTTACAGCAAAATATGTTAATTATTGGTGTAGCTACTCTCCTTCAGAGATCTTTGGAAGCTGAATGACATTTGCTGCCAATGGCACTGACAGACATCCAGCTTTTATCTGGTTTCATTAAGCTGCCCTGTTCATTTAGGTCTCTGAGTTGCTGCAGGACTGCACATGGTTTAGACTTCTCGTGTTTGTGGCTTTTTGTGCTTGTTTCTTGCTATTTTAATATTTAATTTGGTTCCTTTTGTGTTGAAAGGAGCTGGTTTGTGGTTTTTCCCTCCCTTTCCTTATGAATATGTAATCATAGGTGGTTTGTTTTCCAAGTGCTGTGGTTTTCACAACAGTCTCCATGTTTGCAGAAATCAGGCAGTAAAGAGACCCACAAAGCTGTGGTCAAACACATCCTGTGAAGGCAGCAATGAAAGTTATGGAGGCTCTGGTAAAGTTTGCATGTGAGAAGTGCTTCACTTGTTGATTGGTTGGCAACACATATTTTTAGTCAGGCTGGAATCTTTCAGATGGCTGCCTTTGAGATTTGTCTCTCTTTCTGGGTGTCCGTAAACAACAGCAAGTGGTTTTTTTGGAGAGTCACTGTGAGGCAGCTGACATTCGTTTCATTGTAAGGCTTTTGGAAGCATGTTCTTCCCTGACCCTGTCCTTGCTGGATTGGGGTTCAAGGCATTGCTTGACAAGCAGGGAGATAGCCTGTTCTCCTCCTCAGGAGTTCTGTCTGTTTTGGTGCTCATCCTGAGTGTCAACGCTGCCCTATGTGCAATTTTCCTTGTTCCTTGTTGACGTTGGTGATTTGTGCAAAAACAGGAGGCAGCAAAGACAGATTCAATCAATAATTTGCTGCTCAAGTTGTGGCCTTGGTGCAGTGCATGTACTGCAAAGGGAAACTTCCTCCTGCAGGCTGCCTGTCAGGCTGGGAAGTCAGATTCTGTGAACTCCAGAAATAAATTTGCTTTCTGAGGTGACTGCTCAGCTGGCAGAGAGGCGTTGGAACCATGGGCTTCTCTTAGAGACTTGCAGGAGTTTGGCTTCTTTACATATGCTCCCTTGGCATATCAAGGAGTGCTTTGCACTGTTTCCTGTGGCTTCGTATGGCTTGTCACATCCACAGGCAGAACTGGAAGCTGAGGAGGATGCATGGCACTGATTTGGGTTTCTGTACGAGGTCACACTATTTTAACATAAATTTTGTTTCCTTGGGGGAAGCTCTGATGCTGCAGGTAACTGTAATGCAGGGTTTTGTCTGAGACATCCTCACACTTTTGATGATAAACACGTGCATGACACAAACAGGAGCTTTGGCAGTGTTAGAGTATTTTTGCTGAGGGCCAGAGAAGCAGTTGCCAGTCCAGACATGCAAGTCCATCTCTAGCAATAATTTTCCTTGGCTGACCTACAGCTACACCTTTGGATTTTTTTTGGCTGTGAAAAATCACCTGACAATGCGAATCTCCAGTGTCACACTTGTGACATGGAAAAAAGAGAAACTCACCCACAAGTTCATAGCAGACACTGCTGGCAGTTGATGAAACTACAGGTGTCTTTTTGTTGTTTTGGTTTTTTTAATGAAACAGCTATTCTCTCTAAAAATTCTCTGCTCAGATTCAGTAAGGAAATAATTAGCATGCAAGAATACTTGGATGTAAGTTAATGGGATTTGAAGGTTTCCTGATGAACAAGCCCATGAAGAAATGTATACATAATTGCAAAGAAAAGGTTGCTTTTGAAGTGTTAGCCATTTAAAAATGATTTTATAATTATTCATATTTTATAATAATTATTAAAGACATTAAGTATTATTAGTTACAGGCTGCATTGTGTGCACTTGTTATTTTTGAAGGTAAGAAAATTTATTTAATTCCTAGTAATTCCCTAGTAACAGCGTTTTTTTATGCTAATCTGGTTTGGAATATCTGGACGTGTTCTTAGAGGTTTAGGCTGTGGGTTTATTAGCTGCAGGACCAGAACAACATTTGAGTGCTGGGTTGAAACAAAATTATATTCCTAAAGTGTTTAGGGATGCTGCACTTGCTGTTGTTAAGCAGCTTCTGCTTGAAATTAATTCCACTGGGAAATAAAAGACCTCAGCTAATGGAATTACGTCAGTATATTTGGAATATGAAAAAGGCAAGCAATTAAAAATAGAATATTAATTAATTAAGCTTACAGCTTCCTGTTAAAGATTTAATGTTTGAAGGAGCACTGTAATAAACTCTAGCAAGATAATACTAATAAAACAAATATAATTTGACAGAGTTGGCTTATTAGATATTATTAATTGAGTATGAGTTGAGAGTTGCGTCAGCGTTTACAGAGAATAGAAATAGCTGGTTCATTAGCTGTCAGTAATACTTCTTAACATCAGTTTATACCATTTGTGACTTTATATCATAAAAAATCTTGACAGAAATTTAAAGAAGTTTCTCATTTCAGCTTTATGAAACTGCTAAGGAGGAAGACTGGTACAAAGCCTTCTGTGCGTAATGCGTGGTGCTTGGCCAAGCCAGGCTTCAGTTTAGAGACCATACACTTCAGTAGCTGGATTTGGAACTGAATCCCAGTTCCAACTTTTAAATCCTGGCTCCCAGGTGATGTTCTCAACCCTCATCATTGCCAGAGTTTCAGCCTGATGTCTATAATCGTGTTCAACTCTTTGTTAGTGACTTTTTTCCATGTGCTGTGTTTTCAACTCACAGTGATAAGTCCATGATAGATGGAAGAGCATGTGGCTGTTATTTTTTGACCTTGGCTGTCTCCAGTTGGAGCAGCATCTTTGGATCAGCTGCCACCAAGAACTAGGTCCTCACAGTGCTGGATGCACAGGAACACTGAGCTTGGCCAGCACATTCCTGTCTTCCCTAATCAGACACTGGGGCTTGGTGTGGTTGGGAAAGAGGATGGAGGGTGGCACATGACCATGATGTGCAACAGCTCTCACAGCTTTGTCTCTTCCAAAGAGTGTTTCAGGAGTGTGTGTGTGTCTATGGTGAATGGGAATTCTCACTCTAAAGTCCTTGTCTTTCTCTGTTGGGCTGCATGGATCAGAATTTTTTTTGTGTTACGATGTACAGATCATATGTTAAAGTTGGCAGCTGCTGCCTCTGTTTTTCAAAAAATCATTGAGGTGGGGAGACCTTTGAGATCATCCAGTTCAACTCTCAACCCAGCACTCTCGACCATAATCACTCCTAAACCATATTCCCAAGACAACCCATCCAGATGCATCTAACACTTCCAGAGATGGCAACTCCACCGCCTCCCTGGGCAGCTTTTTCCAATGCCTCCAATGCCTGTCCACTCTTATTGTGTATTTTTTTTTTAATATTTAATGTGAACCTCACCTGGCAAAAGTTCATGTCAGTTCATTTTGAGCTCATGTGATAATTTAAATGAGACTCCTGCATGTTATATTCTTGATTTAAGGTTTGTTCCCCTTGCAATTAGCATTTGCACTTCTGCTACAAGACTGAAAACAAGATGTTACAGTCAGACTTTTAAACACAGCCATTTAAGCTCCTAAATGCGCTGAGCTCTTATTGAACTTCCTTGTTTAATTATTGGGTTCTAATTTTAAATTCTTTCACATCTTGTTTTATTTTTTTTTGTCTCTATACAGTGCTTGACTTTGCCAGCTAGAAATATTTTTAAATATGTGTTAACATAGATATTGAGATCAACCCAGTCCAGCAAGCCTTACTGAAAGCTGCCTTGGTCTTAATGAAGTCTGACCCACAGTGGAATAAGGTGGAGATTTTGGGACCTACAAAATACTGATTAGGACTCTCCTCCCTATTCTGAGCATTCTGGCCTGTGAGATGTTACTCTTTTTTTACCTGGCACAGAAGTTTGAGTGTTGTGCCTTGTTCTGCCTTCCTGCTTCTCTGTCTCAACACCCCCCTCTGTTTGTGTTTTCAGGGCTGTTGAAGAGCCACAAAAATAAGTACTTGCCTCTCTTCCCAATGACCCCTTGTCTTCCCAGTCACCTTCCCCTCTTGTTCCAGCATTTTGCAGCTGGGGTAGAGGATGAGACTGAGTTTTCTCCCTGCAATGCTTCCTTGATGCTGTCCGTATCCAGCCAAGCACTCTGGCTGCCCTGCCCTCCTGGTAGCCCTGGATGTCAAAGGAAATTTTGTGGAGCATAAACAAAATTTTGGTTTGTGCTTCAGTGGCTTGAATTTGCCATCTCTGACTCAAGCCAGAGCAGTACAAGAATGTGAAGTAGAAAATGGGTTCTGATGATGCCGCTGTGTGGGGTGACTCGGTTTTTGTGCTCTTTAGTTAGTGCTCTTACTCTGGCTCCTGGAGATGGGAATCAGGGAATTTTTTTTTCCTTCTACTTTGGATGAGAGGACAGAACAGACCAACAGGAGGCTGTTTGAAATGTGTCCTATCTTATTTTGAAATAGCTGAAGGATTCAAATGTCTTAAGGCAGGTGGTTTCAATGTGGGCAGAATCTTTGCTAGTCAGAACAAAATAATCTTTGCCCAGAAGCAGTTAGATTTTTAGAAGCAAGCAATTATCATTTGTATGGGAGTTATTTTCATTCAGACTACAGTGATTGTATAACTCAGACATGCCAAATTCAACTTATGACAAAAGGATAGGGTTTGTTTCCACTTCTGACACAGCAGCTGTTGCATATGTCAGGATCCAGTTTTGTAGGGAAGATGTTAAAAATGACTGTTCCAGTTTTTTACAGTGTCAAAGAAAATATTCTAGATGTGTCCCTAGGCATTAATATATCTGATGGACGCTGATTCAAAACACACTCTTGCTATGACTTGTGACCTCCCAGTAGGATTCCCTCTTTCTAAATCAAATCCAAGCAAAATGCTTCCTCAGCCTGACAAGGAAATGGACCTTCTTATGGTGGGGGAACTGTTCAGGGACCTCTTTTGTTACCTGCTGCCTTCTCAACAGCAAGCCCTGGCTGCATGCAGGCTCCCAGGTGATAATTTGTAAACCTGTGTGGCACTACTTCCAAGGCAGTAGGGGATTTCAGAAAGCAAATATATATGGTTTCCTGTACATCCCTCCTGCACATCTTGTTGTAGTGAGGAAAATCTGTGTAAGCATGTGGGATGGAAGAAATGCTGTTAAAATGAAAAAAGCTATTTTATTACAAGGTAAGATATTAAAGCACTCACAGTGAATATCTCTGTATTAGTTTCAGGCTAGTATTTCAAATAAATATAGTAAAGGAAGAACATTTCCAATTAACAAGAGATAAAAGGAATAATCCTGCTTGTGGTCACTCTCTGTGGAATGTATCCCAATAACGAGCAGATATGTTTTTTTTCCCTCAGGAGCATAAACATTTAAAGGAATTACAGAACTTATTGGTTCTCGAATCACATCCTTGAATCTAGCAGAGACAAAGCTGAAACACTTCTTTCAGGTGGTCTGGAAAAAAAGAAAACGCAGAAATGGCTTGGACAAATGCTTCATGCTTTTGGTACCACGAGGGATATGTGAAGAGTTCTGAGGCTGTTCTAGACCATCTCAGACTAGGCAGGATGCAGGAACATGACACTGGGAGGTACTCTACAGAGGTAAATGACAGAGCCTGTCCCTTCAACACCAGGATGTGATCTGCAGGATGCAAAGGGAGCAGGCCCTGCTGGCACCCTGAGGTGGCTGTGGGAGGTGTGTACAGAAGTGATTCCTGCATTGGAGTGCTGAACACTGCGACACAAGAGCATCACGTGTGAGCTGGGCTGTCCAGGGTACAGATGTGTCCTCTTGGGCTCCTTTCCTGCTGTGTTTTATAGTTCTAGGAAGTGATGGAGGTAGTAGGTAAAGCGAAGTGAAATTCAGATGTTCTGCTTGAGAGACGTGGCAAAGATTTGAGGTTTCAATTTACGCTTTTTCTGAGTTTTCAGTAAACAGACAAATCTAGTAACTGTAGAAACTTGGCTTCAGTTGTGAACAGACATTTTTGTTTGCTTTCTGCTTTAAACAACATACTTCCTCATGGAGGATGTTACTCAGCTCAGATTTCCATAATTACTTATGGAGCATCCTGTAGTTAGTCCCCACCATCATGTGAGTCCCCATACTGGTGATTTTCCTGCCAGCACTAGACTGATGAATGAGGACCTGAGGAAAACATGTTGGACTTTTATGGGAATACTTTGCAGGGGGAGTTGTAATGATATTTGGGTGAAAATACAGGGTGAAAACTGCAGGTACTAGTCACAAACTGTCCTTGCTGGTGCTTGATGGCTGTTCTCCTGCAGAATTCAGTTACTGCAGCCTTCCAGGATTTGAGGATTTGAAGGGTGACTGTATTATTTTGAGATTTCTTAACTTTTGGTTTTCAAAACTGACCACAATATGCTCACTGAATTTTGAGGCGGTAACAACCATGAGGTGGAATGTTGGCAGGTTGCTCTAAAGAGAAGGATTAAGAAAAAACAACTTGTGTTGGGCAGTCAGAGGGGAAGTTCTGGAGCTGTGCCTGCATTAACCACGTGGGGGCACAGGCAATGCAGAACGGTATGTCTGAAAATGCTGTAAAGGTCCTGAGTGTGAGCAGAGAGGGCAAAAGTGTGTCTGTGTGCTGTCAGATCACCAGGTTTAGTCTTTCTTTTCTAAACTCCTTTAAAAATCCCTTCTGATGAAGGAGGGGCCTCATGATCATGAAACAAACACTTTGTAGTTCTGTTCTTGTGTCCCTTTCTTCCTCAGTCGACGAACACCTCAAATCAATTTGGCAGCAGAATTTTTAACCCAGATGGAACTCCCTCATCCCCTGTTTGGCTGTGGCATCTCATGGGGAGTGTCTGATCAGTGGGACAGGTGAGTTCATCTACTTCTGTCACAGGGAGTGTGCTGGGACCCAACCAGAAAGAGGTGAGGTGATGCCAAGTTGAATTTCTGTAATTCTATATAATTCATTCAATTTGGAAATGAGACAAGGTTTAGTGAGAGGTAGTTCATTATCAGACATCTGGAGTAATTGTAGCAAAATTGGTGGGTACCCATGCATTGCCACTAAAAAGGACTCTGGATTTTGAGATACCTGTCTGGCTATGACTGCATTTGGGAGCAGAGACCAAAAGGGGCCATCAGTGGGCAGTTTTAACTGTGACTGGATACTGTGTTTAATATTGAAGACCATTTCCCAGCTCAGACTGATTTTTAGTATGTTTGGAATAATTGGTGACGTGATGGATCTAATGGCAATTATACAAGGTAAGGTAGAGAATGAGAACAAAACCAAGGCATCTCCTTAGTCACTGCTGTTCATACAAGCTCAGGCAGCTGCTGCAGATGTGTGTCTGTTTCCTTTGCTTCCCATTTGCTCTATCAGTCCTTCTGTTCCTCTTTCTGCACCTTCTGCTTTCCCTTCAACAGCTGTGCAAGCCCCCCATTCCTTCTGCAGCAGTGGGGGCAGAAGCAGTGGTGGTGCCATTTGGTCTGGCAGATTAGGTGGTTTGGCAGCAGCAAATGCCCAGGCTCCAGGAAGGAGTCTGGACTGAAAGGCTCAGTAAGTGATTGGGGGAATTTTTACTGCATGTGACCCTTTTTGGTCAGATGTTTGATGGTTACTGGAAACTCTATTTACCCCATAAAGAGAAAGTGTCGATTATGCAGGAAAATAGAGAACAGTCTGCTGGATGGTAGGACTGTGTGGGCAGAGCCAGACAGTTCCTATTACCAGAGCAAGGCAGGATCAGATGCCTTAAGGTTGTGCTGAAGAGGATTTAAGAAATGGTTAAAGGAGCAAAGGGAAAATAATGCTGACAAGGCATTCACTAGGTGGTGGGATGAACCCAGAAGCCTTGCAGAATGGGTATTTGCTTATCTCCTTATTTGTAGATCAAGTGACCCCAGATGTTAATCATTTTGACCAATGTTTTCTGGGCTGGCATGGGAAGCTCATAGAGGAGGTATTAATGATTGCAACGTTTGTGTGTAATGGAAGGGATGAGGCTAAGATAAGGCAGAAGAGAAAACAGCAGGAAGAGAAGGCTGGCTTGTTAGCAGCTGCTCTGCGAGGCAGGAATTTCACAGAACAAAGGGGTAATAATGGAAATAAGGGAAATGGAAATTTAAATTGGAGAAGTCCAAAGGATTGCTGCAATAAAACCAAGACACTGGAAAGAGAATGTCTTGTGATCCTGAGACAGGAACTATGAAAGCAACAAAGCGAAAATCAAATCAATCGGGAGCCAAATGAAAGCGATGAACAATGATCAGACCAGGCCCCCAAGCCCTAGCAGAGGAAGGAGATACAAAAGTAATCCCCTTGGGGGACTGGAGTGAACCAATTATAGATTAAAAAATTGGAGATGAAACTTCAGGCATGTCTGATAGATCCCAGCACAATTTATGTGACATTAACAACCCCCCACGAAGGATCAACAATTAAGGGTAAAGTAAATGTTGTAAGAATAGAAGGTAAAGCTACATTTGTGCCCAGGATGTGATGGCACAGATACATCCACAGTCTGATAATCATTCTTTCCCTGCTGTTGGAATCAGAACCAGCAAACTTGGTGGGGAGGTATTTGTTGCACAATTTCGGGCACAGTTGCAGTGTTCACCACAAGGAATTTGTGTGTTCACATTGTGACTCTCAGTGGGTAATGTACCAAAACATCATGATGGTTATGTGACTGAAGGGGGAAAGAAGTACCCCAGGAACTCAGACATGTCCCATGGGTTATTAAGGTCAGCTAATCCAGTACAGCTCGACATGCAGGGAGGCAAACCTCCCTCCTTAAAATAATACCTGCTATCTTGGGAAGCAAGGGAAGGTATAAGACCAATAATTGAGGATTTTTCTCCCTTGTGAGTCTCCCTGTAATACTCCTGTCTTGCTGATTAAAAAACCTAAATTAAGCTCAGGTGGAAGATCAGTTTATAGATTTGTCCAGGACTCTAGTTCCTGATATTTCAACAACCATGAACATGATACTGTCTAATGCAAAAATGTTTTACAGTAATTGATTTGTGCTCAGGTTGTTTCAGTATAATGGTATATCGAGAATCTTGGTATAATTTTGTCTTCACCTGGGAAGCAAAACAGTAAAAGTGGACTGGGTTTCCTCAAGGGTTTGCAGTATTGTCAAATTTATTTTTGAAAATCCTAGGCAAATTTAGAGGAGAATTAACCAATAACTTTGAATTAATACAGTGTGTGGATGATGTGCCAATGGCAAGTACAAATAGGGAAAATTGGAATACACATGTAATGCCAGTTGCTTTGACAGCTACAGGCTATCAAGTCTCCCCAGCCAAATTACAATTCTGTAAAGAAAAGGGAGGGTATTTGGGAGATTGTTTTTTTTGTCAGGAGAGGGCAGGAACGTACCACAAGACTGAACGAAACCTCTCCAAGATATGTCTAGGCCTACAGCTTAGGAATAGAGAAAAGTTGTACTCTCTGTACCACCCTCAATCATCAGAGAAAGAAGAAAGAATGAATCAAAGCCTTAAAGACATCAAAGATTTGTGCAGAGACTTAAATGGCCAGATGCTATACCTGTATTCCTGTTGCTTTAATGCACATGAGGTGTAAAGGCCAAATAAATTGAGACTGGCCCAGCACAAGTGTTATGTGGCTGGAATATTCAAATTCTGAACACAGTCTTGGCTGCAAAAACGTTCCAGTTTGTGGCCTTTTTAAAATGACTTGTATTACTGGAGAGATCCCGAGATGCAAATGTTTGATAAATACACCCAGATTTCAGTCTCTAAGGAGACAATAGAGGAAAGAACTAGGGGTGATTGTCAGCTGGATCTGTGCACTGCCCAGGGTCCAGGGGTTGCTCTCAGAGCATGGCCAGACATTCATTTTGTGGGGTAAGTGCCTCCATGCTTGCACTTCCTGAAAATTTTACTCATTTCACTATTTCAGGGTATGTAGAAATTTAATTTAGTCTTAAAAGGCCTCAATTATTTGCTGTTTTGGCCCCAGCCAGAGCTACCTTGTTAAAAAGTGTCATTTTTCAATCTGCCTTTTAAGTCCTACTTGGCATGTTGAAGTTGTGTTTCCAGCTTTGATCCTATAAAACACCATTTTTCAGCCGCTTTCAGTTTGTGGATCTCCTAATTTTTTTTTTTTTTCAGTGATGTTCTTGTACCCTTGCAATGAATTTCAGCCTGTTGTCAAGACAGCCATTATCCCAAATGTCTGCATTTTCTAAGCACTTCTAGTAAGTAATACAAAGTTAAATGACCCAGGGGTTTTGGTTGTTTTTTTAGTCAAAGAATACTCTCTGCTTCTTAAAATAAACTTTTTAAAGCTCTTGAATGCTTTAATTTGTTGAAAGTATCAGTGGCAGCAGTTTCTTCTGTGCGGTATCAAAGCTTCAGGAAGAGGCAGAAAGTGTGTTTCTTGCTGATTTTTCAAGTCTTCTGACTGTCACATTAGGTTATTCATGTGCTAGAGTGTGACAGACAGGGAATCCCTGTCACAACCACCTGCAATCTTGTGGTTGTAAAGCTGTTCTGGTGGCTTTTGTCCCCATTCTGCATCGTATTTGAAGATTTTCTTAAATCAGCCTGGCATTAACCTTCTCCTAACCACAGCAGAGGTAATGCTCAGACACTGTTCAGTGAATCCTGCAGAGAATTTCAACCTGTGAAATCTCTTTGCCTCTGTAAATAATGCTTATATGATTAGTTAGAAAGTGGCAACGTTAGTGAAATTTCCCAACTTCACCTTCCAAGTTGGGGTTTAGCGAAGTCTGCTTTCCCCTCAAAATGAGGCAAGACAAAGCAAAGAGGAAGAGGAATGTGCTCCTTCAGTTGAGCCTTGTTCATGTAGTGACAAGATTGAACCCATATGTCTGAATAGCTCTGCAATAATAAACCATTTGGTTTGGGGTTTTTTTTTTCTTTCTTTTTTTTCAAGCGAATGCAAAGCATTTCACTCTGCACGCAGCTAAATATAAATTGTGTCATTTCTAGCAGTTTTTCCCATATATGGGCTCTTCTTTTTCGCTTGTCATCGTGGGCCACGCTGGGAGAGCCATGTCAGAGGAACTATATGTGTTTGTAGGATGTTGGATGTTCCTTCCATCTCTTAGCAAGAGAAAGATGAAAATATCCACGGGTGTTCTGAAGAAGAGAGTGCATTCCTATTGGCCCTGACTCTTGCAAGTGTTGGGCTGTGCCTTTCCCAGAGGTACTCCAGGATGGAGGAAACCACATGTACCTTGTCCATGATGAGGTCTGGAGCCTTTCTGTAGCAGTTTCTGATCTCAGCATGTTTCTGTCACGTGCCTTTTTTTAATTTGTGGGTTTCTTTAAATGTCCCTGTCATGGAGATATCATCTATAGTTGGGGCTCTGACATTAGCACTTGCTTTTATTTTTGCTTGCTATCTCTATTGCTATGATCAAGAAAGATCTTGAAGATAAGCACAGCTCTCGGGCTAGTTTAATGTAACAAAGAGCTCATATTAATAGGAATCTTCATCAGTCTCTGGGCTCCTGCTGTCCCACGTGGAAGTATTTCTCAGGTGTGTGCTCCGTTCCTGCCCTGTGGCTGCAGAGTCAAATTCTCCTGTGAGTCACTCAAAGCCCATTTTAAAGAAAATGCATGTGTTGAGTTTCTGGATTTAGCTCTGCTGGCTACCTCTGAGTGAATCTGGGCCTGTGTGTTTCCCCAGTGAGCACTCACACCCATTAATGACAGTAAAAATAGGTGTGCTGCCTATGCCTACCAGCCTGTGGAAAGGGAGATGTGCAGAGTTGATATGTACAGATTTCTCCACAATATTTCACGGGTTATTTCCTGCTTTCCTTGCTAGCTCAGGTTTTCCCATTTCCCATGCTCCATCAAGGCCTTGTGCCATCTATGGAATGAATCTCCATTCCCCTTTCATGAAGCCTTCAGCGTGAAGGGGCAAAATGACCCTGTGAGCTTGCAGCTCACCAAGTAAAAAAGCTTTTAGTTCACCTTCCATCTACAAATTCTTGGGTTTTTTATTTGGTCTACCTTCCCTCCCCCCTTTTTCTACTTGTGATTTCTGTTAAGCCTTACAAGGTGTTTTTCGTCCGCAGTAATCACACAAAACTCTGTGTCTTTATATAAAAAGGGGAACTGAATTCTCTGCCTAGCCAAGGGTGCTGCGAACACTCATTAGCCAATGCTAGAAATTAATGCCAGACTTCATCTAACAGTTTCATTACATGTGAAATTTGAGAGTGATGCTCTTAAAAGAGGCTGCTAATTGGTGACAACACAGATTGTGTGTGTGCTGTCATCTTTATCCTGGCTGTGATTCCTTTTGGGGTTTTTTGTTTTTTTTTTTAGCTAGTGAGGATGTGAGGGACAGAATAAGCCTAATGGGACTTCATATACTGTGTGATGTATGGGGCACTTGCAGTCAGGAATATTGAACTCATAAATGTACTCATTTGCCCTGGAGTCAGTGAGAGGGAGACGAAATGCAGGACACCGCAATGTCACAGCCGTGCAGAGTCACTTCTGGAACAGCAGAGCGGCAGCAGAAAGGCCGTAATTTTCTTGGATTTTACTGCAAATGTGTAAACGGGCTCTGCTCTCATTGGCTGGGAGAGAAGGTGAACTTTTGCTGGATTAGTCTTTATGCAGACCCCTTTTGCATCTGGTTTTGCTGAGATTCTGTATGTTTTGGGGTGCTGTTCGCAAGGGACCCTGCACGTGCTGTCTGTTCTGTCTCGTGTCTCCACTACAGCACTGCAACCCTAACCTCTACCAGCTTGCCCTTCAAGCATGAAGGAGAAATGAAGTTGAATGTGCACATCCGAGGCAGATGGTTAGCCCCAGTCTTGCAGTGGTATTTGAGAGAGATTTTCTTCATGTTATTTCAGCAGCACAGAAGGAAACGAAAGTGTTTCTTACTGTAAATACTTTTTTCTCTCTCCCTTCCTCTGCACTGCTGTGAGTGTCTGAAGACTCACTTCACTGCTTTTCTCAGACAAGTCTTTTTCTGTCTCATCTTAGATCAATTTAGGCCTGTCCTATGCACATATGATAAAGACAGCATATTGCTGTGATAGCCTTGAACCAAATTTGTAAGTCTGGGATACTGGGAGCAGGAGGTGAGATGCAATTGTCATTGATAAGAAGTCAGAGTGGCCAAACCAGCAGCTGAAATGTGGAATTTTTCAAGCATACCCACATTATTTGAAAAATAGTGCAGGCCACAACACAAGGGTTTTACCCACTTCTCAGAAATGTGTGTGTGCATGTGAACCCACAGTGTGGAGCTTCCTTGAGGGACTGTGTCCATGTCTGTCCAGAAAAACAGCCCAAAATATAGGGTTCCCAGCTGTTGTAGTTATTCCCCAGCACATCTGCTAAGCATCTGAAAGCATCCAGATGTTGGCTCTAATGCTATACCAGTTTACTTCCTCCAGTGAGCCAGACAGTTCCTGCTGTGTTGTTCATGTAACCCACCTCGGCACTCAGTGCAACACCCACTGTGCTTTAAGCCATCTCAAAAAGTGCAAGGTATCTGGCCCTACTACCTGGCTCTCCAGATAACTGGTTCACAGTGTTTCTTCAGGATTGGCTTTTCAGTCTCATCCCTGAGATTTGCACTCCAAACAGAGCTGAGTTGGCTTTTGGGCTACGTTCAGTTTAGTTTTGCAATGCAATTTAACTTTCCATAAGCTTTACTCTTTGCCTGGGGTGGCTGTATGGAGCCTTTCCTACGTGGCAGGTACCACTCAGTAACTAAAAGAGCCTGGCAAAGTTCACATTGGCAACACAGCCTTTGGGAACAGAGGGAGAGCCTAGTCCCACACCTCCTTCCTGCTGGTGAGATGTCAAGGAGTGATCATTTTTAGTATTTCAGAAAATCAGCTGGTTTTCATGTGCAGCGCTTTATCTGACTGGACTAATTTCTCCTCCCTGGATGGGGATGCTGTA
This sequence comes from Cyanoderma ruficeps, assembly GCA_008694505.1. Taxonomy (NCBI): domain Eukaryota; kingdom Metazoa; phylum Chordata; class Aves; order Passeriformes; family Timaliidae; genus Cyanoderma; species Cyanoderma ruficeps. Next base: position 2,688,350 of record VZDJ01006092.1, read on the forward strand.
CTTTGATAAACTAGAAAAGGATGAAAGAAACAGGTGTTTCTCCTTTGCCTGCTCTTGGCATTAGCTTCTTCTTAAATGGGGTGAGCTGGCCAGGAGATATTTTTGTCTCCCCTCAGATCTCAGCCCTATTCTCACACTCGCAGCTACCTTGGAGCTGCGGGACTTTGCAGAGCACATTGTGGCTTGCATTGGCTCTGCCCGAGTTCAGTCACCCAAAACCTTGCAGGTCTATTTTGAAACATCATTCAATCTGTCCAGTATGGAGTTTCTTTTCTTTCTTTTTTTTTTTTCCACTCTTGCTTCTGACATCATTTCCCGAACACTATATTCACCGAGCTCTGTAGCCAGATCGTCTCCTCAGCATATGATGCAAGGAGCTCTTTGAAATGGATTTCAGCTCTCCTTTTACTCTGCTCTGCTTGCTGGTGATAATAACTGTTACTCAAGGTAAGTAGGATTTTTCTTTATGGATTTGGCACAGATTTGCCTAGACGAGCAGACACCCTAATTTTGCTCCAAGATCTTTTAAGGACGCTATCAGGTTTGGGGCGACATCAAGTAGGGTAGCTGCTAATGCATGAAAGGGGAAGTCAGACCAAAGTAAGACAGATTATTTTTCAAGTAAATGGGCAATAACTAACAATATTGTACTTTCTGAATGTCCTGTGTCTGTAGAAGCTTTTCAGCGGGGAATGTAAGGTCCTTGCGCGCAGAGTGCTGGCTGGAGAGAAACGTGGTCCAGCTCCCAACACTCAGTGTGACCTTGGGTTAGTCCCCAAGGTGCTGTCACGCTGCCATTTACCAATCTCTGATTTAACTTAATAATGTGCAAGTATACTGTGAGACCTGGTCAAGTTAAAACTGTGACCTTACTCTTTGGGTGAAAGCAGCTGTGCCCCTTCGTCTGTTGTTTCTGCTGTCCTCTGTGCAAGGTCCATGGCACTGATGCCCTGAGGACCTTTCTTTGCACAGTCTCTCATCTCTGACAGGGGCTGCTGGATGGTCATCTTAAATTTCAAGGGAGAAAAGACCAGCCTTTTGTTTGCCTGTGTGCATGGTGTGCACACCATTGTTGTGCTGTTGAGGTGGGGGAAGTTGGACCTTATAGAAGGTGTCCCACTCCTCTGATTTTCAGTCACTGGTGATCCAGCTTGTCCCTAGGGTTGAGTCTGTCCCTCTTATGACTCACCTGGGCATTTTCCTTCCTGGGAGGCAGCCAGGAGGGGATGGATGGACATGGCAAGCTTGCTCTCCTTTCAGGCTCTGCCATCTGGACTGGTGCGCTCAGCGGCGACTCAGCAGTCTTTTCTTTGGAAATCCAAAGCCTGCAGAACTTCTCCAGCATGAGCAAGGAAGATAAGAAATGCTCTACAACTGTCCTAGATGATACTTTGTTGGCCAAGTGTGGCACTTCTGCCAGTAGATGGCTGAACTTAGAGAACGGCTCCCTAGTGCTGAGGAGTGTGGAGAAACACGATGAAGGAAAATACGGATTTGTTTTTCAGAACACCGCCAGAAATTTTACACTGGAAGTATTTGGTAAGTGGCCTTCTTAGCAACAAAAAGCTTTTGAACTTGTGAACCTGGTTAGAAGCCTGGTACCTTGAGATTTTTCCAAAGAAACTGCTTGAGCTTGCAGGAGCTATAGGTGCCTCTTGGAACCATGCCAATCCCCCTCCTGTCCCCTGTAGCCTCAGAATTCCTGCTCCCTTTTGTGTGCCCGCTCATCCGTCTGCAGGCAGCAAAGACAGAAACAAAGTCACTTCTGTACAGGATCCAGCTCATTGCCTGGGTTAATATGGAGAAGGCTTAGGAGGGTTTGTCCTCCTGCTGAACAGTGCTCCAGGCAGACAGAGAGCGTTGCTCTGGTCCTCAGCACCGCCGTTCCTTTTGCAGGGCTCTCGCTTACACAGGCTTCTAAGATAAATTGAAGCTCACGAAACTGTAATGAAAATGTCTGAGCAAACTGGTCTCAGGGAAGACAAATGAACCCTTGCACCTTTTGGGTGCAAACAGGCGGAACTGCTGTGCACAGTAGGTCAAAGATGTGACTCCTTGGTATGAAGAACAGGGGTTTAGGCTGGAAGTAGTCAAAGACTGCAGAAGTGTCCTGGGTTTAACCTCCATTTCAGTGGGTTTACTTTGGGAACATTTGCCTCCTCATTCTGTTCTGTTGCCACCCCTAAGGCAGGGAAAATCTTCCACATGTTCCTGGAGGCAGGGAACTTTAACCGAAGATGATGTCCTAGAACAAGAAAGTGATTTCTGACCTTAGTTCCATGGATGGATATGCTCAGTGTTACTCCTGCTGTCAGAAAACCATACCAGTTCTCTATCAAGTTTGTATTTGCAAAGGGGCAAATGTAGGAAATAGGTTTGCTCCTTGTAGTAGACTGAAAGTGGGAAATTCAGGGAAATGTAGCAAGAGCAATGATTCATTGATTCATTTTAAAAACATTCTAATTGATTCAATTTAAAAACATTCTAATCATATCTAACTGCAGGTGTTTGTATCCATGTTGGCCATGATTTGCACCAGTTCCTCTCTAAAACAGAAGAAGGAGCAGAGTGACAGCAAAAGGACAAATCTCTGGTGGAGGGGAGGGCTAAGACTCCTCCAAAGCTATGATTATCTGCTGATTGCAGAGGAGGGCTCTGCGTAGCACGTGCTTTGGATGTCTCCACCATCCTCTCAGACCGGGGGCTTTTATTTTTAAATTTTTTTTCAATGTCAGTTAGGAAAATGGAAAGATGCCAGATTTTGGTGGCATCCCCAAAACAGGGACCAAGGGTCACTACCAGGGTTGGGGTGGGTTAAACATTTCAGGGCAGAGTGCAGGCACTCAAGAGTCTGGTTACTTGTTTCTGTGCTCCCTTGCTACAGTAAATGTAGTATTACTGGGATTGCTGGTAAGGGAAGCTTCTGTTCAGCTCGTGTTCACTGCTGAGCCCTCTCCTCACCTCTGTCTTTCCTCCCTGTTCCCATTGCCCCATGCCGTGTGTGACCAGAGCCGACCATTGGCATCCAGTGCTTCCCTGATGGGACTGCAGAGTTGTCCTGCAACGTGGCAAGCAACGAGATCCTGGTCTTTAGGTGGCTGCTGAATGGCACCCACCTGAAAGCCGAGGGGGCTTGCATCAAGGATGCTGGGAAGAAGGTTCACCTGGACAAAACTGAGCCTGGGGAGTTTGTGTGTGAAGTATTGAAGGGGAACAGGGTCACGAGGACCAGGCCCATTATGCTGTCTTGCAGCTACGGTGAGTAACAGCATCTCCAGAAAATCTTCCCTTTGGTCTCTTGCAGCAGCAAACTGAGGGGTTGTTGGTGTCCTCAAAATCTCAAATTCTTATGTCCTCTGGCATCTCCCTTCCAGAATTACCAAATCCTGCCTTTAGAAAGTGACCCCTTGATTTCCTTCTCCCTCTTGTGCCTTGGACTGACACAGCCTACAACGACAGATGGAATAAGTTTGTTGAGGAGGTCCTTTTACCCAGCTCTGCAGCAAGGATGGATCTCCATCTGTCTCTTTTCCTACTTTTTGGTGATGGAGATTTGCACCCTCCTGTGCACTGATACTCTATGTTGCTTTAGAAACACTTGCTTCTTCCTACTCTGACATGCATCCATGACCCAGATGCCTTCCAGTTTCTGTGCATCCCCATAAAAACGCTTCCAGTAGTTCAGCCCTGTTGCTGGTGGACTCAGTTGAGGTGTTTTGCCTTATCTCTTTTCCCCTTATCTAGGCCAGAAGCACAAAAGGTTTTTTGATCTGTAAAAATGTCTCTCTGTCAACCCCATCCATCAGCTGTGGGTAAAGACACAAGTCATTTAGTTATGGAATGTAGGGTTTTTTCCGCCTCCATATCCTTGTTCAGACATGTAAGTCTGTGAGAATGCTGGGACTTTATCCATTTGCAAACTATTCATAAATGCTGAGTATTCTGCTTGAATAAGGCCAGAGTTTAATGAGACAGAAAGTCTGGGTCCTTGGGTACCATTTAATTTGCACCTCCAGTAGTGAAGGTTCTTCTACTTTCTACTCTCTGGCAGCAAAGATGGTTATCAAAGCTACAGGCACAACTTAACCATAAGGTTTTTGACAAATTTTGCTGCGGTTAATTTAATCACTTTTGCCACTAGAGAAACTGTACTGTAGCATTTTAGAAATTGTCTGGGACATTCCAGCTCCATGGCAGATACTGTCTTTTCTTCTGTGGTTGGCATGCAGTTGGTGTGAAAGCACCCCTCCTGACCTGGAGCCTGTGTCCAGTGTGGTGGCATTCAGCAGGAATGCTGAGGGCTGTCTGTGCCTGGTCCTGCTGGCTCTGCTGGCCAATCTGCGCAGATTTGGCATTTGTGGCTGTGGAGAAGTGATCTGAATTTTGCCCAGTGAAATTGGTTGGAGGCTGTTCAGTGTAGTCAGACCCAAGTTGGCCGAGGCATTGGGGAACGAGGATGGGAACATCCAGGTCCTGTGATAAATCACACAAATGCTGACAGATTCCATGGTTGATCCTGGGTGGTTGCCCAGTCCCCTGGGTGCGATATCTGTTCCCCATTTCCTCTTGGAAAGCTCATGAGGGAATTTAGTGATATCTCTTTAGGGATGGACATGCACACAAACACATATTTGGAAGGGTCTGAAAGAAAGAAAATGGCAGCGATTCCACTTTTTAGTCACCAAATGCAACCACATTTGTAAAAAGTGAATTAAAGCAATTCTGGATACCAGTAAAATGAATTGAAGAGGGAAATGGTTCGTTTAATTTAATTGAAGGTTAACTAATTATTTTTGTGGGTTATTATTTGCTCCAGGCAAAGGGCTGAATTTAGTTTTTCCACTCGAGGTATATAATCTATGTAAAAACATCAATTATGTTTTTACATAGATTATATATGGGCAACCTGTTGGCTGATGAAATTAATTTGAATAATTATTACCAAAAATCAATTTGGCAGAAATGCCATAAACTTCCCAGGCAACACAGGGCTCTGAACACACACAAGATTCAGAAGTTAAGAAGTCAACATATAAAAAAGACTTTTATTGATTAATTACTTGTTTATTGCTTATTTTTAACACAATATTTTGTCTCAAAAAGACCTTATTAACAAGTGGCAAATTTTTAGGAAAAAGATTCAGGAAAAAAATTCCAACTTGTATTTATACTTTCAGCAATATTCTCTAAGCTTTCATCAACTAAAATAATTAGGGACATTATTTCTGAGTTGCTGAAAATTTTTCATTTTGAATATGGATTTTTTTTTTTTAACTTGGTAATTGTTCTTAGAAAGATTGGAACAAGCACTCTGAAAATACCACGAGCACCTGGGTGCAGTTGTTTTTGCTGTCCTGGTGACTAGGTGGAGTATGATGGTGCATAGTATATGCTGGAACATTTAAAATTCTTCCTGGTCCCTGGAGATATGGAGCAATTAGTGCTTTTGAGGGCTTGAAAATTAGCTCCAAATGAGCCTGATAGTTGCTGCAGTGCTGTGCTGAGCTGTGCTGCTGAAAAGGAGTTAAATTATTCAGAAAGGGATGGCACAGGCTTACCTAAGGAGTTTTAAGGAATTTATGTTATAGCTAAAATGGAGCTTTATGGGGTTTGGTGGTTGGTTTTTTTTTGCATATGGGAAGGAGAGTTTTCCTAGAGGCTGCCCCAAGTTGGAGCAGATTATCTCAGTGAAGGAACAAGCCTGGATGGGTCTCTCTTGTGCAAGTCTGCGATGCCCTCTACCAGCTGCCTGCTCAGCAGCAGCGAACCTGCGGGTTTTCCCCGTCACAGCCACCCTGAGCAAGGGCTGCTGAGCCGGGTCAGAATCACCACTGCCTTGTGCTGTCCTTCTGCTCGGCCATCTGCAGCCCTCACTCCCGCCGCAGGTTCCTCACGCTCCCGGCCGGGCAGGGGAACGGAGCGGAATCCTCCCCCGAGCCGGGGAAGGATTTTTTTTTCCGACAGCTCTGGCTCGAGTAGCCACAGTCTTTGGTGCCTGAGGCAGTGCAGGCTCTGGGATTTGCTCTTAGGACATGACTGTCCTAAGATACCAGCTCTGAGGGCAGAGTCTGCAGCTTTTCCTTCAGCGGGAGGTGCTGCCTTAGGTCTCCCTCCTCAGCTGCCCGTTTTCATGCAGCTTGTTGAAATGTAGTATCTTTCAAACCACCACCTTCTCTGTTAAATTTGATTAAATTTTACAGATTACCTTAGATGTCAGCGATCAGAGCAGGCAGAAGCAAATGCACACAGCTTAGGCGCACAGGCCTCTTAATGAAAAATTCCATGCCATAATTAAACGATGTGACATAAATCACAAAGTGCCACGGTTCACAGCTGCCCTGATCCAAAGGAAAGCAACAGCGATGTCAACAAGCTCCAATCTGGCTGCAGGGTTTCTCCCACTGGGAGAAAGGAGTTTGTCCACCATGGTACCTAACAGTGCTGTGTCCTCCTTGCAGACCTGCTGCAGTACCCGGGGTTCATTTACATCCTGGCAGGGTGTGCAGCGGGGGTGCTTATCCTGGTGGTGGCTTTGCCTGCGGCCATATGCTGCTGCATGAAGAGAAGACACAAGTTCATCCCAGTGCCTTCAGGTGAGTGGGGAATGCTGTGATCCCCCTGTGATTGATTTTGGAGAGGACTGTGTTTGTGCAGGCTGTGGCTGACATGGCCTTAGAGTAACCTGGTCTCAGCTGGGTGGCTGTTTGTCCTCCAGCCTGTCCTCTCTTGACCTGCTGGAGCAGAAGTCTGCTTGCTGATAGGCAGCTTCAATGGCTAGCAAGGTCTTGAATTAAACCTCACTTTTCCTTTATTCACCTCACACTTGTGCCCTCACCCTGTGCTCCTGGCCAGAAGAAAAACCCACAGCGAAACCTTTCCTGTGGGCGATAAAACTGGACCTCATTCAGGTGTGATCCCAAAATGACCTGAAGGTCTCTGATGGCAGTCCTCTGTCGGCACAAGTCCCTGAGTGCAATCTGCCTGTGCCAGCTCAAGCTGTGCTGCTGCCAGCATGTCCAGGCAGGTCTCTGGCAGGCTGGCAGGGACCCTCCGTTCTCGGCATCCGTCTGCTCCGGGAGCGGGGCCAGCAGTCAGGAGGGGATGCAAACACACCTTGGGAGTCTGTCCTCACAGCTCACCTACCGAGGATGGGGCTGTGGGAGGCCTCTTCCTTCAAATTCCTGGGTTTGTTTTCACAGAGGAGGAGAAGGACGACGGATTAACAATGTCAGTGGTGTCCGGGGAAGGCATGAAGAGCCCCCCCAATGGAGACCGTGTCGAGGCTCAAGCTGCCCAAACTGACCGTCCTCCGAAGCCTGGTGAGTCCAGTCGGACAGACACCTTGTTTAGGGGGGACACAGTGTCTGTGTGGGGTGGAGGTGACACTAGAGAGGGGCCTGGGACACGCCAGCACAGGGAAGGTGCTGCACCTTCTCCGGGAGCTGCAGCAGGGCGTTTGTCAGTACCTTACTCATGAGAGGGAGAGGCAGCCATCCCACAAGCATCCCACAGAGGGTGCTGCCAGCCGGCGGCAGGGTGTCTGTTCCAGTGTCTCCTGTGCTAAAACACATACCTCAAAAACAGCAACCTCCGCCAAAACTCAGCACTTTTCCTGCTGTTTTCTCGCCCCTCTCCCCTTCTCATCAGTAACATTTTATAAAAATCGGCATTGTTTTTGTAAGCAGTCGTCTTCAGGACATCATCAGCAGGAACCTGTAAATACGACTAAATCTCATCAAAGCCAGAGGCTTGTGTATTTTCTTAAATTGAGGCTGGAGTGGGAATATGGTCACATTTTAAATTCTTCAAAGAGATCAAGCATAAACCCCCACAGCTTTAGCACAATATGGTCCAGAGAGTGCTGTGATAAAAACCCTTCTGAAATGTCCTGTTCTGTAAGTGCTTGGTATTAAAACTACACTTTTTTGCATTATGTTTCCCTCAGTTTTGCTTCCCAAACACAAATGCTGGCAACACCTTGCCTAGTAATGCACCATCATCAGCTGAAGCAGGTTTAGCAGAGACATCATGAACTGGAGCAACATTACATAGGTCACAGCCTGGTCTCAGCACTACATTTCTAGTGTCCTTCACTGTACTGTGGAGAGCCTTCTGTAGCTCTGCTCTGCTTTATGTCTAACCTTGGATGCTCTTTGCTCTGCTTGCAAAATATTAAATGCTACTCATGAACGTAGAGCAAGAAAGAGGAAAAACTCTTTCAGGTCATTGTTTAATATTAATATACTTCAAGTGTAGAGCTTTTAATAAAAAATTCAAACATTATAAGTTTGAATATAAAAAAGTAGCCCATATTTAGATTTTTTACAATCAACCAAAAAGCAGAGATGCATGTGGAAAGTAGGTGAGAACTAAATGTGTGCTGTTAGCCAGCTTTAATTATTCAGATGTAGGTGAATAGATTTGGCTTTAGTGTTGTGGTACTAAAGGTTTGGTACTAACAGTACTGAAGTACTTTGGTACTGAGAAGCCAGATAGCTTCAGCACCAAAGTGCCCTGAGGCATGATGGATAGCTCAGTAAATGAGTAGTTACAGAGAAAATTGAAATTTGACTTGCAGATGCCTGGGGCGAGGGGACTGAGTGGATCAGGCAGCCTGCAGCATTAGGGACCAGGGGGACAATTTCCATGAGGGTGAGCCACAGAGTGGGCACTTACAGACCATTTCTCCTTTTTCCAGATGCTGCCCAGATTGGTCAAGGCGTTGAGCCTCAGCCACTGGTGGAAGAAAACTTACCAGTGCAGCTAGAAGCTGAGGAAATGCGGGATCCTGAGGTCATAGTTGACATGGAAAGCCAGGAAGATGCCTCAGACTGTTTCCCGGATCCAACTGATGACTGATCTGTCGTCCTTGCTGTTCCACCCTGAAGCCTGTGACACTTGTCCTTTGCATCCCATAGTCTCACTGTGTCTGGAAAATCTTAGCAGGGGAAAAAATGTGAGGTGTCAGACCTTCTGACCTCATTTAAAAAGAGAAAAGAAAAGAAAAGATAGAGAAAAGCACACATGTGGCTTCAAGGCCGCACTGCCGTGGCCTGACAGGTTCACTAACAAACCAAAGTGGGCAGCTCTTTGATGCTTTACCTGATAACAGAGCTGCAGCACAACTAAGGAGCCCCAGGGGACAGCCTGGAATGAGATGGGCAGCTCCTCCTTCTCCCTGCCCATCCCATGCCTTGCCAGCCAGGGGCAGGCACTACAGGCAGGTTGAGGTGGCCTGCCAGTCCCAGGCAGAAGCCAAGGACTTGCCAGAAATTTCCTGAGAAAGCTTCTTCTCGGGAGACTTCAGGGCATTTTTTTTTTTCCCACGGGCCCTGCCAAGGAAACTCAAAGGAGGTCTCAGCTCGGTATCTGCTGTCTTGGGTGCTTATCTGAGTCACTCCTCTGAGCTCCAGACCCTGTGATTTGGCCCTCACCTCTTGCTGCCTGGAGCAGGAGCAGTGGTGGGGGCTTGAAATTAGACTTGCAGATGCTGTGTGCAGAGCTGGGGCGGTGCTGGCTTTGCTCACCTCTTGGTGCCCCAAAGGACAGAGGGTACAGGTTACCCTTCACCAGAACCTGGCTGCTTGGGCTGCCCCTGAGCTAAGCCAGTGCTGTCACATGCTTGCTTGCCTGCAGCAGGAGGGGGGCTGGGGCTTGGAGCTGCACTTTTTGACAGAAACCTTGATTTTAATGCTGAGGTTGTTTATCAATGCAAGCATTAGTGCCTTTAGTGTAATAGTTTAGCTACTGCAAGCTGATGAAGCTGGCCATCTGCCTGTGCATGTAGGCTTGTTTGGGGCTGTGTTGTTTGCACAGACAGCAGCAATTTATAGAATCTCTTAGGTAAGTCTTGCTGCTTACTCACATCCTGTTCTGCTCAGGGGAGGTGTGTCTGTGGAGCAGCTGGGGTAGACCTGCAGGGAAAAAGGATGTGGTGAGGAGAGGGCAGGGATTCTGTCTCAGGTAGCAGGTAGCTGAGTCCCAGCAAAGCTGCCAGACACTGCAGGGCTGTCAGGCTGCAGGGAGTGCGGCAGGATGTGCTGCCAGAGCAAGGTATTTACTGTATACGACAATTTAAGTAGTCAGAGTGAGGTGTTAAATTGGTTGTTAGTGTTAAATTGGCCTGCTGGGCTAGAAAGGCATGGTAGTAAAAGCAGAGATGGTACAGACTAGGACCAAAAGGGATGGGGAGGCGTGTACTGCATTCCTCTCCTCCCTTGTCATTTCGTCCCTGTTTTGTATTGTGCTGACACTGTGAATCCCTTGGGAAATGGATTTAAGATATGCCTGGTGAATGCCATCCAACGAGGGCTGCGAGCACCCCAGCAGAATCCAAACTAACCTGAAAGCTTCTCTCCCAGGCCAGGGAGCTGGGGGATGGCTGCACACTTACCTGAGAATCCTTCATCTCTGTGTACTTGCCAAGGCTCTGCCTCAGTGACACCCAGCCATAGGTGATTGTGCTCGTTGTTTCCTTGTCCTGTGACTCTCTTTAGAAGATGTTTGGATCTTGTGTGCTGTGTTGGTGGTGATTCAGCCTGTCTGCCGTAGGAACCACATTTTCCACGGTAAGAGGGAGGTGATAATTCTTTTCCTTATGGTGCTGTTCTAACTCTTTTCAGTATAAACATTCCTCAAAGGCTGTGAGTTGGATGACAGAAAAGTGACACAGAGTGCTTGGGGTGGCAGTGCAGAAGCAGCAATGCTGGACAAAGGTCACCAGGCCAGTGTCACCAAAATGGGGGGACAGAGTCAGCATTGCTTCACTTCTGCACTTTCTCGCAGGGGCAGGAGGGGACAGTCGACTCCAGCACATGCTTCAAAGGCTGAGCAGTGCCCTGAGCTGCACTGGAAGAAAACAGCAATGTTTCAGTGCTGAGGGTGAGAGCTGGGCCAGCCTTGTCCTGCAGGGCTGGGGCATCCCAGCTCTAGCTTATCCTAGTGCTGCCTTCCTGCTGTCAGCCCTGGGAGGGCTGGGGGTGCCCAGCCACTATTATGATCCCAGCCCTGGAAGGGTTTTTCCCATAGAGATGCGAGAGGTCTTTGTGAGACAGATTGAACCATGGCTGATTTTCTGTCCTTTACCTTTGGAAGTGCCATTCAGCAACAGGGGAAAAGTTTCTGTTACTGGGAGGTCAGGAGAGAAGTGATGCAGCCTGTGCTCTTCCTTTAACTCTATGTGTTCATGCCCAGCCATTATTCTTTTTTTGGTTTTTTTTTTCTTTTTCCTTTTCCCCTGTGATTCATTTTGTTCCAAATAAAAAGATCTGTTTTCTATCTTGTTTCGAAACTGTTTAAGTTTTTTTTTTTTAATTTAATAATTGTCTCTTTCTGGTTTTTACAGGAAGTACAGGCTTATTTTCAAATTTATACACATCCAAATAAAGGAAAGGTGATAATTAGTTATTGCTGACTAGAGCTGACTTGGGTGGTCAAGGGCACAGAGATCATGAGGACATTCATCTGTAAGTCCCTCCAGGAGAGGCTGTAGGACAGTGGCACAAAGCTTGTCCCTGTGGGAATGTGTAAGTATGTCCATGTGCACCAGGAGCTCACCAAGCCCTGCTCTGGTGCCTTGCCTGAACTGTGAGGTGCAGGGCAGAGATGCAGGGTGATGGTCTGGGTTTACCCATCTCTATCCATCTGTATTTTTTTGTGACACCTGAGCCACCTTAACTGTGAGAGAGGATACTGGGCTGCATAGCACCTTTTGCAAGGAGGAGGTGGCTCATTCTCACCCCTAGAAAAGTGGGCCCAAAACAGTGTCCTGATATGATCCTGTCAAATCCCTCAAGTTTGCCATAACAGCTTTATCCCTGGAACACTGGTGTGACTGGGCATGGGAGATCCTGCCCTGCACCCTATGAACCCACCACTCCAAGGAGCCATCTGCCTGAATTTCCAGGTGTTTTCCAGTCTGACTATGGTGCTGCATCTCCCAGGAAAGAGCAGGGGCACTTTCCAGGCTGGGTCTGACAGAAGAACATGGATGTGGCTATGGATGTGGATGGTGCTATCAGGAATTTGACCAGAAACTGAGGTGCCTGTGCTGCCTCTTTGGAGCTTCTGGTGCCTTTAGTGAGGCTGTGCCATGCCAGCTCTGCTTTCTCTGGGCTGCTTAGAGAGTCCTTGGTGCCTCCAGGTGGCTCTGGCCTCCTCTGGGGAGCTGGTGCTTTCCAGGTGATGGGAACTGACAACCACATCATCTTCTTTGGCCACTGGTCATGACTGGGGAAGGTTGGAAGTAGTGCAGCTTCCACTGCTCTGCTAATCAAGTGCTGGCAGGATGAGGGGAGCTCTGCTTTGTGGGAAATGTGGGTGTTTTGGGGTGTGATATCCTCTCACCTGAGACAAACTACCAGTGGTTTGTAGCACTGTACAGAACAGAGGTTTAGATTTGTATCCATGTCCACCTTTCATGGTGGGAAGAGAGGAGTTTGCTTGTGGCATGTGCTAAGCAACAACTGACATGAAATGCAATGTGTAATCTTTTCATCATGTAATTAATTTAGATTATGAATATAAAAGGAGAGCAGAGAATGAACTTATTTGACTTAAGATCAAAGCGCAAGCAAGAGCAAGCAAGAAATGTGCTGTAGAATGGTGAGCAGAGAAAATGGAAGGATCCCTTTAGATTTCTTTTAGCATTCACGATAAACTCATCCCCACAAAACTATCACATCAGGAAAGCTCCCACATCCCAGAAATGAAACAGTGTTTTGTTTCTCAACCTCTACCCCAGGCTGCTGTGCCTGATGTCCCAGTGGTTGTGTCTGTAGCCCTTGGGGTGCTGCCTCAGACCCCAGCACAGGAGCAGAGGCACCAGGGCCAGAGCCAGCAGTTTATGGGGAGCTGCAGGACCAGCCCCCTCATCAACCTCAACTCTACAGAAACAACAAGAGTAGAAGTTGGTGAGTCTGAGAGCAGATAGACAAAACTGATAATGATCAGTTTACAACAGCAAATCAAACATCTGTTGTACTGAAGAGACGTGCAAACAGTGATTGTGTGAACTTCTGATAGAAATCTCTGTGTAGTTGAAGAAAACTCCTCTAGATTTTAGGTATGTACATGGTAAGTTCATGTCACCTTTTATGAATTATTGCAGCTCATTTCAAAACAAGCAAACAAGAGGTTCATGTGTAATCAACCTGTAGCAGGCAGTGTCACAGAGACACATCTTTAAAGCCATTTCTTAAAATGAAGCAGCAAATTCTGGTGCTGTAGAATCCAAATCCGTCCTGGTGTTAATACCACCAGGCAGGCAGGAGTGAGATGCCCCACAGATTTCCATAGGTAAACACACAAAACTGGTAACACAAGTGGGCAAGGATGGCAGCATCACCCATTTCTGTCTGAGGTGGAAGCAGAATTCCACGATGTGTCATCACAGAAGCTTGGATTAGTATTTGGATGCTGTTTGTGCCTTCTGCCAGGCTGCTCAGTGCCTGGGACCTTTGACAAGCACTGCATCCTGCATTGGTTTTGTTCAGAGTAAATGTTACATTTCCTTTCTGCACGATTATGTGGCTCATCTCCTTGGGCAGAGGATGTGGCTGCAGACAGCAGGAGCGTCTTTGCTGAAAACCTAGAAGGCCCTAAGCCCTTCTAAGTAGTTGTACTTTTCCAGCAAGCAAATCATAGAATCATAGAAAGGTTTGGGTTGGAAGGGACCTTAAAGTTCACTTAATTCCAACATCCCTCCTGTGGGCAGGGACACCTTCCACTAGCCCAGGTTGCTCAGATCCCAGTCCAACCTGGCCTTGAACATTTCTAGGAATGGGGCATCCACAGCTTCCCTGGGCAGCCTGTGCCTCACCACCCCCACAGAAAAGGATTTCTCCCTGATACCAAATCTATATACTCACTCTCAGTTTGAAGCCTTTGCCCCATGTCCTACCACTGCATGTCCTTGCTGGCAGCTATTGTGTTAATTATATCAAGATTAATTTAACTATGGTATGATCAGTTAGCAGATTTCTTTGGGCTATGCAGGATCACGGGGACCAGTCTTTCTGCCTGTGCATGCTGATGCCATCACTGTCACCCTCATGAAGATATTTCCTGCCTGAGGTGGGATTTCAGCCCCAAGCAGCAGAGGTTCCCCCACTCTCCCATCAGCCATGAGGTCAGCAGGAATGAAAAAGACTTCATAAAATCATTCATTATGCTTGCAAGTTCATGTACCTGGCGCAGCTGTAGCCTGCTCATTGTGCCAAACACTAATGTAAGGAAAGCTCCCATCTGCAGAGATAGAAAACACGGGTGGCCAATGTCAGCTTATTTTTAAATTGATCTATTTTTCTGGTTAGCATATTCCATGTCACACTTAGCCAATATCCATGATAAAATACTGAATGGGGCTATAGTCTAAAGTGTGTGTTTTATAGTTAATATAAATAGAGATACTATTGGAAATTCTGTGCAGAATTTTTAAAACTGATGATGGCTACTGATAGTTTTAGTATTGTCTAACGCTACAGAAAGTAGATGTATTACAGACCAAGAATTACTTGGAGGCAGTTTTCAGCAAATCTTTTGGAATTGCAAATGCAGTACGTTGGAGAGAATTATTGTCTACTCCCGTATCATATGCAAATGGAATGAAGAAATACAGCTGGGTGCCTATCCTCCAGCCAGCATTGCTGTCTCATCTTTGGTTTATACAACTTCCTCTTTGAGGGCAAAACATATTTCCCCTAAACTAAGGAGCAAAGCAGCTTTAAAAGCTTTTTTTTCTTTTGATACTGAAAAGTCACGTAACAAGATGTCTTCAAACAAACAAAAAAGAAAAAGAAAGAAAAGGAACTTGTGATGGTGTTTTTGTCTGCGTGAAGAGAATTGCGGTAGTGACATTGACAGCATGACTTGAAGCAAAGAGCACTAAGAGTTTATGTTGCACTCCTGTGAAAGCTTTCAATCACAGAGCAACAGGCATCAGATTTCTCCTCTGAAACAAGAGGCAAACCTGTGGCGAGAAATTTGGGACAGCAGGGGTGGGATTCAGGGATGTCTCGGGTGACACATTCAGGAAGGTGTGTGAATGTCAACTCCATTCACCTCGAGCCAGCTGGAGAAGCGGGTGAAGACTTTCCCGAGGGGTCACAGGGAGCCTGGAGCAGGAGCACGGCTAGATGGGACAGTCTGGGTGGGACAGCCTCTGCTGCTTCTGTCTCTGCTATGTCAGAATGAACCGTGACAGGACAGAGAGAGGAAGAGGGTGATGAGACAGATTCAGTGACTGCTGTGCAGGACCCAAAGGGAAGAAAGGTCACGGGCTCAGTGACTGAGGGTACAGACGTGGTGGTGAGTAATGGCAGACAGAGATGATTTTTCTTCCCTTAAATAGGTGGGGAGGCTACAGGGGTCTCAGGCAAGGTCTGTCCTCCATCATCCTGCAAACTCTTCAGGCAATACAAAATGTTTTTCTCTGGGAAGCTGCAGCTGCTGTTGCTTTCTCCTCATGCCTGCTCTCCCTGACATTTGTCATGGATGGTGTTTGTGCCTTCTGCCAGGCTGCTCAGTGCCTGGGACCTCTGGTGTTCCCCAGACAGATGCACTCCTCTCCTGGCAGTAGATCAGAGCCCCACTGAGCCCCTCAGGCAATGCTTTGCCTGGGGCTGTGGGGGCTCCTCACTCCTCTCTGTCTTCTGAGCCATTTGCAGGGAGTGTGCTGTGCTAATTTTGATGAGCCCAGGAAAGGGAGTAAACCCAAATCTGATAGCAGCAAACAGGAAATAACCTTTCTTCTTCCTCTGCCTCCTCATTCTAGCAAATCCTTTCCCCCATTTTTATCTTGATGTCACTTTCTGGAATAGGTTTTGTTAGATGAGACAGGAGAAGGGTGATGGAAAGGCAGGACTCCAGCCACCCTTTTAGGTACCCTGAATACAGACAAGAATGTGCCAGCTCTCTGTCCTTGCTGTGCACGAGTTGGGTCAGGATTCCTCTTGCTGCCACAGGAGGTCACAGTGAAAGCTGTGCAACTTGGGCTTCTCTTTGTACGCATTTCTGCCCAGCTGCCGACAGTTTGGGACGTTTCTTCTTCAGATGATTTAGTGTCTGATAAGGAGCTTTGTATCCCTGCCTTTTGTTGAGTGTTTAAAGCTTTGTTATTTGGCCAGTACAGAGATCTGTTTATAGCTTTCTCTGGAGAACCAGATGCAGATGAAAAGGCCCTTTTTTGCTGGAGAGAAAATCAGGAGGAGTCAACAGTGCCATAAATTTTATCTCATCTATCTTAAAACGTCCCAATGGTCAAACGGCCTCAGCATAAGAGGAAAGTAGATGCCTGTTTTTATACTGAATTACTGATGCTGAAGAGCTTAAAAGAATATCAATATTACACAAATAACCATGGCAGCTAACCCAGTGCCTCCTGGCTGAGGGCACAAGGCATTCACAGTAACTTTCCATTGAGGTTGCCCTGCAAACTTCCTGCTCTGCAAAGTGCCCGCTGAAGTTCAGCAAATTTGTGCTGAGTTGCTGAAAGCTGTGCACGTAGGGAACACGAGGCACAGGTAGTTAACAAAAAGGCTGCTCTTCCATGGTGGCAATGTAAAGGGATGGCTGAAAAGAATGGTGACACCATCTGAGTGTCAGGAGTGTAACAGAAGGATCTGGGCTGCAGGTACTGGCCTGGTAGAAATACTGTGAAAAGCCACAAGTTGCCACTGAGGCCCTGGTGCTCATCTATGTCATACAGAACACCCTGCACCTGCCTTACTGAGGTCTTAAAAAGCAGAAACTCTCAGAAATGCAATGGCACAGCACCTTAGCCGTTACTCTTCCTTGGCAGGCAACAGCAGCCGTGGGACGTAAATGTTCAGAAAGATGGGCAGCTTTGTGCCTGTGCTCTCCTTTGCTGTGGAAAAAGCTCTTTGCCAACACTGGTGTGGTTCCTGCTGCAGGTGTGGAGTGTTGGCCCCAGAGCTGAGTCCATCCTGCCCATCCTGAGGTTGGTGCCTAGCTGGACTAGGCGAGGTGATGAATTTAAATGTAAGAGCAGATAAATATCAGAGAGGTCAAAACCAGGTTCACAGGGCACAGGAAACTTGTAGGACCAGAGGAGAAGTAGGGGAAACTGAGCTGCTAAGTAAGGATCTGCACTGAGAGAAAAGGACTTGAATTTTCACCGGATCTCATGGCCCTAGATATACATGGTGCAAAGAGCATCTGTATAAGTGGGGGAAAGACACCAGGGCATTTTTCTTGCTTCAGAGAGCAGCAGCAAGACTATGCTGACAGGTCATTCAGATGTTTCTGAGAAATTTACATCTTAATTTCCCAGTAATGAGAGCCAAAACTCCTAATATCTATGCATAAGACCACACAGTGGGCCTTTATTTTTTTGCTATCAAAGGTCCACTGTCTAATAAATAAACTGCAGACAATTCTAGGAGCCACAGTGATGCTTCACAGAGGCTTATGCAAGGTCTTCTAGGAGGAGGGACATTTTATGCCCACATACATGCCCCCCAGCGGCTGCACTAGTAGGGAAAATGTCAACAATGTCTTAGATTTGAAGGGAAGATTTTCCTTTGTCTGTGGGAACTATATAAAAGCCATTCAGGGCCACTCCTAGGAATAAATGTACTATCCAGTTGTTTGTGCTCAGTCTCCTGCATCACTTCTCAACCTCCCACCTCCCCATTTCCAACTGCCCCTCACTCCTCTCTGAATTTATAATACTGTAGTAGAATAAAACACTGTACAAAACATCAGGTATTACATGCATTTACTAAGCTGACGGTTTCTGGGGAGCGTCAGATCTTGTCCAAAAGATTACTTAGATGGCAGCAACAACTTGTCTTTCCAGGATATATTTCTAGGAGCAGCTGTTCTTCTATTATCCTTCTTGGGTAGCTAGTCCATCCACTCTCATGATGAAGAGGCACATTGTAGTTAATGCAGGTCTTTGTGTATTTACCACTGCCAAGACTAGCAGAGGCTTTTATGGCCATTTATCTGGCTTCTTGTGTAAGACAGATTGATTGCAGCATGCCAGCAAGCCAACGCCTTTTGCAGCAGTAGTAATGTCACTGAATTTACTGGAACAAGATGCTGAAAGTTAGGTCCTAAATCTAGGGCCATTATAGATGATGGAAACCATCAGCAAGACTGAAATGCACCATCTGCAGGAATAACTGATGGGATGCTGCCATCTGCTCTAGCCTCAGTCATTGCTGTGAACCACAGACTGCCTGGTCTACGTTCCTTCAGACCAGAAATAAAGGGTGTTTATTTGTGAGGTTTGGCTGTTGACACATGCTTGCAACTGGAAAAGAAGAAATCGTGTCTGAGAGAGAACACCTGGCGCTGAAGGTTTAATGGCATGAAGTTGTGTTGGTGGTTTTAGGTTAGATATCAGGAAAAGGCCCTTCTACCGGGGGCTTTTGGGGCACTGGAATGGGCTCACCAGGGAAGTCATCACAGCTCCAAGTCTGTCTGAGCTGAAAAATTGTTGGGACAATGCTTTTAGGCTCTTGGGGCTGTCCTGTGCAGGGACAGGAGGTGAACTTGGTGATCTTCGTGGATCCCTTCCACCTCGGAATATTCTATGATTCTGTGTGGGATTATGGACATCACAGGGGAATTGTCTCTTCAAATAATCAGCTGAGGACTTCTCTGCATGATTCATGGTTTGAAAACATTAACTTACTTTTCATGAGAGAAGGATAAAAAAGTTTGTGCAGACAACTATTTCAGTATCAGTAGTGTGTGTATGTGTGTGTGTGTCACTATTTCTGGAGGATTTCCATTGTGTACAGGCAACACAGGGCCCTCAGTTAGCTCTGAGACACTGAGTCAGCATCCCTGCCAAACCCTTGGCTAAAGCTCTGTTTTGAGTTATTGATCTTCATATTTCCACCACTTTATTCAAGCTGGAGTTTTTATTTTCCTGGCCCTGTGCAAGGCAGAAGTGAAGAGAAGGCAGAATGCGTCCTTCGTCAACCAAATGGCTGAAACTCTATGTGGGAGCCAGCAATTCCTTGGCATCCCACAGTGCAGGGCAATGCCCCTTGCTAGGGCTGACTTTGCTTCTTCCTTGCTCCGGCCACTGCCCACAATTCCTCCTCCTTTTAAAAAGCTGCAGTAAAGGGGAATGTGCCATCAGGAAGCCCTTAGCAGCCATCCAGGGCAACCCAGATGGAGCCCAGTCTTGCAGGCCAGGGTGCAAGCCCAGGAGAGCTCCCAAGAGTAAAGTTACTCTTCCCCAAAGCTTCCCCTCCACATATTACCCATCTGACATTCCAATTAAAATCACGTTTGCTCTTCTCCTCAAAGGCCTGGTGAGAAATTTAGATGTCTGAAGGTCTTGGGTGGTGCTCAGTGCAGGATGTCTGACTCAAATGCAAATACCCCTTACCATAACTTGAGTTTCATACCAGAGAAGATGGCACAAACTATCAGATGGGCTACAAATCTACTTCTTGTAGTCTTCCTTTTCTAGTAGCTCAAATAGCAATATTTTTCATAACAATCATTTTTCCTTATTTTTTTTTAAATTAGCCTCAGGCATGAATGTTTATTGGCTCATCACTAAGTTGAGCACTTAGAGCTGGGAACAGCTGCATATTGTCTCCTGAGATGTTGCCTTCAGATGTGGGGGACTCTGTCTCCTTTACAAGGAAATGTGAGCATGATACTTACATTCCCTCTGAGGAAACTGTGTACTCTCTTACAAAGAGCAGAAGTGTAAAGGAAAGAGAAAGCCACAAAAGCAAATGTA
>VZDJ01006092.1:2708109-2735056 GCA_008694505.1 Cyanoderma ruficeps
GTTTCCTCAGAGAGAGAGAGAGAGAGAGAAAACAAAGATGTGCCAAGACACAGTCCATTGTTGTGGCTAGGCTCAGCTCTTTGCTCCACTGTGTGTCAGGAGATGGGCAAGTGTAGCAATGCAATTGGGCAAAACAGGGCTCAAGCATCCTTAGCTTGATGCTAAGGACAGGCCTAGCTGACTCAGGCCTAGCTGAACCAGGCCCAGCAGCACCATGTTGAGAGACATCTACTTTTCTATCACTGCCATTTTCTAGCTGGATTTGTGTAATCCAGTGGTGTCACTTCCTGTGTGAGGAGAAGAGTGTGAGAGCACTGCTATCTGCAGCTTGCCTTGTCCTGCCCAGCACAGCTTGGGCTGATGTCTGGGCTTTGGCCACTCACAGCTCCAACCACAGCTCTCTGTGCCACTGCCTCTACCTTGAGGGCATTCAGGGGCTGCTCTGCCATGGCTCTCTGCTGTAGCTGTTTTCAGAATGTTTATCCCGTGCCACACCTCTGAAGGTACATGCTGGCCTCTAGAGTTTCTCTGTGGCAGCAGCCCAGAGTTGCTGTGCTTTCCAGAGATACCTTCAGGCACCTTCTCCTCACTGCCTTCCCTTGGGGCTCTCCTTGAAGGGAAAGCAGAGATGTCAGTGCAACAACTTAGAGTGCTCCCTTCCAAGTAATATCCAAAAAATCCCTTCCTTCTTCTAAAATGGGGATCAAATCCCAATCAGGACTGCAGTATGACGTCATCTTGCTCCTCAGGAGAGGAAGGGAAAAGCTGGCAGAATATTGACATTTCCTCGCTTGTCATCTGGCAGGAAGACTGAGCTTAGAGACGTGAGCTGCTTTGTCTTTCTCCAGCTGGGTCTGATGGTGCAGGA
This sequence comes from Cyanoderma ruficeps, assembly GCA_008694505.1. Lineage (NCBI taxonomy): Eukaryota > Metazoa > Chordata > Aves > Passeriformes > Timaliidae > Cyanoderma > Cyanoderma ruficeps. The sequence goes on from VZDJ01006092.1 coordinate 2,708,978, forward strand.
GGTTTCTGAGGCTGGTTAGAAAAGGGGCTGCTTTTAGGACAGATCATGGATGTGCCAGGATCTCATGGGAGAATCTTGCTGCAGGTGAGTGATGTGCCTCTTTGCAGGTCTGGCTGTGCTTTTGGCTTTTGTTACTCAAAATCTTGCAAGTGGATTTTGTGCACGTGCACCGAGTACTCAGGAATACCAAGGCGTGGTGTCACTTCTGTGATGTGACAGCTCTTGAGCCCTCACTTCTCTCAAGTGCTTCTTCACTGCTCATTTTTGAACAGACATTTTTATATCCTTTACTAATGGTTTCTTGCTCCTGCCTACCTGTTGCTCCAACAGAAACCAGGATGTTTGGTGAGCTGGTTTGCTGTACCATAGGAGCTTTTGGTCTAACTCATTTCGACTGTGAGTTTAGATTATGTGTGGCACAAGGGCACGCCAAACTGATTTACTGGAAGTAGTGGCCTTCATTATGAATACAGAATTCCCTGTATCCCTTTTACACTTGGTTCTACCACTATGGAGCTGTACCTGTCTTCTCTCCCTCACATTCACACGTGCAGACATCTTTCTGTTTGCATTTCATTTGTACCGTGGACAATCCCCTGGCAGCATGAACATGCCAACAAACAGACAGCGTGCAGGGGTACCCTGGAAGCAGGTGGTGGCTTTGAGGGATGTGTCCCTGAAGAAAAAGGGAGACCAATTTGAGCAGAGCATGGACAGTGGTTTCAGCATGTCGGGCTTCTCTCCACTCTGCTTGATGGACTCAGCAAAAAGCCTCCAAAAAACTCAGGAGAAATTGGAGTTGCTGCCTTTGCCCAAATTTCAGGCTGAAAGTAGATGTGTCCAAGAGTTTGACACAGCTTGCTTGGCTGAGGAGATATCTGAGCCTGGCAGTCCCTGCCCTCAGCTTGTTTCTTGCCACAGAAGGTAGAGGTCAGAACAGAAATGTGATCTTACTGCGGTTGCTTCCTCTCTCCTTTTGTGTGTGCCTCCTTTGTGTGTTCTTTGTAAGGAAGCAAAAGCAGAAAGAAGGAAGGAAAACTAGGTTTTCCTGCAAGGAGTGTTTTTTACCTCATTAGTACCGGTAAAAACTGATTAAGCTGGAGAAGGGGAGGTGTCTTACGAGACTTTCCTTTAACTTAAAGGTAGAGGAATGACATGAATGAACAAGAAAGATTTATGTACTGTTGTATATTTCTACTGATTTTCTTCTGTCTTCTTTCTTGGCCTACATTTGTGACAAAAATCTGGAAGATTTCAGTGGCTAGTGTATCAGAGGAATTATGCTGGTGAGGATGAGATTCAAAATCCTCACCACACCATCTGTCTCCTGTTGGAATCAGGAATAAAGACTTTATTAGCTTCTCAGATGTTTTTGGACCTAGCTCCCATGCCTCCTCACAGCTTCTTTCCTTGCTGTCTTTCCCACAGCAGCCAGCTTCAGGGCTGTTTTTTTTGGCTAGATCAAGGCAGTGTTCTCACCCCCTTCCAAGCTCATCCCTCTCCCAGCTTGCTCAGGTGGCTGGCCCAGCCTGCAGGAAGCGTTTGTGGCTCTGGCCAGCCCCTCATATACCAGATGTTGATGCAAAGCTGATCCTGATGGTTTCCAAGGAAAGTGTGTCTCCTTTCCAAGTGTCGTCCAACAACCACCTGCTCCTCCCTGGGGGTCCTGGGCTTGCTCTGCCCTTTCTGCTGCTGAGGCTGTGGGGGAGAATTAGGATTCCTATCACTCCCCCACCCAAAAACTGCATCCCTCCCACTAGGATGGTGGATGTAGATGCTGGAGCTGAGCTCTTCAGGTGAGCATTGAGGAGGACAAGGGCCCCATCTGGTCCTCCAGCTGGGTGGACAAACCTCCAGGGCATTCCTGCATCTTAGTGCCCATTTTCTTTGTGTCCCCATGTTGCCTCCATGCAGAGAAAACACCCTGGTGAGACTTATTTCCGCCTCTGCTAGAAATGAGAAGTGCTGGAGGAGAGGAGGAGGGCACAAAGGCTGTGCTGACATGTCCCATCACTGCCTCCTCACAGCAGAAAATCCTCTCACCTGCCAGGAGCTGTCATTAGACAAGGCAACACTGGATTTTTTTTGACCCTGAAAATGAACTTTAGGAGGATTTTCCTAGTCAAGTGCTTGCTGCTTTTATTTCCCAGTGTAAAATGTGAGTTTTTCTTACCGTTTTTTGCTCTTTTGGGCTGATGTTAAAATTGCATTTTAAAGCATTTACAACTTGGTGGGCTGCTACTGATAAGAAACTTGTTCCACTTTTCCAATGAGTGAAGACATCTGGGTTATTGCTGTTATTATTTGATTTAATTTTCAGCCAGGGGGAGGGCAGGACCTGAGTTTCCTATTCCAGTTATAATAACAAGCTGTAAAGAGTTTTGGTTTTAAGTTAATGAGCCTTAATTTGACACATGTATAATGAGAAATGTCAGCATGCAGTTTGCTTTCTGCCCTCGAGGTAGCTTGTACTACATTAGAGATCCAGTTCACTGTGCATTATCGCATGTAATTTCCTTTTCTTATCAAAGATGTGCAAATCTTTTGAAAGTGCAATTTATATTCTTCCATAAATATTAACAGAGTGATATATTTCAGTGTCTTCAGTGGAGCTGAAGGCTAAGATGTGAAAACAGCAAGCAACTGCATATATCTTTTATATTTGCATATTATTGTTGTCCTTATTTTTTTAAATATTAATCTAAAAACTTAATTAAGGTGTTAACTCATAGAGTAGGGAAGGTTTTAAGAGATGGAGACAGTACAAACCTGCATAATTTTTTTTCCCCAGTGTTTCATTCCACTAAGATTGTATGAATGGCTGCTTAATGCTTTGCTTTTCCTTCAGAACAAAATTAATAGATAAATAAGGATTACTCTTTTTTAATGTACACAATCTATAAAACATCTTCCTCAACAGAAATAAGGATTATTCCCTTGAATGGAAAATTGTTTCCGAGACTTCCTTCCTTCTCTAAAATTACTATGGGAGCTTTTTCTTTTAACTCTTTCTTGTGACTGTGAGTGAGCTATAGGCTCTCAGTTAAAACTTTTCTACCTTTTGGAGCACATTTCAGTTGGCATTTTTATCAGAAATGTTGTTTCATTAGCTAAACAGATTTTTAGTATCATATGTGTGGGCTACTGAGCGTTCCACTAGAAAGACTCTGGAGATCAGATCAATATCTAGGGATGTCTAGAGATGTCTCTGGTCCACAGAGATACCATTGAGTTATCCTTGAAAACTCAGATTACTTTTTTACTTTACTTTCAGAGAGAAAATATAAGTAGTGTCTATTATGCAAAGAAATCTTATTACGAGCTCTAAATACTTGTTCATGACTGAGCAGGAACAACTATCAGAATTCAAATATTGGGGTATAACACGTAGTGTCATCTGTGTGGGGCATAGCTGCTTCCAAGGCTGTTTAGCTGATAGCTTTATTTCAGGACATTTCATTAGATATGTCAAATACCTTGCAAGAAAGGCAGTGCTGAAAGAATAACCTCTCTTTAGAGGTGGTGAATTGCCAGAAGCACTACAGCATTAATGTTCTTGTTGCAGAGGCATGCTATTTTAGCTCTCTGATTATCTCTAATATTGTTAGTTTAATGAAATAGCCAGTGGATTTCAGTTTCCTCTCTGTGGTGCCATTTATCATTATCCTATATACAAGGAACGAAGGACTGCAATAAAAACATGCATAAGTACAGTTTTTCTCTCTGTGGGGAAAAAGCGCTTTAAATATATAAAATTAGAGCGGAATCAGCTCTGTGTGGTGATGGGAAGGGAAATCTCCTCCTGCTGGGTTGGCTTCACCCTGTAAATCGAGGAGGAATGAGCACATGAAAATGACAAACTAACTAAGCTGTGGCTCTGAGCGTGTGTGTTCAGGTGTCAGTGAGCTTATCCCACCTGACACTTGCACGCAGATTTTGACCTCCTCCTGCAGGTTTGTCCACCTGCCACGGGGGTGGGGACAGCCCCTCACTTGAAATGACCTCCCAGCAAAGTTTCTCAAGTCCTGCCTCACCAGAAATGGGCCTGCAAAGAAGGCGGGTGAAGCAGCCCGGAAGGAAGCGGGCAGAGCACCCAGGCACTGCTCCAGGAGTGCGTCATCCCCGCTGCTGGAAACACTGTGGATGTTCAGTAGCCTTGGCTATTCTCAATATCCTCTTTGGCAGCCCCATGCTCAGGTGCTTCCCAGTCCTGACACCACCTTTGGGAAGCTCCTAGTCTTAATTGTTCTAGAGAAGGGACCTGGAATCAAATGAATATATATTTATCTTTTTTGGCCATTGCTTTTCTTGTAATGACTCCTGCACCCCTCAGTTCACAGGACGGTGTTTCTTCCTGCCTTACTTGCCCCATCAGGATCCTGCACTAGAAAAATCAAGTGGATACATTCCAGTGGGGCAGAGTAACTGGGATGGGAGAGGGGCAAGCACTGCTGTCGGTGTGCCTCCAGTTCAGTACCTTACACTCACTCACAGCTTGACATGGGCTGCTATTATTATCATCACTGCTATCGCTGGGGTTGCTGAAAATGATTCTGCTGTCCAGGGACGTGACTATTTTTGCTGTCTGCAGTAATGTTTGCAGTGATGGGCACTCTGGGTACCAGCCTGTGCCACGTGCAAAACACAGAAGTGATCTTCTTTTCAGGAAGGGCTAGGTTCATGTTAAAGTGAATGGGAGGCCATGAATCTTGGCATCCAGGGTCACTCCAAGTAAGTCAGCTAGGGTATAAATACAGCTTTTGAAAGCTGGAATCTTCGCTTTCTTGCCTCTCAGAATTAAATTGGATGCTGGCATTTATCTAATGAACAATCTAGAAGTGCTTTGGAGCAGGGGAAGAAGATGGTATCAGTAAAGCAGAGAGGCTTAGGCAGCACAGGAAGGGGAGATGCATAGCAAACGACAACATTTTGGGTGACTGCTGTGTCTGCTGGAGACCACTGATGGGCTGGCTGTGCTTCCCTCCACAGGCTCCAGCACCAGCTGGATTTACAAGGCAGTGAATGAGACAGCTCTCCTCAGCATCACTGCTCCTGGGAGCTTCTATGAGGCAACGTGGATGAAAGGCAGGCAGACGCTGGTTCAGCTCAAAGGTACAAGTGCCAAGTACTTTGTGAACAGGGAGCAGTGCAGGTGTGCCATACTCCGGAACGGGACCCTGCAAATCCAGCGCCTGGAGAAAGACGACAGCGGGAACTACACGGTGACCCTTCGCCAGCAGGATGGGAAACTGAAGGCAGAAGAAAATACAATGATCTTTGTTCAGGGTGAGTTTTTGCTTATCCCATGCCATTCCTGGCACAGCTGAACAAGACTTGGTATTCCCTGTTCTCTCCCACAGCCTTTCCTATTCAGCGCCCTCTTTTCTGATTAGGAGTGGGAAGACTTCTGTAGGACATCCCTTCTCCTTCCTGACACTGACAGCAGTCTGCCTCTCTTCTCCCTTCTCTTGCTCCTGCTGATGGCCTCAAATCCCTGGCTTCTTTCTGGCTCCCCTGTTTGTCAGCCAGCAGGTTTCTAGCTGTGCCCAAGAAAGAAGCTGTGAGCACGTTCACACTGACAGCAGGGGTGCTGCAGCACCACAAATGCTGCCAGGACCCTGAGAGGAGCTCCCAGCAGCATCCTGCCTCCAGAAACCTCTGGTAGGACCACAGCAGCCTATGTGAGGTACAGCTGTGGCTGATGCACTGTGGGTTTCAGGTATTTCTGGTGCCATTTTATGGGCACTGAGTTATGACTTTTGTTCTCTGGCCACTGGTCCCGCAAGCTGAGCAACTTGTGTTGCCATCCCCTCGAGGAGAGCTCAGGAATCCAGATGACACTAAATGCCTACATTTAGGCAATGGAATCCAACTCCATGTTTGCTTTAACTTACAAAATAGCTAGCAGTCACCTCCCCTGAGATAAACCACAGTAGGAATTGAATTTGCAGTGGAAGAAGACTCCTGCACCCTATCCTTGCATAGCATAACACAACAAAAATTATGATTGTGCTGTTCAAAGCACAGCTAGGCACACACCTGGGGATTTCAGCTGCATGAAGGCACCCTCCATTCCTGTGCTGTATCTTGTCCTAAGAGATTGGAGCAGTAGCAGCCCAAAGGTTTTGGGGTGAGAAGGGGTGATGGGATAGCTAATCTGCTCCTTAATAGCTGATGTGACTTCTCCAGACCTCTAAGCTGTAGGACAGCATGAGTTTTTTCCCCAGTAAGGGGATAGTTTTGTTCTGTCCTTCTTCAGCCAGGGTGAACACCTTTGCCAACATCTTGAGTTTGTGGGCACCAGCTGGGATTATGGAAATGATGCCTCATTGAGGCAGCAAGGAGAGCTGGAATGGTTTTAACAAGGTTTCTGTGCAATGGGAGGCCCCGTGTCTAATGGGCTGCTGAGCACTGAGGGTGTCTCACTGCTTTGGGAGATATTACTGTAAACAGATTCAGGAAGTCACCAGGGCATGATGCTTCTTGCTCATGTTTTAAGCCACTGAACTGTCATTGGAGTGTTCTCATTTCAGGTCAAGGTTAGTGCTCCAGCCCAGCTGTGTGCTGCATCATTTCCCCTGCTGCGCAGCACAGAGGTTGCATTACCACTGACACATGGCTTTGGAAGTCCTGTAGTAACTGTTGGATGCTAGAATAATTTGTCAGCCAAGCTGGCCCTTTGTTACTAGAGCTGGACAAACAGTCATTAAAAATAAAATAGTCCAAATGATATCCTCACACAACTCCATCACCAGCACCTGGACTCTAATGTTTCCCACTGGGATGTTTCCTTGAATAATAGGCTCCGGTTTGCAAAGGAGGAGTGGGCTTAACAAGGAAAGGGTGGCTGCAGATGTGGTGTGAACCTTGACTGCATGTGCTTTGAGAAGTCCTTTTTTGCTTTAGAATTTATGATTTCTATAACTTACACAGCCTGTAACTAGAGGTGGCACTGGCCTGTTTTTGTTTATCTGGTCTTAAAGGTGGAAATGATTATTTTCCATTTGCTGTCCTTGCCAGTTGCCCTTACTTGAGTAAAACCCTGCAGGCTTGTCTGTCTCTTTCAGTGCCACCAGTGATAGAGAAACTGGAACCAAAAGAGAGCAAGTTGTTTGCAGGGCATAAGAAGAGACAGAAATCAGTTTTGTCTGTCATACCCTCACTGAGAGCTGAAGTGTCTGTTTTGTGTTCTCCATTCTGGGTTGATGGCCTTCCATGCTGTGCTGTCGTGCCTGCTGAGTGCTGTTGGTAGCACACAGAGCATCATAAGCAGCTTTTCGTAGTTTTTCCTGCTTTAGAGGAAATCTCTCCTGATGGGCACAGGCAGAACAGGACCAACTTCACTTCCAGCAAAACACAGGGTCCAGAGGTGGGGGGGGCTGTGGCTCTGAGTCCCTTCCATCCACCTGAAGACTCAGCTTCCTCCCCTCACCTGCCTGGTGTGCAGCTCTGCTTTACTGGGCCAACTGTGTAGGCAACTGCACTGCATCTTCTTTATTATTGCCTTTTTACTTCTGTAGTAGAGGTCTGATTTGCTCTTCATTCTTCTGTGAGCTCATTAGCTGGTGATTTGGTGTTAATTCTCTGTTCTGCTTTATAACGAGGGATTTCAAGAGGAGAAAGTCCCTCAGACGTGCCTGTTCCTTTCCTTCTTTTTCAGAACCTGTCCCTCAGCCAATCCTCACTGCTGAATGCAGGAATAAAAGTGTGTCTGTCAAGTGTGAAGTGAAACAGAAGGCCAAGGATGAAGCAAAAGAGAAAGTTAAGGATGAAGCAAAAGAGAAGTCCAAGGATGAAGCATTTATGATCGAACTGACTCAACCCAATGGCAAAAAAATCCAAAAGAATACAACAATGCTGGAATGGCACGGGTCGAATTCTGGGATGTTCAGATGTGTTGCTAAGAACCAAGTCAGTGAAAAAATGGCTGAAAAAGTAATTAAGTGTTCAGGTAAGAAATCTCTTTTGTCAGAGTGTGCTAGGTTGCACACATCTGTAGGACTGTGCAACATCTGTAGGTGTCAGGAGCACAGAGATCCCAAGTACCCAGTACTGTGAGTCTAATTCCAGCACAGTTATTGGGATCTGATGGTGCTGTGGTAGCCAGGATGCAAGTCATGCTTTCTGCCTGGCATTCTCCAGCCTTGTCACATCTCCCTGCCAGCTCCATAGTAGATTAAAAATCCCTCATCTTGCAGTCAAATTTCCTCCTAACCCTGCTACCCTTTGTGAACACTTGGTCCTGCCTTTGAGGCCAATCACCTTGAATTTTGACCTTTACAGGTAAGGTAAATCTGAGGTGGGCTTCAGCTCAGCCAGCTTTTCTTGGAAGTGTAATAATACGTGAATCTGCCTGGGCTCCTCTTTCGCTCATCTGGGAGAAACAGGAACAGAAAAAGCAAAACACACCTTGGTGTAACACTGGCAACTGAAACAAGTGGCAATTTAAATACAGTGAGCTGGCACACATGAATGCTCTGGTTTCAATTTTCTGCAGAACTTGAATCCATCAGGGAGCAATCAAAACTCTCGACAATGAGGAACAGCAACTTTCTGCTGGGTTCAGGGAAAAGGCAAAGGGTGGGGTGTCTGCTGATCTACCTTTGTCAATGGAAGAAAATAGAGAATTCTAAGTAGATGTTGTGCAAGTTATTTCCTTCCATCTAACATCCTTTTTCATCCCCTCAACTAGGCAAGATGGACTTTTATCTCATCTTAATCATAGCAGGAGGTGCAGCAGTCTTCTTTGTCATTTTCGTGATTGGTCTTATTTACTGTATCAGAAGGAAGAAAAAAAGGCATGAAGTTTGTGGTGAGTGTTCAAGGGTCTTTGTTTTGCTATCCAGACGCCTAAAATATCAGGGCTTCCCAGTGACAGCAGCCCTGTGGTCAGGAGCATTCTGTCTGCCCTGACATGAGCAAAAACCTGGTTTTAGCATATGGTGAATCTTTGCAGATCAGCTGGCATTGCCAGGCTCACTTTCTGATGTGTGCCTTGAGCAAAGTCACCTGAGTACTATTTTACATTATGGCCGTTCTCTTTTGAGTGGTACAGATCACTGCCTCAGCTGTGCAGTGACACCATATCCTCAGTTCTTGGGCCTGGATTCAGCAGGAATTAAGAAAATTACTCTGAGAAAATGAGAACTAATATTTTAGCGATTATTTTACGGTCACCAGCCTCTCTCAAACAGTTTGCTTGTGTTTAAGGTCAACACAGTGTCTCAAAAGGTAAATCCCTCAATCCCTAAGTTAAGATGAGTGATATTTCAGAAATGATGAGTCAGTGATCATAAGCCAGTTGATATGAATTTACTTCTTCCCTGTGTGTGAAAATTAATGCTGGCAAAAGACATCTCTGGCTTCCAGGTGTCTGGAAATCCCAGCATGGACAATGGCAGGGAAGAGTGCTTTGTTGTTGCTTCCTGGGGTTAGCTCTCACTTTCCCTTTAGTAGCCTCCAAAAGGGGGCGTTCAGGATGGGGGTGACCATCGATGTCTGCTGGGGCCTCCTTGAAAAAGCTGCTTCCCCCAAGAGATGGGGCAGATCCAGGTACCTCGATCTCAGCCAGGCAGCCGAAACCTTTCACGCTGACCTGGGAGGTGCAGGCAGAGGTGACTTTTGCTGTCCACTGGGACAACAAGAATCATCTGAGAGCGGCAAGTTAAAACCCCAATATTTGGGATTTTTCTTGCTTGGGCCAAGAACTTAGTGCGTGTCTGACCGTGGGGTCTTTGTGTTGTTGCAGAGGAGGAGCGGGTGATGCAGGCTCTGCCCACGGACCGTGAGAGGGCGGTGCGGGAGCTGCCCCAGACCCCATCCGAGCCCACCCCGAGGCAGCCGCGAGTGCAGCATCCCCCGCTGCCCCCGCAGCCCCAGGAGCCGCAGCAGCCCCGGCCCCGGCCCCGGCCCCGCACGCAGCCACGGACTCCGAACCTGCCCAGAGAAAGGCCCTGAGCACACAGCCTGGGAGGAGGGATGCTGCTCTATCCGCTCGATTCACCGGGAAAAAGAAAAGTTCCCGACAGCCAGGAGCCCCTCCTGCCCAGCCCTGTGTAACTCTCAGCTATGAACAGGCGGCTTTCGCTGCAGAAAATTAGGGAGAGCATCAAATGGAGACGGAGAGACCCAGTGGAGGAGGCTCAAGGTGATGGGCATTCATCCCTGTGGCCATTTTTCTACCGGGGTCTTCATGTTAGGATATGGATATGGAGCACTGAAACCTGTGTCTTTCTGGGGTTCACTTGTTTTTATTGCACCCTGTTGTCTTCGTGCTTTTTGGATGGTTTTCACCAAGAGGAAGCTAAAGCTCTACTGAGACAAAACGGACTGATGGATCTTACAGGGTTTTTATCTCCTGCTGCACATCAGGGCAGCTCTTTGGCTTCAGCATCAAAAATGTGGCCTTCTGGACCAAAAAACAGTTGTATGTAATTAAATATTTGTCTGAAGTTGAAAGGATCTGTGTCGTATAATGCAGAGAAGAAAATATTGAAAGGATATGTGAGAGCCTTGAAGCACCTGTGTGGGAAAAACACACATGGAACAGGAATAAACTTTTCCCTTTCTCCATTGTGTTTAGAAAAGAAACTGTGGGGTTGAATTGCAGCAAGAGAGAGTTAGGTCAGTATTTTATTTTTTTTTTTAAATGAAACACTGAGATTTCTGGGAGAGATTCTCTAGCATTGGGATTTCAAAGGGTGGATGAGACAACATTCTGTGAAGCCTCTTTGTCCTGACAAGGGCCAGGAAAATGTGCTACACAGCCTCCTCAGAGACCATTTCAACTCAGTTTTCTGTGACTTTTGGGCAAATAAACAAAGCTTTATTCTCAGCATAAGTCTGTGTGGCTATCCAGACTTTTTTTTTTTCATAGAAGAGGTCTGGTCTTGTTTGGCTTGTGAAACAAAGCATTTTAAACTGCCAGCCAGTAGGATTCCTGGTGGCACTGTCTGAATTGTCAGGGGTTTACATCTCAGGGCCTCCTGCTGAGGGCAAGGGACTGAGTCTCTTAATTTTGCTGGTAACACCTCAGGTATAACCAGGGGATGACAGAGAGTTGCTGAGAGATCTGCATCCCCAAGGGAGAAGCTGGACTGCAATAAGTGCACCTGCATCACCTTCCACGTGCTGGACACTGCTTGCTCATCTGGGCCTTGGGGCTATCCAGAACTGCCTCTACAGGACAGCAGAGAGTACAGGCCTGTTTTAGAGCAGTGTCTGGATGAATACACTGATCCCTCTGGGGTAAAAGGCAGGGCAGGTGAAGGAGGAGAGAGCTACAAGAGCCACAGAGCACAAGACGTCCAGCCAGCTAGCTGATGGGTCTGCCACAAGGACACCTAATGCCTCTTTCAGGCTGGCCTATTCCACAAGTGCCAGGGGAGATAAAACAGCCATGCCTTGTTTCTCCTGGGAAATATGACTATTTTTGTCTTCTGGTATAAGGGCAAGGAGGCAACTTGTCAGGAAAAGGAAGTCTCTGCCTCCTCCAGAGCTCAGTCACTTCACTTGAACTCCAACAGCAGCAACAGCCCTGGGAGTGCCACTTGCTCTCGCCTTAGCTTTCTGCAGCTGATTTTCAGGCTTTTGCTATTTAAAATTGCATTTGGTAAATGTCTCGTGGCTTATTTTGTAACACAGCATATGCTATATCCCTGTACTGAATAAATAAAGAGAAGACTGGGTGCAGAGGATCTTAGTTCACAGCTGTGCTGGTACTTCAGTATCTCACTTCGATACAAAGGAGGCAACAAAAACATTTTGGTCCCTGAGCTGCAGAAGCAGGGATGCAGGAGGTGTCACACCATCCCTGGGAGGTGCTGGGGTTCCAGGAGCTGGTGGGCTCAGGCTGCTGTGGGTGAACACAGCTGCTCTCCCTGTCCCGTGCTGCCAGAGCTTTAGTGCTGCTGCTCTGTGGTTACAGCTGTGGGGGTCCTTCCTGGGAGAGAGGGAGGGTTACAGGCACAGAGAAAAGAAGATTTATCCCTATTGGGTTGATTTACACCAAAACAGTCTTTGGCAGGCATTCAAGAAAATACTACTAGTACATAGTATGCCTGTGCAATGGAAAGCTCATCAGGGCAAACATATATTTTTTATTTATTCCTTTTTTTTTTATAGTCACCATTGATTTTATGATGTCTCATTGTACAAGTATTGTCCATTTCAGCACATCAGGAACAAACGTGAGACATCACAAAACCAATGATGACTATCAACACTCCATGACACATTCATAAAAAATGCTGACTTATCAAATAAGCACCAAGCAGGACTTCATTTTTCTGAATTCAAATTTCAGGCTTTTGTGCTGTAGTGGATGTGTCAGAGCTGACATTGGGACCTAAGACATAACAGGATGTGCTCTGGTGGCTCTTGCTGTAACCATTCTTGCTCCTTCTTTTGTAGATGAGTCTACCACTGAGTCATGAGATAAAGAGTTTTTTCCTATTCTTCTTAAGGGGGAATGAGAGGAGATGATCAATGTGCTGGTCTGGTCCTTGTCTGTCTGCTGCCTCATCCCCCCTGTTTGGAGAGCTGCAGTTTCTGCTGCCTGGGTATTAGCAGGGATCAGTTTTGCTTGGTGGTGTGCTCCAGAGCCAGTGCTGAAGGAAAGGGAGGGAGGTGCAGCCCCGTGATCAAAGCAGATCTGTAGTTGTGCTGCGGTCCTGTAACACTCACCAGAAGGGCAGACTGAGCAGACACCCAAAAGAACAATGGTTGGTTCTGTAGAAGACATGAATCTTCTGTCCCAGCATTGATCCATGTGAAAACAGCAGCACTTGTTGCCCAAACTTGGCCTTTCTAGTAGAGTAGCCAGAACCTGCTTGTCTCTCTGTTGGCTATCAGCCTATCCAGAGGGAGGTTCTCAGGCTTCTAGCACAGGCAGTGAGGGAGACACTTAGAAAACTTAATTTCTAAACTAAAACTCTGAGCCTGTAAAAGGTCAAGTTGGAAACCATAGCTACCACAAGCCCTTTCTTGAGATGTTTGGCAAAATGATGCTATGGGGAAAAGACACTGATTTTGTCCTTTTTCTGCAACAGATATTCAGGTGCTGATGTGGGGATGAACTCCAGTCCATCAGCTCCCTCCCCATTCTGACAGACAGATATTATCTCAGTTGTCCTGAAGCCTTGCAAAGGTTTAGAAGTGCTGGGTTTGTGTTTCAAACTGCAGCCCCCATGGGCAGAGCTCAGCCAGCAGGGCAAGGTGTTCTACCAGCATTCCTGGCAGGTGCCAGCCATGCAGTGGGCAGCCTGGCATGGCTGGCACCTCCTGAGACCCAAACTGACTGATGGTCACCCTGAAGGACTGAGGGTTTTGTGCTGCCGCTGAGGATGTAAGAGGTCTGGTCCCAGGCTTTTGGATAAGATCAGTTGTAGTAGCTATCAGGCTTGTGAAATACCACTGCTGGGCAATCGTTATCTCATGCTGTGTGAAAGAAGATAAGGGTTAATTGAAGGAGAGCACAGCAAGAGGCCCTGTGCCAATGGACTGGCCTCCTGGTCTCCTCTGCCAGCCTCATTTCAGAAGAGGAATGCCAAACCCAACCTTCTCACTCTCTTCCCCAACAAAGCGCTCCTTCCCTCCCTGCAGATGGGAGTTTGCTACAGGACCTTTTCCCATTCTTCCAGCCTGGCTGCCTTGAGCAGCAGAAATGTGGGAGCCTTTCCCTCCCTCAGAGGGGCAGCTTCAGCCTTTACCCTTCCAGGGAGGTTCCAGACCAGCTGCTTGAGGGTCTCTGGTGCTTGCCCCAAACTGAAATTCCCCATTGCTCTGCTCCAGCCCCCTCACCAGAACTGCTCTTCCTTTGTGAGAGGGAGTTGCTTTCTCCCTAAGAACAGCAGGAACACGGGTGAAGGAGCTCTCCCAAAGTCTGACATGGCTGCGGCTCCCCTGGACCGTGGAGCTGGGAAGGTGTGAAACAGAGCTGTGAGCAGAAAAGAGCAGGCATGTGAGGAGCTACCTCACGTCATGGTCACTAAAGCATCTGCCAGCTACTGTCCAGGGCTTCCAGGCTGGGATTTAGGGGCAGAGGAAGAGGGCAGGGATCAGCTGGCCCAGCAAATTAGCCAGGCTCTGTGCCTGGGGCATACAGGACAACAGGGCAGGTGAAGAGGATGGGCAAGCACAGAAATAGCTGCTTGAGAAGATGAGCTGGATGACCAGGAAGCAGGATTTGAGTCACATAACTTTGTCACACTCTCAGTCCTGGGGTGTGGCTTTTCCTTCTGTGCAAGAGCTCCCATCTGAAGTGCAATTTACCCTTTGGGCAGGGTCATGAGTTGCCTGCCTTGCTGGGCCTTCTGCTTTCACCACCTTTTTTCATCTGAGGACCAGCTGCATTGTTCTCACCTCCTGTGACGCTTCCCACCATCACTGTCTGTCCTAGTTTTCCTTTCCTACAAAATTCCCGCTCTGAATGGTTTATTCTTCCTCTTTGAGTGACACCTCAGGACTCCACCTATGCACATGTCAGCATAAGGGAGGGGAGGGGACTTCCAAGGTGTCTTCCACTCTCTGAAGCCATGAGTGGTTCCTCAGGATCATGCCTACCCCGAGAAGCCGCTGTCCGGGTTGCTTTGCTGTTGGCTGCCTTTGCCAGTGCTGTCAGGAGCGATTCCTGGCTCTGGAAGGAACCTCTTGGCTGCCTTCTGCCAGGGAAAGTGCCCAGCCTGTGCGTGCTCCCCTTTCTGAGTCTCACGGGGCACACTGTGCATCCTGGGCATGGAGCCCACGGTGCCCTCAGGCTCTGCTGAGGCTGTGGTTGATTCTGCCCACCTGCCTGTCACCAGCACTGACCTCAGCGAGGTGGCAGAGCCTCGGCTGCCTTTGGTTTGGCTGCTATTGTTTGACAGTTTCTGCCTCGGGTGCATCTGAAGCGCATTTTGGAGATAACGGGAAGAGATAACGCCACAACAGAGGTGCTCAGTGGCTGGGTTTCCCACACGCTTTTTCTGCCTACATAAAAACAGCAGGTAAGTATTTTGGGCTGCTGCCTGGCCTCCCACACAGATGCCTGCTTTTGTTTCCAGTCCTTTTGTGTGGCATGGGGCAGGTGAGCGAGCACGGTGCAGAGGCAGAGGGTGCGAGGAGAGATGTGCTTGATGCTGTCCACAGAAGGGAACAGCTCTGGAACAACGCTGCCCGTAGGCATCCCCAAACTGCATTTCTGTGTCAGGAACTGCATTTCAGCTGCATTTCTGCCACTCCCTGGCTCAACAGCAGTGAAATGGAGAAAGGCAGTAAGGCTGGTGCATTTGGACAACCAGCCCTTGTAGAGCCACAGGATGAAATATCTGGGGCTGCTGCTCTTAGCAGCCGGAATTAGGCAAACCCCTCTTCCCCTGTTAAAGCCAAAGGGAGTTTTCTCATGAATAATGGCAATGAAATAAAGGCACGCCTATTTGCCGACAAATTCCTATGGAAGGGTGAGCTGCTCTCCAGCTTTTCTGCCATAAAACATGCATACACATCACGTGCTTCCACAACTGACTCCACAAAGCCTGCGTCAGCCCCTTCCCCATTTGGCTGTGTGCCCCAGAGCCCCCCGAGCTTGTTGGCAGGTTTTCCGGAGGACCCTGCTGGGCAGTTCCTGGAAAGGAACTCTGTGCCAGGGCACTGGGGGCTTGCCCTGCTCCGATTCTTACTCCTGACTCATCTCCCAGTGACTGGTGTGTCCTGTCTGTCCCCTGTGACTTGCCCTGCCCTGAGCAATGGCAAACATGGCAAACCAGGGAGAGCAAGGGCAGTCTGTAGGCTCGGGGTGCTCCTGTGATGCTCCTATTCCTATTCCTGCTGGGAATGGGATTTCTCCTCTTGTATGAGAATGGAGTACTTGTAGCTATCCGTTTGTGCTGGCACTGCTGTTTTCCTCCATCTCTGCTTTCCTGGAAGTTTTACAGCGGTTAAAGGCACCACCTGAGGGAGCTGTGTCTCCGGGAATGGCTGTACTGAGGGAGCTGTGTCTCCAGGATCGGCTGTACAACACCAGGCTGCACAAACAGCGAGGGCAACTGCAAGGCTGCAGACACACCGGTCACTGTAGTGACCAACTCTGGTTGGCTTCAGTGATTTCAGCAGCCAGGGCCATTTTAGTGCATGGCAGAATGAGGATGTGGTTTCTCTTGCTGGTGGGAAGCGCTGGTATCTCAAACCCAAAATTCAACCAGCAAAAACCTCCAGTGCTCTTCTGCTGAGCTCACAGTTTCTACAGACTCTATTTTTCTTGTAGCCATTTATAAATGACAAAGCCTAAGACAAGACAAACTTAGCCTAAAGCTATCCCTGCAAAAGAGGAACCAAGCAACAGGGGGATTTTTAAAAAGCACTGTCAGGAAGGAAACTTGTCTGCACAGCAAGTGACTTGTAGGAGCCTTTAGGCCCTGTGGTGGAAATTAAATACCAAATTTTGACGGAGTTGATGAGAACCCAAACTTTTCCAAAGGAAGAAGGTGTCCCCACCCTGTTTCTTTCAGACATCTTGTCTTGCCTAGAAACTCAGGTCACAGGTGGGCTGCCTTGTCTCATGCTGTGGAAAAGAGCAAATACGTCCCTGACTGCTGCTGCCAAACTACACTCTCTTATCAGGTTCATTCTTGTCCTTCTCACCCCTCTTCCTTGGCACAGGAAAAGAGGGCAAGGAAGGACGTGTATGTCTCTGAATATCAAATGTTTCCTGCAGTAGACCTCCCTGTTGATGTTGGGAATATCACATCAGGAAAACTAGATTTCCCTTAAATTGGAAAACCTCCAAACTGCATCTCTGAAGAACCACAGGTGCCTAGAGGTTAAAGGCAATGTAAACAACGTGAGGAGAGGCATTTCAAGATGGCAACTGTAGAAGAAGTAGCTGTGAACCTCCTTTGTCTCAAAGCATCTGTGCTAGGGAAGAGCATCTGTGGCAGAGCACCTTAGGCAAATGCAGGCGTGATGTCTTATCTAGAGATGAAAAAGTGCACCACGACCAGCGGGCACTGGAGCAGCTGCCTCAACTGACTCAACACACCTACACACATGTTAAAGCCGCGGGAACTGCTGGGCCTCTCCCTCTCCTGGAGCTTTGAAGGACACGTGCTCCTGAAGGCCTCATGAGAAACACTAGAGAAGAAAGGTTTACAGGCCTAGATTGACCAGAAGGGAATCAAAAGCTCTGCTCCTCCAAGGTGTGAAAGGAAGATGCTGCATCCTTTTGGAAGAAAACTGCTGCAGGAAGCTGGGATGAAAGAAATGATGCAGATGATGCTTCTCTGTGGGACAGGGGAGGCTTAGCCCAGCTCTGCAGACTGCACTGCGGGAGCTGAACCTCTGTGGGCTGAGTCTTGGGATGGGCACGGCCGCTTGGGCCTGGACACTTGGCCCATCTCCCACGTGGGACCCGGCTGCTCTGCTCCTTCTCCCAGCTCCCAGTGTCATGTGGCTGCGTGAAGAGCAAGTGTGTGGTGTCATGGGGCAGTTGTGTCTTGGAAGCAGAAACTTGTCTGCAGATGGTGTGGTGGCTCCCGGCCAGGAGCCTGGGCCATGGATCTCTGCCATGGGTCTCTTGGCAGCTTTGGCAGGCTGAACACCTACCTGCTGCCACTTTAGGGTCAGCCTTTTGGTCAGGTACAGCCCAGAGTGGGCCAGGAGAGATGCCTTATCTCAAATGTGCTGCTGGAGACATTTCCTGGGGAGCACTGTATCCACAAAGAATGGGAATTTCATGCTATGCCAATTTTACACTCGGAGCTGTGGGTTCTGGGCTGCACCTTGATTGTTGAACAGCATGGCTGGAGGGGAGGACACAAGGCTGGACTCATGCTCAAGGGGCAGCTGGACCAGGGAGCTGCTTGGACTCACTGGAGGAGTAGGGGAATTTGTGGGCTGGCCATACAATGAAGACAACAATTTAGGGCTGCAGCACTTGTTAGCCAATTTGTGGTGCACACCTCTAGGCAGGGAGGGCAGTTTACAGCACAGAACTGTCTACCAGCTCCACAGCAATGCCCTGTCCTGCAGGATTTGGCCTAGGTGCTCCATTCAGCTGAGCTCTTGGATGTCTCCAGGGTCAGGAAGGGGAGGCTGCAGGTGCCCTGCCTGCCGCAGCCTGCTTGGTGCTGGTGTGAGCCTGGGGAGCACAAGAACATGTTGGTGCTGTCATCTAGTGGGACCACATGAGCACAGCTCAGCCACGGCTTTGTGCCCTTCCTCTCATGCCTTTTACTCCTCCCTTGCACTAATTTACATCCTGACTATTAGGCCTGTGTTTGGTGGCCATAAAGCTTTTCCTTGAAACAGGCAGTGTGAAAAGTTATTGTTACAGGCTTCACACACAGTTTTATGTCAGGCTTGTTTATCACAGGCCAGGCTTAAAGGGAGCTCATCCAAACTCTTGAACTCTGATGGCCCTCACATACTTCCCCTCAGCAGAGTGCCTGTAGAAGAGAAGAGATCAGCCCAATGCACAAACAATAATGGTTAACTGCCCATCCAACTTAGATCTCGTTTTGCACCCAAAGAGACACAAGTGATCAAGACTAGAGACTTCTCTTAAGCTCTTGACTTCTGTTATTTGTATTTGAGACACAAATCACTATTTTCTGCTTGTGATCTTCACTACAATCAGTTTCAGGTTTTGGTTCCCCTTGCAGCTGCTCAGACGTGTTCTAACCACTCATGAAAAACCTCCCTGTCTGCTGCCTCGAAATTTCCCAGAGGGGGCATTGAGAAAACTTGTTTTCCAGAAGACAAAAACCAATGTCAGAGACTCAGCATTTGGGATGTGTTCAAGGCTGAGTGGCAACAGAAGGGCACAGGTGGGATTAGGGCCATGCAGCTCATCTTATGTCTTTCCTGGTCCCTAATGGCTTTGTCCTGTATGTGCCCCCTCGTTCCTCATGAAGCAGAAGGAATCCTGGAACATCTGACACTGCTAATTCTGGTGGAGGAACTGGAACAGCGACCACAGCTGGGGCAACGAGGAAGTGAAAGCACTCTCCCCAAATGAGCAGCACTGTCTTGTTTTTGTTTATAAAGATGCAGGGATTTCTTAACCTGATTTTAAATAGAACTGTAGAACAACCCATGTGCTATTCTACTCTACCCTTCCTTCTTACTCTCCTTTTTTGGGAAGCGCATTAATCTGCAGGTCACGTCTGTGTTTATTAAATTATTAAATACAGTGTTTATTTTCCGAAGGATTCCTGACTTTATTTCTCTTACTCTGTTCTGCTGTGTAAATCACTCCTTGCCCCCTGGTTAATTATTCCAGCTCATGGTGTCAGCCGTGGAGGCTGCAGAAACTCAGTGGTGCAAGCTGATGGTGAGTCGAGGAAGGTCTTGATGGGATTCTGTTTCCACACGTGGGGATGGTGTGGAGGTCATACAAAAGACATAAAAGAAAGCCACAAATATTTGTAATCGTAGAATATTTGGCTTGGCAAAGACCTCTAAGGCCATTGAGTCCAACCATTAATCCAGCACTGCCAAATCCACCACTAAATAATGTCCGTAAGTGCCACACCTACACATCTTTAGAATACCTCCAGGGATGGTGGCTCCACCACATCTCTGGGCAGCCTGTTCTAGTGCCTGACCACCCTTTAAGTGAATAAATTGTTCGTCATATCCATTCTAAACCTCCTGTGACACAACCTGAGGCCCTTCCCCGTCACTTGTTACCTGGGGAGAAGAGCCCGACCCCCACCTGGCTCCACCCTCCTCCTTTCAGGCAGTTTTGGAGAGTGAGAAGCCCGTAGGGGAAACCCCCGCAAGGCCAGGAGAGGGCACCTGGAAACAACTGTTCTGTGCACGGCTCTGCTGCTCGGCTCTTCCCTTTCCTTTTTATTTTCGCCTCCCTCTCGCCCCACCTTTTTCGCACAAACCCCGTGAGCCATTTTCATCTTCCTGGGAGCTCGCAGCTTTGTGCCATCAAAGAGGAGAACAAAGCGCCGCTCGGTGTGCGGGAAGAGGCCGGCCGCGCCTCTCCCGCCTGCATCCCCTCTCCTCCTGCCCCAAATTCTCTCCCCGACTCCACGCACACGCCCATGCTCGCCCCGTGTAAAACACATGCAAGTGTATTGTCACCACGCAGAAATTCCGGGGCCAAAACCTAATCCTTTCCCCATGTCCCCGAAAAGCTCTCCCCCAAAACGTGCAGACTTCAGTAAAAGAGCACCTGCGTTCAAACCACGGTGGAGTTTCGAGAAACGAGGAAAATGCCCCACCTCATTGAGCAAGAACATCAGCCTGGAAGCAGTGCCGGGCTTGGATGTCTTTCTGAGCTGCCACTTCACTCTGGCTTTTGGAATACTCGTTGGAACAGGCTGCCCAGGGAGGGGAGTTGAATCATCATCCCTGGGAGTGTTTAAAAGACCTGGAGATGGGGAGCTTAGGGAGCTGATTTAGTGGTGGGCTTGGCAGTGCTGAGCTAATGGTTGGACTCGATGATCTCAGAGGTCTTTTCCAACCCAGATGATTCTGTGACTCTTACTCTTTGTGTTAATACTGGTTGAATGCTGCTCCCTGAAAATCCAGGTTTTCTGAAGGCTGAAAACACTGAGCCATCAGACTTCAAATCAAAGGTGTCAGGCTGGAGAAATGTTCAGAGCCCTACTGCACTGTGGAGTGTCTGGGAGCAACCCCAATTTCAGCCAGATTATAAAGCTCCTGGCCATTTGTTTGGAGTGAATTTTGACACATGCATTCACACTGCAGCATCTTTGTCTTGCTTCCCTTCTGGGACTGTGAGCATCCCGTGGTTTTCCCCTCTCTCACGTGTGCAGAGATGGACTCTTCTCATCCCCAGTCCCCAACTGTGTGCTGTTTCCTCCTCACTTCTCACGGGTGCTTGCAGATTCAGGCATGAAATCTCTACCAACAAATGCTTTTCACACGCTCTGCTGTGTGGCTTTGCTGTGTGCACTTACGCCCTAATTGCGTCACTTCCCTGCCACTCCCTTCCTCAGGTGAGCACCCCCTCTCTTAGTGAATGCATGACACAATAAACATTTCTATAGCTGTGCCCAGATAGTGCACATATAACTCACATTACGTGTTCATCTTCACTTATTAAGCACAAAGGCACTGTCAGCTTTCAATTCATGCTACAGACTCTGTGTATACCTTTTCCATACAACTTCAAGTTAAAAAAATTATTCAATTTCTTTGCACAGGCACACAGGCACACAGGTGCTTTCCTCTCTCTGGAAAAGACAAGCCTTTGTTGTTAGGCTGTCTCGGCTCCTCTGGTCTTTCTTTCCCTCCTTGTTTCTAATTCTGTTTTCTCTAATGCCTGTCTCTCCTGCTTGTTCAGGCTGTCAGCTGAAGCTGCAAGGTGCTGCAGATGTGCCGCTCGAAATCATGTTTGTCCAAGGCATTTTCCTGGGGTGACGTGTGGCTTGTTAAAATGGGCTCTGTGTGTGCTGCCTCAGTGAATCCCCCTGCCCTGCTTTAAGAGTACAAATGCAGGATTTTGACAAGAACACTTTCCTCTTGTGGGATGCTCTGTGCTGTGCTCCGGTGGGAGATCCCTGTGGGGAGCTGCAAATATCTGTTGGTGTTGCAAGAGCTTAAACCTGGCAACTGCTTTTGCAGACCCCTGGCTGTTGCCAGGATGGACTGGGTGGCTGCACCCAGCCTGCCTAAGCACACCTGTGCCCTGGGTGAGGAGTTGGATGGGTGGGGAGGTGTTGCTCACATGCAGGAGCTGAGGGAGAAGCAGAAAACTGAGGTGCAACAAGCGGTGACAGTGAGGGCGAGTGACGTGGGTGCTCGAGTGGCCAGGAGGGATTTCAGGGTGGCATGCAAAGGCTTGTGGCTTTTAGGAGGGCACAGCTTGTGGTAGGGGGTCCCTGTTGATGGAATGGGAGCAGGCAGCCAGGCTGTGCTGTGCTGCAGCATCAGGGAAGGAGAGGTCATGGGGATATTCCCTCACTCCCAGGCTGAGTGCTCAGCACTGCACACCAGCCATTCCTGGGGAGTATTTTTGCACCTCGCTGCTGCCTGGTTTGCCCAGGGCTCTCAAGGACCAGCCTTTCTGGGGCTTTTGCAAGTGATGGAGTGTCCCTGTTCAGAGCTGCCAGTCTGTCCCTGCCCAGTTTGCCCTGGGCAAAGGGCATCAGCTCCAGCCAAAGTTCAGCTACTTCCCCAGCTGTGTTCTGCATTTAAATAACAACTTCCTGCTGCTCAGAGTGAATTGCCTCTGACTGAGAGACCAGAACTGTGAGGAGGTAGGAGTATGGCACTGAGAAGTGCTGGCTTTATGGGATGTGACTTGTGCAAAACCAGCTTATGGCTATGCATTCCTGAACAGCAGTGGTGACCTGTCCCAGTGCTAAGGCCACATGCAGCACGAGGAGCTGTGCCAAATGTCTCCATCCTTCTTCCTTGGCTGCGTTGACCCCAAATGCATCCGCGTGTTGTGAGAGCCTCCACTGAAGTGGATGAACTGATATTAACTCACCTGAAAGGGATGTGGTGCAATGTGATGTGGTGTGGGAGGGAGTCCTGAGTCTGAGGATCTCTCTGACTCCTCTGGGGAAGGCATGGCCAGGTTCTGTGGTGCCCCTAAGGGTTGTAGCATCTCGTGCTAAGCAACATTTTTGCCATGCGAGTGATACTGAGATTGAACCTTTGAGTAAAATACGTTCAAAGGTACCGGCTTGTCCCTGCAGTGCTGGGCCAGCAGCACCCTGGATACTCAACCCAATTTCCTCTCCAGCTGGTCTCAGCCTGCTGGGTGTCTCACTGGGATTAGGGTCCTAAATTGGTCATGTGCGCTTCGCCTTCTTTTGCCTTTTTGTATTTGCTCTTTTCTGTTCAGAACAGACACGAGGCAAGAAGCAATGTCCAGCAGATGTACTCTGCATCCTTCATGGTCTCCTCAGGACAGCTTCCTCAGAGAAGTGACACCATGCTACTTCCAGTTCTACCCCTCTTTTCATGCCTTTGCCCCAACCTCATGGTGAGTCACAACAGTTATATTTATGTCTAACAGAGCCAAGTTTTGCATAAGCTGTTTTATTTTTTAGTGAGCTCTCTCATCTGCTCAGTCAGGGGATGGCAGCTAGTGCTACCACGATGGGGAGCATCTTCAGCTCGCTTTGCTCTGCCTCTCCTTTCTTGTGTGCAGTTAAACAATGGCTCTGGCTCCCCACCCCCAGCAGCTTGCTGACCTGGAGACCTCTGGGCATAAACAAAGTGCAGCGTTAGTGGAAAATTGGTGCAGCCCCCAGAAGGTCCTTAGGAAACATGTGAGCCTGGATGGAGCCAGCTGCTCTGCGTGGGAAGGCAAGAGGCTGGCCCAGATGATGCAGAGCAGAAAGGGGAGCCAGAGCTGGAGCACGTTATTTGTCTTGTGGCCGAGAAGATGAGTGGCTTGGGCTGGATGTGGGTCAGTGGTGCTCGGCTGTGTTTTGTGGAGTGACCTCCAAGGCAAGCTGAAAGAGCTGTAGATGTCAGGTCTTGGCAAAAGGATGTTGGAAACCCCACAGCCCCAGGAGGCTCATAGGGCAGCATGTTGCTTGTTTTAACCATTAGCTGAGTCTTTGCACAAGTTTCCTGTCACCTGCAGTTTTATGTTCAGAGGGAAAGGTACAAACCCAGTAAATGGGCAATTGCAATTGCTGCCTGGTATACAGCTCCTCCCTTTGCTTCTGGACTGACACTGTGTGACAGAAAAGCATTCAGGCTGCCCAAGGAGAGAAGATCTCTTCTGTACAAGCCCTTGCATCCTGAGGAGGTGATTCACATTTGAGAGGTTGTTTCTGACATAGTCTTTCCCCTAGGGTCTCGGCTGGATGTGACTGTGGATACTGTGAAACACATGTGTTAAGCAGGGTGATTTGTTGGTACTGATGGGGAGGCCACAGCTTTTTAGCCTCCCCAGGAAATCCAGTTAGACTCTGCATGTGTGTTTTGGGGGTAATCTGGTTCACACACTGAAAAGCCCTCCCTCATACCGCTGCCATGGCTCTGAGGCTCAAAGCAGAGGGTGAGGCAGCATCCTCTTTGTGAAGTGAGTTGAAATGGTTCAGCTTCCCTTCAGAAGTTTCTGGGTGACCAGCCATGTTAACACAGCTGCAGCTGTGTCTCCACAGGGATGTTGTTTTTACAAGCTGAAACCAAGAACAATTCCCTCAAAGATGCACTGAGGATAAAAGTGATTATGCCGTAAAGACCAGTGTTGTCGCTTGAGTGGTGCTTTGGCTCAAACCTCTTCCCTCAAAATCCGAGAGCTGTAGGATCAAAGCTTAATTTAGGCTGAAAGGGACCCCCTGGAGGTGATCTAGTCCAATCCCCAATGAACCCCAAATGCAATGGGTAGACTGTAAGGCATCATGTCTCTAAGTAGAGAAATTTTGAAAATAAATGTTGGCTTCTTGGGGTTCAGTGGGACTTACGTGGTAATATAAGAGGAGCCAGTGGTTTGGTTGGCTGAGGATCACATCCAGACTCTTGTAGCCCAAGTCACCCTCCAGAACCATGGTGGTGCTGGTCCAAGCATGATCCCTCAGTTCATCATGAATAATTCTGCTGCCTCCACCACTCTCAGCTATGTGTGTCTGGGACAGTGTGCTCTGTGCCCATCATCATGGCTGTGCTTTCCTGGCTGGATAAATAATGGCCTCTTTGCCCCTCTGCAGTGGCTGCGGCAGTGCAGTGGAGGAGGCACAAGAGCTGCATCACCTGCTAGTTTGACCTCCTGGTGAAAGGGTGGTAGGAACATTGTGGTGTGGGGCAGGCACGTGTGGACCTGGAAGCTGTGAGGAGGCCACCATTGATGTTCTGTGGCTTCGCAAGGGCGGTGGCTTTGCCCTGCTGTTGCTGCTCCCTTCTCCTGGTGGTGTCCTGGCACCTCTCCTCCCACCCTTTTGCAGCCAGGGGAGGAAAGGAGAGTGCTTAGAAACCTGCCTCTTTGCAAAGCAAACACCCCAGATACCTAGAAGCAGTTGTGTCCTGTCTGACCCTGGGTAGGAGGTGCATCTCATTGCAGAGGAGGTTAATGCATCCGGCATTTCTGCTTCCTGGATCCCAGAGCACATATGCTTGGAGCCCAAACCCTTCCCCAGACCTCCCAGGTTTCCATGAGCTTGCAACTGTGCTTCCTGCTACTGGTTGGTGTGGATGCATGAAAGGAACAAATGTTGGATGTTGTTTAGCACTTCAGTCAGGTCATGCTGCAGCCAGGAAGCCCCGTGGTCTGTAATGGAGAACATATGGGATCTCACACAAACACCCTCGCTCTGTCCTTGTTTCCCTGCCTGTAAAATGGAAATAATAACTCAGTACCTCAAAGAAGAGCAGCGGGCCTTGCTTAACTAATTGGTTTGTGTGATGCTCACAGACCTTCATCCAGGAGGGGTGGCAGGAGTGTTGCCAGTCTGTCTTCTTTCCTTGCTCTTGGTGGGAAGGAGATGCTGGGTGGCCTGTTTGGATGGCAGGCATGGGAGCACAGTGGCCCCTGACCACACAGGGACCTGTGGGGGCCCTGCTGTACCAGATGGGGACATGGCAGCACAATGACCTGCCTGTGCCCATCTGCACAGTGGCTACCCCAGAGCCCTTGGGGTGACACCACTCGGGGTAAGACCAGCTCCACCCAGGGGGGTGTTGGATGGTTTCTCTTGGCCCTGACATCCCTGTAGCCATCTGTGTCTGTTTCCTAGTGGTTGTGAGGAAAACTGGGTCCCACCCATGCAGCCGTCCTTGCACATCAAGTCTACATCAAGTGCTTGCTCCTGGAGACATGTGTAGCATGGAAAAAAGTCATCTTGGAAGACAGGAATATTTCCCCAGATAGCAACATAAAGTAAAAGCCAAGAATCTATTTGTTTACTTTTTCTTCTACCTCCTCCTTATTTTTTTTTTTATGTGAGGGTTTTTATTTTGCCTAACTTATCTTTATCTTAGAGCTGTTTTTAAAAAATTATTTTCCTTTTCCATACTGACCTTTCTGAAGCAGATGAAAAGAACAGCCTTTAGAGAAGAGAGCTGGTTAAGCCAGAAACCCCTTCTGCTTTCTCTTCTTCTTTCTCATCCAGGGCACTGTGTCTTCATTCCCTTCATCCTTCTCTCCTGGTGTTAATTTCTGGA
>VZDJ01006092.1:2735081-2953277 GCA_008694505.1 Cyanoderma ruficeps
CCCCCCTTCCTATATTGGTTCATATTTTCTTGGTCTCTTTACTCCTGCTGAGCCCAGCACACTGATGAGATGAGCTTGAGGTTCAAGACCTTTCAGGAATGAAAGTCTGGGCTCCTGTAGCACAGGAGGTCCTCTCTAGTCTTCAGGGGTAGGGGTTGTAAGAAGCCCTCCTGGTGCTCAAAGCCACCTGAAAAGCAGGGTGGCTGAGCTGGACTGTGACCTGTGGTGTGTGCATTTGGTCAGAGACTGTGTCTCCCACCATTTCAGCGTGGCCTGAAAAGCTGGAAGTGTGAGCACTCCACACAGAAATTTCCGTAACAACCCAGCTGCTGCTGCCTGGCCAGGGAAAATAAATGTCTGGGAGAGCTTCTGGGGCCAAGAGAGCAAAAGAGGGTCCCTGGCACCCCCTTGAGAGGCAAGGATGTGGCCAGCACTGTGGCTGAACTCATCCTGCAATCCTGTGCTGTAGCTGGTGAAAATCTGTCAAAGCTGAGATGCGCTGAGCAAACCAGCTCACCAGTAAATGAAGTGGCATTTTGCCAGAGAAATTTTTGCTCAGCAGAAACCATGTGGCTGCATCTGATATGGACTCTGTAAATGGCCATTAGACTGTTGCGGATGAGAGTGATATAATTGAATTTAAGGAAAAGGTTTAGGAGGGAGTAAACTTATTTTTGCATAGTTTCCCAGAATGACTTTTTTTTTTTTTCCCTTCAGTTGGCAGCTGAAAATGTCAATAAGATGCAGTTAATACCTTGAGACAAAAATAAGAACTAAGGCAGGGCAAATGAGAAGGAAAACTAGAGATGTCCATCTTCACTAGAGCTGGGAGTATGTAGCAATAAACGTTCACAAAATGTGCTTGTGAATAAAACATGCAGCCTGTCTTCCTTAGCGATTGTGACCCATTTTATTCCCAAACACTCCGCTGAAAAAGAATTTTCTACCCACAAAGATGTTCACGAAAGCAAGCCATCTTTTGGAGTAATGTGAATAAATATAATTGAATGCTCATGCTGGCGTTCATTCTCAAAGCCATGCTGAAGGGCCCTATCAGTTGCATAATAGGCTCGTGGAACAATCCGGCGTGATTGCAAATAAGTGGCGATGAGGAGGGGATGTCACCTAACCAGGAGCCACGCAGGATGGTTTACATGACCAATGGCACAACGTAAATGCTGAGTGAGGAGCAGGATATTTCCAGCAAAAGGGTCTCAGCTCAGCCATACGTTAAAATGCCTTCACACAAAGCGTTTTTCACAGCCATTGGAGAAGGGAGCAGCCAGGCTGCCGGCTGATAATGCGGGGACAGATAGCGGCGCTGCGTTTGTCAGAGGGTTTATCTGCACTGAGCAACTTGATCAGCTTTAATCATCTGTGACAGCAATGTGAGGTCTGAAGTTGTGGTCAATCAGTTTGAATTAATCCCTCCATCAATGTCACTGAACAGAAGATCGGGGCGAGTTGGTGTTGTTTTCTCACTTAGCCCGTCGCCAGCAGGAATGGCTCTCCCTGCCCGCAGGTGATCCCACCTTTCCTGCCCTGGCTTACATTCCCCTTTGTGAGCCTTCCCTGGCCATGATATCAGGGATGGAGATGGAAATGAGCTATTGGTTCACACGGTCTGTTCACCCCTGGCTATTGCAAAGTCCTCTCCAATGGGTTTTTCCTTTTTTTCCATGTGTAGCAGCAAGTTGCATTTCCATACGCCCAAAATGCCTGGGCTTTCCCAGCATCTCCCAGATGGCTATTACACATCAAACTATAATTGCACCGTCAGGGAGTTTTCCTTTCTGATGGTCTGCCAATGCGTTCCTTTTCAAAAAATTATATCTATTGAGGTTAGCAGCTCGGGCAGGAAACAATCCAGACAAATGCAGGCCGCCCCATCTTCGGGCCAATTAATCTGAACCAGATATCCAGCCAGAGGGTGACGGCGGAAATGCTGAATGAGAACTGTGGGGAGCACAGGGCAATTTACCCGGGCTGTAAACTTGCAATTGAGATGCTGGCAGTGGCACTCGGTGATTATGGGCTCTGGAGAGGGCACAGGAGGACTCTGCTGCAGTGGGCAAGGGAGGATGGGGTTTACGGGCAGCAACTACAGCGCTGTTGTCCTTCAGGCATGCCAAGGCCAGCTCCGTATTGACAAACTGCTGAGCATTTCTGGAGGGAAGGCCAGTGAAATGCTAGGCTGGAAGAGCATCCCAGTGGGAATAACCTGTTGGCAAAGTGCAGGAGAGGAGCCTGCATTGCTCAGACCCAGGAAGCAGTTTGCTGTGCAGAACAGCACCGGCTGAAGGTGCTTGGTGATGCAGAGAGCACCTGCATTAAGAAATTAATGGAATATTAGGAACACCTCTTTTAAGGCAGAAACACTTCTAGGAAGCTGGGTGGCTGCCTGGATAGGGCAGTGTGGATTGCAGCAGAGTTCATGGGTATAGGGAAGTTGTGAGGAATTCATTCCTCTGCTCTGGAAACTCAGCAGTATGTAGTGACTGACAATTCCTGGCAACCCCATGGCAGGACAATAAATTAAGAAAATTTCACTTAAACACAGTCTAACTTAAAACACGACAAAGTAAAAAGGCAAAGCCATGTATTTCATTTTCTTTATTCCATCTATGAGGATTTAAGACCTCCTGGCTTAGAAAGAAATGAAAAATTGTTCTGAATGTTTCATTTTGACAATACTGAAATGAAATCTTTTGGCTGCCTGAAGAGTTGCTTGGTCACCCCCTCCTCCCTTTTTTTTTCTTTTTTTTTTNACAAGCCCATGAAGATTTTGGTGATCAGACCTGAATATGTATCAGGAAAAGCATTGCCAGTTGTATTCAAGTGCAAACACAGGTTATCAAAGAGATGTCATGGGATGGGGGTATGAATTTCTCCAAGGAGCATCATGAAATCTGTGAGCACGTTCATAGTGATGAATGTTATGCAAATGGGAAGGAATGTGTATAGCAAAAGTTAGACAGAGAGGTCTAAGAGAAGGAGATTACCCTGAAATAATAATTGTCTTTGCACTACAGGCTGATTTGGAAAAAAAATTCTTACTCATTCTCTCTCTCTCTATCCCTCCTCTCCCCTGTTTGATTTGTAGTTATAATACAAATAACACAATATCTATAAACCATCTCTCAGTAGTGCCATTCCTGACCTTATGTGAGAAAAAAACCTCAAAGTAACAGAAAACCTCAGGCAAAAATGTTCAGGAATGGATAGCATGTGATATTTTGTATAGATTTTAGTCCTGCTAGATGAGTTATATGAAAATGAATTGGATGCAGCAGAGAGGTCAGCAAAAAGCTGTTGTTAAAAGCTACTCTCTTTCAAGGTACATATAAAACCCCCCAAACAGACTCCCTTTATGAAATATACAGCTGAAACGACAGGAGCTGCTATCCAAATTGCAAACAGTGCAAACAGTGGGTCAGGAGAGGTGGGACCAGAGGAGAGAGTAACTGAGTGCAAGGACAGGAGGCCACTGCGGAGCACGGGAGAGAACTGCATCATTTTGTGCAGAAAAGCCACAAAAGTGTCACAGAAGCAGATAAAGGAGGATATAAGCAAACATCAAAGGCTTGTAGCACTGCTTTAGAGAGTTTTAGGGGAAACAATCCTGAAAGAGAGACTGGGAAATCTCTCCTTTGTTTCCTTTCTGTGTTTAGGGAAACAGGCTTTACCATGCTTGCATCCACAGTTCTGCCAAGGAGAGAGGAGAAGTGCCCTGGTGCAGGACAGGCAGGCTGTGAGGACACAGCTTCAGGCATGGGGGTTGCTGAGGGGCAGCCAGGGCACTCGTTTTCTCTCTGATCCCCTGTTCTCCAGTTGCTCAAAATGTTAATCTTTGAAGCAATGGTCACTATTCCAGCCTGGGCGTGTGCAGGAAGGAGGCTTTCTCTGGAAAAGAAATGTGGTTTCACCAATTAGGAAGAAAGTAGTGATGTTCTTAGCAGGTTTTTGGCCAAAACCCCAGAGAATGAAAGGCTGAAATTAGGCAGGGAAGTAACCTCTGCAATGAAGGGTTCTCTCAGCTTATGTCTGCAAAGTTGACTTTTTCTTGAGCACATTTTGATTGCTTTAAAGTCATGTCATGTGCGTGCACAGTCCTTTTTTCTGTGGCTGAGCTCTCAAAGTGAATATCTGAACAAGGCTTTGCAGTCTGCATGAGTGCCTGATTTCCCTGCACGGTGACAAGTCTGGCTAAATGTATCACGGGCTGAGCAAAGTGTGGACAGCCTGACCCCCAAAATGAGCCCCAGCCTGACCCCCTGCCAAGGTTGGAGAGGGGCAGAAGACCCTGCACTGCCACTCCTTGGTGGAGCTTCCAGGGATGGGGCAACCACAACTTCTCTGGGTGACCTGTTCCAGGGCTTCACTACCCTCACAGTAAAGTATTCCTTTCTAATATCTAATCTAAACCTGCCTTTTCCCAGTTTCAATCCATTCTCCCTTGTCCTGTCACTGCATGCTCTTGCACAAAGTTCCTCTCCATCTTCCTTGTGGGCTCACTTCAGGTATTGGAAGGAAGGATGTGAGGTGGACGAGAGATACAAAAGCCAAAGCTCTGGAAGATGACAAAATATGAGGGATATTCTGCTCCTTGGGCAAACAGACATGAAGTCCACAGCTACTTCTGGTATGCAGCAGTGCTTCTGAGACATGCAGACCAAAATTCCTACTTTCCTTATGATTTTCTTTAAAATAAATAATAATAATTTAAAAAAAAAAGAAAAAAAAAGAAAGCAAGCCTTGCCTTCCTTGCAAACTAGAGATGAAACGTTGGATGCCAGCTCCCCACAGACAGCAGCTTTGTGCAGACGGCCTTCATCAGCCCCTGGGCAAGGGAGAGGAGGGTCTCAAGCCTCACAAAGGGAATTCTGGCTATGAAAAGGGGGGCTGTCACAAGCCCAGCCTGCTCTTGGGCTGTATGCAGAGGCATGTGGGGAAGGATGATGGGTCCCCTCAGTGCCCCCCAAATGCCAGGGCAGTCTGCTTCACATTTTCCTGCCCAATAAGTCAGTAGAGCAATCCCTGCTAGAGCCAGCCTTTTTATATCTCTTCACCTCTTCACTTCCACAGCCCACTGCATCCTCCTTCCCTCATGGGAAGGGTTACAGCATCCTCAGAGGGCTGAGTAGAACCTCAAGACCTGTGGGAGGTCAGTCTGGGGGCCTCTGTCACGTGCTGCAGCCCTGCTCTGGCTGGAGAAGAGAAAGGCTAACAGGAGCTGGCGGTGCCGTGTCTGTCATCCCCTGGGATGGGAAGCTCAGCCTGAACCAAAGGGGCCATTTAGCATTGTGAATTATTGAGTGCTTTGCAATGTGGAGGAGCTGAGTGAGTCAGCTGAGGCTGGGCAACCTGTGCTCCATTTTTAGAAACATGGGCTGACCAGGGACAAAGACACCCCCCCAGCCCACCCAAGCTGCTCTGTGTGGGCTGGAGCCCCTTGCAGTCTGGTGAGGATGATGTGGGGGTAGAGGGGAGGTGATGCTGGGGGTCTCACTGGTGGCAAAGGGGGAAGGGATGCACTCTCCCTCCAGGGATGGAGCGAGCAGGCTGGGCAGCGAGCTGTGAGCACACTGCTGGTGCTTAATATTTATTAATGACTTGGAAAAGTGGGGGAAGCAGTGAAGCAGCAAGTTTTGCAGATGGCATGAAATAATTTAGGATAGAGAAGACTGTGCAGGCACCCAGTGGGACTTACCCAAGGTAAGGGGCAGGTGACCCTGGCTGCTGACACACGTGGTGGGGAGGGCTGCCTCGATGGCATCACTGCCTGGCCGGGTTCTCCATCCACCACAGCTGCCTGGGGGACGGCGGGGGGAGACTGGGTGTCACCACACACAGTTCACTGGGAACATCTGCTCAGTCTGCAGCAGCTGTCTCAGAAGAGAACAAAATGGTTGGCTAGATAAGGAACAGCATTAAAAAAGAAAAAAAAAGCCATGCTGAAAATACCACCTTTCTGCTGTCTAAGCAGAGCAGGTGAGTTATGGACTGGAGACATGCTCTTGTTGCACGAGTAACAGATGAAGAATGTGGAGCAAAATCGAGCAGAGAAAGTGATGGATGCAGAGAGGCTGAAAATAACCAGTGTCTTGTTCCCACCTGTATCAGGAGGATTGAGGTGAAGTGTTTGGAAAACAAAGACAAATCAGCTTATCCCCCTAAATGAGCCACAATCAAAGAGACATCCATGGACACTGATGGCCAAAATGGCTAATGTGGGCAAAAGGATGGATTCCTTTCAGCTGTGTGGCATCAGCCTGGGGGATGAGAGTGCAAGATACATTGTGCACACCAAGAGTCCAGCATGATTCAGGGTAGGGCTGTGCATGCCGGTGAATCACAGACATGTGGCAGTGCAAAGTTGATGCTGAGGTGGGAGGGAAGGTGAGTGGTCCTCCCAGCAGGGTGAAACCATCAGCCACCATGTGGGACCCATCTGATTCCTTCACAAAAGAGGGCTGAGGTGCTGGGCTGAGGTGCTGGGCTGTGCCACCCACAGCAGGTGGGGGAAAGAGGCAGAGGAGTTTGGGGTTTATGCTGAAATGTCTGCTAATCCTTGCCTCTCCACCTACTCACTGGCACCCAGGACTGAGGTTTGGTCTTTCACCTGCACCAGGAGTGCAGAATCTCTTTGCCCCGCACCTTTCACTGCTTAGTGCTGTTGTCTGCAGGATAAACATGGCATACAAAATTGTGCCTGGGCAACTAATGGGGTAAAAAATGCAAGTTGGAAATAACTTGTCTCAGAGACACACATATTCATACTGCTGAAAAGGAGCTGCTTCTCACCGAGGATCTTAAAGCAGTGGGACTTCAAAAACAGCATTTGGTCCCTTGCACTCCTCCAGGGCAAGGCATGGGGAGTCTTCCCTCATCACGGACACTCGGGGCACCCCTTGGTAAAATTCTTCTAGGGTGGTTAGTTAAATCAATCAAACAAGACCAGCCTCTGCCTCCGATACGGTGAGGAAATGTGACCTAGTTAAGCCCAGACGTTTCTGAGTGCGATGAAATGGAAGCGACTTGCGCTGGCTGAAAATTGACACCAGAAATAGAGCGCTCGCCGCTCTCCCGGCCGGCGGAGCACCGAGCCCGCACAGGGTCGGCTGGGTGCAAGAGGCAGGACCCTGCCACACCAACCCTGTCCCAACCCTGTCCTCCTCTGCACCCTGACTGTCCCACCGGGCACCAGGGACCCCTGCAGCCCCGGCCATTCCTCCTGCATGCCTCGCTCTCCTCCATGAAATCCAATTAAAGGGTGAAATGAATTTTGAAGTCGCTGCTACGGGCTGTGCATGTCTGTGCATGGAGGAGGGGGTGGGAAAGGCCTGTCTGCTGGTGCTGGAGCAGCAGAGCACTGGCTCTGGTCTCGTTTTAAAGCCCAGCCCCGGTGAAAAGCTGCTGCCGCAGCTGCAAGGGAACTATAAACGTACCATGCAATAACGTTATCGCTTTGATGGATGCTGGAGAGGGTTTGAATGCTTTTTCTTCCTTTTTTCTTTTACAGTGTGGCCTTGTACCTTGCAGCTTCCCTTGCTGTAATGTGCCGGTTTCTTTTGTAACTCAAATCCTGCCCCCTCCTCTCTTTTAATCGGCATAATACCTTCGTTTGCTGCCCCTTTCCTGGAGGAAAAAAGAAATGCTCTACTATTTGGGGAAGAAAAAGCCTTTGTCCTATCCTCTTGCTGTGCCCAGAGCAAGTTTATGTCTCTCCAACACAGATTAGCACAGAGGTGTCCAGAAAGCAGCACCAATGCCGGCTGTCCAAGTGCCTGGAGCTCTTCTCTTGGAGAGGGATTGGCCTCATGGGGATTGCAGGCTCCTTGGGAGGGAAAACAAACTTCTTGGTGCTGAAAGTCATAAGATTTGGCATTTTCTTTCTCAGAAACAGTTTCCCTTTTGACAATGCTACGCTTGGGGCAGTCCACTCAAATGCACTGCTGATGTCTTGGACCCTCCAAGGGGCTGACATGAGAGCTTAGGAGTGCACCACAGTGATGTGACCTCAATTTGCCATTTTAGGAGGGTTCTGTAAATGGCTGGACTGGCTGATGCAATGGGTCCTTTCCCAGAAGGATCCCCTCCATCCTCCCTCACTTCTGAGCAGCTTTCCTCCCTTCCTCCCTCCCTCCCTCTCTCCCTCCCTCCCCTGTGTTTTCCCCTGTGCACCCTCAGGCGGTGGAGTTCACTCCTGCCAATTCGGACAGAGGCCAAAAGCACAGAGGGGTTTGCAGAGCAATCAGGTTCAGAGGAGAAAACTCCTGAAGGCTATGAATGTTGCAGGCACAGCCTCTGGCTCAGGGAGATGCTATGCCGTGGAGTAGAGGGTGGGAGGATCCTCTGGGGAAAGTCACACTCTACCCTGTTCTGGCCTTTGTGCACTTTTTCCTTGGACATCTGCTCCTGCCCACTGCTGCAGACAGTGTACCAAGCTGGATGCCCACCAGTCTGGTGAAGGGTGGTCCTTATTACATCCTGCACTTCTGTAACTCTCTGATTCTGTTCGTCCTCCTTATTCCATCTCTCTGTCTGTTTCCCTGATAGGAAGACTTCTTCTCTTTCCCCACTTGGCTCTGGCCCTGTTCTCATCTTAGACAATTTGTCTCAACGTTCAGGCCTTGCTTGGCTTCAGCTGTGGGTGACTCATTCCCTGTGCCTTGCCTCAGTCCCACCTCTTGGCTGTCTCTTGGACATCTGCTGTGCACTGCATCATTCAAACACAGCTCTGTGCCCTCACACAGCCCCCTGACAGCAGAAACCTGCCTTCCCTGGAGAGCTGAGGCCTCTCCAAGGGCACAGAGGGCTCTCCAGTGGATGGCATCAACAACAAGGCATTAGTGCAGTCCTCTTCTCCTATCCCCAACCTAAAGATAACTTTATCTCCCAACCAGCCTGGAGTTGCAAGTGCAGGAGAGGGACAGAACAGCACGAGCTCCTGCTGTGCTCACCAGGCTGTCCCTGGGGATGTCAAGGGATTTTTGAGCTCACTGGGTGTAAGAAGCCATGTGCAGCCAGATGCCTGCTTGCATTGCTGCCTTGTGGCTCCCTCCCTGCTCCTGCACCCATGTCTGGAATGTGCCTCTCTCCTCATGCTCTGCTTGCCTCTCTTTACTCATCACCTGCTCTGCTGCAGGGTGGCACAACTTTCACAATTAATTCCCTTCCCATGGGAGAAGAAGGAGGAGGAAAGCTGCTTTGCACAACCTGAGGCCCTGTGGAGAAGGGCTGCCTGACCTCTGTTTGTTTCACAAGCTGCATTCCCTGGAGACCCCAGTTCCTCAGGGACACAGAGAGCTCATTGTAGAGGAATGCATCCCAAAAAGATGGAGTAAGAATCTGATTTCTTTTAGTCTTACTTCCAAGTAGGGTTTCAGAGTAAAATGTCACTGGTTAGCAAGGCTATAAAATCTAGCAGAAGTGGAAGGTTGAATTTCAGGCTAGTATCATCAGCCTAGACAAAATTTGATGAATGTGTTTTCTTTCTCCCCTCCTCTCCAAAAATGAATTCAGACCAGGCCAGCGCTTCCTTCCGAGGAGGGATTTCCGAGGTTCTGACTCCATGGAAAGTTTGACTGCTGTGGGTGTGTGGCCAGTTATTGAAGACAGCATTTGTTGAGGGTTTACTCAGTGCTTGGAATATAAAACTGAACAAAGCATATACATTCAGTTGCTGTGCTAAGAGTAAGGGCTTTATGTGTGTACTGTTCAAACACACTGGAGGGACTCTGCTGCTTCAAACCCAAACCAACTGGCTGAATGAAATACAAAGACATGCACTTAAGAAACTCCCGTGCACATTTGCAGTCGAATAACAACTGTGCTGAGAAGAGACAAAACCCGGGTGCTGTTCCAAGTGAAAACTTCCACAGCTACTTAATGTCAACAATAATAATTCCTGTTATAGGTGCCTTTCACCTTGAAGCCTCTCCAAATGCTTTGTAGGTCTGTGTGTAGATTTGATCGTTTGCCCAGCAATGAAGGGGAGGCTCTGGTGTGGGATGTAGCAACCATACTCTGTTATCTACAGTGCCCTTGGGCTCCTTCTCATTTCTGAGCACACAGCAGCAGTGTTTTTAGCTCTCTAACTTTCTCCTCCAACCTCCTTCCCCTGCATTTCTCCTCCACATGCCTCCTTGCATCCCTTGCTCCCACTCTTGCCCTTCTGTGCTGTGTTTCCCGTTCCTGGACAGCCCTCCCTCCTCTCATCTGTGAGTGCACTATCGCTGCCTTGGCAGCCCCCTGCAAAACTGTCCTAAAATAGTCCCCCTTCTTTCCTCCCCTCCAGACTCCTCTGAACTTGAACTCTTGTATTTCAGTTGGATTTGCATGCCGTGCCTGTTTTAACTTGCACACAGCCTGGGACAGCAAAGATGTTTTATCTACAGTGACAAATTGCTGCGTGAAGTTACAGCACCGCGTGGAGAAAACGACCACCCTAATGGTACTGCAATCTGAGAGGCATAATATGCCAGGGAGAAGAGGTAAAGAAAGCAAAGGTCAGTGGTGTTTTATTACGTCTGAAAAAAAAGGAATGTACATAAAAGGTGTCTTTATCTAACACTTTGCATCCTGACACTTTCTGAGATCATCTGCCCAGACTCTCCTGTTACAGGCAGAGGAAGGACAAACCTCCTTGCCCCTCAGGGGTGGTCAGAGCATACTGAGTGTAAGAGTCACCTAGCAAACCTCCTCCAGGCTGAGCTTCCCACCTGCCAATTCTACCCATGGTTCTATTTAAGCTCCTTTAAGTGAGGACTTCAATGTCACATGCCTAACCTCACCCAGCTGATCCTCTCCTACCTGTACATTTTAATTTTTGCTTCTGGGTTGGGCTTCTTCATATTTCAGGTGACCTTACAAAAAGCGTGTGCTGCATGAAGTGCTGGGCACTTAGCAAGCAAGCTGCCCCGAGCTGGTGCTCATCAGCTACCTGACACTTGCACATCATGGTTTCCCACCCTTCTCCAAGCCCAAGCTTCATCTCTAGCTCTTCAACACAGAGAAGAGTCACAAAAAAGACACCCAGAGAGTAATTTATGATGTGCTCATGCAGCGCCTCGCACTGCAGAAGCAAAGTCTATGTGCAATGCCTCACTTCTGCGTTAAAACATTTGGATAATGTGTGATCTCTCTCCACCCAGGGCAGGAGCAGAACTGATCTCAGTGCAAAGGGCAGCTTGGAGCCTTTGGCCCATTTCTCCACAGACATGCTGGATGCTCTGACTCATGTGGCATGTGTCCATTAGAAACAGGCTTGGGATTGTCCTCACCAATTTCTTCAACAAAATGGGCCAGAAAACACCCAGGGGGACACTACCAGGCCTTGGCTGTGAGTTCTTCCAGTCAGCAAAATAAGGAAAACCAGATTTTTTGGGGTATTCAGCTACTTTTGAGTAAGTAGCTGAATACCATCAGTGTGAAACTTTAGGTTGTGGAACAAGACAGGCACATGAGGACGGTGGAAAATAGGGACCAAACTTTGGACCATATTGTCAAATCCCCTGCTGTTTGGCGTAGCTGTGGTAAAGAACTGCCCCACATCTGCATTAAAACAAGTTGGGATTTTTGTGCCCATAAAATCTCCTGGAAGTCAATCCCAGAGATGCACTTCTTGGACAGTCAGGTCCTTCTTCTAATTTCCAGCTGAAATGTATTTCTGGCAAATTTATAGGCAGTTGTTCTTGTGCCAGCACTGCCCTTTCACTCAAATAGCTCTTCTCTCTTCCTGGTACTTCCCCCCAGGGTATTTGTAAGCAACAAATATATCTTTTCCCAGCCTGCATTTTGCTAGACTCAAGAAACCAAGCTCATTTAGTCTCTTCTTGTGGAAGAAAGCTCTCTCCTCCCAGGTCATGATGAGAGAAAGGCACGAAAAAAGAAAATTTTAAATTAATTCATCTTTTATACGGACATACAATATTCTATACTTCTGTGATGGCATTAAAATCTTGCTATTTCTATTAGAAATCCCTCATCTGACATGTCTTAGGCTCGCATTTGTCTTTCTCACATCTGCATGCTACTGCCAGCTTACAGACATTTGATCAGCTCGTGAGCTCAGGTCTTTCTCCTCCTCTGTCACTTCCAACTGATGAGCTCCCAGCTGGTAGCAGAAATTCTCATTATTACTCCCTCGGGGCACGACCTTGCATTTTGTACTATTAAATCTGATGCCATCTCTATTGCTTCTGTCCCTTTTTTCGTAGGAAAACTGCTCTGATTAGTCACCATATAATGCCTTAGAGACCTAAAGACATATTCACTATATTTTTATTTTTAGAAACTGTTTGCTGTTTCAGTATTTTCATTCAATGAATGATGCTGATGTCTCTCTGTATTACCACTTCTCTCTAACAGAAACTCCAGGCTGATGTGCAGAAGGGCAGGAAAAAATTGCCTTGCAGATGAAATATATAGCAAGAAGAGCTATATTTCCAAACCATTTCAAGGAAATAATTTTGTAAGTTATTTGTCACTCTGCTGCACAAAATGATCAGACACACTGTCCAATCAACAGCAAACCAGAAACTAACAGGTATGAAAATGTTCTGTTTTATCTAACTATTTTTCCAGTGATCCAGATTTACTGTGAGTAAATTTACTGCATCTCGCTGCTGGGATGCAGCTCTCATCTACAGAGCTGTCACAGTGATGGCTCCCAGCACTTTGGGTTTTAACCATTAAAACTATTTTTACGATGTTCAAAATACTTCAGAAACAACTGCTGTTACTGCCTAATTTTTGCGCCTAATTACTGTGGCAGTGGGCAGCTTATGAAGATCTGTGATGGTGATGAGAATTCATTTGCTCTAACCTCTCATTTTCAATTACAAATAATGCTGTGTGGAGATCATTTTACCCAGAGAAGGTTTGGTGCAATTCAAAACAGCCCCCACATCCTTAGGATGCTGCAGCCACTCTGAAGTGTGTCTGACACTGCCGGTGCTTTATGGAAAAATGTATTTCAGAAAATAGCTGGGGAGAGGTGCCCACAGAGGTACTGCAGAATTTTATTTCCCACGTCTAGATTGTCTGGTGGATGTTTGTGAGGTGTTTTGTAGGGCTGTCAGCTCTTTTCTGGCTTTGGTGGTGTTTGAGCAGCACCCAAAGCAATGGGGCTCCCTGCCTGAGGGGACCTCTGCAAAGTCCATCTCTCCAAGTGAGTATCGAGATTACTTTGATTGCTGAGAACCAGAGAAGTTTGGTGGCATCTGCATGACCTGCTCAAAGCATCAGGACCGCTGTGCACCCTTTTCAAGCTGTGCACCATGGGTTTGTGCCAGCAAAGGTTGTATTTCTTGCCTTGTCCAGACATGCTAATGAGGCACTCTGATAGGGCTTACCTTTGGAGATGTGAAAGAAAATAGCAGAGGGAGATGGAAGGCAAAGCATCATTTTGGAAGCATGAGAACTTCTGAAACATTAATCTGGTGAATAACTCCCTGCTAACAGAATTTCACTGAACCACTGATCTGAATCATGTCACAGATGGCATCGTCTTCCAAAGTGTTAGCAAAACACAGGGCTCAACCTCCAGCGCCCCTGCATCGCTATTTCTGATCCAGCACAACAACACGCCTGCAAAAGACTGAGCTTTTAATAACTGCAAGTCAGGAAAAAAATATAATCAGCCCTGTTTGGGATCTGAATAGCTGCCTTGCAGAAGGAGAATTGCCCATTTTGCTCAGTGCAGCAGTGAAGATGGGCTCACAGGACACAGAGTAACCACATGCTCTGATAGACTGTGAGATGCACTACAATGTGTTTTTTGTAGGTGTAAAAGCTCGACTGGCATTTCTGAGTGAAAGACAAAGGTCAAAGGTGCTGGGATTGATGAAGTAGGACCAGTCATGGCATAAATGGAAGACGAGGAAGCGATTTTATGTTAGCCAGCAGCCTCCATTTGTGGCATTTCATGGCTGCAGGAAGAATTTAGGCTTGAAACATTGTTTTAAATAGTAAAACCAGCATGACCTGATGCCAGGATAGATAAACAGT
This sequence comes from Cyanoderma ruficeps, assembly GCA_008694505.1. Taxonomy (NCBI): domain Eukaryota; kingdom Metazoa; phylum Chordata; class Aves; order Passeriformes; family Timaliidae; genus Cyanoderma; species Cyanoderma ruficeps. The sequence continues at coordinate 2,749,095 of VZDJ01006092.1, forward strand.
AATGCTCCTGGCCATGTCATCTCTGGTGGCAGAATCTACATCTGTATTATGTCAGCCAATGACCTTTTTGACACCTGAATTTAGGTGCCCATCCTGGCTGTGTATCACCTTCTGGGTCAGAAGAGATTAGTGGTCTCCACCTCCCTACACCTGATTTCCATGCAGGAGGACATGCTGGTTCCAGGCCAGATCTGTGGGTGGGAGCTCATTCAGGTGGCCAGGACCCTGAGAAGAGCCACAGCACACATCCAAGGCATGCAGCACCTCTCCCAGGCACCTGGGGCCTGGCAGCAAAACCTCAGCTGGAGTTTCACAGCAAGAAGAGCTGAGATTTCCTCACCCCACTTTCCTAAGGAGGGGCAGGCCTCTCAAGGACACTGCCTCTGGGGCTTTGCCCTGTCATCTCTTGAGCTACCACTGAGAAATCTTTACAAAAATCTTTACAAAAGCTTCTGTTAGACATCTTTCTAACCACCACCACCGGCCCCAAAGGATGTTAAAAGCACAATGCTAAAGATTGCGAAAGCAAGCCCTCCACAAGCAGGAAGGCAGTGGAGGAGAGCCAGAATAATGGTGGCCTTGTGCAATCCGATTTTGGGCCCCATGAGTGTCCAACTTGCCTGCTCCTTTAGCCCCTGGAGCCCTGCCTCTCTTAGTGCACAGACTGAACAGCAAAGCACGAGGACAGAGGAGGCTGTTCCAGTCGACCTATTCTCCTTTCTTTGGAGAAGATGGAAAGTGTGTAACAGTTGATGTGGAGGCTGAAAGAGGACACTGTCTCACTGAGAAGACACCAAAGTTCTGTCCCAGAGACCTGGACTTTCTCCCTGCCTGCAGTGGAGATACCATGGACATCACTTCATCAAGCATTTGTAGCTAATCACTGGCTCTGTGTGCTCTCATTGCCCAGTGTCCATCTTGAAATCAAAGGGGTGCAGTGACAGAAATCACTGAGAGTCCTGCTCTGAACCTCCATGCCAAGATGCTCGTCCCTGGGTAGGCAGACCTTGGGCAGCTCAAAGAGGGTGTCAGAAATCGCTGCTTTTCCTCATCAGGTGAGCTGGTGATAATAAATGCAGGAGTTGCTGTAAGCACTTCAGCGTTGTAATGGTATTATAGAAGAACCTAAGAGGAAATTAATAGGACCAGAGTAACCAGATTTGAACAGCGTGTCTTACAAGAGGCTGAGGAATCCATCAGCCCTAGGCAAGACCTCTCACAGAAGATGTCAGCCCAGCCAGTTAAAGTCAGGCAGCGTTAGAAGAAACTGAGTGTAATGCCAACCTGCATAACAGACACTGCTGCCACCTATCACAGTAATGAGATTTCATAAAGAAAAGCCCATCTCAGTGGCTTCCAGAAGGATTCCCTTAGCAGGCAGCTGGCCACCTGGGCTGATTAAACACAGCTACAAGTTTGAATGACTGGAACAGTCTATCATGTTTTATTGCACCCAGACAGTTCAAGATGCAGCAAACGCATCCAGCAGATTTTTAGCTCAGCTCTGAATGTATGCACCCTGTGGGATAACTAAACATTTAGTCCCTGCAATGAGCACAGTACAACACAGGACTCACCAGCAGTCCTTCCATGGGAATGGGCACCCTGCTCAGGCCCCGGGGTGGGAATTACATTGTGTAACCTGTGCCATGAGACATCAAGAGGCAGTATGCATAGACTGGCTGACACCCCGTCCTGCAGGCTGATGGAGGAAAGCGGGGCACTGACACTTGCTCTTGGACAGAAGACAGGAGCTGCCATAGGGTTTCCTCTGTACTGAAGAAGTACTGAAAGCAGGACTGGGCCATGTGTGTCTCCACACTCGGCTCTGTGTGCAGTACAGCTATGATGCTTCCTGGCTGCCCAGAGCGTCAAGCACAGTTCTGTCCCTCCCAGCAATACATTGGTGAGGTTCTCATACCTTTCCACTAGTTTGAAAATCAGCTGCTGCCACTCTCAGTTAAGGCACTGCCAGCCGGAGTTGGGGCTGAGCTTGTAATTTTGATCTGCGATTGTCTGGTGAATTGTCGAAAGCAGGAAGAGTCACCAGGAAAAGAGCTGGAGTGAAACCTTGCAGGCACTGGGCCTGTAGGCAGGGACCTCTTCAGACCTCGCTTCTGCCCACAGAAGGATTTTGTTTGGCACTCAGAGTGATCTGGGTCCCAGTTCCCTCCCTCAGGACCCCACTGCCACCCTGACAAATCACGTCAATCTCAGCAAAACTGGCTTTTAGCACCAAGCTTTGTGTAATGTCCTACTTCACAGGGCTCAAGCAACAGTGAGACAATCTAGAGAAAAGAAAGAGACAGTGCAATTAAGTGAAGGGATGCCAGAGGCAGGGAAGATTTAAACTCCTCTCCTTGTGAATCTTTGTAAAGCTGGACCTGAGACAAAGCCCCGATTCCTCAAATCACCCAACACCTGGAAGCCACTGGCAGGCTCACAGCACAGGCAAAATAACACCACTTTTACTGGTATTATCATCACCAGTCCTACTAAGTGAGCAGTGATGGAAGACAAGCATCATCCAAGGAACCGTGTCCACCATGCATTTGTACACAATATGGCTTTAATTGAACTCAAAGGCTGACAAATAAAGGCCAAGTAAATCTCCTTTGAAGTCAACAAAAATGATTCCTTTTGACTTGAGTGGGCATTGGCTGAGGACCACAAGCTGCAGGAGGAAGCCTGAATCACTGTGATCCCATACAGGACTCTATTAAGGAATGGTTCTGCCTCCTTGAGAAGCCACTGGTGTCAGACCCAGTAGAACTGGGAGCCCATGGCTGCCAAATCAGAAGCATGGACTTAGCAAAACACCCATGCTGTGGTGTTCCTGTTAATTTCTGATCTGCAGAGGAGTTGCATGCTGGTCCATAACCCTCACCACACCATCCTGTCCCATTTGTAGGGAGTCATCATTCTAGAACTACTGTTTTCCTAGTTGTAAAATAGGACCAGGTCATCAACTGGGGCACCAGCTCAGAATCTGGCCTCTTTTAGATTCTTTTCCCCTCCTTCATCTAGAAGAAATGGCAATCCACACTAATTTTTAAAACTGGAAAAACTATCAGATCAGATTCAATTAGCCTCTTTCCACGCCTCACACATGCCTGAAATAAAACTTCTGTTATTGGAGTTTAGCTGACGATGCTTTTGTGCAAGGAAGGAAAGGCTCCAGTTAGTTTTTCTGTAACTGAAGCCATATGGAATTGAAACTTGTTGAATCAATAATGAAACATGTCTGTGTCACAGAGCAGTTTTGATTCCAAGACATACAATAGACTGTTTGCAAAGTCACTTTGCTGGTTAAAACTACATTTTTTTTTCAAAGGGACACAAAATTTAGGGACTCAGCTGCTTAGGAGGATATGGTCTAGTTGATTGCCTGAGAAAGTTAAAAAAATTCCCAACCAGCCTGAGGTTCTCTGTTGACTCATTTTCATAATACATTTAAGTACTGTGGCAAATGCTTGCCAGCCATTTAGGCAAGTAGCTTAAGACACATCAAGAAACACAAAGCAAAAATGATTTCAATGTCCTAATTTCCCATCCATCCTTCCCAACACATTCACAGTAGCTGCACTGAGAAGCAGGTGAGTTGCTAATGCAGATTAAGTTATCCTTTGAGAAGCCACTGCAATTAATCCACCCAGTAACCCCTGAACAAAGAAATACTTCCGTGACACATCTGTGTTTCCAGATTTGGAAAGGATTTGACAAATGCCAAACTGAACTTGCACAGCAAGTGAACTGTGGTGGAGCAAAGAGTGTGCAGCCTCCAAAGAAGGGCATGGAGTATCTAAGAGGGTAAATAACCTACTTGCTCAATGGTAGCATGTATTTTATTTTATTTAGATGCTTGGCAGTAAAGAAGGGTGTTGGAGGATGTCAGAGGTGCTTCGGAAAAGCCTTCTGGTGACTAGAAATGCCTTCACTTTCTGTTAGCATGCAGGTAGCATGCCCACAGTCACCTGAATTCCAACTATATTACAATAAGAGGTATTCCCCCTTGTTTTGGTTCTTGGCCTCAGTGTCATGCGGTTTTGTAATGTGAATGTAAAGTAGCATTTTGTGGAACTCAAAAAGCTTTGGCGATTCTTCTCAAAATGCTGAGCTTTTCAGAATTTCCTTTCTTGGCAGTGCTGGGCTGAGTCTGCCCTGACAACATCACATTTCATAATCTCTTCCTTTCTACCAGCTCTGGGTACAAGGCAAACATAAGACCCCCGTGCTCTCCGAGCAGGAGAGATGTTGCATGGTGGTGGACTTTGGGTTGGCAGCTCGGGTTTCCTCCTCAGGGACTGAGGGAGCAGATGCCTGGAGCTGGTTTTCTTTTCCTCTCTGATTCAGTGTTGGGTAATTAAGGACTGAAAGGCTGCCTTAAGTGCAGCCCTGGGAATTGTATTTTTCTGCAGAGGGTATTCCCTGTTATCAGTTATCGTATTGTAACAGGGCCAAAAAGTCCAATGCAGATATGAGCCTTTCTTGGAAAGGTTTAGTATCAGAACACAATAACCATGGAGGGAGATAAGAAGATACCTGGGATTATGGTGCACTGTGGCACTGTAAATGGAAGTAACCTGAGCCAGAGTGCTCAGGAAAGAGGCAGGCACTGGTGGCGAATCATTCAAATCCCAGCCCAGAGCCTCCAAGTGCAGAATTTGAGTCCTGTAGCAAGGGAATCAAAACACCACAGGGGACAAAATCATTACTAACCAAAATAGCTGACATCATCTGTGGTTGTATGGGAACCTGCCTGTTGGTAGGAGTGTATATATATGTGTGTGTGTATATATATATATATTTAAAAATATATAAATTTCCTGGTGTGGATTTTCCATAGCAATTTATCACTTCAGCAAAAATAAAAACCTCCAAGAAACCCAAACAAATGAAGTGAAAAAACAAGAGAGCGCAATGTCTCATAATAAGCTCTTTCTGTTGTGGCAGCAGCTGCAGTTTCTCCTCTCAGATTTCTTTTCTGTTATTACCCAGAAAGAATCAGCAGCTGCTTAGGAAATATTCCAGAAAGATTCTCTGAGAAGTTCCTGGCTGTTTTTCACATACTAATCTGACAGAAGTAACATCTTCAAGGAAGGGACTAACTCTCCTGGTCTTTGTCTGCTCCTCATAAATTAGTGGGTTCTTATAATGTGGTTATCTAAGAGGAAATAACAGCAGGAAAAATAAAGAAATAACATGTCCTGGTGATAGGAGACAAGTAGGTTTTTTATGTCAGTGAGGGGGTGTGGGAATTGCTTAGGTTATTTTAATGGTCGTGTTTGCATCTCTTCAAAAACTTTTGCACAACCGAACTGCTTCCCAAATGGGCGTATCCAGGGGCAACACCCATAAGAGGAATCATTTGGAAGAGATATAACACATGCTCCTCTGAAAGTAGGATACCTTCAGGACATGCTAACTCTGGAGTTATTTCGGCGCTGTCGTGCTCTGTGCTTTAGGACTGGAGAGTGCAGCCACCAGAGTCTGGATGGGGAAGCTGCTGGGGTTGGAGCTCCATGGCACAGTCCAGATCAGGGGCTCTGAGCAGCCACTCCCAGGGCTGAACTTCCCTTTTCTTGCTTGAGTGGCTTCTTTTAGCCAGGATGCCTCCTCGACAAGAATGTTCCTCCCCATAATGTTGATGCCTCAGGAGAGGCAGAGCTGGTGCCTGACTCCATTCAGGGATCTGGCAACTGGTGATAATTAAACAGGTCAAGGAGTAGAGATGGGCAGTCGTGTCAAGGCTCGGCATTCCCTCAAAATTTGGCTGGAAGCTGTCACCATGAGCCTTTTCCCTGCCATTGCCCTGGATACAGGACAAATCACATTCCCATTCCCAGGTCTCTGGTGCATGAGGGCACAATTCAAATGTCATCTTTTGAATGATGTTTGCTCATCATTCAACATCAAAGCGTCTTTGCCCTTCCCCTGTCCTTCTGTGTCACAGGCAGCTCTGCCTCTGAGCTCACTCCTGGCAAAAATCCAAACCTCCTGTCAGCATCCAGAAGTGGAGACATGGATCTTTGCAGAACATTATGGAGCCTCCAAAGAGCATGGATCTTGCCTCATGGAAAACTCAATGAAAAAGTTACTTCTTCTTCTGCTGCTGCTGCTGTCATTAGTGACTAGGGGGGGAAACCCCTCTACAAACCCCAAAATGTAGCATGTGATTCTTCCCAAGAAGGACTGAGTAAAAGCAGTTTGGATCTGTGATGTCCAGCACGGCAAAACACTGTCCACTAAAATATAAAAGCTCTTGGGAATGTGGGAGAGATAATTGGAGGTTAATAGAGCTTTTACTGCTGGCTGCCTGGTCGATTATTTCTATGAAAAAATCCTGACATTTTCCCTTTATTGAAGTGGGTTCATGATCATCTATATAAAAGAAAGCTGTATTCTGAGAACACATATGCATTTGCATACGGATGGTGTTCTCTTGGAAATTATTTGAATAAAAATAAAAGAAGAATGAAAACAGGAGTTTTCACTCAAGGGAAAAGTTAATGAACTCACTTCTCTTTCTTTCACTCCCTGATTAAATATTATGTTACCATTTTATCTTTGTGCATGAAGAGTAAAGCCCTATTCTGTATTTTGCCAGCTTCATTCATGAAGCTTTGTATTATTTTTGCTGCAATAAAAAACTAAAAATTACTCTCTCCACATGAGAAGCAGAATGGAGAAGAGCAGTAATTCCCCACAGTATGGAGGAAGGAGAAAGACGAGACATTCTCCTTTGTTTGTTTGAATAGGCATGAGATGTGCTCCAACATGTGCTGGCAGGAGCAGTCGGAGAAGACCAGCTACAGAAGCTCATCAAGAAATGCAAAAGGCATGACCTGCAATCTAAGGTATCAGTGAGACCTTCCTTTCTGAAGAGGTTTTCTTTTCTTTAATGCTCATTATTTCTGAGAGCCTGTGGGCTTGGTAGCAGATTGTACCGATGTTTTAAAGTGGACTACTTGATCATTCTAATTAGGATCCTGTGGGTTTTCAGCGTTACCAGCTAAGTGAATTTCAGTGCATTTGCAGTTACACCAGCTGAGTACCACTGGACTTCTTGTTGTGCAGTGGCCAGGTAGCCCAGCTGAGTCAGTGTTACTCACAGGGAGCACCACCTTCTTTTAGCTGGCAGCAGAAGCATCGCAGCATCCAGATAAATAAGCCAACACTGGTATGCCAGAGTATGATTCCAGAATTGGCTTGGCATTTTATTACCACTTCAGAAGGCTATTGCCATGCATTTGCCAGTCTCTGGATACATGAAATTTGCTAGGAGCTCCTGTGTGAGACAGGAGAGCACCTGAAAACTAGTGCTATGTCACAGCAACTTCGTGGGGAGTGCCCATCACCTGCTAAACATGGCTGGTTTTCAAAGGTTCTTGAGAATAAACAGCGTTGATTTCAATCTAGAAAGGGATGCTTTATGGAGGCTTAGTGCCTGAATGCTTTGCAGTCTTGTTTGATTGGTGTTGGGATGTAAGCAGAGGCAACTTGAAATCTCAGAAGCGATATTCACATGCAAACCTTGTAATACACAGTGTTCTCAGGGCAGGGTGGGGGAATGTAAATTCCAAGTGCGTGAAAATGAAAAACAAACAAACATGAGAACGGGGAAAGGAGATTTAAAATTTACAAGTGGACTCCTCTGTCCAAGGATTTCATCTGTGCTGCTGCTACTGGCCCAGTGCTCTAGGTAGCAGGAGCAAGGCTTCTAGCTGCCAGTCAACCATTTTCTTTTTGATAATTATTCACATTGCTGTAGAAATGGAAATTATCTCTATTTTCTCACTTCCCAATTGAAAACTGTAATTGCAGCTGCTCCCTCCTCCTTGTTTGGAAGTTTTACATGCAGAGAGTCATCAGCCAGGCTTGCCTTAAATCAAATCTTCCCATGCAGCCTGGGTTATAATCTAGTGAGCACAGCAGCTGCCTAGTCACAGCAAGGAGAAAAGCAGCACATTTCTCCAGCCACTGGCTAGGAAATTCTTGCTAAAAGAAAGGGGCTATGCCTTGTCTGATGCCTTTATGAAAACGTAAAGGAGTCAGCTTCCTGAGGGCTTTCACAGATACTGCTAATCATCTTAAATTGAAACAGGACTTCCAAAACCAGCATGTAAATCCCCGTAACACACCTTCAATTTCTGTCTCCAAGGCTACCCAGCTGTCCTGATCCTCCGTGACAAGCTCTGGAAATGCACTTCCTTTTCCACTAGTCCTTCCCTGCTCCTCAATCCCCCCTGCTCTGAAGTCATCTTGCTCACATGAAACACCACTCCACAGCATGGTGGTGGGTGAGGAGCTGGTCTGAAAGCCCATGGGGAGTCTGAATGGTAGGGAATGTACAGTTCTCATCCCTTCCACCAACAGAGAAATGCTGTTTCCCTCAGGCATACAAGAAAATAGCCAGAGCCCCAATGCAGACCTCCCCAGCTTTGCTCACTCATCTGTGCAAGGGCTGGCGTGGAGGTCTCCTTAAAACAATGCTAATAGGATTTATTCATGCTGTTTTTATCAACCCTTCTTATTCTGCTTTAAGACGTGCAATTCATGAATAACGGCCACTACTCCCCAGTCACAGAAGTGTATTTTGAGGGACACAGTAGGTGTAGCCTTATTGAACATTTTCCAGTGACTTTATATGCACACACCACACTCTCACAGCCAAAATCTGCCCTCTTCTGAAGTCCCTTGGATCTAAGTTAGTGAGACTTTCATATATCGTGATTTGGATCTAAATGTGTTTCCTTGCTTGCAGTCCCTGCTGTCACTGAGTAGGCATGGGAACTTTGTGCTGTGGTTTACCTCATGACTTTTGGAGGGTTTTTGGGGTGTCCTGAAGAACCACACGGTCAGCAGACACATTTCCTGTTCTGCCAACACAGGAGCACTTTCTAACAGTGCCCATCTTCCACGATGAAAGGTTTGCCAAGGCACAGGTGGTATGGAGCATCCTAGCAGAGAACAGGAGCCCTCAGCTGACAGCTCCGCTGAAGGTCTGGGGTGAGATACAGCTCCTCTGAGTTACTTCTCTGACCATTATCCAAGGCTCACAGAAGATGTGCTGGATGAGCTGATGAGCCTTTTGTACTGCAGATCTCCTCGAAACGCTGCAGGGTCAACAGCACAGTGCCAAACTAGAATCAATGAGGCCTTACACAGACAGTCAAGAATAACAAGTCAACCAGTGGATTTGCAGGCAGACTGTAACAGCTTGTTATCTGATGTCCCCTGGGCACAAACACTGAGACATCTGCAGTTTTGACCTTTTATTTTTTTTTTTTTTTGTCTCTGCTGGCTCAATAGCTAGTTAGCTGGTCACTCGTTGTGAAAACAAAACAGAGGAAAGGAGAGCAAATTGCAATAGGCAGGAGATGCTGGACTATTAGAACGCCAAAAGGACTGGAAATATATAAGTACAGAGGTTGCTTTGCTCTCCTTTATTATTTGTGCGTTAAGCTCTCTGAGTTGGTTTCTGGAACTCTGTTAGTAGCATGGTTTTCAGTATGCCAGTTGTCACTGAACTTTTATGTTGGTTTTATTTTGCATGAATTTTGCATCTCTATTCTCTTTGCTCAGTACTGCAAGTTAGAAATTAACCTGAAAAACACACATTGAGACTTCACTGACTTTCCCAGATATTTTTTGTCTGAGAACACAAAGCTCTCGTCACAGCATCTCCTCTAGTCCCATCAAGGGGAGGGAAGATCCCCAGAAGACTGACTTCTGGATCATCCTTTGTACTGAGATCTCAGCTCCTTGGAATGCAGTGACTGCACTGGCTTATATGTATGGGGGGTGTGAAGCCTCCTTCCTGTTTCTAGGCTCTTCTTAATAAAGAGTGTGCCCACATCTCTCACATTAGACAGGGCCCTAATCACCAGCCTTAGCCTAATCTCTTAATTAATTCCTGTTAATGTAAATGGACTCGAAAAGATTCTTTCAGCCGTAGTGTTCAAGAAATTAGAAGTCCTTTTTTGAAGAGACAGTGTGTTTCTTCTTTCATGGTCTGGTATAATGACAACACTGTCTTGCTGTATGAGAAGGATTTGCCACATCCTATGGTGCTCATCTCTCATCCCTGGATTATAGATTATTTTAAATCAACTCAGGATAATGGATGACAGCTCAGTGTATATTATGTGTAGCATTTTAGTCTAGCATAGGCAGAGACCTCCTGGCCTCTTGTTTCCATAATTTCTGCGTCTCAGAACGGCCTTGTGTAATAGAAGGCAACAATATGTGAAGTTCTGGGACCTGCCAAAGAAATGCACTGTTCCTGCTTCTGATTTAATCTGATTTATTCTCATCACATGGATGTCCTACACATTGCAATCAAGGTCAGAAAAGGATTTGAGCCTGTTTCTGATGTGGGAAGACAGCAGTCCCACAGGTAAAAAAACACAAAGAAGGGCTAAACTCAGATTGACCTTACCAAAAAAAAAAAGCAAGCTCCCAAAATGGTGTGTAACTGGTCAGTATCAATAGAGTGAATCTGGAGCAGGGTAAGAATTGTAGAATTGTACCTATCCATGTTATAAGCAGAGACTCCCCTCTCTGGTGACTTCAATTTTGCCTAGGAGAATCCATATAAAAACAAATAAATGCCAAGAGAAATATTTCTATTGTTTTCCTTCTCTGTATCTAATGAAATCTGTTCCTTTAAAACAGAGCAATATCCTCCCCTATGATTTTTTGCAGTCACATCGCAGAAAGAGAAAACCTGAAAGCAAAATTGACTCCTTTTGATTTTTTCCTGGTTCAAGAGAGGAGACATGCCAGTGGGAAGGAGAATAAAAATCACACTGAGTAAAGCTGGATTTTAAACTACCTCTAATGATCAACAGCAATCATGCAAATATTTATTTATGGTTTTATAGTTTATTTGTGTTAAGGCTGATGGCAGATTTTTAATCTGATATTCAGTCTTCCTTATATAAAAATATGTATCTTTTAGATTGGTTAGTTAAGTATTTACTTCTGTAGGAGTTCAGAGTGCAAGTTGTTGAGGGGATAATTTTGTCATGTACTGCTTCAGAATGTGTTTTCTGCTCCCCTAATTCTTTGGTTGCTGAGGCTCAGTTCGGTACTAGAGATCAAATCCTGTCTGCACTCAAATTGACAAGAAAACGTCTAGTAGTTTGAATGGGCTGTTGATTTTATCCTTACTGTTCATGCCGTAGTGGGAGCTGCCATAACATCTAACATCAGATCTTTAACATCTCTCCAGCACTTTGAAGTGCAGCCCCTCATGTTTCATTCACCATTTCAACCAAGAAGCAACAGAGGGACTGCAGCCCTGCTGCTGGAAGTGCAAAAGGGAGGCAGGAGGCAGGAGGATGTGCCATTTATTGCATAACAGGTTGGATAACCTTTTTGCATGTGGTTTGCTCATGTGGTGACAGCGACATGATGTGCAGCTTTCTGCAACCTGCCTGTTTTGCAGCTATTATGGCTCTAACCTGTGAGACCATCAATCATCTAGAGATAGGCTGCTAAATCTGTAGATATGCATGGAAATATCACGACACATGGGGGGTTTTCCTTGTGTATTTAGTGCTCAAACATTCCACCAAATTTCAACAAGAGCTCAGCAGGTAGTGTGTTTATGAGTGCTTAAGTAGTTAGGAACCAAAGTTCAGGCAGTCAGATTTGAAAAATCTACTCAGTCTTTGAATGGTGTGCTCTGTTGAAAGGAATCTAGTTTAAAGACGCTCACAAAGTCTGAGAGTTTTTGATGTAAAGAAACCTGTAGCATGTGGTGTGTGCTTTCTACTTTTCTTGGATTTCATTATGCCTTTCTGCCTCTCAGAACAGCTGTAACATTAAACCCATTGAAATTTGTAAAGTGCTTAGAAATCTACTGAAGGGAGGCTGTAGAGGAGTAAAAGGTACTCAATTTTCATTGCTGTTCTATCAAGCAAGAGAGTTTCCAGATTGTCTTAATAATAAACAAGAATAAATAACTCCAAATGTAGAATCTGTTCTATGCTCATTAACAGGTACCTTTGGGTCTGAGGACAATCTCTTTTAAGGAGAAGGCAAGTATAGATTTGAAGATGTGAATTCATATTTCAATACCTTTTGCATGGCCATGGCTTGAAGCATTGGGGTGTGCTTTAGTAGTGTATGAGCATTACCCAGGTCTCCCGGAATTTGAATACTAGTGGCAGATTGTTTGACCATTTTCTCCTGTCAATTTTCAACTAGATTTTCAAATAAATCATTCACCAATATTTTTTCCTCATGGTTTGGTTAGCTCAAGAGCCAGCTGAACAATATTCATCAAATAAATTACTCACTTTTTCCTCATCAATCTGCAAATAATTTATTCACAAATACTTTTACATGAGGCAGCCAGCTCTAGCCAGGACAAATCAAGGTAATTTCCTACGTTTTTGATCACATGCCAGTAGGACTTTATCTTGGACAGCTCAATAGAGACAGGTTTTAATGCATAATACATAAATGGGCAAGCTGAGTTTTTCACAGTTCTTTGTGAGCTCTCTACTGTTGCCCATATTTCTGTTCAACTGCTAAAGGGGAATGACGGGGGGCATATATTTTCCATCCAGGTATGCTCGGAAACATTTCACAAAACCGAGGGAGCGGGGCTCACGTCACCCACAGCGGTGGTGGGGCAGCCCCTTGGCTGGAACACGCAATCTGCTCACTGGAGCAAGGCGAAATTTAACAAGGGTTGAGAAGAGGAAATGAAGACGAGTATTGTGCCCACTTGGAAACACAAAGAGAACCTAGGGGCGGAATGAAATCAAGCAACGTGGAATTCCGCCAGCATGCTGGGGATAATGTCCCTAGCTCTGGAGAAAAGGGTCTTTAAATGAGACGACACATCTCTGTGCAGGTGTCTCCAGGACAACGTTTGTGCTGCGGCTCCCTTTCCCCAGGGTTCTCATGCAAACAGTTTGGAAGCCACTGAGAGCCCCCTTCCTGCCTTAGAGGATGCTGTGTTGCTGACGAGGCTGTCAAGCATGGGCCTACCTGTCCGTCTGCCCACGCCTCTTGTTTGTTGTGGAGAGCTCCTGGCTGCCACACGCCACACAATGGCACCAAAAAGATTTCTTCCCTGGTTAAGGTTTGCAGCCTACAATCTGCACTGCATGAGAGGACCACCTTTGCACCTCTGCCCCCTATGCTGGGTCCTCATCAGGTCAGGTCCTTCTGCTGTTGATCAGCCCTTCTAAATGTTCCTTACTCTTGCACTCCATGCTGGATGTGGGTCTCATATACAGACATTTCACCCTGTCCCCTGGTGCTCAGGCAAAAAGGTGGGGAGAGCAAAAGTTGTTTATCCATGTTTGCCAGGAGATAAACTTTGCAAAACCTAGCAAGTGTATACTGGGGGAGTGGTGCAAGCAGGGAGTGGTTGCGTGTGGGCTTCTTTAGGATCAGGGTGTGTTCATGTTTCATGAATATGTGCATGCATATTGATGTATTTAATATAACACTCCAATCTTGATCCTTCCTTGAAATTCTGTTGGCTAACCTAGTTACCCCCAAATGAGAGACACTTTCAGCCTATACATTATGCAGAAATGTAGGTATGAAGAAACGTAAGCAAGCATTTTTACAGCATCATCAATAAATAAATACGGGCTATCTACTCAAATCAACAACATGCTAAACACTGAAAGTCAAACGGGATGCCTTTCTGAGAAACAAACAACTGACCATGTATTTACTCTGCAGCTCATGAATAAACATGGAAAATGCACAAAAACAGAGGAAGATATTTGTTTCAACTTGGAGAAAGCTTCTGGCTCAGACTGGCTCTCATAGCTGAACGATACAAAATGGAATTGGCAAGGGGGAAAAATGACATAATCACATACATGTAACAATCCACTGAAAGTAGGACACACAGAAAGGAGAAGAAAACAGGCTTTGAAGGAGAGGGTAGACTAACAGAGCGGTCAGCTTCAGACCTGTTCTTTCTGTCATCTGTGGTGGCAATTTATCAGCCTTGGAGAAATGGCTCTCAAACTGAATGAGGGATCTCAGACACCTGCTTAGATTGTCACAACATTACAAAATGTATTTTAACACACCCTGCTGCAAGGCCATGTACCAAGGAGGGAAGAGCATAGTGATGAACGGCAGGATAAAGATGCTCTCAGGAAAAACACAGATGCAGAAAGAGATTTGGAGACTCAACATGGGTAATGAACTCCACAAGCTTTTAGTAGGAAATTTTAGAGGAAATGCTCTACTTCCATTTTTAGTTATGAGAGAAGGGGAAAAACAATGACTGAGAAATTACTTTTACTCAGCGCACAGCATGTGTGTACAGACCACAATGACATTGTACCCGTGGTGGGTGCCTGCAAGTCAAAAAAACACTTAGAAACACTGGAGTCCAAAAAATCTGCAGTGACTGGAACTAAATCTTACAATGTGAAGCTTCAAAGAAAACAATCTATTCAGTCAAACAAGAAGTGATAGAAGCACCATGTATAGTTACTTATCCATGAAAATGGGATGGGTGTGCAGTTTTGTAGGCAAAGGCATAACAAGTTCTGATGTCTCGAAGTTGAAGTTAGGCAAATTCAACCTTGAAAGAAGCAATTTCCTAGCAGCAAGGATAATTAAACATTGGAATAAATTAGCAGGTGGAAGAAGGCAGTTGCCATTACTTGAAGTCTTTAAGACGTGTTGTCTTTCTAACTTACTTTGATCCAGCTGCTGAGGAAAAAATCTATGACTTTTGTATATGGGTCAGATTAAAGGGTTATAGTGGCCCTTCTGTCTGGAAGTCTGACTATATGCAGGGAAAAAGTGGTTCTTACTGAAGTAAAAGAGTGAGAGGTGCTTGTCGAGAACACAACCCAGGGCTCAGGATAGCATAGGGTTTCAGGACTAAAGCTTGATGAAGGATCAGGCGTTTAACCAGTGTGATGGAAGCTGACTAGTGAGGGTGAGTCATCTTCTAACCTGCTTTCTGAATTTGATGTAAGGGACACGTCTTGGTTTATGGAAGTGACATTTTCCAGTGAAGAAAAATTGTGTTTAAATGCTGGCTAAAGGAGGAGAGCAGAATGACTGGAAACAGGCAGCAAGAACAAGCAGGGATATGAGGGCATTGAGAAGATATTTGAAGACAGCCTTGTTTTGTTCAGGCAGTTTCTTCTCAGTCGCAGTTGTGGATTCCGCCTCACCTGCTGTCTGGGAGCTGGGAGAACTTCAGTTGTGCATAGGACCTCAGACAAGTGTCCCCCAGACAGCCTGTGGCTGCAGCTCTGCAAAGAGGTTCATCTACTCCATGCAGGAGCTCAGGTGACTGTGGTTGGAGGGTGAAAGTTCTCCTCATCAGTTCTAGGAGGGCCTCATTTCACTTCTATCAGGCAATTCCCGTAAAGCATAACAGAAGAAATTACAAAGTCCAGCCTAAAATTCAGTCTGATAATCACGCTCAGTCAGGAACACAGCACACACTTCCTGTTATTGGGAGCAAACAACCTCGCCCAAGCCAAGTCATGCTCAAGACCAAGGTGCACTGGAGACCTAGAATAAAGCCTAAACCAGCCACTTTGTGCAGGAGCAGCTCTCCCAAACCATGCATAGGCTCCAGAGATTCCCTGCACAGGGATCCTTCTCTACGATGGAGCCTGGACAACAGACAGCAAGATGTGCCCAAGGAGAGCACAGGCATCACAGAGAATGTGCCAAGGGGACTGAAAGAGCAGATAGCTGTCCGAGTTACTAGAGAGCCGCCCAGTGCCTCCGCTCTTTGTTTTTACAAACAGGAAATTAAATCCCCGAGCAAACAAAAACCTCTGAGCAGGCTGGGAAGCAGGGCGGTGGAGTTGGTGACACGAATGCCATGCTGCAGTGTTATGAGAGATTCCTATGCATTAATTTGTGCTAGAAATAAAAATGTAATAAGCAATAAAACAAGGTATAAGGGCATCCCTGAGAGACTGGAAGCGTACAAAGAAAACAAAAGGGAATTTCGAGAAGGCTGGAGACACCCAAAGAAAGATAAAGCAGACAGAAAAGAAATCACCAAACAAAAAGGAATCACGGCATCCTCGGAGATGAGCCATCAAGAGGTCCTAACCAAGGATCGCCTATGAGATAAGCTTGATGGGATCAGTGATGGCTTCTCAGGGAAACCTATTCACCAAAATCAGAATCCCAAAAGGAGACAGATGAGTACTAATACATGGACTATTGGACAAAGAAAATCCAGCCTCAGGGAAACTAAGAAGTATAAAACTAGACTTTTCGTGGTGGACTTTGTGAACGATGAGGGGGATCGAACTGACCCCTTTTGGTGGCTGTAATTTTTGTTTGATTTTTTTCGTATTCACTGTCACGCGAGAAATAAATTTTATTTTTTTCATTTTAAAATTTGGCTGATTCATTTATAACATGCAGCAAACCCTTCTTGAGTTAACTGGGAATCTCAGACGGGAAAAGAAACCGAGTCTCAAAAAAGGGCAATGCTGCTTGTGAGGGTGCCTGGTACCAGTGAAGTAGGGAGCAGTGGTGTTGTCCACCAAGTGCTTGGGGCGTGGTGTGTCTGTGCTCTCCCTCTCCTAACCCAGGTCATGAGCAGGGTGGCATCGCAGGAGCACGGGCAGGCCCCACTGCGGCCGTGCTGCCCGTGGATGGGCAGGGGACACGATGCACTGCCCTTTAAGGCTACCCATGCATGGAAGGGGGCACGACTGGCCCCCGTGCCTGGGGCGGTCCGCAGCCCAGCAGGCAGCCCCCGGCTGGGGCAGTGTTTGCGGACAGGGTCAGCAATGACCCCACACGTGTGCGGCGGCTCCGTGTGCAGGGATGTGAGGAGAGGGGGCACAGGCGAGCCCCGCGCCGCGGGACGGACACGGGGGGCCCCCACCCCCGTGAGGCGGGGCCGGAACGAGTGACCCAACAGTGTCCCAGCTCCACGCCGCCCAAGGGCCGTTCCCGGGGGTCCAGGGGACGCTCCCGGCCGGGCGAGCCCGCCCTCCCCGCACCGGGGTTTTCCCGAGCCACGTGTGCGCGGCGGCGGCAGCCCCGGGAGGAAAGAAGGGAGGGAGGCGGCGAGGGCAGCGCCGTGCTCCGCCGGGCCCCGCTCGGCGAGGCGCTCCCCCGCGCCCCGGAGCCCGCGGCCCCGCTCTCCTCCCTCCCTCCCGCCTGAGGGGAAGGGGCCGGGCCGCGCCGGACCCCGCGCCGCCCCCGCTACCTGCGGGCGGGGGCGGGCGCTGGGAAAGTTTGTCTCTGTGGTTGGCTGCGCCGCGCGGCGCGGCCGGTCGGGGCGGGCGGGCGGCTCCGTGCGCTCGCAGGGCAGCGAGCGGCCGGCCGAGGAGCGCTGCCGCCGCCGGTCCCCCCGGGCCAGCCCAGCCTGCGCGCCCGCGGTCCCGCTCGCCTGCGGAGAGGCGCCGCGCAGCTCTGCCAGCATGGGGCACCGCGGGGAGAGGGCGTCCTGCCTGCCTCTCCTCCTCCTCGTCCTGCTGCTGTTCGGTGAGCCCGGGGGTGCGCGGCCGGGGGCGGCGGGGATGGGGGCCGCGGGGTGCTCGGCCACCTTGCCCGCAGGTAGCGTGGCGGGGCCGGGAGGGAGCGGCCCGCCGGGCCGTGCCCGCCTGGGGCGCGGCGGAGCCCGGCCGGGCGCTGCCCTCGGCGGGGCCGGGCTGTGCCGCCTGCCCGCCGGGCTGTGCCGGCCCACGGCCGCGGGCGGAATCGGCCGGCGCAGCTCCCCCAGCCCCCGCTGCTCCCTCCGGGGGATCTCTGCCGGGCATTTCCCCGAAACTTTAGGGGGCCTCCCCGGAGCGGGGGTTGGTGGCGGGGGGCTGCCCGGGGGCTCCCGCAGGCTCCGGAGTCCCGCGGCGCCCCGGCCGCGGAATGTGGCGGTGGAGCCGTAGTTGCTCGTAAAGGACCCGGTGCGTGGGCTGTGGTGGCGGTGAGGTGGGAGCGCTCTTTCGCTCGGAAACCTCACCTGGCGGAGGTGAAGCCGCTGGTTGAGGCGGAGACCCTCCTTCTGCCTGTCCCCCGGGGGGCTGCGGGAGGGGCCCCGCACCCTGCGCGGGTTCTCTGGGCACACGGGGTGCGGGAGAAGCGGCGCTTCCCCGGCACCCTCCCCGCCGGGCTCCCGGGGTTTGCTGCCTCTGTCGGGAAGTTCTCCCACCAGGAGATAGTGTGTAATTGTGTAGGTGATGGTTTACACCGTGTTCAGGTAATTGTGTAGCTGTCGTTAGCGTGACATGTGGCATTGTTCCTCACTGGTGTCAGTGCCAGCTAGGCAGCGTGCAGGAATAAAGACAAGCAAGCGCTACACAAAAGGGTGGGTGGTAGGTCGTCGTGGAATTTTTAAAAAAATTTTTCTTTTCCTTTTTTTTCCCCCTCAAGGTTGTACTTGTAGCATTGTTGCTAACCCTGTTACAAAAGTAGCAGTGAATGTAAAAATAGAGAACCAGAAGACTGTTTGGGTTAGATAGCTCTGTGTTGTAGTATTTAAGTGGCTTTGTGTTGGCTCTGGGCAGCCAGAAGGACATCAGGTGTTGGTGAGCAAGCATGTCCCACAGGTTACTCTACGTAGTTCATGATTCAGTACACTCGATTAATTGCAGATAGTGAGTGGGAGCCTTTTCCAGATTTCAGGTGGAAGGAGTAGCTAAACAATGCCCCAGCCACACACTGCCAACACTCTTCTTTAAACAAAACTGTATTCGCTGACTTAGTTTGTGCTCATACTTTTGACTTTGCTGCTACTTTTTTTTTTCCTTAACTCTGCCAGACTACTTTCCTCCTTGTTTGGCTGTTGAATCTTTCATAGCCAGGTCTGCAGAGCTGAGAGTTGCAGTTGAAAAGTCAGCTTCCTAAACCTGGTCATGTCCCAGTCTTTTTCCTGAGGCTGCTTGCAGGCTATTGGGGCAGAGGGTGTTCTGTCTACAAGATCCTACCAGACAAAGGTGTCCACTGTGCTTTCTCTTACTTGTGGCTGACGTTAGTCATCTCGTTTATCTTTTCAATATAGGCATTCTGCCAGCTGGGGAAACAGTCAAGAGCTGGAGAGCTCACCTTCAGTGTTTTTGTTTAGAAACAGAAAGGGAATAAGATTTTTCAAGAGAATGGTTTAGTAGGACAAGCGGAAAAATCAAGACTCTCAGATGCTCAAGGTCGTGGAGCAAAAAGTAAAAACTATTAAGGATGACGCACAACAGGAAAGTTGTTTCCTTCTTAATTCAAGATAAAACAATTAGCAGGACTTAAAGCGTGCATGCAGAGATATATGACCAGTGTTCATGATCTGGTTAGTTTAGATGTTCTGAATTGTCTCTTAGGGATTTTTCTTTGGTGATCTGCATGGTGCTTTTAAAGTTGAAAGTGTTATTATGTGCAGAAAAATCTCTGAACTGTAGTCTTATTTGTGGTGTGTGTTGTAGAGTGCCTATCTTCTGACGCCATTACTTGGTCACTTCTATGAAATACTCCAAAGGTTAAGAGGTTTGGAAAGTAGTCATTCTCTCACTCCGGATGGGAGAAGTATGCTACTGTGAACCATGTCTAGCAGCTCTTTAATGGAGAGATGGGTTGGAGCTTTTGCTGCAGGTGTTGGGGAATTCTTGTATAAGGAAGATGGAGGGAAGGAGCTGAACCTAGACAAGTTTATCCCATATGAGTACTTAGACTTGACTGTTTTCTTCAGATATTTACAAAACAATCCAGCAGAAGGATGGAAATGGCTGAAGTATTTGGCTGTGATGAATAAGAGTGTTTTATCAACATTTCTTTTTGATCCAGTACAGTTATAATCTGTTTGGTGAGGAGATTTTGGGACCCTGATACTAAGGCTTGATCTAGTCTCTCTTTTCTTCCCTCTGGTGTGATTAGATCCTGAGAAAGGAGGGTACTATGAGAGCATTTTGCTCTGTCTGTTTCACGTGTGATTTCACTCTGCACCGGATCTACCTAATCAACCTGTGAAATGCTCTGGAAACCAAAACATATCTCCTAGGACAAGACAACCAAAACCCAAAACAAGTATCTGATTGTTACCAGGGCTCAGACAGTAAAGTAAACAATAAGCATTCCACCTCCTGGATTTTTTTTCCTGGTTCTTATTTGAGGTTCAAAATAATAATTTCAGTGGATCTGGAAAAAAAAAAAGAAAAGATTTTTGTTTAAATGCTTTGGGGCGTGATGAGAACATGTACTCAGTAGATCCTGGGGGAAAACCACTGATAATGGGTTTCCCAGAGATGGCCTTTTTCTTACTCACCTTTTAGACCTGCGTGGCACTCACTGTCTGCTATGATGAAAGTCAGTTCCAGCATGCCAGAAGAACCCCAGGAGCTGCGTGTTTAGATGAATGGAGTTGTTTCCTGCATCTCGTGTCTGAAATTATTTTTTGTTTCTTTTCCTCAGAAGCTACAACAATTAGTCATTTGAATCAAGGTTTAATTCACGCTCTGCAATAGAAGGCTTTTGGTAATTAGTGTAAGTTATTGTGATCATGCACTTCAAGGAAAAGTGCGCTTTAATCTTTTCCTGCATTTGCAGCTAAAGTGGGAGCATTAGAGAACGGGAGAGCCTCAAGGTTTAGGGCAGGGAGGCACTGTAAGGATGATTGCCTACGGAGTGTTCAAGGTACCTTAGAGTGGAATCTGCTCCCTCTTCCCTTGCTGGTGCCTGCTTACCTGCGGGTGAGCCCAGGGCTGGCCCTGGTGGCCTTTGCCCGCCTGTTCTTGGAAGAAGGCAGGCTCAGATCCTGACTGGTACTCAGGGAAGGCTGCCAGCTAGACCTGCCTGTCTCCTGTGACCTAGGAGGTGGCTGAAAAGGCTCCCAAAGGGGAAATGCAGCCCGCTAAGGCACTAGAAGCACGTAGTGAGCGTTGGAACTGGGTTGGTGAGGCACTGAAGGGCAGGTGGTGTTGCTGAGGAGGAAGCACTTTCCCTGTGGCTTTGTCACGCTGATGTATTTTCTTGGTGTGTAGGCTTCGGGAACATGTGGGAATCGAAGGGTGAACAGCATAGTGAGTGTTTGTTCCTTTACATCCTGTGTTCTTTAGGGTTGGCAGATGATAGCTTAGTCACCTCCTCTGGCTCTCTTGCATCTTTGTAGGTGCCTGTCTGGAGCTGCTTTTTAGGGAGCCTAGGTGCTTTTTCTGAAATTCTTCGACCTTGTTCCCCAGGTTTCTCGATGGCTACATTTCAACATAGCAACAGCTTGCTCTCTTTAGGTAGCCTCTGTTGTATTTGGCTCTAATCCCTGAACTGAGGTATAAACCTGCCTGAACAAGATTTGAAGTAAGCAGTAGGGGTCATTTAAAAATGCAGCCACATGCTTGATTAGAGGGGAACGTGCTTAAGAAACAATATATTTCCATCCACCTAGTTATATAAACAAACATTCAGTGACATTTGAGATTTCAGCTTTCACATCTAATGTATTCATGGGTTGATTTGTTTCTGTGTGGTTGTTTCTTGTTGTTGTGGGTTGGGGTTTTTTTTTCCAATCTCCATAATCCTTGTCAAACACTAACCTGCAAAACAGAAATGTATATTTTTTTTTAGAAGGGAAATGGGTACATATCTGAATAAGGTATTTTTAGAAAGTGAGCATTTCAATTGTCTGGTTTTAGATTCCTTTCAGTGATACATTTTATGGTGTGTGAAGTTCTGTGTTTTAGAAGGAAGGGAAAGGGGACACATTGTCTGAAAATGTGAATTCTTTCAGATTATATATAGAAGTCAATTGAAATTTAAGTTGGAAAGAACTTGAGGAAAACATTACTAACATGAGCTAGGTCAAATTAGGGGTTATGTCAGTGTCTATAGAAGTCTCTACTACTTTCAAAAGAAAGATATTAGGAGTATAAAGTCAGTGTGTATATTGTAATGCAGATAAAAATATCTGTGTAATACTTTGTTTTTTACTTTTATTGGAGATGTTACCAGGCCTCTTGTATTTGTTCTGCTTTCTCAGACCTGTGATAGTAAGTGATAAAGTCGGTTTTATAGAGACCTGTGAGGTGAAATTGTCTAGGCATACCGATCTTTCCATTTCTGTACAAGAATAACAAGCAGTTTCCTGCATGGCCCCAGTTCCTAACCTGCACAAGGTACCTCAAAACTGGATCGAACAAGGCAGGGAGAGACGGTGACATAAGCAGGTTTGAAGTTGTTAGAATTTCCTCGTCTAAAGAAGAAATGAGCTCCTATCTGAGGGATAGTAAGTTCGCAATTTTTCCTTTTTTTTTTCCCCCATTGATTTTCTAGAAAACCTCAAATTTCAGTTATTTTTCAAGACTTGAATATCTACTGAGAAGAGGCTTTAAAAATAATGAGAAACTTTTAATACACCTTGATTTTGCAAAAGGCAAAGGTATAAAATGAGTTTCAGACCAAACTGCTTTTGGATAAACTGACAAATAGCTGCTAAGGTGCCAAAAGTCTTGAATAATGTCTTTCCAGATGAGCAGCATATGTAAAATAGGATAAGAAGCATGACAGAAATTAAGGAACTTAAAGTTTCTTAGGTTTTTTTGAGTTTTGTATCAGAAGCTGGCTTATTCATGTACATCTAAGATTTCATAATTGTAAAGCAGAACTGATTTCTTCTTAATGAAGTCTGAGACGGGAAAAAAAAGGATGGTCTTTTTTTTTTTCATTCAAGCTGGGTTTCCAGTGGAAGCTGGAATCAACTTAGACTATGGCATTCTGACCATAGTTTGAAGTGAGTTAGGCAGAAGGTAGAACCAATGTTGCTAAATGCCTTTGTTGAGTCTTGGAAAAGTTATAAAGCGATGTGGTGTAATGCTTGTAGATTTGAGTCGATGTAATTGCCATGGGGACTGCTTGAAACGGGGGATGGAGTGTTGCAGTTGGTGTTCCATTTCACTTGCCTTCCTCCTGGCAGGCTGGCAAGTTGTGGGGAAAGAGGGGCTGAAGAAGCAGCCTGGGGGAGCAGTATCTGTTGTATGCAGCAGTGGCAAAATACTGCTACAAAAATATGAAGAGTTGCTGAAGCAAGCCAAAGTATTTGACTAGTGATAATCTCCACGGCCAGATGGAATTTGCATGGATGCTCTAAAGGGTCTGAACTGTTAGCTGAGGTATGGGAAGAAGAGTTAAGAAAGGCAGAGAATCCTGGACAGGATTTCCTGTAAAAAAGAATCTGAGGGTGTTTTTTAGAATTAATTGACTTGTGAACTTCAGGAGTGAGAACTAATTAAAGACTGGAGCTCCCAGGCAATCTGTCACAGCTGCCAATAAGCAGGGCTGGCAGCAATGCCTGTAGTATATCTGCTTGTTACTGTTTGTTATGAGTGCCATCTCTTAAATTGTTTATTATTCTGCAGGACTTCAGGCGTTCATGTTGAAATTTTCTGGGCTGCATGTCTACCATGGGTTGACTTTTTTTTTTCACCCAGGAAACACTGCTCCCCTCATTCCCTCTTTCCTTAAAAAGCCCCAGTATTTCCAAAAGTCACACTTGGGAAGGTGGGAGGGTGAATTCTCTTTTTCCTTTTTGATTCTTCCAGGTTCTAGCTATTTCTTCCTTGTCACTCCTGAACCAATAATAATCTTAGCTGCCAAGTTTAGAAGTTCTAGCGCAACCACGGTTTAGAACAAGAACCGAAAATTTGGCTGGAGTGTTAACTTTGCATCAAGAATGTGGCTTTTGCCGTTTGTAGGAAAATGTCCAAATTTGGCCACATTATAAGACTTGGAAAAGCATGAGTTTGTAAAAGCTTAATAGGGAATTAGTCTCAGGTCCCTAGAGAAAACATTCTGTCATTGCTTGTAAGGTGTCAAAGGATTACAACTGCGGTTGGGGGTGGAGAAATGGAGTCCTCCTTTTTATTCCAGTTTCAGACTTCTGTAAATGTGTGTGAAGGCCTTTTTTTTCCTCCCCTTCTGTTCTTTTTTTCTCTCCTTTTGCCAAATTGGCCAGTGCTGGAATGATGTACTGGTGTGTGTGGATCACTGATCAGAGCTGCTGTGAGAGTCTGCTGCTTGTAGCACACAAAGTGTATATATATATCATCTTTCTTATATGCAGCTTGGAAAAAAAAAATCAATGTAAACTTTGTGTTGCTTTTAACTTTTGTTCTCTGGCTTCAGTTCCTCTCTCAGGCTTTTTTCCCAGATATCCATCACCATTCTTTACTTCACACTGGCTGTAAAACAACTCCTGCTGCTGTAGCTGCTCTTATTCCACTCTTTCTGTTCAACAGGCTTGATTAGTCTGGACTTGCCTTTCTGCCTTTCTTAAAGATGTGGTTTAGCTGTGCTGCTCAGTGCTTGCTTCATGCCTGCAGTTTGTGTGCTCTCATGCTTTTTGAGTCACTCTCTTCTTGCCGCATCCGTAGCCTCTAAAAAGAGTTTGGTGGAACCATTGCTGGGGGTCGCGTTGATTAGCTGGAGTCCAGTTCTCCGACAAAAGCTGGCTCTGCTTAGGTTTGCCAGTCTTAAAAAGAACAGTTGCCAGTGTAGAGGACTTTGTTTCCGTGCACGTTGCACTGCTGGCTCCAAGTGCAGAGATTTAGCGTCGTGTTTCAGTGGGCCTTTGATGCAGCGTGGCTGTGGGGAATCTTTGAGCGGGCTGTAACGCATTGTTCTCCTACACGCATTAAAATGATTGTTGCAAGAGAGGCATCCACAGGGACCTCTGCCAGCTCCTTATTGATGTGTGCAGTTTCATCTATTGACACGCTACCCTTCATTATTACACAGTGGATCCTGTGGCAGTGGAATTCGCTATTAAATCTGCCCCGCGAAAGAGAATTGGCTGAGGCTGCTTTAAAAGCAGTGTGACCCCTGCATTTGCAAAGAATAGCTTCTAAATATGAAACAGATGCTGAACTGATGGAGGATGCTTCCTAGATTTTCAGGGTACCAAACATACTCATTTTGAGCAAAAAGATCAGAATTTGCTTGATTTGCGAATGGTAATTTAAGTTCCACTATCCATTTTTCCCCCTCAGAAATGCATGTCTAATCAGTACGTGGATTTGTGCTTGAATGCAGCCAGTAATACTGAGGTGAAAATAGGCAATTATTTGTTAATGGAAACTGTTAGAATAGGCAGCGAGGTGTTAGTCTTTCTGTCTGCACTCTAATCCTCTTCCTAGAGGGTGGGAGAGGTGATGTATCTTCCTTTGCCTTTTGCCTTTGCCACAGACTATTTTGTGCTTTCACAGCACCACCCGTAATAGTTACCCAGATAACATGCACCTTCCCCTGAAAGAGATGTTATATTCTTTAGAGGGCCAGCAAACATACTGTGTGTTGGGGAGGTGATGTCAGTGGATGGTGTGTGTTTGTGTAAAGAGCCTTTATGGTGTACATCCAGTGTCCTTGTTCCCATCCTGTTCGTATGGAGGATGAATTCACATTAATTCACATTATTAATGCAGAATAAGAAGTGTATCGCATCAGCCTTGTTTCTGTTTGATCTCAGGGCTTGGTCCTAGACAAGGCATGCTGTACCTTTGGGCAAACAGAGCTTGAGTGCTTGGAGGTGGCCTCATCAGTGGGAAAATAAAGAGCATGAAAGCTTATTGGAGACAAAAATCACTTGGTGATTGGAGGTGGGGAGTAACACGAGGCTGGGTCTTCCCTATCTTATAACGAAGCTGGGTTGAATGGTCACTAAAGCTATTGACTGAGCCCTGTCTGCTGGCAACTCAATTGATAGGCACCTGTCAATAGTTGCAAAGCTGCTGACATCCCTAGGTCTGTGGGTCTATCTATTAAACAAAAAAAAAAGACAAATAACATATATACCCAGTGGGCACAGAAGTATGGCTGTTGCTTGAAATTAGAAGCAGGAGAAGAAAGGGGAGGAGAGAGAACTGGAGCAGGGCATGCTTTCCACAGAGAAAGGAAAGTGGGGGAGTAGCTTGTTTAAAATGGAAGAATTAAAGGTATGTCTGCATGAGATGGTGGTGCTGGGGCAGTTATCACCACAAAACAGCCTTGGTAAAGAACCGCAGGTTTCTCAAAACTCTGCAGTTGAATCTTGAAATACCCTGGTTTCCTAAGCCAAGTTTTCTGCTCATCACTGGCTGGTAAATGGAATATCTAATTGTAGACTCCTGCAGAGTTTAAAACAAGGACTGAAGTGTGATGCATGTGGCTGCAGGGTATGCTGTGGCATCTGAGTTGCTGGTGTCTGCCTTTTAAGTCTGAAAGGGAGGGTTGAGGGGGAGGTTGCAGTACTGTGAATGGAGTTACTGGGTGGGGATGTCCTTCCAAAATAGCCAAAGAACAAATGAGACTTCACATGGAACCCTTGTTCCTGCATAGGACCAGAAGCCGCAGGGCAAGTCCCTGTTCCGGACTTTGCTTTATAGACCTCTAAGGATTAACAGAGATAGGCCAAAGCTACTTAGAAGGTATCTATTAAAGGTAATTTGAAGTATTTTTCACTGACCCTCCTCTTGATGTGAGCCATCAGCTTTTAGTTTGTATGTATATAGAGGGATTTTTTTCTCCCTGTCTGATGCTGTAGAGAGACACTTAAACCTCTTTGTGCATCTGGGCAAGGCTAGTAACCTACAAGTGGATGCAGGGCAGTGCATGGGACATTTCTGTAATGAAACTTGTAAGGTGGGTCCTTTCCTTGCTTTAACAATTCCTACACCAGAGTGAGTCCCTTTACCTGGACTTTGACGGAACGTGCATTTGTCATCAAAGTAATGTGCTGGCTTTCTTCTGTATTTTCTTTTTTTTGGTTGCACTTCTGGTATTGGTGCATTGGAGTGGGAACACGCTTTGCATATGTGGGTTTGGCCTGAGTCCAGCGTGAGTTCTGCTCTCACATGAGTGGCAGTCTGGGCTCAACACTAATCCTCGAGTGTCAAGGTTGCCTTGTTGCTGTGGGATCTTGATTACAGTCCAAAGCGGGGCTTTGGTCAGGTGACTGTCATGAGTATACAGATGTTTCTTGGAATTTAAACTCTGCAACAGAGGTTGGCTCCTGGGTGAGCTCAGAACCCAATTTTTGATATGAAACAGCCAGATATGTGTTGGCTGTGGCTGACACATGCACAAGGAGGGACAGCCCTGTCTGCTCTGGTTTTGACTGTTCTGTTTGCATGGGTGAGTGAAGAACTTCGACCTTTGAAGTCATTTGAATGCTTCTTGGCACAACACCACCACCCCCTTCTGCACCTCCCCAGCAATTGCTGTTTTCATATGCATTAGAAACTTGAAAAGCTCATGAAGTGACAATTGTTTTCAATGCATAAAGCCAAGGAGATTTTTAACTGGTGGTAATTAATGCCCTACCTTTAGGACCTCTGTATTGTCCTGGATGTATGTCACCAGATAATGACAAAATGGTCTGATGATTGTTCCTGTGTCTTTGCAAGATCTTTAAATCCTCACAGGCAATTGCATGTACCCTTCTCTTGTAATTTGATATAAAATTTGCTCCTGGTGAATTTTTCCATGTTTCAGATAGATCTTCAGTACTTCTTCAGAGGTAGTGACGTGTCTGGGTAAGTCAGGCTGGGTTTAGACACTCTCTAAAGATGTGCAAAGGGGAGTGAGCATGGCTTGCCTGTGTGTTCTTGTTCTGCTGTGGCACTTCTTAGAGACCCCTGGTTCATGCACTGAGCGTAGCTTGGAGGGTTGGTGGGAGCTTCAGGGGACCTGTGGGTGTGCTTCAGCAGCCTCTGCCACAGGAGCCTGTCTCCTAACTAGCCTGCCTGTACTGAGGAGGTTCTGCTTTTTTTTTGGAAAAGATGGCATGTGTACTTTGTATTGAAGCGGGTGAAGGGCAGTGAGTACCTGCTGGGAAACCTGAATAGCACTTGGACACAATTCTGCTCATCTGGTGGTATATATTGTTGGCATTCCTAGGAGAGCAGAATCTCTCTCTTGCCCTCTTTCAGAACGTCTGTTTCTGTGCATGAAGTCATCTTTTGCCTGCCTTTTTTTCTTCCATTTGAATCCCCTTCTACCTAAATAGTCTTCTTTGCAGCATCAGAAGTGTGAATGACAGCAAGGATTTTGTCAGGTCATCTTGGGTGTTTTGTTCTGCAGGAAAGTCACTGTGGGTAAAAGCACTGGAGTGTACACTTGTGATGGGCAGAACTGTGAGAGGCTGTGGGACGTGAGCTGAGCTCTGTTCAAGCTCATTGAGGCAGAATGATAGCAAAGGTATAACAGTAGAGAGATTTCTTCACTAGGATCTTGGTGCTTGTGAAACTTTGCAGAAGTTTCTTATTGTATCTGTTTCAGAAAAAGGACATGTATGCCATCTCTTCTTACTGTAACAGCTGGTCTAATGAAAGGTCTCTGAAGAATATTGCCTTATATTACTGTGGTTACATAAATACTGCTACTCTGTTACACAGTTATTCTGTGACTTCTTGTAATTTTGATGATTTTTGCCACATGAATGCTGAATTATGCATTGCATGGAAGCTCCTGTCACAAGTCCCAAGTAATGATAAAACTGGAGTTTAAAACTGAATGAGCTCTAAAAATGAAAGAGTTGTCAGAACATTCTTTGAATTTATGGTGGGGGTCATACAGAAATTCCGCTGTTCATTTCTGGGTTCCCCCTCCTTAGCATCATCTCCCTCTGATTGTTGCAGAATTTTTTTATGTTCAGATAGAAACCAATTGGAATTAGGGCTATGAAGATGGTGAAGGGACTGGTGGGGAAGCCATGCAAGGGCAGCTGAGGTCACTTGTTCTGTTCAGCCTGGAGGAGACTGAGGGGAGACCTCACTGCAGTTCCAGCTTCCTCATGAGGGGAAGAGGAGGGGCAGGCACTGATCTCCTTGTGGTGACCAGGGACAGGACCCGAGGGATTGGCCTGAAGGTGTCAGGGCAGGTTTAGGTTGGATATTGGGAAAAGGCTCTTCGCCCAGAGTGTGGTTGGGCACTGAACAGAGTTCCCGGGGCAGTGGGCACAGCACGAAGACTCACAGAGTTTAGGAAGTGTTTGGACAATGCTCTCAGGCACATGGTGTGACCTTTGGGGTGTCCTCTGCAGGGCCAAGAGTTGGACTTGGTGATCCTCATGTGTCCCTTCCAGCTTGGGATACTCTGCAAATCTGTGAATGTTTTCTTTCCTTGTCCATTGGTATTTCTGGCATTTAAGGATGAAATAGGGACAAACATTTAACCGACTGACATCCAGGCTTAGCGGGAGCTTGTGAAGTTAGATTTTTAAAGTCTGTTCTCTTTTACTGATACAAACTAGGGAGCCTCATTTTAAGCTTTTCCTGTATAGGATGTTTCTTGTAACCCCAGTACTACCTCATGGACTTAGTCTGACTGTGACAGCTGAAACTGAACATTCAGCTCTTGTGCATTTCCATAAAAATGCATAAATCCTGAAACAGTCCACAACAGTGATGTTAAATTTGTTATTGGCTTCTAGTGTTGACATTCAAGGATGCAACTTCTGCCTCTGCTGTTGTTTTGGGCTCTCTGCAGATAACTTACAGCCTTGGCTTACAATACTCTGGGTGGCTTTCAGCTGAAGTTTGAAGCTGTATAAATATGTATCCTTCCTGCAGAAAATCAGGTTCTGATTACTGAGTTCTGCTGCTTAACAGATGCTTGTTTCAGTGATAACCAGTTGGCTGACCATGCCTGTGACTCTTCCCTAGCAGTCAGCTGTGTACATACCTTTTCTTAAAGCGGGTATCAGCTCAGAGTAAGTAGTGTTTTTGATGATTTACAGCACCATGCCCAAGAGCTTTCTTTTCCCAGAGAATTTGTAATCTGAATAATGTGATGTGAGTACAGCTTTGTTAGACTTGTAAACTCACATAATGATTAGAAGGGAAGAATACATCTGCCAGGTAGATTAATGAAGATGGTTCTTTTCATCAGTAGAGAGATTTTTTCAATAGGATCTCAGAGAATTCTGGGAGAACTCACTGATTGTACTGAGCAATTGTGGGTGATGGACAGGTAGTGAATTTCTTGCATTGAACTGCTAAGAGATGAAAGTGAGGTAGTGCAAACAGGGTAGGCAGAAATATGAATACCTTAAAACTGCCCAGGGAAGATAATTGCTCAAATATTAAACTGATTTTTTTTTTTCTTAAACACAATTCTCTTTGGTAAAGAGAATATCCTTTTACAATAAAGGTAAAGAGTGCTGCTTTTCCATCTAGGGATAGGCTGGACTTCTGTACGTTAAGACTTCCAGGCAATCCCTTGTCGAAGACTTGCTTATTCCTTGTGAAAGGAATAAAGATCTTGAAATAATCTGTGTTTTGTCTGGGGAAAGGCAAAACTTGATCTAGTTGTGTGCTTTGTGCCCTGCATTTTGACTCCATGTAGGCTTAGACTATAAAACTGCAAACAGTGGAAGCATTGGTAGGCTGCTCTTGCATTCCATTAAGGCAGCAGGTGCTCTTCTGCTTGAATTCTTTGAAACGTCGTAATTTGGTGTTGTGGATTTGAACAGGTTTAAGCTCCTGGAAAATGCTCCCCAGATTATTAATCTCTAAAAACCTGTTCTTTTTTTCTGAAAAATCAAGTGGGGACGCAGGAGGTGAGAGCAGAGTTGTATAGTAAACTAGAGCCCTGTGAATTTTTTGTGTACCTTCCATTTAGATCTTCACTAGCAGCAGGAGTGCCTTTTAGGCATTTTGTTATTTTCTTGTAGCAGTAGTAATACTGATTGCCCTCTAATAATAAACAAATTTTCTATAGGATATTGGTGCTGTTAACATGACTTATGACTGCCATTCCAGCAAGACAGAAACCCAGTTGGTTATGTGGTGTAGTAAAATAAAAATTGAGCAAGGCGTGTAAGTAGTACTTAGAAACTTTAAGGTGTGAATTTATAAACAGCGAAGAAATTAAAAGGGAAATAAACAGTTGTGTTGTATTTATTTATGAAAGGCTTGTCAGTCTTATTGTTATGTATTGCTGACATTGGATGTTGCTAGGTGCAGGCCTGGGAGGAGGGTACTTTATTTTTAAACCATCCATTGAGAGAAATCTGAGTACATGTATACTGTGCTGCTTTCTGAACATTAATGAAGATATAACTCCTTTTCTTTTGCCCAGGGGGACTCAGATATAGCACTGACTTCTTAAACAATGCTATCTTTTCAGATGTTATCATGAAGTATGTGAGCAAGGAGAACTTCTTGGTGCTGCACAGAATTCAGTCTCTTACTTACTTACTTTTTTATTTGGGTTTGTTTGTTTGTTGTATTGGGGTTTTTGTTAATGCTTGTGAGATCAGGCTTTCAGGGGTTTTTTTTGTTTTTTTTACAGTCTGAGTTGAGGGCTTAGGTGCCAAATGAATACCTCTCCAGTTTAGGTTGGTGTGGTAGAAATATATGTCACATTTCTGTTTTCTTTCTGTTTTCTCATGTTTGGATCTGTGTTTCATGCACTCGGAGGGATATATCAGTTCATGTGGTCTCTAGTGATAAAGCTGGTGACCAGGTCTCTTTGGCTTTGTATGGCTTCCAGGATGTGTTCTGACACAGGGATCTAGCCTTGCCCTGCTCATTGGACAGGAGTGTTTCATGTTCTGGTTTTCTGGGCCCAGTCAGAAGTACCTCTGGGGAATATTGGCTCTTTGTGCAGTGAGGACATCCTTTGTTACCCGAGGGCTCTTTGCCCTCAAGTGAAGGGGACAATTCAGGGAGATGTTCACTAGAAATCCCAAAGGTACCTAAAAGCTGCTACCGAGGCTCTTCCCTCATGCTTTAAAAGCATGGACGGCAAATTCCAGTGTTTGTGGCCAAATCCATCTACAGCTCTCCAGGTGAATTTTAGCACCCTTGACTTTCTAAATTGGTGGCTTACTTTCCCCTTCTGTTCTCATGGTGTTAGACAGCTACTGAGCTTGCACTAGACATAATTTCAATTGGTATTAAAATTTTTTTTTGCATCAACACAGGAGTTGGTGGAAACTTCTGAGGCTTAGTCAGCACTGCACTGTTGCATTTGCAATCTGTTGCAAGAGGTGTTGTCTGTAGCTGCCGTGCTACAAATGTGCACCGGTGCAGGATCCACAAAATGGCTGGCGTGCTGTCCATTGGGATATGCAGAGTCTTTTGTTCTGCTGAACAATGTACTGTGGGACATAACTGTTCTTTCCAAGGCAGCAAATGTGAGGATGCCTGGGGTGCATGCAATCTGCTGTCTCTTTCAATGAAAGCTGATTATAAGTGTTAGTTACCGAGTAATTTCAGCATATCCCAAGTTTCACCCAAATATTAACAGCTACTTATTTTGTGCGTAGGTTGTCTTGTTAAATAGTGTAACCTAGAATAGTT
The DNA here is from genome assembly GCA_008694505.1 of Cyanoderma ruficeps. Lineage (NCBI taxonomy): Eukaryota > Metazoa > Chordata > Aves > Passeriformes > Timaliidae > Cyanoderma > Cyanoderma ruficeps. Next base: position 2,781,332 of record VZDJ01006092.1, read on the forward strand.
CTGCATGGAGACTGGAGCAGAAAAGAAACAATTAAGCATTTTCCCTCTGGGTGTCTTTCAAAATCGTATTCTCCTCCTCCTGCTATTTTAATGTCATGTTGGTTCTCTACCCGCCTTTCACTCTTGTTTCACGCTCAAAAGGATTCCCTCACTTCTGATTTTGGAGTTACTTGAAAATTCTGTGTTCTTTCATTCCTTTTTTTGTCTCTGATCTCACTGCTGGGCCTGGCTTAGTCACCAGCCTGGGCTCCACTGCAGTGGTAAAAGGATAGTGCCTCCAAACTCCTACTTCCTGAGGCTGTGGAAGGGAGTGGAAGGCTGACACCAAAGATGTATTTAGCCTCAGGTCTTGCCTCTGACAGTGGCCACAAGTGGAAGCCTAGGGAAGAGTGAACACATTACAGTCCTAGTGTATAATTTCGTGATCATATGTATCTTGGAAGCTTCCTAAGTTAAAGGTGGTATCCTCATAGAATCATAGGATGGTTTGGGTTGGAAGAGACCTTACAGATCATCCAGTTCCAACCCTCCTGCTATGGAGAGGGGCACTTTCCAGTGGACCAGGTTGCTCAGAGCTTCATCCAACCTGGCATTAATGTGCTTAACCAAGTATTCCTCCGAGTATTTGCTGGCTCATGGGTGTTTCATTTGGCTACCTCTGAAGTTGGTTTCTGAAATGTTCTGGGTGTTGGCACCTATTAGGTAATCTTGTTGTGTTACCTTTCCCTTTCTCTTTCATCACCTCTGGTGTTGACTGTCCAATTCATAACATGCTAATGACAAGAGCAAAGTATCTACTTAGGAGAGATGCATTTCTTGAAAGCAGGAATAACAGGAAGCATTTTAAGATGTCTATTTTAGTGCTTAAATGAAAGTGGGGAGCTAAAGGCTGAACCCCAAACTTTGCTAAGACTCCAAGTGATACTGTGCTGTGACAGTCTTTTATTACATGTGGGTTTTCTCACGTCTAATGGCATCAAATTCTCCCCAGAAGCTTAAATGTTTGTGACATTCTGCAGTGCTACCTGTTCCTGTGTGTACCAGGGAGGTTGTTCAGGATTGATTGTGGAGGCAAAAGTAGATACTGCAGCAAATGCTGCAGGTTAATCAAAGCAGATAACAGTGATAACTTGCTGGCATATAATCTAGGGAGAAAAGACTTTAAATTTGTGATGGAGAACATAAAAAGACTGCTGGTCGTCTTCGGCCAGGTGCTGAATTGATGAACCTTGCTATTCTGATACTGGAGGTAACAAAATGTCTGCATTGAATTCAGGGCAGGGTTTTCAGAGGTGATGGAAGACTTGGGACTGTGAGCCTGTAATTTTAGAAAGAGTAGTTGGTTCCCCAGGAGATTAATGTTCAGGCATTTTTGATAATTGAACCTCTTCGTTTCTAGAACTAGCTAACTTTGGTCGAGAGCAGAGTGCTGCTTCTTTTTTTTTTGTTTGCTTACTTTATAAGTCACAAGTAGAAATGTTTGTTTTTCTCCAGGATTGGGTAATTGCGAGTGAAATGTCACCAGGTGCTTGCTCAGTGCTTTGCTGGTTTCTGGATCTCTTTCGTGTTGCCCACATGCACATACCTGCCCACCTGTTCCAGAAAGTCTCTTCTTCTGTCCAGTAAAATTAATCTTCCAGGAAATTAAACAGCAGCTGCATGCAATACTGTTTCTTTTCACGTGTGAGAACAGCTTTCTAGAGGTAGGATTCAGGGCCACAGACAGCTAATTACACAGCTAATTTGCCTTCAAGCTCTTGGAGGCACCGAATGCCAGGAAATTTTTGACTCTTGCATGCTTTTTTTGGAAATTTTGGCTGTTAAATTTGTTGAGCAGGCATAAGTGATGCTGCGAAGTGTGGGCGGATTTAAAATCCTGGCCACACGTGTTCGTGGCTTTAGCTGACATTTGTGATTTAGGGAAGAGTTTCTGTTTCCACACTGAAGTTCAAATGTGAACAGTCCTTTCAGCATCTTTTAAGAGCACACAGGTTGTATCTTCATTACAATTTTGGTTGTCGAGGACTGAATTTCTGAGGTGAGTCTCCTCACTCTCCCAGTTTCTGCAGTTTGCTTTTTACTTGGAAGCAATCTGAGTGTGCAGTTGGTATTCCTTGGGATGTAACTGAACCAGAAGTGTTACTCCAGGAGCATATCTGCTATGCTTCAGGTGTCTTGGATCTTTGGTACATTGCAACCCCCCAAAGATGCCGTGTGATTTTTGGGGGCTTAGCACCAGCTGCCTGCTGCAGCCTTTTCTCTTTTTAAGACTGTGCTAGTACCAAAGTAGACAGTTGTGCTACTCTTAATTTTCTTTGTGATGCAGATTTTTTTTTCCTGTTTAAATATTAGTGAAGTAAATAAGGAGACCATCTTGATAACCTAAAACTTTATTCTGAATTTTCAGGAGTCTTAGTGAAACCAGCCATATTGATTTGAATGCTGTTTGTGAGGCTTTTTCCTATGTCTCCAGAACTGTCTTGTATTGGTATTTGTCCCTTTCAAATAATGAAGAGTGCTGTGGCATGCCTGTTTTCAAAGCCAGCTGTTTTGCAGACCCATCTGGGGGTAATTTTGTTTAACAGTCTGTGTGGGGGTTGCACAGAGACCTTGACTGGAATCTCTGTGTGCCTTCTAGAAGTTGTTTTATGTCCCTGACCTCTCATCTTTTTTCTTATCCAGACCTCTTTTCTTCTCTTGCTCCCACTGAACTGCTGACCCTCTGCTTTGGAAGAGAGAAATGATTCTGTAATGGAAAATATCTCTTCCTGAAATGGGTAATTTCATGTGTCTGCTTTTTTTTTAATGCTACAGATGAGACTACCTATCTTTTCTGGGGCAACAGAGTGTCTCATTGTCTCTCCCATAGCAAATAATAAAAGCTCAGCAGCATCAAGTACTGTAAATACCTTGCAGTCCTGTTCTCAATTACAGAATTAGTTATGTAAATCTTGTCTTAAAGGAGGAAGAGCCCTGATGTCTCTTAAATCATACTCCGTGTGCACGCATGCGTGCAATCCTTGTTGTCCGGGAGAAAAATACCATGCAGGCTCCACAGAGATTAACATACTAAACACTGTTGCACTGCATGACCTGAAATTGGCTTTTGGGTGCTAATTGGATCTGTAGGCTTTGAGAGAAGGGCTTGGAAAGCACTGGCCTCCAGTTTTCCAGGTTTCAGGCAGCAATGTGGATATGGTGGTTGTGCAGGGGCCAAAGTGAAGTCCTCTGGGGCACCAGTTGCTAGAGCACAAGTTGGGTAACTCTTCTGTGTTGGCTTATGTCATCTTGGCCTGGCTGTGCATATCTTTGCATTCATCTTTATGTAAAGGAACAGTGTGATACAGTAAGCACTAAGCCTGGAACCAGGAATGCCTGTTATCTATGTTCCTATCTGTTCCTGGGTTTTTAATTTGGTCTAGTTGGTTAATTTGTCCAAGTAGATCTGCTGCAAAAAGACCTGGCAATAGCTGTGCTACTGCACTTACCTACATGGTCCTGCAAGGCACAGGCACTCATTTCCATGCCATAACACCCATTCTGTGTGCATCTGCTGTTGGCATTTTTAATGTGGCTGCTTGCTTGGAGATTATTTACGGTGAAGATGAGACCGTTAGAAAATTAAATTACAGGCGAAAAGGATCGCTCTAAAACACTGAGCTCCATCCCCCCACTGGCTCCTGTGGCTGCAAATCAGTTGTCAAGCGTGGAGCCAAGGTGGGCCAGTGCCATATGCTGCCTTGTTCAGCAGTTCCAGCAGCCTGGCTGCCCAGCCACCTCGTTCTGTAATCTCTCATAACAGCAGATGCAGGCAGAGTGAAGCTGCCCTTCAGGATCCCAACTGGAGAGTCTGGGGGCCCAAGTGTGTGTGTGTCGTGTCATTTGGCGTTGTGGCTGCTGACTTCTGTGGTGGGCCTCTGCTGCTGCTTTTGCCGGAGCCTCCAGGATGGCTTTGCTCATCTGGTGAAATGCTGGTTAGGAAATGAGTGCCTGTGTGTGGAGATTGGAAGTGAACCCCAAACTAATTCTTGGGGAGGTGGAGGTTAAGATTAGTAATATCTGGGTTATTAAAGTATTTGGCTTTTTAAATTTCATTTCCAAATCCCCTTTAGATTTAACTTGGCTTTAGACAGGACCTTGTCTAGTATGAGTGGGGTGTTGGGTTATATTGCAGTGGACAAATGCCACCAAATTTAAGCAGGTAACGAACACAAAAACCAACAATAAAAACCTCCTGCAGCCTGCCCACTTCATCTCAAACACCAAATAAAAAACTTACATCTAAAAGTAAGGTAAAACAATCACCCAAGAAATTCCCCCCACAACAACAAAAAAACCCCATCCAAACATCTGTTTGTGCTTTTTCTTGCTTTGCCTTTTAGTTTTAGTATAATTGTTAATGAAAAGTAAAATACATTATATTGGTTTCAGCACTTCTTGTATTTGTTAGCATTTATAAAGGTTTTTTGTTTTTTGGTGTGGTTTTTTTGGGTTTTTTTTTGGTTGGGGTTTTTTGTGGTTTTTTTGTTTTTGTTTTTTTNAACTTGGCTAGCAAATGATTACTTCATGCTAATAAAAATCAGTACTTTCTGCTTTGGGAGGGAAAAAAGGGTGACGATAATGGAAATTATTTTGGGGAGAGGAGGGAGTTTTTCAGGATTTCCTTTTAAATATATATATATATTATACAAATTACAGATTTGCAAAACACATGAATATTGCTATTTGTGCATATTTTTAAAAGTCTGTTTTACACAAATACTTTTTCTTAGCTTTCCAGCCTTATCAGCTCTGCGATGTGCTATCTCCTGTTTAAAGACATGCTGGTAAAAAACAGTAGTAGCTTATAGAGTTTTAATGTGATCTTTCTAGGAATTAGACCTTTTTGTCTTGGATTTTCACTCAGTGTATGATTTTTAGTTAATCTAGATGCAGATTTAGAAATTATCTATTCCAATTGTTTACTCCAGTTAAATCCTCCAAAAGTTCAGTTTAATCCTAGTGGTGTGCTGCATTCCACACAGAGCAAAGAAAATGGTTTGTCTCTGCCCAGAGGAAATTGCAGTATAGAACAAATGGATTTGGACTGCTCTGCTCAGTTCCAACTGCTTTGGGAAAGATTTAAGATAAGAGATAAGTGCAAGTTAATGATGTTGCAGAACAGCACTGATTTTAATTCTGTATATTCCAATTTGGGGACTTTTTAAAAGTAGTGCTCTTGCTCAAGTTGGCATTAGTAGTAGGTATTTGTTAACCGCTGTCCTTCTCCCCACAAAAGGAAATGTGAAGATACTGTAGATACAGCATTTCTGGAAATATTTGCAGCCTGGTTTCCAACTATGCTCTTAAGCTTGACTTGTGGGCTTTACTGCTTTGTCAACTGTTTTCTTTAGAATGTAACATACCGCACTTGTCCTCTGCAACACAAATTGCTTCTGAGGAAGAGCAACAGAAAATCACCTGTCTTGTGTGGCAGTCTAAATACCACTTCCAGAATCCCTGGACTTTCTGGGTCAGATGTCACCAGGTAACCTAAATGGGCTGCTCTGTCAGAGTAGGATAAAAATGGAGATCTGTGAGACAATTTGGAGGACAGTAAATGAAGGCCATCAGCAGGGACAGGCTTGTCAGGTGAGACCCAGGAAGAAGTGTCATGTTATTTCCTGCATTTCATGTGGGTTTTTTTCCCATCCCCATTCTTTTTTGCTCCCAGATGCATTTTAGAGACTTGTCAAAAGTACTTCTTAGATACAGCCTTTTATCTTTAACTGTCAGTCAGTGATAGGGAAAGGGAATAGAGATTATGTGTAATGGAATTGTTTGACATCCAGGGAATCTAAAACATGGTCTTTAGTATTATCTTTGCCTGCTAGGTGTGGTGGGGTTTTTTTCTGGGTTTTTTTGTTTGTTTGTTTGATTTGGTTTGGCTTGATTTGGTTTTGTTTGGACTAGTGGTGCCACAGTTCTCTGCCTCCCAAGAGCTGCTGTGTTTTACAAGGTAGCCTCCTGTTTTGCACAGTTGGGAAAGGTTTGTATGGCTTCTCCTTTTCCTCCTGCCTGCCATATGCCTTGGTCTACCACCTTCCAGTAGCAAACCTCTCCCCATGGCCAGTAGTCAGTGGTGTACGGAGGGATCTGTGCTGTCAGCAGCCACTGATTGTGTTTTAAATGCTACCTGCACATGCAACCTGGTTTCTGCCTTAGAGCTTCCACTCAGTTTACTGGTCTCTTCTCCTTGTAGTGTAGCATGAATAATCCGCAGAAGCACTTGTAGCAAGTTCCTGTAGCTTGTTTTGGCACAGGATTGAAATGGGTGATGTGCCAGGGTGAGAGATGCCAGTCAGCTTGTCTTCAAACTAGAGGAGCTGTACAGGTGACCAGTGCTTCATTCCCAAAAGCCCAAGAGATGGCAGGAGAGGCAGTTCTGCCTGTTGCAGCTGCCTTAGCAGAGAGACAGAAGGTGGCTTTCATTTTTGTGAGATGGTTCAGTGGCGTTTTTCCAAACTGAATCTTTTGGGTCAGCAGTGATCAGAGGAACTGCTGAATATCTGCAGTGATACAGTGTTTTTCATATGACGAAGTATTGTTCTCTTATTGTCCCAGTCTTTTTAGACAATGAGAACTTCTGACTGCTGTCAGGGCTGGAACTCCTTTCCTATGGAGAAAGGCTGAGAGAATTGGGGGTGTTAAGTCTGGAGAAGAGAATACTCCAGGGAGATCATGTTGTGGCCTTTCAGTCCTTAAAGGGGGCTTGTAAGAAAGATGGAGAGAGACATTTGACCAAGGCATTTAGTGATAGGACAAGGGATAATGGATTAAACTGAAAGAGGGCAGGTTTTGATTGGATATTAAGAAGAAATTCTTCATGGTGAGAGTGGAAAGACATTGGAGCAGGTTGCCCAAAAAAGCTATGGGTGCCCATTATTTGAAGTGTTCGAGATCAGGTTGGCTGAAACTTCTAGCACCTTGGTCTAGTGCAAGATGTCCCTGCCCATGGCAGAGTGTTGGAACTAGATAATCTTTTTAAAGTCTATTCTAACCCAAACCATTTTATGGTTCTGTGATAACTGAGAACTGTGCCCTAGCGAAAGCCTCCTGGTTTGTTCAGGTGCTTTTGTAAGCCTGTGGCTTGCTGGTAGTGGGTGAGGGGATGCGTGGTGGAGAAAGCAGGTTGTTCCTGTGCTGCAAAATTAACATTCACATGCTTTCATGTGAATGTGAATCCACATGGTATAGGTGGAGTTCAGCTGGGAAGGTACTTGCTTTTTCACCCTGTGCTGGAGATGTGGTTTTTCTGAGATCTCAGATGGTATGGAGATAAGAACAATCCAGCAGCCTTGCAGTTTGATAGCTTTTCTGAGGCTCCACTTAAGATGCAGTATGCGTTTCTTCATCCTGATAGAGATAATGGGTTTTAAGCAATTACACCCAGGCTAATTCCTTTTGATAAGAGCTCTACATTATCTAAAAAAAGAATCCTAGCCGCCTGGGAAAGAACAATGTAAATGTCTCTCTGACGGACTCTTTCATTTGCTCTTCTCTGATATCTTCAGATGATAGGCTGCAGATCTTCCAAGCCATAAAAATCTATCAGATTTTTTTTAGGTGAGGGAGTATTGCAGTCAGAGAGGTGTAACATGACTGTTTTCTTGCAAGGTGTGGAGGGAGCCCCATGTGCCTCAGATGATCCCAGGCTACCGTGGTGATTACAGCTTTGACATAAAGAGTCAAATTTGGTCTCTTTTAAAGGAACCCCTTGTTTCTTCCCTGTGCAGGCTGGCTGGTTGTAAAGTGTGGGTTGCTTCTGCTGATTAAGGCAATCTGAACTTTGTAATTTGGAAAGAATAGGGATAGCCTACCACTTAATTTAGCATATATATCCCAATCCCTGCTGTGTGTTTGTCTGCACTGGAAAAGAAGAATATGATGATGTCATGTGTTAAGCAGGAATGGTAAGGGATCTCACTTATTAGTTTTGGGGTTTTTTTCTTCTCTTTTTGAGACTAATATGGAAATTTTGATAGTTAGCTGCCTTTCTGGTTCTTCAAGAACTTCCTTTTTCTGCTTAATCTCTGACTTTTCCTCTAGGACTACGCAGTGTAGCGCAGAAAATTTAATTGACTGCATTTAAAAAGTGGAGGAAATACCAAACTAAAATGTTGGTTTAAATGCACCTCTTCTAGGAAAAACATGTTATTTATATATTAAAAAAATAATTCCTGTAACAGTATTGAAATGTTTTCAAACATTGTAGGCGTGTTTGGTATAACTGGTTCTTTCTCTCCCAGCTAGTCACTAATGACATTCTTGATGTGTAGCTGCCTGATTATAATTGAAGCTGGGAGGAGAGGCAAGGGGAAAAGGGGCAGATTGGAGATAAGGATTATAATCTCCTGTGCTGATATGCTTTGGCTCTCCTTCCCAAGAGGAGAGCCTGTGAATGTGTGGCATGCTACCTGTCCCTTCACCTGCCTGCTTGCTAGGGAAAGTTGCGGAATGCTTCCCATCAGGAGCCTGAGAAATTCCTTTTTGAAAGAAGAGGAAGAGTATTTGAGTGGACGTGACTCTGGTGGGCTAAGAAAAAAAATAGGCAAAAATATGGTTTTTTTCTTCAGTTGGGAAAACATCTTTCTTCATGTGTCACAAACACTGTAGTTAAGCAGTTCAGTACAGAAGTGAGAGGCTTGGGATTTTGCTAGAAATAGCTTTAATGGTAGGGGATCCATTGCTCACACTGGTGTGGCACAAGAAGGGTTGTCCCTGCTCAGCCCACTCCCACAGTGCTGCAGCAAATGCTGCTTCGACTGGAAAGAAATGGAGGAGTTCAGGGAGGGAGGATCGTTACCACCATTTGCAAAGTTGGCTGCAGTATTTTTTTTCCTGTCATAAACTGTTGTGAATTTGAAAGGGCTGCTGGGTATTTCCTTCGCAGACATGGTAATGTTTAGTTGGCAAATGAAACAACCTTTTGTTCGGAAAGCTCTTTTGAGATGAAAGGCGTCACCAAAGTTGTCGCTGTGTCTCCTGTGACTGCCTTGGTTGAGGAGCTGGACTGTGTGTTCTAAGTCTTTCTGATGCAGAGGCTCGAGTGCTTAGTCTGAGCCAATTTACTCATTCGTTAGCTCTTACTTTTTTGACTTTAATTGGCTTCCTACTGCATGTCAGATTGCATTTTCCTTTGGCTGGCGGATGTGGAGGCGACCTCCTTCTCTGGGCTGCTACGAGAACATGTTTTCTTATTAGATAGAGCTGTCTAGTGCAGGCTGGAGGAAGCACCTTGTGAGAGAGAGTGCTGAAGCAAAAGTGTGTTCTTTGCAACAATAATACCTTCTCAGCCTTGTGGACGTCTCCACAGGTTACTTTTCATCTTGTTCTTTCGCAAGCGATGCGTAGATGAAAAATGTGTATGAAAATGAAGCTCCTAGAAGACTTTCCACATGTCCCTAATGCAAGGGGAAATCCTTAACCAGCCCTTTCCTTGAGGAGTTTTGTAGCTTGTTGAGAGTTTAAACAGACTACCTGTTCTGTAGATCCTGCACAATTTTGCTGCCTTTGTTTTCTTGGTTATCCTCAAAATGACATGTTGCTATTTAATGTGCCTGGATTGACTTCACAACCCATCTACTCAGTCATCATCTTTCCTTGTTCTTCTTTTTGGAAGGACTTAATGCCAGCAATGTGATGGTGCATCTAGGCGGTGGGACAAATTTATAAACCATTGCTAGGGAAAAAAATACTAGCCTAAAGCTGCCTTGGCTATGTCTGAGCTGTCTTGCCCCTGTTTTATTAATATGGTAGACCCCAGTGTATTATTATTCTACCTTGAGCCACACTTTGTCCATGTTTCTGGTGGAGTATTTCATGAAATCCCATGGAAGAATCCTCTAATCAAGTGCTTGACAAATACCCACTAGGGCTCTGTGGTTGTCTTACATTTGTGTGTTTCTGGTCCAGCCCTGCAAAAGGAGCAGTGTTGCCTGGTAGTGCTGTCACCTGTTTAATGAACCCAAAGAATACATCCTGTGCCTTGTGTTTGTGTGCTGTCCTCCTTACAGGGGCTCCATTACCTTTTGTTCTGGAAAACAGTTCCTTGCAATTTTCTCTGGTGGCCTGGTAACTCAATAAAAATAAACTTTTGTATTTAGGCAGTTAACCTTGTGCTTAGGAGAATTTGATGTCCAACACCAATTCAGATCCAGTTATTGAGTTTTTACTAAATACACATTTTTGGTGGGATCAGTGATACTGAGAAATACAGAATTGCCAAAGTTCTGTTGTTTTCTGTCACTAGTGTATACATTGTTTCGTCCTCCATCTGTTTCTATAGTTAAATGGGATTCAGATGAATTCATTAAGAACTTGTCACCTTATATTAACAGTGAAATATATCGGGTGTCATGAAAAGTAAATGTTTCCAACAAATTTACATAGTTTTAAGCTCTTGTATCATGATTGCTCTGGGAAGGTGAGGGGGTGTATGTAACACAGGGCTCTGTAAGAATAAAATATTTGCAAAAGCTCCTCACTTTTCTGCCAGAGTAATATGAAGCTCACCTTTTGCCAAGATCGGTGTCTGTAGCACTGTGTCTGTAGCTACTTCTGCCACAGTTACGTGAAATGTTAATTCCTAATGCACAGCAAAGAACATAATACCTTGTTTAGTCTCCAAGGATAGCCTTGCTGCAGGACCAAAGGCAGAACCTTGAATTCACAGCCTGCTGGATCACTTAGAAATGCAGCTTCCCCTTGGAGTGCCTGCCCTGTGCACACTCTTCCTCACTTGTGGGGAGGCAGAGCAGCTGCTCTGCAGGAAGTTCTCATTCTATTTGGTGGTGCTGCCTCTACTCCTGCCTTACCAGAATCCCGATTTATCTTTGCAATAAGAAATGTTATTGTTTGGAAAGTATAAAATTCTGTTGCACTTCATCCCTCTTCTCTCCTGCAGTCTGTTCCACTGCCTTTCTTCCAGCCCTGGGATAAGCAGGGATTGCTTGTGAGACTGTGCTGTGGGTAGGGGATAGTCATGGCTTTACAGATCTGGTGAGGACTCCCGGTGCTCCTATTTTTTACTTTGGTTTGCCTTTTCGTAGGAAGGTGCTAATCACCCCCTACCTTTATTTAGTGTCAAAGGGTCTTTAGTGACCTTGGAAGAAGAGGAACTGAGCTGTCGGTGCTAATCTGAAACACAAATGTGCAGCCCTTGCCACATTAGTCATGCCTTTGTCACCTCTAGATTGGATTAGTGCAGTGCACGGTATGTGGGTCTACAGCCGAAGACACATGCAGAACAGTGTTGTCTGCTTGTTTTAGTGTCACCAGAGAGTATTTTCTAGAGAGATGTCAGTGTTTGAGGAGTGCCCTCAGTCAGGATTCTGCGCTGACTTCACACAGTGGTTTGCTGGAAGCTGGTTTGACTGTCAGGCTTTAAAGCTTACCTGCTGCTGTTGCTGCTTTCTGTAAGAGGATAAGTTGAAGGATTGAATGCAACTTAAGACTTCATTAGGAAGTATATCAGAGTCCTGTAGCTTGGTTTGGTTTTTGTTGATTGTTATTCTGTGTGGATGATTTTATGATTTTAGCCTGGTGCTTGGGTTAGGAAATGTGCCCTTGAAGACATCTGTCTGTGGAACAATACATTGTCAGTGGAGGTTTTCCTCTCCAATGCACATGTGAATGGTCCAGCGAAGTCCAGCTTCCTTATTAGGACTAGTCAATCACTTGATCAGGTATATAATAACAGTCTTCTGGGAGGGATAGAAGGGGTAGGAGATTAACCCCAGTCTGCATTACAAATAAGTTTAATGAAGTACTAATGTTGAATACAGAAGGTCATGGCAGTGAGGAAATTGGACTATTACGACTGAGCCTGTACACGTGAACAGCCTGCAAAGTAAAGAGCATGGTAAGAGTTCTGAACTGGGGAGGTAAAGGCAGTGTCAGTCCTTGGTTCAACTGCTTGCTCAACTGTAGCTGCAAATAAAATTATGCTTTTTCTCTTGCAGTTATACTCAGTGTGTACAGCTGCTTGTGTAGTTTTTAAATGCCCACAGAAATCTTATTCTTAATCTTAACACATCCGTTGTGCTTTGTAGTAGGTTCCCCAGTGGGGGGTGGGGTTCTGTTCACAAGACTCTTTGCCCACACTTGGACACCCATTGCCATGATGGGTCTAAGACAGCACATGGAGTTCTAATCTACAGCAAGATGTGCAGTGATAGGAGAGAAAGGCTCAGCAAATATATTGGTGTTCATGTCACTAGCTGGTGGCTTTCCCAATGGACTTGGTGAATTGTAGCAGATGTGGGATGCTGTACTTTGTGTGTTGGGAGGTTGGTTTTTTAAATGTCTTTTCCTCTGTGGTTTCTCAGATCAGTTCTTTTGTCCAATTGCTTTTGGTGTTGTTAGATGTCTACGTGTTTGTATCAAGATCTGTCTTTCAGTGTTCTGGCTTCTGTTCTACCTGGCTGCCACAATATTTTGCTATGGATGTGGAGGTGGTGGGATACAGTAAGTTGTTCTTGTTTGGAGGTTGAGTTTAGGTAGTACTCATCTCTTAAGAGATTTCTTTGGTTGGAACTACGAATCAAAGCAGTTTGCTCTTTGGAGAAGTAAGGACCTGCCAAAATCCATGTGCAGCTGCCGGGGTTATTCTCTGGACTACAGAGCCAAATCAGAAGAAGTCTCTTGCTGTGTCTTTGCCAGGTCCTCTGGCTTGTTTAAGTGGTTCACACTTTCTGCCTGGAGCATAACATGCTGCTTTGCCAGCCTTCTGTAGAAAACTGCTGCTGTCCTTCTTCTGGTGAGACCAGAAAACATGGTCTGAGCACTGTGTGTTCCTCTGCTTTGGAGGGAGCCTGCTCTGCTCATGCTCCCTGGTTCTGGGCCTTCACCAAAGAGAAAACTTCTGGTTGCAGAAATCCATTCAAGCTCATAATCAGTGCTTCCTTTTAAATCAATTTGGAGGGCAAGGAATCTCACCTTTGTGAGAGAAGCCATGATCCTTTAGGGCAGCTGTGACTATACTCATTTTTGGAGACAGTCAACTTAAAATTCTCATGGCCCTCAATCTAGGGGGGGAATTAGTTTCTTACTTCAGACTCTCCAATGGTATCAGCAGAAGTCTTGTAAAAATTCCTGATTAGATTGTGCCCTCATTGTAGTAATGAAAGCCACTTATTAATGTTGTTTATACGTCTTATGTAGCACTTGCCTTGTAGTAGACAAACTGCTATCCATTGGATCTATGGCTAATTAGCTTCTTTTTTTTTTTCTCTCTTTATAATTTTTTCTCTCTCAGTATTTTGTTACCTCATGTAACATAAATTAAATTAAATAAACAGTGAAAAAAAGATTGCCCACGCTAAAAATTGTGTGTTTAGAGGCTCCCACTTTGGTGAGATTTAAATGCTAATGGGCAATATTGCTCTTACTAGTTCTTGCTTTCCGCAGAGTGGGATGCCCAACCTGGCCATATTTAATTTTCGTTTTTTTTCCTGGTTGAAGCTTATCGTTGACTGTGTGTTATTCTTTATTCTCCTGCCTAGCTTTCTGCAGAGGGCGCATTGTGAGAGTGCCCAAAGGTCCCCTCATTCGGGTGGTGGGCACGGAGGTGGCGATCCCCTGCAGCGTTAGTGACTATGACGGGCCCAGTGAGCAGAACTTTGACTGGGAGTTCTCCCGGGAGGCTGACTTCGTGCGGATAGTGAGTACCTGGGATTCTACCTTCACCTCTGAGGAGTACCAAAAACGCGTGGGCCGCGGGGATATCAAACTGAGACGGAGCAGCAACGATGCTGTGGAACTTGTGATTAGGAGCATCCAGCCAGCTGACCAAGGGAGATACAAATGTTCCACGCCCAGCACTGATGCCACCGTTCAGGGAAATTATGATGCAGAGGTCCAAGTGAAAGGTATTTCTGAAGAGTGAGGTGTGCTTTAAATTTGTTTTTGATATTGATTACCCTTAAGAATGTTGACTTTCTGTTGTTTATGATCCTTGTGGTTTTTGGTTTTCTTTCTTCTTCTTCTAAACCCAGAATTTAAAATTGGGAAATATGATAGCAAAGGTGAATGAGGTGAAGAAGTGAAGAGAGGTTGTTTACTATAAACACCACTTTTCTTTTTTTCTGTCTAGTAAATACATAAATAAAACACTAAGTGGTGGGTATTCTGAAGATGTCTGCAAATATTTCATGTCCCTAAGGCTCTGGGTAGAGAAGCTAAGTTCAGGTAAAAAACACAGGCTGTCCTCTCTCTGTTTTAGTGTCATTTAGGGATCTTTCTGTATGAAGGAGGTAATCCTCCTTTTCTCCTTTAGCATTTTGATACTACAGTCTTGTTCTAGCTTTGCTCTATCACTTACCATTTTTCAGTATTAAATTTGGACGGTATTTCTTTTCCCGTGTCTTATCTTTTACTCACATGAATATCGAGATTAGTTTTGTATGGGAATAGTCAAAATGATGATGTTTGGATGAGAAACTAAAGTGAATGGAAGGATAAATGAATTCTTGTCTTGCAAAGTGAGTGGAAGGGATAAATGAATTCTTGCCTTGGCTTGTTTAAAGCAGAGCACTTCCTTTAGTGCTTTTTCAGCTGAATTTTCTTCTTCCTGGAATATATTTATGTGTGGAAGAAGGAATGATTGGCAAGGTGTTGCTCTGTGGTGGTTTTATTGCCTCACATCTGAACAGCTCACTGTGGGTGTTCTCTTCTCGATTCTGTTTTATGATGCTTGTATTTTTTGGTCTTTTTTTTTCTTTTGGTTTGGTTTTTTTCCCCTCGTAGTGATTTCCGACGGCTTGTCCGTGAGCGGTTCCAAAGCTCGTTCCTCGACCTCCCTCCGTCTGTCCGAGGGCGACTCCTTCAAGCTGCGCTGCTCAGCCATCACCACCTCCCCGGAGCACACCCACCTTCACGTCACCTGGCAGGTCAAGAGCGGATCCTCTTGGCGGGACATCCTCTCCTTGACTCACGAGGGCAAGTTCCAGCCGGGCCCCGGCTACGAGGAGCGCTACCGCAGTGGGGACGTCCGCCTGGACACGGGGGCCAACGACACGTACCGCCTGTCCGTGTCCCAGGCCTCCTCCGCGGATGGCGGGGCCTACAGGTGCCTCGTGAGCGAGTGGGTGAGAGGGGCAGATGGCTCGTGGCAGAAGATCCAGGAGAAGAGCGTGGAGATCGCCACTGTGTCAATCCAGAGGACCGGTGAGTGTTCCTGGTGGGCTGCGGTCACAGGGCTGGGCTGCGTCCGGGCTCCGGTGCTTTGGGGTCAGCTGAATGAAGTGAGGGTGCATTCCAGCAGAACCTGGAGTGCTGTTTGGATGGCTGGCCTGTTTACATCCATGACATAATTTTTCTAGCTTTACTTTGGAGAAAAAGAGTTGATGGCATGGAAAGTTTGCCTGGAACCTCTTAGATGCCTAGACGCAGATTTTATCTCATCCTTTGTTCACTTCAGAGTGCTTGTGGTTTTTTTATATTTTTAAAATAAACTTTGTGTTTAACACCTGATCATCCAAAGCCTTCCCTCTGATCGCTTAGTAACACAGGGTTCAGTAGCACTGAACAGCTGCGCTTCCCCTGTGAAAGTGGCTTGTGATACACGTGAAGCTTTTCTGTGTGCTGTTTATTAAAATAGCATGGAAGGCAGAAAGGAGAGAAAAGGAGGAAGGCAGCGATAATTTAACAGGGCAAACTACCCAACGATTTTTATCAGTGATCTGATTGTTCTGCTGTGTTGGCAGGGGTCTAGGGCAGTAATGGCTCTGTTAAACACATCATCGCATGCTTGACTAAGGAGACAAAAATACATGCAGCGCTATGCTGAGGATCTCCAGATATCCCTGCCCGTACAGATTTAGGACTAGATGCACTAAGCACTTGATTGCATTAGCATTATCACTGCTGGTTGGAGGAGGGAGAGCGGGGGTGATGCACCTTATCACTCAATAGGTGGAAAAACAGGCAGTGATGGTCCTTCAGAAATATGAGATTATCACGGTATTTCAGAACTGTTCAGACAGGAAGGGTATATTTTCATTTTTGTAATCCCTTAATCACTATAGGGAGTATCCAAAAGTCTGCTTTTTTTTTTTTTAATGGCTCATTTGGATGTAGTTTTAGTGTCTTGGTGGTACTTAGCCTGTGAAATTTGACAGGATCAATCTGCCCCCTCTTTTTCAGGGTGTCTGTTGCACAGCAAAGCTTGCTGGTGCTCTCTGCTGACACAGGACTTAGCTAATTAAGAACTGTAATTCTCGATTTTGTCACACCTTTGCAGTGTTTGGTTTAAGTAGGTGGGGTTTAATCAGTGGCTGAAAATAGCAGGAGGCTGGCCAAGACCAGTAGTGGTAGAGCTTTTTGATGAGGTTTGGGTGTGTGGTTTGTTTGTTGTGGGGGTTTTTGTTTGTTTTCCTTTGGGTTTTTTGGCCTTCATTTTAAGTTCAGTCATTAGCAGCACTGGCACTTTGTCAGGGGCATGAAGGCCTTTTTGAAGTTATGCTGAAGGGGATAGGTTATTCTCCAGCAAAATGCTGTATACACATCCTGTAGAAGGACTCGAAGAGCATCTTGTGCTGACATCTGAAATCTCTGCACTTGCATGCTAAAAGAACTTGAGATGTAAATGGTTATATGCCTATGGGTAAACTCTCTCCAAGTCCCTCTATGTGCATATATTGCCAGATTGTGAATGCCCATCACTTTCATGAAGACAGAAATGTTGCTTGGAGAATTGCTGCTCTTAACCTTGCAGATGAGTCTTATTTTGTATTCTGGTATTAGTCTGTTAAATTAGCTAGGCTTTCCTGCTGATTCCAATCCCATGATGAGACAGTGAGGCAAGTCCCAGTGAGAGATTCATCTGGACTTGGTTTCAGCACTCAGGTGGGGCCTGCTACCCTCTTTACAGTTTGACTGCTCTGTGTTATCAGGTGGTGAGGGGTGAGAATGAGCATTGCTTGGTTTTATTGGCAATAGTTCTGACTACTCAGTTTGGCTCTAGCCTTCATGTGTTGTGTCTCATTCCAGATGACAGTCCGAGGAAGTTTATGCAGATGGGGAACTATTATGTAGTAGAACATGGTTTTACATAGAAGTCACTAATCTCAGCAGAGACACATGTGTCTCTATTGTCTGTGCTGAGAAGAGTCACTGCTGTAGCAGCCCTGTCCACTGGCCTCAGTGGAGACTTTAAGAGCAGCTGCATTACACACTGTGAGAATGATGCTGCACTGAGACCCAGATCTAATCTTCAGGCAGGGTAGAATGAGTCAATGAGCAAGTGAAGACACATGGTAGCCTGGCCTTGACACTGTGATTCCATGGTTTTCTTTTAATATTCTGTATCTGGTCCTGTTTGAATGCTGGCTATGTCCATATGTGATATGTATATTAAAAATATTCACTGGCCAGTGATTGCTACGTGTGTTTGGAGTGGGTGTTGGTGTTGCTTTGAAGTCTCCAGTGTGTGTTCTGAGCAGTAAGCAGAGAAATCAGCAGTATAGGGAGTTACTGCTGCCTTCTGTTGGCTTCCATTTCATGTTTTTGCAGCACACCTGAGGTCAGTCAGGACTCCAGTGTGTGGCCATGGCTGCTTCTAATCTAAATCTCCTCTGTTCGAGGAGCTCAAAAATGTCAGCAGAAACCATGTTGAGTTCCAGAGGACTTCCTAGTGATTTCTGTAGATGCTTGGTCTTCTGAAGCATAGTCCCAAAAGACTTTGACCCTCCCGTGAGACTGAAAAATCCTGTACACGTTTTCCTGCTGTGCAAAGGTGACGTGCGGTCTGTGGATGAGACAAAGCCTTCATGGACCAGCTGCTGTTGAGTTATAAAAATGCTGTTCTCCCTCCCTTTCTCCCCTCTGCCCTCATCACACATCCCTTGCTTGACTGATAATGTGTATTGCCCTTGTAATAGATCACTCGGCTCAACATCCAACAGGCATTTGAAGGTTGTGCTACTGAGCCTGTTCAGAAGCTCCTGTTATAGGATGTGAAGTTCTGGATAACTTAGAGTGAAGTGAACTATGTTTATTAAAAGTAACAAATAAAAAAAAATTTTTTTGTTTGAATTTTTGTGTCTCTCTTTCTAAGCTCTAGATGTGGTCATCTCAACCAGCAATGTGTCTGTGACCGAAAGAGACTCCCTGGATCTTACATGCAACATCACAACAGACAGAAGTGGCATTTTCCAAGCAGAGGTGATGTGGTATTTTTCTGCATCACCTGATGACACCTTGTCAGATGCTCAGCTCTTGCTGAGCATGGACCACGATTCTGTTGTCAGTGATTCAACCCTGATCAGCCTCAGCCATGTGGACAGGAACTCTTATCGCCTCTTGGTGCGTGATGTGGATGTGGAGGACTCTGGCTACTACTTCTGTGAAGCTGCTATCTGGGTGCCACTGCACAATGGGAGCTGGCATAAGGTGGTGGAGAGGACCTCTGCACCAGTCAGTGTGGTGGTGACAGCACTAGGTGGGTGATTGTGCTGTCAGACTTCCTGGGTAATGCATCCCTCAATCCTTGGCCCCATCAGGAAAGGGAGAGGACCTTGCAGAATCTCTCCTGCACAAATGTTTCTCTTGTTTGCATCTATTATCTAATATGTAGAGATCTCTTTCTCGCATGTATTTCTTTTTATGCAAATATCTTTAGAAGTAAAGTTACCCGGGAGAAGGTAAAAATGAAACTCCAGTAAAACTTCTTTAAAGGCCTGTTGTTTTACAGATAGGTCTAGATATGTCAGCCTACCCAATCTGTTCTCTAGTTTATTCTTGGGGAGATAATAGCTTCAGTTTAGAGGCAGTGAAACCCAGGATGTTGTGGCAGAATGGTGTAGGTAAGGTATCCGCACCTGCTAAAATTTACCAGGTACTGGTGGTATTGGAAGCCTGAATGAAGCTGGATGTGAACTGGCAGAGCTGTTGTGCTTGGTGCCTGTTCCCAGCTCTGACTGGATGCAAGCATCCAGGCCCAGACCCTTTCAATGTACTCTTTCACATCCTCTTGTCATGAGAAACTGGTGGTACTGCCCAGTTACAAAGGCAGAGGTCCTCCAACACGAAAGTGCTGAATGAGGCCAGCATATAGAGAGCCTGTTTTTCAGCAATAAATGGCTGTGCCATAAGGTTAAATCCCATTGACAATGACTTTAAATGTTGCATTTTAGCATTGTGCGGAGCAGTTGAGCCGTGGCCGTCTCCAAGTACACTTGTAATGTGTACTAGAAGTGCACAAGTGATTCATGTCTTCATTTCCTGGCCTCATTCAGCCATTCACATTGTACATTTAATTTGTGAGTGTTCCCTCCTTCCCCCACTTGTGTGTGTGTGCAGTCATGCATGTGTGTTCATGTGTGTACAGATGCACTTGCACGCTCATGTGCTCTCTTGTCATGTCTGTACCTGCACAACTACTCTTTACTCTTTCCATTCCAATGTAGCATTATTTGGGAACAGGAGAAAATAAAATCTGCTTTTCAGCAGATGCAGATGCTTGGTTGCTAGGGAGAGGGAAAGCAGAATAAATTTTCGGCGTTTGAGGTTTTCAACTGCATCCAGAATTCACCAACTCCTCCTCCTTAATGGAAGTTAAGAGCTCCTGGAGTATTAAGTCATTGAATTGTCAGTGAGGCTGTTCTTTGACAGCTGACAGAGTGGAGGAATGAGTTTTATCCAGCCAGCCTTTTATTTTTTTCTAAATCCTCTATTTGAGTGTCTGTCAGGGTGAAGCGCCTGTCTGGAGTGGTGCTATCAAAGAGAAAACTCTCAGGGTCCTTCCCCTGCCCACAAATAAAACAAACCTCGAGCAATTTTCTAAGAACTTGGGATTCTTTCAGCTTTTTCCTTCTTGCGTCCCCGTCTCGAGAAGTGCATCTGCTTTCTTTGTTGCTGTGAAAACATTAGCTGGTCTTGAATGCCTTCTTTTTGAGGGGAAGGGGAGGCAAAGGGGGAATGATAAGAGTGTTGTAGAGTGTGAGCAGTACATCATGAGGCCCTGGAGTAGCTAGTTTTGTGAATGAGAAAGGAAGAGCAGTGTGGCTGTGTAGGATCTAAGGGGGCTTACACCAAAAGCGGGGTTTGGCCATCATTAATCATCTGTGCTTTGGCTGTAGCGAAATGCTGTGCATTTTCTTTTTATTTTGCCTTACTTATCCTGAAAATGTTCAGAAATCTCCACATGCTCACTGGTAGTAGGTACCACGGACTTTGTAAGCAGTGCTTTTATGATTTTATGCTTAATGTCACAGAAACTCACCATCAGTATTACCAGATTCTCTGGGGTCTGGTGTGTATTGATGCCCTTGTTCTTGCTAGATGCAAGGACACTGGTGAGGGATATTTTCTGCAGGCTGACATAGCAGCAGCCCAGCTTGTTCGCTACAATTGTTTTTATCCTTTGCATCTCAAGTCCAAAAGTGCATATGCACACAGAGTTTCCACAGTTCTATTAAGATGCTTTATTATCTTGGCTTGTTGGTGAGCTAAGCCTAAGTTTTAGCCTTGGATTGCTGTCTTTGTCCCAATTATAGCTTCAGTTAATTGTTTCTAGGAGGGCAAAATGCCAAGTAAAACATAAAACAGGAAATAAATACGGAGTGCTGAATACAGTTAGGCTGTAAAAGCCGTGTGATGAGTATTGGCCAAACAGTTGGGAAGCTGGTCATTTTTCTGAATTATAGTAGACAGCAAGACAAAAATATTCTAATACTAGTAAATAAATATGTATTTCCTTTGTGGTGTGAGGTTCTTGCTGTAATCTTTTTCCTTTACTATCTCCGTAGTCTGAGAGAAAATAGTCATGCAGCTCTCTTATCGCTTTTAGGCTTTGGGCAGCCAGCTATTTCAGATTTAAATACAACAGCCCCGTTCTTAACCCATGAAACTCAGGCACTGATTTTCCAGCGTGAGGTATTCCAGCCTCACAGCTGCACAGCACATACTTCTCTATCCAGACTGTGAAGCTTTTTCTGATCTACACATCTTCAACTCTTATCCTACTTAGTATTTGTTGACCTAGGTAGAATTTAAACTGCTCACCATTGAAATTTACTGTGCTCAGCTCTTGGTGCTGCCTGTGGCCAGTGCCAGTGGTGGTCCCTGTCTCCAGGCTTGGGTGTCTGGGTGGGTGAAGTGTTTGCCTTTTAAAGGGCTGTTTTTTAACATTCTTAAACTGTTGTAGAGATGCAATGGGATGGTTAAGTGTGGAAAGGAAGACATTGGAAGATGGCCTCTTACCCTGGAGAGATATTGGGGAAGTGGGGTGTCTCTGGTCAGTCCAAAGCTAGAGGATAACCAGTGTCCTGCTGCAGGCTGCCCCAGGCATTTGACAGGTGGAAAAAGTGGCTGAGCTGGGTTGAAATTGAACCCACAGGTGGGTTCTTGGGGGCAGGCCTAAAGGAGGGAATTACTTTGCCAACAAGATCTACTAGTCCTGATTTTTCTGAAATGGTCTGACCAGACCTATGAATGGAATGTCTTGTTTGGAAACGCAGACCTAGGGGTACCTGTGTCAGACTGGTTCAAGACTGAGAACCAGAGTCCAAGTTCCAAGGTCTTGTAAGAAAAGTGCATATCGTGGCACTTGGCTTCTTAGCTCAGATGCTAAAACTGGATATTAGAAGTTAGTGTATCTTGTAATTAATTCTGCCATTTTCTCCCTTCTTGTAGCTTCTAACGTGTTTCTTCTGTGTTTCCTCTCCTGCAGAGCCAGACTATGACGTGTTCCTGAATGCCTCTAAAACACCCAAGTTTTCAGATGACCCCACAGAGCTCAACTGCAGGATCACAAACGTGCAGGACACTGAAGCCAACATCCGATTCACCGTTTCCTGGTACTACAGAGAGCACCTGCCTGGTGACGACGTGGTGGGAGAGGAGCTCCTGGCCTCGATGGATGCAGACTGGACTCTGCTGCTTGGGGACAGGGGCAGAGAGAGGATTCAGAATGGGGAAATAATCTTCTATAAAAAGTCTGCAGACACCTTCAGTATGAGAATCCAGTGGACTTCAGAGAGTGACAGAGGGGATTATTTCTGTGTCATCTCAGCGTGGAGTAGGCACCGCAACAACAGCTGGGTGAAGAGCAAAGATGTGGCTTCTACACCTGTCAACATTTTCTGGGCCACACAAGGTAGGAACTTTACACCTGGGCGGCTGAGAATAGGCATGTCAGCCACAAGGCCTGCTAGTGGGCTTTGGAAATGGAGTTCTGTGTTTATGAAGGTTTAAAAGCACTGTCAGCTTGTGTAAAGACCTCTTATCTGTGGAGGGGAATAACTATTTTACATCACTCTTTTATTTTACATCACTCTTTTATTTTACATCACTCTTTTATTTTACATCACTCTTTTATTTTACATCACCCCTTTACCAGTTTTATGCAACAGTTTGGAGTGGAAGTGCAAAGGAAGGGACCCCATCAAAAGAGAGATTCCATCAAGCTGCTGAGACTTCCAGGAGCTGGGCTGGAAGTGGCAGGGGTGGCATCCAGCAGCGTGGTGGTCATTGCCCACTTTCATGGCTCAGAGTATTTTGGTCTCTTTAGGCTGCATCTTGCTGCTAACTGTAGGGCTGTACTGAAGTGAAAAGGGGAATGTCAATTCATCTTCTCTGACAGTTTGAGAGTTGTAGTTTTATTTTTCTCTTCTATGAGCCCATGCTTAAAAGGCAGTTCTGAGGAAGTTCATGGGCATAGTAGTACCAGAGTATCAAAAAATAAATGGGTAGGTGAACAAAGTAATTCAGTGGTTTGCTTGGATCTTGACCTTTTTTAGGCAGAAGTGAACTAGCTCTAGTCAGTATTTAACTTATTCTGGGAGCATTTTTAGAAGCTTAATAGTTACCTGAAGTTGCTTAACTCTGGTTTAAAATGGGATCTGTGTTTCCTGGATGTGCTGTACAGTGATACTGTTTTGGCTGAGAGTGAAGTCATGCAAGAGACTTGGACAGCCTCAGAAAGGTTAGGATGACCTAGGATGTAACACCTTTGTCAAAAATCTGTGCTTAGCTAAGCTGCATTTATATTGATAGATTAGTTTAACAGTCTAGCTTAGGCATCCACAGGCAGAGAACTGTATTTCAGAGGCAAGCAATTTGAAATAATTTTAAAGTTGTTTAGGAATAATCCCTCAACAGCAAATTGGAAATCTTCTGCTGTGATTCTGCGTCAGTGGAGAGAGAAGTGGTGGGCTGCTTGCTCAACACTCCCTGCATCCCCAAACCAAGCGTGTGGTCCAGGGAAAGGTCTTTCTTTTTNTTTTTTTTTTTTTTTATTTTTTTATTTTTTTTATTTACCCCTGAAGCTGGCTTCTCCAGCAGGACTGAGAAGTCTCATTAATGCTGAGGGTTGGTCACAATTAGTTCAGTGTTATGCCACAACACGGAGTGTGTGTGTGTGTGCATGCCAGTGTAATGGATCGTCGCTGTCGGAGCAGCTACAGAGACCAGCTGGAGTTGAAAAGTCTCAGCCTGTGTTGACATTTCTGAGGGAAAACAAACTGTGACAGGTGTGAACATTCCCTCGTTTCTGGTTTTGTTCCAGAAACTCTGCTAATTTTGCAGCACAAATGGAAATGTTATAGTCCCCGTGCTGAAAAGTACGTTCTGTTGGCAAGACTTGGGGTTGGGGGAATTACTACGTGAAAGTGAGCTCTCCGACAAAAACCTTCCCTTCCTGAAAAAGAATGTTATTTGTATATGAGGTGGGGAGGGTGAAATATAGGTTTAGATTTCCCCTTCTCTTCCACCCATCAACCCCCCATTCAGCAGTGCAGCCCCAGATGTCTCTCCCTGTGTGCCCTGTCCCCTGCCATATCCCATTCCTGTGAACTCCAGACTCGGCTGGGAGCCCAGTGCTGTTAGCCAGCAACTATGAAGGAGTTAATCTGCTGCTGCCTGTGCTCTCTGACTGTTGTTTTGACAAGTATCTCTGGTGATTTGAGTCCCTAACTGCTCCCAGTGCTTATAAAAGCCAGCAGCCAGGCTCCCATGTGTTTGCCTAAGGAGAGAACAGAAATTTGCCTCTTCCTTGGATAGCTTTTGCCTATACAGAGACTTTTCTTCATCTATTTCATTGCTTGCATCTTCTTTGTTGACTTTAGAGCAGTGCTTTGGGGAGAGGAGGTTGGAGAAATCTCACTTTGAAAACAATTGTTCTGAATTCTTGAGAAAGGAGAAATGGGTTTATATTGTGTCTGTGGGTCTCTCAGCAAAGATGGGTGTTCAGAGCCTTTATTCAAAATGTAAACATCATGTAAAAATGTCAAAAACCCTTTTTTGTGCATTGTATAATAAGCTGTGTTTTCGCCCATTTGAACTTGGGGTTTTATTGTCTCTTGTTTTCTGTTTTATTCCACGGGGACCAATAATGCTCACACATCTTTCTGCTTACTCAGCTTTGCAAATGCAGCCAATTGCTATCATAGATCACCGTTGTTTTTGACATAGTCTGCCTGGTATGTTTCTTCCCCTCTTCTACTTTCTCCCTTGCCAAGGTGACAAGACATCGCTCTCATCTCAGAAATTAAAAACACCAGTTGTATTATGTTTTGCTTATTTAGAGTACAAATTCCAGTCAGTGAAAAGGGGTAAAGAAAGGGAGGAAACCTTTTTTGACTACTCTGTAAATGATTTTCAACCCAGAAAAAGGTCTGATATTCTAAAAGATAATTTTATTTATTTATTTGAATATGAGTTACATTTAGAACACGGATAGTTTTCAGTGGAATGTGGAATCAATGCTTTTTTCCTAAACCAGTGCTGTCAACTTTGGATGTGCATGGAGTACTGAGCAGAAGAGAAAATTATCTTTTAATTGAAATTCCAAATCCCAAAGGTACTATTATTTGGGGTTTTGTTAATACTTCCGTCTTTAATTTACAAAATAATTGTATTTAACATAATGTTTCTTGTCCTAAATGTTTGTCCAGGCCCTCCCATCACTCTTAATTGGGAGCAAGGGTGCCTTAATCTTTCAGACAGTCCTGCAAATAGAGAATAGATAATATTTCTGCCACCTACTTTTCTTTATCATTGCTGATGTATCTCAGACACGGTGTGGTACAGACACACAGTTCCTCCCAGGCAAAGAAATCCCCATGGCAATAAGCAGATGTGTGTATGTGCCAGTTTGGCTGTAGGGACAAGAGCTCCTGAAGCCAGGTGTGTGTCCATGAGTAGTTGATGTGTTCAGGTGGAGGCTGCAGTGCAGGCTTTGGTGTGCCTGTTGTGCTTCCAGAGCTGCTGGGGCTGCAGTTGTACCTCGGGGTGCCCTACAGCCACCTCCTCCTGCCACGGCAGAGCTGTCACTGCCTTGATGTCTGCTGCATTCCCTGTACCTGCAGCCTCCTTAGTGCACGGGGGGATGGAGGGGCCTTTATGAACTCTGAGATTCTTGTCAGCAGCCTCAAGTAGCGCTGTGAGGCTCCGAGGTTGCTGTCAGCCCTGGCCATTGTGCTGCTTTTCCAGCTGGAGTCAGAGCAGTGCAGGGACGGCGTTTGCTTTTTTTCTCAAGTCTCCTTGCTCTTGTAGCTGTTGGGCTTCTCTAGAAATTTGCCTGGCGTAGATTAGGTGAAAACTGGTTTTGGTCACTACCCAGGAAGTGCTCTTGAAGCTGAGCACACACTTTGTGGTAGGAGAGCAACAGGAGAATTACAGTGTGGCTTAACCACTTGGACTGGCCAGTGATGGAAGGCAGAAGCTTGCACTGCCAGGCTCCAAAGTACAGTTTACTCAAATTTTATTTGAGTCATTTGGCTAGGATTTCTCCTGTTGCTAGCCCTCTGTCTTGGAGTAGTGCCCAAGCTTTGGGTATGGTTTACTTAGGAACTCTTCCCTTACTGCTTTCCAGAGTAAACTGCAGATTGCAGCCTCCTGTATATAACCAAGCAGAGTGTGTTTTATTGTGCTCTTCATTCATGGAGCTTTACAAGAAGGAGATGAGACTCCACATGGGACTGCAGGCATGCATGCAGACAGGCAAGTGTGTGGAGTAGTGGTCAATACACACGCTGCTTCCTTGGCAATTCCCAGAAGATTAGAAATGAGACCACAGGCTGCAGTTCTGGGAAGAAAACATTCATTTGTCCTCTCTGGCTCATCTTATGCTGCAAGATCTGATGACTAATTTCTGCTGACATAGGAAACATGAAGAGACTTTCCTTTTCCTCTTAATTTTCCATGCAGATTACTGTTACTTCTAAGATAAGTGCCAAATCTTTGGGCTGCCCTCTCTCTCATAATGTGCACTCTTACACAGACAGCTACATGCTTTCCTAGGTGAGGGTGAAGGAGTGCTAATTACATTTCATCTGCTGCTACTGAAGGAGAACAATATTGGCACAGAACCAGAATATTAAGAATGGTGACCGAGGTTTTTCTAGTTGATAGGATATAGGGCCATTGTTCTTGTTGTTTTACTTTGCTACATATGCAGGTCTCTAATATTATGGCACATATAGAAATGTCCTTTTGATCTTTTTTTGACTTTGTTGCAAAAAGAAGCATTCAGCACCTGTATGTGATGGGTTGTGGGTTCTCTATTCTATTCTAGATTTATGGCCTAACAGGAGAGGGGGTGCCTCTGCCTTGTGTGTTCATCCAAACTAAGGATCTCAGGGGTTTTTAAAGGTAGAAAAATGCTTTGAAAGGACTGTTGTAAGAACATATCTCCCTGTTCTCTGTTCAGCATCCTAATTTCTAACCCTTTTGAATTCTATCACTGTTCTCCAGCTGCATCTCTGGGCCTCAGTTGTTCTCTTCCACAAACTCTACCAATGGCGTTTCTGCTGTTGTCCCATGCTACCATCACTCCTTTCTCCATTTCCTTTAGCAGAAATTAGAAATTTTCCTTTTTTATTTAGTAAAAGCATTTGCTATTGCCCTCAAATGGAAAGCCAATAAAGGATGTCTAGGAACAAAATTTGCTCTGCCCTTGTCAGGGACAAGACACTGCCCTTTCTGCTGCTGCCTGACCTGTGGCACAGGGAATAGTGGAAGTTTAGGTATTTGAAGCCCAGATAGTAGGGAGAGTTATCTCAGCTGTAGCTGAACGACTCTGAACGTATGAGGGTGTTTAATATTAAGCACATATGCCAGAGACCAAATGTAAGTTTTTCTTTCTGGTGTCTAGCACACAGTGCTCTGATGTGAAGATCAACAACATAAAGAACATTTAAATAAGGAGGGAATTTTGCCCAGAGCCTCCTCATATGGCCTAGAAAGTAACAATATGTGCCAGAAAAGTATAACTAGCTGTTTGTGCTTCTGCTTTTGGGACAAAATATAATTGCCTACTACACTCCTAAAAATATGTGAAAAGCTGATCTATGCTGGGCTTCTAAATGCTGAAGAAGGAAATATCAGAGTCTCATAGACACAGAATGAGGAAAAAAATGGATTTGAAGTCTGGAATCTGGTATCTGATGAGCCTTTCCACAAAGGAGAGGAGAATGACTCTGACTCTATACAACTTCATTTGTGATTGTACTGAGTGCCTAAATGTGCAACTCTTGTACTGTCACTTGCTTAGTGGGTGGAGGCGTGAGGGGGGTTTGGTGTGGAGTATCAAATAATTCTGTGCTCAGCTAGACCACTAGAAACATCTCAGCCTTCACTGCTCCTGCTGTTTCTTTATATAGCTTTGTACTGTGATCTGCTTTATACAGTACTGATTTAAAGTTGTCATACCAGGTTTCTCATCTTGTGGGCTGTGTTTACTCATTGTGAAAACTGCTGCTTGAAGGCAAAACACTGCAAAATGTAATCTTGACAAGTATCTTGTTGCTCTTGTGGGGAGGACATAAATATTACTGCATTTAAGTTCAATTTTGGGAAATGTGTTTCAATCTCACCATTGCTTATTTCCCTTTTCCTGAGAAGTTTCAGCTTGCATAAAGAGGTTCTGTGGAGCTTTTTAACAAGTCTGCACTTTTTTTTTTCTTTTTTTTTAATAAAGGAGGGAAGGGAGAATATGGTACAGCAAAGTAAGTCCAGAGAGTTGGATTTGCTGTATTTTTGCAATGCTGTTACTTCTATGTATTCTGCCCCAGACCCCCCTTTCATAAGAATAACCTTGATGTACAGGGTGTCTTTTCATCACAATGCCAGGAAACTAGCAACTCCCTTTCCTTTTATCTGATTCTGATTTCAGTCACTCCTCATTTTCTCAGTTTCTCCCTGTGAGCTTGTATTTTGTGTGTCTTGGAGCTGTGCTCCGAGATGTATAATTTTCCCAAACCCTGTAATTAAGGGATTCTTTGGATTGAGGAGCTAGTAGGGAATGGAAGGAAACTAAGCAGTAAGTGTTACTGGAATTCTTGATGTCAAATGGGAAATTGTCAAGACTTCTGGTAGGCTTGTATGCAAGTAAATGTATGAGAAACAAGGGCAGGGAAGACTGACAGAGGCAGAGGTGTATGTAAATCTGTAGGGGAATGCCTGGGGTGGAGACTTCTGTTACCACCAACTTTTGTCATGTGTTTTTGGCTGAATGTGTGTGGATTGCTGTTAGGGTGTATTTTTGAGGGAAATAAATGATGCTACACTAAGTTCTGCGAATTCAGTGAGTGGCAGCTTTTGTCATCAGTCCTGAGTATTTCAGCAGTGCCCTTATTACCCCATCACTGAGGGTGCTCTTCCAGATCCAGTATAAAACTGGGGCTCTGAATCTTGTCTGATATCTTTATCCCGAATAAAACAATCTTGTCTTGTTACAACCTGTGTATTCTGTTATCTGTGCAGTATTTGGTGTTTGTTTGAATTTGTGCATCTTGACCCAAAGTGTTGTGTACTTGTGTGTGCGTGTGTGCACCATTGAGTAGCATTCTGGGCTGTCCACGTGTTTAGATAAATGTGCTGAGATTTGTTCCTCCAAAAAAGGAACTTTGCCTGTCTGTAATCTTCTAGGTTGAATGGTGCTCTACCTGTTTGTTAACCCTCTCTTGCTGCTTATTTCCTTCCCCCTTCAGATTACACCCTTACAGTGGAGGCGGTGAAACTGAAGCCATTCTTTGTAGCAGGCCACACCTTCGAGATGACGTGCAAGGTGTCCTCCAAGAACATCAAGACGCCGCGCTACTCCGTCCTCATCACGGCCGAGAAGCCCCTCACGGACCAGTCGAACCCCAACGGCACCACTCGCATCATCTCCCTGAACCAGGACTCGGTGGTACGGCTGGAGGACTGGACGGACCAGACCCGCGTGGACGGGGTGGTCCTGGAGAAGGTGCAGGAGAACGAGTTCCGCTACAGGATGTACCAGACGCAGATCTCTGACGCCGGGCTCTACCGCTGCGTGGTCACCGCCTGGTCTCCGGGGGGTGGCGGCATGTGGCGTGAGGCAGTGAACGGCTTGTCCAACCCCATCCAGATAGACTTCCAGACATCAGGTTGGTACAGAGCCTGATGCCTGAGCCAGAAAGGGAGAGAATTCCGTGACGCTTTCCCATTGATTTCCCAGAAATGTGTCTCAGAAATGCCTGCTCTTTGGAACAAATGGTGGGATGGCTGAGAGCTGTGCTTGTCTTCTTTGGTGGTACTTGTGTCCTTTGTGCTATTGATTGTTTACAGAAAGATGTTTAATGAATTGGCTGTAATCATAACCCCTGGGTTTTTTCTCTACTAATGCAGCTTTTATGGTCCTGCAGGCTCAGAGCTGGTTCTCAGTATGGAGCAACTGCTGCTGCATTTGCCAGCTGTATCACTAGATTGTTAGCAGTGGCTGCTCTGGAAGAACATTAATATAAACTGGATTTCTGTTCCAAAACAGACTCTATTAGTATGGCATTAAATTCCCTGAGCACACCTCACTGTTGATGTAATTGCAGAAAATGGTCAGGTCAGGGTAACATTTCAGCCATCTCAGTAAATGTATCCTGCCATGGCAAGACCTTAGAGGTCCCTCGTGGCTGAACTACAAAACTCCCCAAATTGGGATGAATTTCAGTACTCAGAAGGACATCCTATTCCTCAGTTGCTTACTGAAACCCTTACCTTCAGCTGTAACAAAGCCTGCCTGTTGGGACTTTTCTACAGAAATGTGTCTGTCCTAATATAATGTTGGGGGGAGGGAGAGATGGATGGCATTGATTTGGATCATCAGACATGCATGTTAACCCCCTGATTTCTGTCATGTTATATTGTTGGAAAGTGCAGTGGGAACTGTTTTTATAACTCTGGTGCACGTATGAGTGAAGGGTTCCTCTCATGATTTGATAAACAAAGCTGGTGGGGTTTTGAGCAGGTGGGGTTTTGAGCAGGTGGGGTTTTCATGCTCACATTCTGCTGGTAGTAACAGACTGTAGCATATCTAGGAGCTGTGTCTGTGTCTAGGCAAGAGCAGCCTGACTTCTGGTTGCATCTGCAGCTAAGGTAATTATTCTAGATGATGGGGTTCCTAAGATCTGAACTTGCTTATATGGCACACTGGGAAAGGGACAAGGGCTGATCATAGGAGGACAGCCTGGCAATGAGGGCATCACTTTGTAGGAAGCTTTGAGATGTAGCTTTGATCTAAGCTGGCCAGACAGAGGACATTGACTCAGCTTCTTTCAGTTTTAGGTAATTTCTCAAGATGGTTTAGTGGGCTGCAGTTTTAGCCTTATTACTCTTCATATCTGGGTCAGACACAGCGGGACAGTAGTATTTGCAAAGGGGGTGATAAGAGAAACCAGCAAGAATGAAATCTGCCCCAAATCCCACCCTTCCCCTCCCCATAAAGCTCTTATGTGGAGACTTTCCTGCACAAAAGTGGTTGGTTGGTGCCTCTCCCAACATTGCTTCTCTTGTGTCACTTTGAACTCCCATCCAAAAAGTTTGTTGGGATGCTTTGACACCCAGGGTTCAGAGGGAAACCTGTGAGCAATGCGAGGGAGTAGTCTTGCGTGCGTGTTGTAGTCTTGACTTCTTTTTGCTGCCAGCCTCTCCTCCCAGCCCCTTCACCCAGATAGGATTTCTGGAGCGTGGAGTGAAGAAAGGGAGGCAGCGTGTAGAAGTGCCCTGGGAATGTGTGAATTCCAGTAGCAGGGCTGGAGCAGGGGGAGGGATGGTCCTGAAGCCCTGTCAGCCTTTCATTCTTTACAAGAGAATGAAGAAAGAAATGAGATCCCTGGCACAATTTGCCGGAGTGCTATTTCCCAAAATAATCTTGGCGTGTAGCAAAATCTGCCTTGAAATACCTGCAATTTTCTTTAATTGATGAATGAACTTTGTGTCCTTCAGTTGTTACTCAGATATCTCTGCTGGATATTCACCTCTGGGCACAATGAGAACATGTGATGAGTACAGTTAGAATGGACTAACTGTGGAATTATTATTTGGGAAATCATCTGGAATTAAGTGTACAAGACAGAAGATGGTTTGTGGGTGTGTTACTTTGGTTTTGTGTGCCGAAGCCTCCTGTCTTTGAGGCAGACTGAGTCAGGGAGCCAGAGGTAAATGGCAAAGTGGTGGAGCAGCTATGAAAGCACAGCTCAGATATCACACCCTTCTCTTGCATCCTGTGGCACAAGCAGCTGTCAAACTTGTTCTTCAGAAAAAATAAATTGGTGCCAGAATTTTCCTAATGGGCATGGTGAAAGGCAGAACTGCTGAGGGAGCTAGTTGTTTCTAGGGGAGAATTTCCCCAAAATTGGAAGAAAGATACTAACAGGAAAGGTGCAGGGAAAAAAAAAAAGAGGGGTGTGCAGCTTTCCAGGCAACTGGGAGGGGAAAAAAAAAAAAACTGGGGAGCACCAGTGTGCTAAATCCTGAGCTGTAGGGAGGGTGGGGTGTGGTACCTTATGAGTGTTTGTCCCTGATAGGAAAACTGTTGAGGAGTCAGTTGCACTGATTTTTCAAAGAATAACAGAATGACAACTTATCTATAACTGCTGGAGGGAATATAGTACAGCAGTGTAATTTTGAAAAATAGGATATATTCCAGTCTTCTCCGTACTTTGAAGTCCTGGGCTTGGGCAGCATTTTCAGCTTCCATCATGACTGTTGGAGTGGGGAAGGGATCAATAAGGAAGCAGCATTTTCAGCAAAAGGAAGCCCTTAAAGGGTTTTACGTGAAGCTTTTAGTCCTAGGAGGAATTTCTTTCTCCGTTGTTTTTATTGATTCCCCTTTGATGGGGGATGGTGAGGCTTGCTGGGATTGGAAATCCTTCTCTCTGATTTGACTCTCTCCCAGATGTCTCTGAGCTGAGTGATGTTTCAAAGAGGGGTTTTTAAGCATGCACACACATTGTGCAATGTGATCTCTCTGAGTGGCAGGGGCCTGTGAGCTTTTCATATATGAGCTGGGGACTGCACACGTGAAACTTCAGTGTTTCCTGCCACAATAGGCTTGAAATGTGGCAGTGCTCTGAAACGTTTTTCCATGAACATCTGTGGAAAATGTCTTGCTCAGATTCTTTCCATTCAAGGCAGAACTTGCTGGCTGCAAGCAGAGATCTACTCTCTTCTTTCTCCACTTGCTGTTGCAGAGGGACGTATTTATTCCGTTTGCTTAATGATCTGAGATGTTAACGTAAAGGCATTTGTTTGAAACAACCTGAACTAAAAAAGAGAAAACGTGGATTTTGTCCACTGGACCATATGAGCTGAAAGTGAGGGTGGGGGAGTGTGGTGAGGAGAAGCCTATTAGGCCATTAGTTTTCAAATATTCAATCAATGGCAGATTGTTCCCTGCTGGATATATTTTAAGACCAGAGAGGATCTTGTGAATCTTCTGGTATGACCTCATGGATAACACAGATCACTAGACCAGTTTCATAAAACGAATGGCTTTTGTATGTCCAGCTGCTGTAAGCAAAATAAGCTTATCTGGGGGGTAGGGGAAGCTGTCCCATATGAAGAATTTAATATTCCTCAGTGGTTGTTTGTTTGTCTTCCCAGTGTAGGACAGAAAGGTTCTGCCTTGTCTTTTTTAAAAGGTTGCCCAGTGATGTGAGGAACAAGAGCAGCTGCCAGTGCCTGACTTGAAATGTTCTCTTAATTTCATTGCACTGTTTCTGCTCCAGTGCATCCTCTCTCCTCCCAAGCTCCTGGTTGATGCATGTGTACAGAGCCTTCCTCTCAGCCTGGAACACGCCTGTCTTGTCTCCCTTGCTGTTCTTCTCAAGCTAGTGTATGAAGACAGCTTCATAAACTCTGTTTTGGCATTTGTCCTTTAATTTTCAAACCCTTTCACCATAAACTGGGCAGCCCAGGTTAGTGTTTAGAATGTCTTTGCCTGCTACACACTCTCAGGGATTTCCACAGAAGTGACTTGTTTTCCTTTCCCTGGAAGGAAACAGGGAGAAGGAAGCTTTTAATCTCATGTTGAGAAGTGTGTTATGAGAGAGAGCCATTTGGAGCTTGGCTGTGCTTTGAGCTGTCTCTGCTCTGTGCCATTCAGCACAGGGTAGAAAGTTCTGGAGAGGCAAAAATAAAAGAGAACTTGTAAGGGAAATATCTCAATGAAATCTTCAATTCTGGATTACATCTGCATGTGAGCTCATTGCACAGCAATGTATTATCGTTCACTTTGGAAGAAGCTGAGATAAACCAAGAGCTGCTGAAATATGAGCTGAGTATTGATGTTGAACTTGCAATTAAAATGAAACGATGCCCTGCAATGACCCCGAGAGATACTCAGTTTCAAGAAGGGCGAGTAGAAAGATTCTTAAAGGAAAGAAAGCTTAATCACGGAAATGAATGAAAAGCAGTGCAGCAGAAACTCTTTGGCAAGAAAGGCTGGTATTTTCCAGCCACTGTTAATGGGCAGGAACGTGCTTTGTCATTGTGTGCCTTTGTGCCTGTGTGCATTAATTTGTAGCTGGAAGTAGAAACCACAGACTTAACTACTGAGGGCTTCTTCCAGTAAGAGCCATTATGGGGCCTGGGGTAAAGCTTGTTAGGGAACAGCTTCACGAAGAAGCTGGGAAAGGGCAGGGGTCTGGAAAAGTGAAGGTGAAGAAACTTATTATCTGGAGAAAAGCAGGTCATGGAATTCTCAGTTGAAGAGTGAATGATTTGGTGCCAGGGCAGAGATGAGTAATATTTTGGACGATGAAGAACTCGTGGGTTGCATCAGTTGTTTCCCCCTTTGTGGTCTGTGGTGCTGTGTGATTGGAAGCAGGGAAGCTGCATGCAGGAATTCCAGCCCCCCTGGTCAGTAATGGATTGGGCATGGGCTTCCTGGAGGAACAATCTGCCCTAGGTCTCTGTTGTCATCACATTATTTGACCTTTCTCTTCTCTGCTTGGCTGGGAAATAAAGGTAGCTTGTGTCTTTGGGGAGACTATGCCTTATTTTTGCAGAGAAGTATAGTGAAAAATGATAATCAAAGAAGACAAAACCCCACCTAGGACCCTAGATAATTAAAACCTCTTCTGTTACAGAGCTGGATTTTAACTGGCTCTTGGTTATTCTCTTTCCTTTTCTCATTTTTCTTGCAGATTTAAAGTGGATTACTGAGCAGGGAAGGAAAGCAGGGAGAAAATGGGGTGACATCAGGTAAAGAGGGCTCAAAATTTGTCTCCAGTTTGTAAATCCTTAAGTTGAGTAAATTAACTTGAACTCCTCTTTTCCACCCTGCAGCCCCTTCAGTGTGAAGCTGATTGAGCACAAAGTAAAAAACAAATCTTGGTTCAGCTTAAAAACACTTTTTCCTTTCATTTTTATATGTAGAAAATTTAGTATAGCACTTCTTAGCTGAAAACTGTATCACTATAGGGTTTGGCTCCTGGAGTTACCTTCCTGGTGACATGAAATCAACAGTTTGAGCATTGAGATCTAACAAAGAAGGGAACATTCAGAGAAAAGTACACAGAACAAATCCTGATCCTGGGAACCTGGTTTCTCTTCAAGCATTTCTGGATTTGTACTAGTAAACTTCTAACCTCAATTTCTTCACTTTCTGTTTAAAGTTGTGTAGTGTTTTTCAAGTGTTCAAGAGTCAAGAAATGCTCTGAAAACTCTTACTATCCTGACTGCAGACAATTTTTAATGTAGATTTGTTATTACTTTAATAAAGAAGAAAACTTCTTTTAGGGATTTTATCTAAGCTTACATAAGGCCTTACTTACAGCGTGGAACAGATATTTTGGCTTATTTTAAATCAAAGGTCTCAGCAGAGTTTGGTAAGTTAGGATGCTCAGCTCTTAGAATTGGGAATGCTGCTTTGTTTTGTAAATCTGTGCTCTTTGGCTTCCAAATTATCTGAGGGAATGACACTTATCTTCAAATCTGAAGTTATTACAATCCAGTTATTTCTCTGCTTTCAAGCTCATGAACAGCTCTTCAGCATTTAACTTTGCCTTTGTTCTTGATGAGTTTTACAGGTCATGCTTGATCTGTCAGCCCTGCAATTGAAACTAAACTCTGGTTTGTTTATTCTCCCGAGTGGCCAGTAGGTGCCAATAACAGTATTTCAAACTGTTAAATGCAGGTGGCAAGATGGCCAAGGCCACATCATCTGTTATCTGCAGAGCTCTGTTTTTCTCAGTGTTGATGTAGCACTGAAGGAGAGAGTTCCTGTCACCTCCCCAACCCTTCCAGTGACACTGTAAGTGCTTGAACGTGATGGTGCTGAGCCCCTGAGCCAGTGTCGTCAGTGTCTGCTGGGAGCTGCCTGTTTTACCACATGCCTGTATCTGTAGTTTTGGTGTTGAGATGTTTGGTCTCTTTTTTGTGTAAAAGTAGTTGCGTTTTGTGTTCTGAGCCTTGCTTGGTGTGGTCCAGATCCAGGGCCTCTTGGAACACTGCACAGGGGAGTGGGGCACTCAGCCTCCTGCCTTTTCAGGTTTTTTAGGGGGGAGAACAAATCTCTGAAGGTGGTTTTTTTTGTCCTTTCGTGCCTGAGGGCAGCCTGAGGCCCAGGGTCATGTTGGCAGAAGGTATGAGATACACCCAAAGAAGACACATAACCCTAGGAAGCTGCAACCACAAAATTTTTGGGACTGAACTGAGGAACTTTCACTGTAATTAATCTTGCTTAGGTTTAAAAAAGCAATTAAATGTTTTCCCTCTTCAGCTGAAGAGGGAAGAGCACAACCCTCAACACATCTCTTGACTCTTTATTGATATCCAGTTCTAGCACAGGACAGTGATTTCTCCCTGGAGGTAGAGATGGTAATTTGCAAGAGATGTTACCTGCTAGGGAAATAACTAAAGGGAAAATACTATTTGTGCCTTACCAAGGGGAAGCATGATCCTGAAATGCCAATGCAGCTGATGCCTCAGAGCCTTCCAGCCTAGGAAGTTTTGGCTCCGTGGGGGAAGCCTGATGGAGAAGTGCTTGGTGACTCAAAGGAGTCACCAAGTAGAGGAGTGTGTTGGGAGTGCTGCATTTCCACGATCCACAGCATTTCATGTCCAAGTGACCAACCAAGCTCAGCTTTTAGCCTTGTGACATCCAGCAGCCAGGAACGCTCTGACTCCGTTCCACATTAGTGGTTTGTTGGTTTACCAGGGATTGAAGGCATTGTCTGTTCATTGCAGGAGGTACTTGGACTTTCAGCCTAGAAATAAGGCCTGAAAAATCCCATGTGCCCTCTGTCTTTCCTTGTTTAACCTGCCAGGGCAGGGGTAAGGTAGGCCATCCTTACAGAGTTGGAATCATGCAGTTCATCTCTCTTGCTTAGCCCCTCCCAGCATCCAGCCTGTTTGCTGGAGTAGAGCACGTCTGTATTCCTGATGTGATGTCCCCTCACTTGGTGCAGGATAGACTTGGGATAGACTCTGAGCTATGGACAGTATCAGGATTATTATGGTACTGTTCTGCCTTTGATCAGTGCAGCAGAGGGACTGTGCTGGAAATGCAGGGACATTCCTAGCAGATTTTGACAGTCTCTTTGTTTCTTTTCTTTGACAGTTCACACACAGCTTGAGACTTTTCTGCTTATAGCTGGCTGGAGTGCCCTGGTCCATGCTGCCTTTAATCCCCTAGGACCTTGAACTTCTGTCTGCCCAGCTCGGAAAAAAAGAATGGAAAATGTCTTGATTTATCTGAGGACAAATAATCAAATAGGCTGCAAGGGGAATATAGTTTGGTGTGTGTGTGTGAATGTCAGGTAACAAATTGAATTCGCATAAAACCAGTTTAGATAGATGCTGAAGAAGCATCCAGGTTAATCTCTGTTCATCTCCTAGGAAAAAGGATCCCATCATGCTGAGCTTAAGTTAGGGCTGTGTTTGTGAAGTCACTGCCTGAGCAGCTGATCTCAGTATTCTGGGTCTCTTGTTTCCTTAAATGTGTTCTAGCATAAACATGTAGGACTTCTGGTTGGTAATCCATGTATAACATCTATTGCATCTCTACCACCCTTTTATCCTTGTTTAGGGGGGTAATTTGCAGTGTTAATTTCAAGAAAGATCTTCTTAAAGTGCCCAAATGGGTGTCAAACTCTCAGATTATGTGTCTGCACACTACCATTGTGTACAAAAGTACCACTGCTTCTGGGGCAGAGGGAACTGGGGGAGGGGGGGATTCTGAAAGCTGGAGAAGTAATTATTGCATTGTAGTTGGAATTAATTTCTTAGCACGCTGTGTATTATCTATTGACCAGAACCAGACAAGCCCTTGTAGCCTGGAAAAGTTGCACCAAAAATTATAGCTCTAGCTTCATGATACATCCAAGTTTCTCTCCAGAACCTCAGTTTGGGAATGATGTGGTAAGTGTGTGCCATGGGGTGAGCTATCTGTGTAGTTTTCCACAGAAACCTGTTGAGAGGGCAAGCCACAAGTGGGTTGTTTTGGATGATTTCCTGAAGTGTTCTTCATTAAAAGCATTGTTTGCCACTGATCTTCAGTGGATTTGAAATGTAGGGTTCTTGTACTAAAAGAGTAGCAGGTGAGAGTGGAGGAGAGCAAATAAACAGCTTTTCTTTCCTCCCAAGCCACCCTTCTCTGCTTGTTGTTGCTGCTGCTGTGCCAGAAGTAGGTGAGCCAGGTAATAATAGGAGTCTAGGGAGTGTAAAAAGGGTTACTTCTTAATCTGAGTCCCAACTTTTTCTTGGGTTCCCTGGCTTTTTCCTCCAAAATCATCCTGGAGGTCACCAGGTTGGGATCAGCTTTCCTTCTACTCATCTCCTTCACTTCTATTAGTAGAGAAATCACAGAAGTATTTTGGTACATTCTTCAGTTTCTGCTCTGTGAAATCGAGAGTATTAACAATGCTGGCATATCTGAGGAGTTGTGATTTTGTTACTTTTGCACTAGAAATGCAGCTGTTGTCAAAATTCGGGGAAATTTTGTTTTTTTTAACCTATGTATGTCAGAAGTCTTTTAAAACATCACAGTGTTGTCATGGTATCTGAGTATTTCAAAACAGCTTAATGGTTTTCATTGATATCATCACCACTTTGCAGCTGAAGGAGTTACTGTACCCTTGGGCTTTGAGACATCTACAGAAAAAACTATCTGTGGCAGAGCCTGAAGGAAAACCCACAGAAAAGTATTATCAGATGCACTGCTTGTATTGTCTGTTCCAGTTCCACTGTATAACCATTGGTATTTTTAAGATATTGTTTTGCTTTAACTTGAATTCCTGTTGACAGCCTCAACAAAAAGATCCATTCTGGATTAGCCTGAAGATCTGAACTCCCGTGCTCTTAAAGGAGTCACCAGTGGAAGAACAGCTCCTTTTGTGCTGGAGAGTAGAAGGCAGATTTGGGCAGCGGCCTCTGTGTTGGGTTAAAGGTCTGATTGTTTGGGTGCTTTGTCTTAGTACAGGATTAAATGTCTAAAAATGAAAAACTATTTTACAAAAAACTTAAATGGCTGCTTATCCCTGCCTCAGAGCTTTGTCTCCACAAACCAGGAGAGAATACTTCAAAAATGTGCAGGAAAAGGTGTTGGACAGTGAAGTAAAACCCATCACTAATAACTTACTCTAACTTTTTACTCTTTTCTAGGTCCTGTGTTCAATGTCTCAGTTCATTCTGACAGCCCAACAATTTACCAGGGTGAGGTGGCAGACTTGCTGTGCATCATCACAACAGAAGGAATGCCACTTGAGCCAGGTATTTCAGCAAAATTATTTCACTTTTAACTCATTTGCCTTCAGAAGTTACGTGCCCTTTGAGTGAGGGTGGAGAGTTGAGAACCAACAATTCTATAGAACTAGATAAGAACAGGACAGTGTGCTTGCTTTTACACAGCTCAATTTATAGCAGATTTTTTTCATTTTTACCTCCTGAGGGGAGAGGGAAAAAAATGTTCTTACTAGCAAACCCCACTCTGCTTTCCCCACCAACTGACCCCACTGCAGGCAATCTCAACCTACAACCATCAGATGGGCCATGAAAACTATTGCTATTCCCTTTAAATGGAAAGGAGGTCCTTTGGCTAAACCATTTAGAAGAAAATGGTCACCTGTAAAGAAATCTGAGACACCTGGCCAGTCAGCTTCTCACTTCAGAGTGAATTTAAGGCTTAAGGTAAATCTGAAGATCATAATAATTGACTGCTGCAGCCTAAATGTCATAATGAATGTTTATTGCCTTCAGAGTTGAGCATCCTTTTTCATGTGGAAGAAAGAAATACAGTACCTAATTCCTGTCAGAAGGGCAGCAGACACAAAAGCAAATTTTTATGGGGAACTAAAAAGTTCAGAGAATTGCTCAAAACCTAGCTGCTTGCCAAGCATTGTCTCAGCTGCTTTTCATCAAAATGCTGTAAAAGTGACTCTCTCTTATACCCAAAATTTGGGTTTGGAGTGAGTTGAGTCACTGTGTATATAGTTTGTATATGAATATAAGCATCTCTTTAAAATAAATCTACAAATATATATGTAAATATAAATATCTGTGAATATATCTAAATATAAATTTGTCATGATTCATGCCTAACTTAAAAGCCTACACATAAACCACTACAAAAGAGGTGCTGTGCAGAAAATATTACTTATGATGTAGTAGCTGATGAGATGAAGTACCAGGCTTAGTAAAGGCCCATCACTTTGAAATTATAAGATGTCTGTTCTACGTTAAATCTGAGTGTGGCAGGGAAGCAATTTGCTAGATTACAGTCGTGTGCTGCCTGTGAAAACATGATAGAAGTCTGTAGATTGTATTATTGAAATGCTTAGTAGGGAGGAAAGAGCTGAGTAAACTTTATTGCTGTCAGAAGAGTCATTGCCTGGGATATTGGGCACAGCAAGCAACGACGCATCTACCTCAGCCTGTCCTGTGGCTTCTGCCCAGCAGGAAGCCCCTTCCACGTTGAGGTGTGCTCAAGCTCTTACAGGTATTGTTGTGAGGCAGTACCCAGAGCAGCTGCCTTCCTTTCCACAGCAATAATTGCTGACAGGGAGCAGCAGCTGCTGCTTCTGCTGGTGTTCAGCAGCCCAAATAAGCTTGGCGTTGCCTTGTGAAAGAGGCCTCAGCATCCCTGACTCACTTAAAACTTGAAAACTGGAACACAACAAGTGCCACCTGAATATGAGGAGGAACTTCTTTACTGTGAGGGTGACCACACACTGGAACAGGTTGTCCAGAGATGTTGTGGAGGCTCCTTTTCTGGAGAGGTTCAAAAGCCCTCTGGACAGAATCCTGTGTCATGTGCTCTAGGATAACTCTTGAGCAGGGAGGTTGGACCAGATGAGCCCCAGTGGTCCCTTCCAGCCTTACCCATGCTCTAAAAAGAGGCTACTTAGTAGCAGTGGGGCTCTCCTGTCAGTGCTTTGCTGCAGTTGGGTTTGGGATGGGTTTGTGTGTATTTGGTACCTTGAGACTGGGGAGAACACAGACAGTATAAGGATAATCAAAAGGATTGAAGTAAAAAGGTGTTATCTTTTGAGGAGCTGCACATCAGCCCAGTTAAGTTTTAACTTGACAATTTCACAAGAGTTTGTGCATGGCTGTTGAATTGATAGATTATCTCTGGAGCTGGAGATGATGCTGTTTCCAGCAGTCATGGGCAACCAGAGCAGAGTCTTAAATGTCAGCACTGTAATCTGTTCCATAGCTGGGTAATGTCATCTTGGACGTGGCAGACCTCTGTGGTGTTTTTTTATCTCGTTTCTTTCATATTGGTGGTTTGTTTGGTTTCTTTTTCAGTCTGTAATGGAGCAGATGAGGCACAGACAAGTGAACCTAGAGTGGAGTAAAATGTGGCATTGTGTCAGGCCTTGAGGGGGCTTTTCAGTCCATGCTCTGAGCCCCCAGTTACAGGATGAGCAGGATATGGGGCCTAACCAGTCATGCTGTGTGATGAAACAGTCCTTGCTGGCTGGTCCTCTGGATGAGACTGGCAGAAGAGCTGCAGGGAACAGCTGGAATTTATACAGGGTGTGCAGACTTCCCTCATTTATCTGCATTCCTGACCTTGGGAGCTGGAGGGGGCTAATGGAGCAGGTTAGGGGAAGGGCTGAAGGGCTTGTGTGGTAGCAAACAGATGTAGTTCCACACTGGTAACCTTATTCCTCTGTATCCCATCTCTGATCTGTCTTTATGCTGTGTCAGTATTACAATTTAATTCACAACTGGAATGGAGGACTTGCTTTTTAAATTAGTGCCAAATGTTAGACAGACTGTGCAAATAATGGGGCTGTCTCATCCCACTGGGGACACAAAGCACGCTGTTAGGGAAAGCCTACACCTGGCATTTAGAGAAACAGGGCAAGAGTTAGTTTCTTCTTCTAGAAGAAAACAGATGACTGCAGTACAGGCATGGTCATTCCATTTAGGAATGTGATGAGAAAGGAGAAAAGAGCAAATGCATTTGACTCCTTTCTGAGGGGTGGGGTGGCTTTCAAGGCCATCTGTACTTCTTGTGTCAGACCTGCTGCAGGGCAGTGGTGTGGGATCTCCTGTGAGCAGAGGAGGAACAGGATGTTTCATAAGATGTCCTGTTAAATGCACATGCTTTTGCCATATGTGGTATGCCAGCCAGCTCTGCTCTTGTGCATAGACACTCAAGTTTGCAGGCATGCATGTGGATTAGTATGTATGCCTGCTGTAGTACAGTGGTGTCAGGTGCCACCTCTTCTCTCCCTCTTTGTATGCACAATTAGAAAAATAAAGTACTTCCAAGGAGCTGAAGAAAAGCTAAATGACCACCTTTGTCAGTGCCATTTGTTAGTTAGATTGATCCTTTTTTTTAAATTTTTTTTTTAGAGGCATCACTTGTGGTTCGAGCCCTTTTCTGGTAGAGGCAACTCACAATGCTTTCAGTGTGTGTTTGTGTGTATCCGCTCTGTGGGAAATTTTCAAAAGGGTAGAAAAGGTTTTGGTGTGACTGCTACATGCTTTAATTTCCTCTGCTTCTTTGAGACCCTGCTGAAATCGAGTGTGTGTTACTAAGCCCAGTACACGGCAGCAACTGCTCCACCTAAAGAAGGGCTCCTTTTGCTTGGCAGCTGTGGTTGGTGTTTTGAATTGATACGGGGGGAATATGTGTGTGTATCAGTGGGGAATAGTAGTTCTTCTGTGCCCTGAAGATATAAAAGCTGCTTCTGATACTTCTGTTGAATACACATTTTCACAAATGATCTCTCTGGACTTCCCAGATCACCCATTCTTGGGCTGTGTGCTTAGGGATTTAAAAGTATTACTTACTGTGTCTGAAAGGAGATGTGGGGGTTTTTTTTAATCTGCTCCAGACAGACCCAGTGGGCACTCCAGAGAATTTAACAAAACCAGCTTGTTTACCCCTTATATGGCTTGAAGTGGTTTGCTCAGCTCTCTAGGAAGCCCTATTCAACCTCATTTAAATGTAGTAAACAAAAAGGGTCTCAAAATTGTGATTCAACACTGTAACAGGATGCTGAGAGAGCTCCATTCCAAGCAGTGGAAGTGTATGGTTCCTAAGAAGCTGGTCTAGAAACAGGATTCCCTCTTTTGAGGAGTGATTGGTCAGGGAAATAGCTAAGACCCAGACAGCTTAGCCCTGTGTGTCAAATCGAAATGTGCATAAAGATGTGCTTTACATGTTGATGATCCTCCCTGGCTGAGGAGGGGAGGAAGCACAGCACCACTGTTAACTCTGCTCACAGAGCTCTGAAGTGTCCAGCTCCCAGAGCTCTCTGTTCCTTTAGGGTTGGATGTCCTGGTGGCACCGAGATCCTTGATGCCCTTGTGGGCACTGGGATGTTACGCTTTGCTGTGGGGCACCTTGGCCAGGTGTCCCACATTACTGACTGTGGCACAGAAAGAACCAGGAAAAGAAACCTTTGTTGAGCATGAGTGTGGTTCTTGAAGTGGAGTTTTTGTAGATTTGGGTCAAAAATCGAGAGTGACTCGTCAACATTGATGCAAGGTGTGTGAAATGGTGCAGATGCCGAGTGTGTGACCTGTTTTATGTCAGTGAATCTACATATTTATTAAGCACTTGGTAGCTGCTAGGCATGTTCATCTCTGATATTTAGAGAGCACCTGATTTATGTCCTAGCTTTGCTAAATTTGCCGGTGTTTTTATTGCATGAAACCCAGAGATATATAGATATGAATCAGATGACTTTGCTGTATTAAGCTATTTCAAGGAGGATAGTGACAGAGTACTCGGAGCCAAATCCTCCCTCTGACTGACTGTAGTGAGTCACTAATTGCAAACTGTGTACTGGCTAATAAAATATGTTGGCATAATACTGTTGTCCCATGTTGTAATTACAGAAGATAGATTCAAATATTTCAAAATGACAGCAAGTGCCTGTACTCATGTGAAGGGAAGGGAACCTCAAATTATCTGAGATGCGAAAGAAGGAATTCTTCAAAGCTGCCTGAGGATCTGACGACTAGATTATTATTATTATCTTTTAACATCTAAATTTATTGCTTAAACCCTTTCCAGCAAGGTCAGTGGTGTGTTAAGTGTAAATTGACTTAGCCTGAAAGGTGTCCATATGCTCCTACAGCACCTGGAAACACAAGAGCAAGCGTTAGTCTTGGATCTTTGGAAGGAATTGGTCATTCCCAGCGTGACTGCCTGCAGACCAGTGCTGTTACCGTATTTGGCATAAACAGACAGCAGGGATGAAGAGTGGTTTCTATAAACAGAGCTCTCTCCAGCAGAGGCCCTGTTTCCCATAGACACTTGGATGAGTGCACAAAGCAGAGGTCAGAGTTTGGTCTCTTTGACTGAACATGTGTTTATGGTAATTTTTATTAACTTTGGTTTCAAGGGAAGTGATCCGAGTGCTTTGCCAAGTAACTGATAGTAACGTTTGTGGGATGGGAGGCAAGAGGGATTGCTCTGAAGGCTGCTGGTCCATGTGACCTATGCTCAACCCCATGTAGGATTGGGACACTAGCTCCTGCTGTAGGGCTGCAAAGCAGGCCTGGTGCTCTCCTGAGGTTCTGTGCATTGCCCTGAACACCAGGCTGTGGCGGGCAGGGCAGGAAACTGGCTGGTGTCCCAAAACAGCTTGGTCAGACACTCTCTGGTAGTAACATGTGCCTTCTCGTATTTTTGTTTTGTTTCCATAGATGTGTGTAAAACCAGTGCACCTTAGGAAGAAGTTAATTATACCCCAAACACTGGTTTGTCTGGGGTTTTTTCTGCAGTAAGGAGGAATGTCCCACATGGCCAGCTGATAATATGCTTCAAGTAAAAGAGCTGAGGCTGTGCCTTTAACATATGGAGGTTCCCTTTTTTGCCAAAGTGCTAGCTTGCCTGATAGACACTTAAAAATCATCTTCACTTAGATCTGTAAACAATTTCAGTACAACAGCAGGCTTAGGGCTTCGGTTACTCCATTAGCCTGGAGGCCAAATGTGAAAGTCTAAGAGAAAAGCAAACTCAGTTA
The DNA here is from genome assembly GCA_008694505.1 of Cyanoderma ruficeps. Classification (NCBI taxonomy): domain Eukaryota; kingdom Metazoa; phylum Chordata; class Aves; order Passeriformes; family Timaliidae; genus Cyanoderma; species Cyanoderma ruficeps. Next base: position 2,826,049 of record VZDJ01006092.1, read on the forward strand.
GACAAAAGATGAGTTTTAAATTTCAGATTGCTAGTACTGTATTTTTCAGAGCTCTCAATAATAGAAAATGGAGGTTTGATACATTGCCAAGAATCACTGGGACTGCCTTAGGTGTGCACAGACTGTACCAGTACTCCAAACTCAGGACAGAAATAGTAACTTCTCTTTCCAATTTGGACCCATCGGTTTGCTCATGTGCCAGGAAGGAAGACCTGTGAGGAAACAAGTGAGCAGGCTTTCCTGTCTGTGCTGTAGGTCATGCCAGGTTTCACACTCTGACAGGTGTTGGTGGGCTCATGATAGCAAAGAATAGTGGTGATTTTTAAAGTAGATACTCAGCTGCATCTGCCTAACAGGCTTAGGACTGAGATCTGCTAATGAGATCAATAGGACCTTGCACGAACAGGCAGCGAGCTGGATATGCTGATGGACTCTTGACTACCTGTCAGCTGTGTTAAAAGTGTACGTTCCTGCAAATCCATATTATAGACTGTGTCTTTGGGTGGTGGAACTCGTACAAGGCATCATGTCTGATGTGTCACAGTAACCCACAACTCCGGGAAAAATGTATAAATGCAGCATGGTCAGGCTTCGCTCCTGAATGTTTTATGCTGGTGCAGGTAATTTTTTGTGCACTGTGCAGAATCTGTGTTCATTTAGGCAAACTCTAAATGTAAGGAAGGGCCTTTCAGGACAGAGCCCTGTGATCTTGTGGTTGTGTAGGCCCTCATGAAGACAGTGATTTGAAAATCTACCTCTGCTAGCAAATATCTAGCACTCCTACCCCCTTTAGGTGGGTAGCATAGGTGCAGCATAACTGTAGAACTTCTTATGATACTAGGCCTGCTTGGTAAAAACTTAGATCAGAGTTAAATACAAATTTCAGAATTGCAGGCAGAAAGGCAAGAAATCGCTTTTGTGTCATCCCTGTGGTAAGTCACACTTTCTGTACAACTCCATTCTTCCTGTCAGTGCATTTCATGGCAGTTCACTGCTTGAACCTTCCTAGAAAGGACATGTTCAGGGGACTCTCTCTTTTTCTTTCTGTTTTCTTTTTTTTTTTTTCTTTTTTCCCTCTGCTGTCAGAGCAGTGCTGGCTGTGCTGCTTGCAGGTTAACCTTTCTGCTGAGAAGTGGCACTGCGAATGCTTTTCGGGACTCACCAACACGTCTGAATTCTTCTTTGTCCACAAACGCAGATGATATGTCCTTTGACGTCTCCTGGTTTGCCGTGCGCTCCTTTGCGCTGGACAGAGAGCCCATCTTGCTGGTCTCGCTGGACCGGAGGGGGATCGTGACACAGAGCAGGAGGAATGGGAGCAGCGACCTCAGCCTGGAGAGGATCAGCCCTCTGGAATTCCGGCTCCGCGTGCACGGCTGCGAGGACCATGACTTTGGGAACCACTACTGCGCGGTGACCCCGTGGGTGCGATCCGCCACGGGCGTGTGGCAGCGGGAGCCCGACATCAAAGCCAAACCCATCTTTCTGTCTGTGAAAATGGATGGTAAGAGACTGAAACGTGTGTTCTCAGTTTAGTTTTTAACACCTTATCCTGTCTTTTTGTGGCAAACGCTCCCCATGACTACTTTTAAAGGTGCCTCTGGTAATCTCATTAGATTTTGTCATCCTTTTTTATAGTTAGCAATTTCTGATTCAAGATTCTTCAGAGTAGAAGAATCTGTTGTGCCTAAACGGCTGATAGATATAAGACTGGAGCATTTTCTTTCTTGATCACCTCTTGGTGATGTTTTCCATAGCTGAGGCATCTTTCAGTCAAGGGCACAGTATTTTCTCCAAGTGTTAACCCTTCTGCTGCCTGCTGGAGGAAGCCTTGGTTTGCAGATGTGGTGTGTGGATTAGTCACGTTTGTCACAGTGTCAAAGCTGGAAAGAGAAAATCAGACTGACTCCTTCCTCCCTCTCTAATGACATGACATGTTACTCCCTGCCTTTATGCCTTTACTTTATGCCTTATCTGCTTTCCACCCAGAGTTGCAAGGGTTGCTAGACTTTATGAGAAGGAAGTTGCAGACTAGATACTGCATTCAGCACGTAGCTAAGGAGGAAAATGAATACAGGAGGGGTTTTGAACTAGTTGCTTTCTTGATATTTCCAGGAGAGGTCATTTTTGGAAGTTCCATGAACTTGAAATGAACAAGAAGCTTTTGTTCTCCCCACTGTGCTGATAACTATTATAACTGCACTTTCTAAACTCCTTTTAGTTCTTACTGCCTTTTAACTGAGCAGTAGGTACTTCAAAATCAATTTTTTTGTTTAGGCACCAGCTTTGAAGGTTGATTAGACAGGGTAAATATATAGTAATTCTAATAATTCAAAGCATAAAGGAGTCCACTCCTTGCTTTTTTTTGAAATGTATTACAAAGAATGCAGCCACACTCTGCCTCTGATGGGGAAACAATCCAATGCTTTTGTGTGGCGAGATGTGTGATAGGATGACTCTTGGAATAAACTCTACTTTGCTATCTCACTCCAAGGCTCTTCTGGTGCTTCCAGCCTCTCTAAGGCTTTGAAATTATAGAGGAAGAATTAGGGTGAAGAGGAAAGAGAGAGATTAAAAGACCAATTTTTCAAATCTGGGAAGATGGAAATCAAGAAGGAAAATTAGTGTAATTTCTTTCTCAAATAATTAATCTGCCCCTGACTGAATAATGTGGAATTTTCTCCTTTTTCAGACAAGAAGAATTAAAGGGGCTGTCTAAATTTCTCCGTGATATCTAACAACTCTCTGCCTTCCTTTTTCAGTTCTGAATGCTTTCAAGTACCCTCTGCTGATTGGCATTGGTCTGGCCACTGTCATTGGACTCCTATCCTGCCTCATTGGCTACTGCAGCTCCCGTTGGTGCTGCAAGAAGGAAGTGCAGGAAACGAGGCGAGAGCGTCGCCGGCTAATGTCGATGGAGATGGACTGAGCACGGGGGCTGGACACACTTGCATTTCAGGAGAGACTCACAGGGCTCCTGGACTGTGTTGAGACACTTGCTCACAGGCCCAGACAACACAGTGTGTTTGCTCTCTGATTTCAGCCTGGACCTCAAGCTTCTCCTTGTTACACGTCGTGTCCTGAGAACAATCAGGCCGTATTTAGCAACTTGGGAGTTCTCCTTTTCCAGCAGCACTTTCTGCATAGGGATTATGTCCTTCTAATGTGCAAACTGTTGAGCCTTCTTTCAGCAGGGCCCTGTGACAAAATTCATTAATGTTTTGTTTGTTTGTTCATTGGTTTTGTTTCCCCCCTCGTGGTTTTGGAAAGATGTCCCTGTGTGAAAGCAAGGTGGGCAGGATGATGAATGGGGAAGAGGCTGGTAAAAGTGTTAGACTTTCACTGTGTTAACCAATCTACCTTTCTCCTCTATCCCCATCACACCATCCTGTTCACTTTCTCTTTCCACCTTGGTATCTCAGAGACTTCTCTGTGTTGGGTTGAAGGCTGGGGAAGGTTCCTGTGCTGGAACCATCACGAGGCTGTTCGGGCAAAGAATTGTTTTATGGTTGTCAGCATGCCTTCTCTTCCCTGGCTTTCCAAGAGTTTGCAGTTAATCCTGACGTGTGACTTGCCTAGTGGAGGTCTTTGAAGCACTTTTTATAAACCTTTTATTTTCAGTGCTCAAAGCTCTTAGCTGTGGTGAGTAGGGACTAACTTGGCAACCCTGAAGAGTCAATCCTCAGACAAGCATTTGATGGACGTCTGCCTATGGCCACCTTCTCCCCCACCCTTCCACCTTCTCTTCTCCCCACTACAGCTGCTCATATTGTGCCTGAGACCCTGTTCTGCTGGTGGCAGGGGGGCACATGGTATCTAGGGACAAGGCTCAGCCTTCTGCTGGCCTCAGCAGGGAGGCTGGAGACCTTGCTCTCCCTGGGTGATGGTGTGACTTATGAAAATAATAAGAGTTGGATCTTCATCTGCAGTTGGCCAAGTGATCATGTTTAGAGACTTGTAAACTATGTATTACCAAATGCACAGACCAGACTTCAGTGCTGCTTCTGCCAGTCACTCACTGGTAACCCTCAAACCTGTGAGCAGAATCTGAGATCTGCAGTAGCTGCAGTGCAGCTCAAGGTAGGAATAAGAGCAAGCCCAAGAGGGGCAGCAAGAATCCTTCAGGTTCCAATGGCCCTGGTCTCAATCATGGGCCAGCAGTGGGGCTTTCCCCATGGGCTTGAGACCTATTCCTTGGTGCTATAGTACAGAAGTCCTGCTTTGGTCTTCCAAACACACTGACCTGGCTCCTGAGAGGGAGCAGCATCTTTGCCAGGCAGTTGTGTCTTCCCAGCACAGCTGGTGTTTTAAGCAATAAAGGTCAGAATAAAGATAGTGTGTACAAACAAACGAGGAAGTAGGACTTCACCACAATCTGATGTCGCAGCCATGGTTTGGCTTGCGTCAAGTGGGGTGAGAAATGCAGAGATGAGGCCAGGGCTCAATCCTTACCATGGTTTTTAAGATAAAAGATGGTAAAGAAGAGCATCCATGGAAGGTAGTGGCTGTGGTGTGCTGTTGCCTGATTAGACATTAGTCATGTCCTAGACAATCTGCTTCTCTAATAGCTCATCCCACTGCATATTCCAGGGGAGCTGCGGGTCTGGTATCTGGGCTATGAAGGTTTTTTGTGGTAAGTTTTCTTAATGTGGATTTTTTTTTTTTCTGTCTTGAATTGTGACCTTTTTTCTGAGGCTGACGTGAAGGGGTTTTCCAGAAGGCTGCTCTGTGTCCTGCTTGTGAACATGCATGCAGTCACATCTGTATGCATAGAGGTGTCCAAGGATTTTTGAAACATTAATATGAAACATCTTCAAAATGGGCTTAAATTGCAGAGTTGTTGCTTGCAGGTTGTTATTTGGCTCTTTAAGACATTTCATGTAGTATTCCAAAACTGGGATCCCCAGACCTATGAACCTCTGAATGACTTTGGCCTGAAGGTACATGGGAACTTTTCTTTCTGGTGTGATGTTTTTTTTCTGGATGAGCCCTGAATAGGCCACTGTTTCAGGCAGACTTAGCTGCCTTTCCTAAAAAACAGGGCAGAAGCAGTCTCTAGCTTCCACTGTGAAAGCCCAGAAATCTGTAGCAATGCTTTCCAAAGGAAGGGGGTTCAGGAAAGGATTCACTCAGACACTACTTTGACCGCAAGAATTTTTCTTCCTCTCCTGTCTCTGCTGTAGTGAAATCTTGCTTTTTCCTGGATGTTACAAAACACTATTCTGATGTTTGGGATGCTGGCTGATCTAGCAGCTTCTTTCCTGCATTAACATCTTATTTCTTCTCAGAAGGCTTGTGGCATTTGGGGCATCTTGGGAGGGGTGGAAGTGGTGGTGAAGTTCTAAGCACAGCATCAGTCCCTTTTTGTCCTGGCAGACTGACTCCTTGTCTATCTATGCCCTCGGTTAAGTTTTAGGGAGAGAGGATCCATGACCGTAATGCAATAATTAGGGAATGGATGGGCAGGGCACGGCCAGCTCTTCCCAAACACACAATATAGCACACTCCCTCCCTGCTGGAAAAAAACTCAGGGTTTTTTTGGTCAGGGCTCCCTTCTTCTCTAGTGAAAGGTCCCGTGTCCTTATCTAACGCTGGCCTTCCTTCACAGCCCACAACAAACAACCTTTGTCACTCCAAGTGAAGGAAGTTTGCCACTAGCTTGTACTGCTGACAGCCCCTTGGAAGGCAATGCTGCATCCCATTCCACCCTGTATTTGCTGTAGTTGGAAGGCTAGAAGCTGATGGGCTAGACCTAGCCCCCAGGTTTCCTTCTATTTGTGCCAATTTTGTATTATCCCCTTTTTTAAAAATCGAGTGTGAATCTTCTCTCTAAGGGAAAAAAAAAATCGAGGTCACTTTTCATGGTTTTTATTATTATTGTTATTGTTATTATTATTTNNNATTTCGTGTGTGACCAGGGTTTGTGTGAGTGGAGGTGTGTGCGCATCTGGTTGTGTATTAAACCTGCAGAGTATCAGAAGAGTAAGCTGCCTGTGGTGCAGTACAAGCATCCATATCCTCCCTGCTGCAACCTGTGGTATTGTCAAAGTATCCTAAGGGCTCACATTGATCTTCCTCTGTTTGCATTGCCACGTCTCCTGGTTAAGCTGGTAAATTCCTCCAGGCACTTGGAATTTCGATCCAGGGCAACCTTGAACATCATACAGCAGAAGGGCAAGATATTTTCTTTCTTTTGTTTTAATTTCCAAGTTATAAAACAAAGTTTTGGGCACAATTCTGGAATGCAGGTACTGAATAGTTCTAACAATGCTGTGTAAAATGTTTCTTTTTATGTTTAAAATAAAGAGCGAGCCTTTTTGATTATGTGTGTGCTGCGAGTCTGGATGTTTGAGCTATGGGCAGTTCTTTCCTTGTTCCCTGCATGTATGCAGACACTGTTGTTGAAGGTATAAAATGTAAACCTCACAGTCCTGTTTCCAGCGTTGTTTACCCTGTAAAATAACCATGAGCCCTATTTTACAGTAAGTTTTAAATATTTGCCTACATTTCTGGGATGAATTGAGAGGCATAATTATTTTCTGAGTCTATTGTGTTTCTACCCCACTGTAAGTCAGCCTTTTTGTTGGGAGAGTTTTATTTTGATTAGCTAAGGCCAGGAGTCACAGTTGGGAGTGTATATTTAATATCTGCTGTAAACCTGGCATTAGATGTCGAGTCTTCCTTGACCCCTTCATGAGACTTCTTGTTTCCAAGGTACCAGGGGGAAAATCAATAGTGAAGAAGAAAACTTCCTGCTTTCTTTGCCAATGGCTGGATTTAGGTTGTTTTTTTACCCCCAGCAACCATGCAAAGACATCAAAATCATACAGCAAAGAGGTGACTTGCTGTCATGGTTTAATCCCAGCTGGCAGCCAAGCCCCATTAAGCCACTCACTCACTCCCCCACCAGTGGGATGGAGGAGAGAATTGGAAGGGTAAAAGTGAAAAAAAATACATGTGTTGAGATAAAGATGGTATAATAGGGAAAGCACAGGCCGTGCACTCAAGGAAAGCAAGGAATTCATTCCCTGCTTCCCATGGGCAGGCAGGTGTTCAGCCATTCCCAGGAGAGCAGGACTCCATCACGCATAGCGGTGACTTGGGAAGACAAACTCCATCACTCTGAATGTTTCCCCTTCCTCCTCCTTCCACCAGTTTTCTGTGCCCAGCACTGCACCCTCTGCTCTGGGATATCCCTGGGGTCAGTTGGGATCACCTGTCCTGGCTGTGTCCCCTGCCAGGGTAAGGGGAGAGGCAGAAAAGGTCTTGGCTCTGTGCAAGCTGTGCCCAGCAGCAAGGAAAACATCCCTGCATTATCAGCACTGCTTCCAGCACAAATCCAAAACACAGCCCCATGCTAGCTACTGTGAAGAAAATGAACTTTATTCCAGCCAAAACCAGCACACTTGCTTTCCAGCAGGAAGTTGTTTGAAACAGGAGTGGTTTTGGGAGGCTGAGGCAGGCTTTGGGAAGGTGAGTTTGTGTTCAGAGTGCTGTATGCCCTCTCTGAGCAGGCTGCAGTGCAGGACAGGTGACAGCAAAGTGTGTACCTTTGGCTTCTTTCGAGATGGAAAGGTGTGCTCTGCAGAGTGTGCTTGCAGGAAGCTGGGAGGTGGCACCAAGCTCTAAATCCTTAAGGAGCAACAGGAGCCATCAGCTGAGATCCAGGAACGTCATAAATGGTCCCTCAGCAGATCCTCTGCCAGCTGTAGGTGTCCAGCACACACATATAAAGCAGCAAGGAGCGGTATGTGTGGGGGACAGCAGTCCTTGACCTCTGTGCAGGTTACAGCTCACAGGTAAGTTTGGATTAGCTTTTATGAAATTCACTTGCCTCCCCCACCCCCTGGGATGACCTGGGTCTTAATTCTGTTCTTGTAAATGTGCTAGGATTTTGTCCTTAGGAAGAAAGCTGGAAAATTTGAGTCTGAAAGTGAAAGGGGGCTCTGGTAAGTTCAGTGCCTGGGTGTTGCAGTGAGTGATGGGAGGTGTCAAGTCTCTAACACCACCTTGTACCTGCCATGGACTCAGCTGAGCCAGCTGCTGACAGAGGTATGTAGACTGCCATGGGAGCAGTCTGAAAAGCACTTTTGTGCCGGAGCCTGAGAGTTTAGTTGCTTTCATAACACCAGGCTCAAGCAACAGGCTTGGCTGTCCCTTTTCTCTGACAGGGCTCGGTGGTGTTGCTGTGGCTCTGGCTGACTGCCCTGCTCAGTTCAAGGCCAGTCCAAAATCCCTCTCTGGGCTGAAGCTGCCTGGTGTCAAGCAGGATGCATGAGAAGACCTGCCTCTTCTTTGTCAGGTGAAGCCCAGTCGTGCAAATCTTCCAAGGAAATGTGTGGCTTTAGCCTTTCCTGTGGGACTTCCCAAGCTTTTGTGACTGCAGGGGGCTGAGGTGTGCACAGCAGGTATCAGGACAAATGGTGTTTCAAGAGAGAGAGTCTTTAGCGACTGATTGAAGCTGTGGGATGTGCTAACTGAAGGAAAAGCCACTGCTCATTCTTGTGCCAGGCAAATACACCTTAAATGCCACGTATTGCCTTCAGTCAGACAGCCCTTTCCCAGGTGGTCTCCTCCTGCTACTGAGGAAAATAGCATGGTGCTGTAGCCAGCAGATGACTGATCCTGAGAGCTCCAGGGGAATGCCTGGGTTATTGAGGAAACCAGGCCATGTGAATTCCCAGGTCCCTCAGAAGAGCTGCCATAGACACAAGCTGTTCTCCCCTCCCTGGCAGCAGAGTTGCATTCCATGAAGTGCCAGAAACGTAACAGCATGTCTGCTTCCACCTCTGCCAAGGGGGTAGAAAGGCAGGACTTCCCACTACAGGCTTTGTGAAAGCAAGTTAGAATTATATTATACTTTGTTAATCTGGGATTTTATAACCTCCACCGTGTGCTGGGCGTTAGACCAGACCACAGACTTGGTCTGAGCACACCTCTGTTGTTGTCAGAGGTGAGTGATGAAGCTGCAGACAAATGGACACAAAGTTCTGCTTCTTCTTGGCAATTTAACCTGGCTTATGCCCTCTAGTTCCTCGCTTGTATGATCCTGGCAATGATTTGACATACTTAATGGATGGTAAGGAGTGCCAAAGACACAAAGTTCCTGAAAGTTTTCTAAAGGGTGGAGCTAGAGAGAAGGGAGGAGGAACTTCCAGAGCTCCTTCGGCAGAGCTGGCAGTATGAATATGCCAGTTACTGGGCATCTGTGCACCCAGAGATGTCTGAGAGGATGGGACTGATGTTGCCTTTGTAGCTCTTGTTGCCTCTGTGCTGACTTCAGCTCTGCAAAGGCCCTGGCATGATGTGCAGTGGCTGGGGTGTGCAGTGGCTGTGGTAAATGGAGAAAATGTGCATGCTGCTTAGCACCTGCCTGGACGTATGAAAGCTGTGTGTGGTTACAGCCAAATGCCTGTTCTGAATGCAAGTGCAGTAGTTGTAACCTCCCCTCTGGTGTTCAGTACATCCTTTTGCTGTCCTGAAACTTGTTTGCTGATTTAATCTGTGTTTCCTTCCCTCTGCCTTACCTCTTCTGTTTTTCATGCTTCCCTTTAGGAGCCTTTTCTTGCCTTTGTCTCTCTGCATCTAAAGGACAATGGTCTTCTGGGCTTGTCTCTCTCTGGAGGAGAGCAGGGGTATGTTGTTATAGTGTGCTCTTGAATCATCTGCTGAGAGCTCAGGCTGCAGAACTCCAGCCCAGTGCCCACTGCAGAATCACCTGCAAGGCTGGCACCGTGTGCACATACACACAAATGTTTTGTGGCCACTTTCCTCATGAGGACTCCAGGGAACATGAAAGGAAAGTAAGCATTTTTGATGGGGAAGTGACTCCAAAGAGACATTCACATTCCCTTTGCCAAAGCAGAAGGGACAGTTTTTCTTTCTAAGAAAGATGGTTTAGCCTTCTTTCTCCATCTGCTCGCTATCATAACACAAATTCTGCTCAGTGTCTAGGAGCTGCAGACAAGCGACCACTGTGCGGAACATTTTCATTTTCCAGGATAACAACGACATGATTCATTGTTAACACCCAGGATAGCTACCCTGGACTTGAAAAACAGGTAATTAAAGAATGTAATTTATCTGAGCTACTAAAGATACCCATCTCAGAATAAGAACCTGAAGGCACTTGCTTCTCACTATTGTTGTAGAGGAAAGCACAGCTGACCTAAGACATGAGAATTAGGCAATATACTTGTATAAAAGTATTGGGCAGACAGGTAGGGGCTGAGAGAAATGAGGTAATGGCAGCTCCCTCTAGTGCTGGACTGGGGAGGAGGGAAAAAGTCTCAGCAGGGAGCTGTGGTCATTATTCGACCAACAGACAGGTCCTCAAGTTCTCTCCAAACATAGCTTATGTTTCCACAAAAACGCTTCCAGGATGGATTTTGATCTCGATTTTGTTACTTGTGTAACACCTCTGCCTTTGTGTAAGAGTCCTTGGATAATGGTTATCAGATGAATCCAGTCTTCTCTATGTTTTTTTATCCTTGTGCAGGCTCCTAGACTTCAGCCAGGCAGCTTTTCTGCTGTGTGGCTACTGGAGTCAACCGTGCCTCCTACCGAGCTCCTAGTGTGTTATCCACAGTGTCCAGTCCCTCTGAAGGTGTCTTTCCTAGTAGCTGTACCAACACTGAGTGACCAGGCTTCTTGGAGTGTTTAGAGCAAAATCATTGCCATAAGGTGTGAGTCTTCCAGTTAAAAAAAAAAAAATGGGTAATGTCTTTCTACTTTATTGTGGTTTTGGCTTTCTTTTGTAGGGACAGACCTTACTAGCTGGTTTGTGTCCCTGCCCACTCTCTCCCCTGCCCCCATCACTGTAGGAGGACAAGCATGGCCTCTTCCTTTAAATCAGAAATGTCCATCTCTGGTTTTTCAGGGAGAGCCCCTCTCAGCTCAGAGTGCTCAGACTGGTAGAATTATACATTTCATTAGAAATAAGATGTTAAGGTCCTTTTGAAGTTGGTGGCTTTTCCTGTAGCCTTTCAGGTCCGTGCTGAGATGTCTTTGCCTTGTGCCATTATCTTTTTTTTTCCCCTCTCTTCTTTCTGTCTCCTACAGCTCCCTGCATGGATGAATGCAGAAAAGGTCTTTTCAGAAAAGGTCTATAAAGGTCTTTTGTAAGTTGCTATTCATTAAATTCCCTTTCCTCGACCCGACTGTGTACAGTGTTAACAAGACAGTTCTCAGGACCCTTGGGCATGGCCCTGCTGTCTTTAAACCTTCTTTTACCTCGTGTCAGTGGTGGCAGCAGCATGTTGCCAGAGTGTCACCTCTTCCCAGCTCGACTGAGACCCACATTTCAGTGGTGAGAGGTGTTCTCCAAGTCCCTGAGAGTTACCAGGGGAGCTCTGCAGGCTCTCTTGTGTGGAAAGTGTCAGGCAAAAAAGAAGATAGCTGCTGCTGTGTTGCAGTACTGAGCCTATCCTTTATCAAGCCCTTCAGTGGCAGCGTTGAAGGGGGAGTTGCTTTCACACTGAGACTGACAATCGGAGCACAAACAAGTGAGATGTACTGTGTACATTCGCAACTCTTCCTGCCATCTCTGTTTAATCAAAGCAGTCTACCCTGCAGGCTTTCCCTGGAGTTCACTGCAGCTCCTGCCTTTTGTTTGAAGGGAATTTGTTTGGCTCAGAGTAAATATAACTTAGCCTTTCTGTGACGATAGCCAAGACACCGTTCTGTAGTGCAAATGGAGGACAGCAGCAGCAACAGCCTCAGGATTGCCTACAACCTGCTCTGCTCTTGCGGTGCTTCTGTGACACTGAGGTCAGTGTGGGGTGGTGTTGTCCAGAGTGCTCTTCCCAAACCTAAGGAGGGTGAAAAGGTGACATATAGGAACAAGAGCAACTACTGCGTGGCCAGGTGCAGCTCTCTGGTTGGTAAATACACCCAGCCCATCATGGTAATACTACACTGGGAGGCAAGGTTCCCCTGGCAACCCCTCAGGCCGCAAGCTGAGTTCCTTTGGACACCTGCATATGGATACTTGAAGAGAAGAGAGAAAAGATGCTTTTGGAGCTTCAAGTGGAACTGAAGCTGGCAGTTCTGGGATTTTAAAAAGGGCCACTCTGGCTCTGCTGTTGGGCCTTGCAAAACCACTGCTATTCCTGTGATCTCAGAGGAGTGGGAAAAAGGGAGTTCTTTCAGGCAGATGAGCAAAGCCTTTGATGGTAGGCGAGCTGTAAATGTAGTTCTGCCATTGCTCCCTTGCTTTGTCATTTCAGGAGCAGAGCTGTGTAATGGTCCCACGTTGTTGGCAGTGCTGGGCTGGCCCCACTCCTCTGGTGCAGAAAACACTTCAGTGTCCTGGCTGGTAAGGATGGAACTTTCTGTCTTTGTAGCTGGTGGGGTTTTATGTGGTGAGATTTCCCTTCTCAGCCCAAGTGCTGCTCCATGGCACCTCCAGCTCCTCCCTCTTCAGCCCCAGCCCGGCAGCTGCCTGCCTACAGCTCCTGGATCCTCTGCTCACTGCAGTAGCCTAGGTCAGGGAAAATCCATGCACTTCCAGCCTCTGGAGAGGCACATGCTTCCTGAAGTGCCTTAGAACCCTCTGCCTACCTCTAGGACTGGGAAACATGATTTTGTGCATATTCCACTTGGGTTTGTAAGGAGAGCACCTCCCTGCTGCAGCCACTGGTGCAGTGGGTTTTGGGAATTGGAGTTGTCATTTTCCCAGCCTAGATGTATTTAACAGTTGGTTGCAGCAATGGGTGTTTAATTCTCATGCTAGCATTTCCAGGCCAGCTCTTTAATTTTGTTTTTTTCAAACCCTATTGCTTCTGGAAATCCTGTAATCGAATCCAAGCTCTGTCAATCTAATTAGTTTTGAAGTGCCGAATCTCCATAACTTAGAGACCTAAATAAGCAGCTTAATATGAAAACCTAGTTTCTCTCCCAACACGTAACACCGTCCTGCATTCCCCCACAGAAATTCCTCCTGAACAACAGCCCCCTGCTCTCCTACCCCTCTGTTAACCTCCCTCCTCTCTTCCCCGGCCTCTGCCCCGGCTGTGTCCACCGGGAACTGAAACAACCAGGCGCATCTCCCTCTGCTGCTCTGCTTCAAAGAGCCTTTCATGATGCTGCTTGCGTAAAAGATGCTGATGCTGCTTCAAATGCCAGCGTGGAGGAGCCCCTGGTGCTGTGCAGGAGCCGGGCTGGGCAGGGGGGGGCTGCACTTGGAGACTTCATGGTGACGTGATCAGGCCCCACGTGTGCTGCAGAGGGGGATCACCGGGATTTGTGGAGGGCAGGCTGCACTCTGCTTTGACTTTTTTTTTTTCCCCCAGTGGAAATGATGGTGCAAATAAGGGCAAACACCAGTTCATTGAAAAGGAGTTGTGTGTGATCTTGGCTGTTTGATACTCAGCGTGGCCAGAGTCCTTAGAAGCTGCAACTGTACAAAGCAGGTGCTTCTCGGCCAGTTCTGCTCTTAGAGTTCAATTTCTATTGTTGTGTTTGTGGTTTGAATTATTTGTTTTCAGTTGCTGTATTGTAGTGTGGGGTTTTTTCAGTGCAAACTGACCCCAACAACCTTTCTGTGCTGCTGTGGGGTTTTGCTCGTGAAGACCCTGACCCTGCCCTGCATTGGAGCCATGTCCCATGAGGGCCATGCAAGATTTGACTGAAGGAAGCAAACTTTCCCACCACCATGGGAAAAGGTTGTTATTTTCTTCACTTCTGCTAGTCTTCCCCTTTTCTTTTTGTGGCTGTCTGGTTTTCCTGGGACTGACAGGCTGCACAGCACATCAGTGGGGAGATCTGTATCCACCGAGATCTCGCTTGGCTCCCGCAGCCCGAGGTGAAAGCCGCGTGGCAGCGAGGCGAGCTCCCAGCAAAGTGAGCCCGGCTCCAGCCAGGAGCTGGAGGGATTTGGGCATTTCTGCTTCGTCAAGAGGTTTCTGGCCGTGAGAGTGCCCGGGGGAGCGCGGCTGAGCCGCCGGCCTTGGGGAAGGCAGGCAGCGGGCCGGCTCGCTCCGTAATTGGGGGCAGTACCCAGCTGCCTTTGATGTCTGAGCCGGGCTGAGAAAACCTGATGGCAGACTTCAAAGTCTGTTGCGCCAGCTCCCCTGATTATCTGTAGGCTTCTGGCGCGTCCCCCAAGACTGCCAGATTATCCCAGCTAATGCTGTGCTCTTCCCCGTGTCCTCCCCACCCTGCCTGGCGCCAGCCTCTTGTTTCCAAGGCTGCAGCTTCCATCCCTCCCTGTCCTTCTGCCTCTCCACAGTCACTGTGGGCATACGGCAATGGCATTTCTGGGTGGGAGATGGAGTTCCTGAGACCTGTGAGGCACAGGCAGCATTTTTGGAGAGCTTGCCTACAGCCTGCACCCCTGGGCTGTATTTCCCCTCCCCATTTGGTCACAAGAGCAGCCTGAAATGTGAGGAGCTCTCTGCAGCTGCTGTTTGCAAGGCACAGAGGTGTTTACAGCCACACAGGCGCCTTTCCCTGCCTTTCCCCTCCTAGCAGCCTTTGGGAAGCAGGGCTCCCACCCACGCTGCCTCAGGGCAGGATACACAAGCTCATGGGGGCTGGAAGGAGAGGCCCGTGTTGGCTTTTTCCCCTTCAGCCTCTCTGCCAGGACTTCACTGCCTCAGATTAGTCTCTGGCTCCTTTTGCCACCTGCTCTGGTGCCTAGGGAGGTCCAGGATGCTGGCAGAGCTGTGCTGGGCACGGCATTGCTGGGCTGGCTGGAATGGGGCGAGGAAGTGGCAGAGCCTTGGGGCTGAGCAGAGGCCCTGGAACTCGTGCCTCTCCCAGAGCAGTTTGCTTTCACCTGGGATATTGCTTAACAATGACAAAAGCTCATGGAGAAATGCTCCTTTTTATGAGCTAGGTCTTATTTCCTCACAGAGCAAGCAACCTTGGCAGTGGCTGAAAACCCGTCCTGTGGCAAGGCTGGATTTGCCTATGACATGGTTTGAGGTCTGATTTCCTTTGGATGGTGGGGTTTGTTGTGACTTTTCAGTGGAAGCCAGCAATGAATGTGATGGCTGCAGGCACAGGAAACCACAGCTTCCCTAACCCCAGGCGTCCAAACGGGGTGAGGGAACTCATGAGAGCCATATAACCAGACTGGGATCTGGGTTACAGACTAGTAACCCCTGTGCTTGCCTAATCCATTTTGGGTCTCAACAGACTACTTCCCCTGAAAATAAACACTGGTTACTGGGTCACCTCCTTCATCCTCAACAGCTCCTCCACAGCCTTTCTACCCTGATGTGGGGCTGATCCTGCCTTATTCCCATCTCCCCCCAGGCTCATTGCACTGTGTAAGGAAAATGTCAGCACTTGTCTAGCCAAGAGGTTTCCAAGTGGATGTTGCTGATGGCTGCTCTGCTCTTTTAGGCAAAGCCTCCACCTCACTGCAGTGGGCTTGGTAAAACGTTCCATGCTGCATTTTGGTGGCATTTTTCTGGAAAACTTTGACCCAAAGTGGCTGAGCAACATCCAGAAAGGATGCCTTCGAAGGGATGCAGGGAGAGGCAGGAGGAAGGAGAATAGCTACTTCAGTTCACCAAGTGGAGTGTCTGTGCACATGCACCACCTGGCTCAGAGGAGGCAAGTCCTCTGCTCTGTGTAGGTACAGGAAGGGATCCTCAATGCTATCCAAGAAGCATATTAGCCTGTCATTTCATGTCTGGTGTCATGCCTGGGAAAATAGGGCAAAGAAACCTTTCTCCCCATGGATTTGGATTCACTGATGTGACTTCTAATGGCAATGCTGTCTTTGTAAAGAATTCTATGATCCCCTTCCTTCACTCTGCCCTGCTGTATGTCTGGTTGCACTGATTTCCCAGGGAGGAAGAGAGTGAGTTTTAGACTGTGCAGTCCCAGGAAGAGGGAGCTGTTGGTTTTGTCCACAGAGCATCGTTATTGCCAGGGACAGGGCTGGGCCAGGCAATCCTATTCTCCCCAGTTTCCCTCCTGCAAATGTAAACTGCGACTCATGCATCATTAGAGTTGCAAGCTTGGAGTTAAACTGTCCCCGAGTGTGTGTTTATCTGCAGGCTGACTGTCGGAAGCTCACTGAGGTTGAACTCCAAGTTTCCTTTCCATTTACTCTGTCGCTGTAGCAGAGATGCTTTTGATGCTTTTCCCTCCTCCAAAGTGGTAAGTGGGTTGGCTTACTGTCAACAGGATGATTCCCCCAGGGCACTGCTGGCAGTGGGTTGCTCTTGGAAAGCAAACCTCTCCATCCCTTCCCTTCTGAAGTGGGGAGGTTTAATCCTGCAGCAGGGAACGTAAGCCTACCACACGGTTATGGCTCTGTGGATGGCTGTGTCCTGCTGCCACTGGGCACACACCCTCCTCAGGGTACAGGTGGAATCCTGCATGGACCTCTACCTGCTGCCACAGCCCATCCCCTGGTCTGGATTTGGCTTTCTGGGAAGCTGATGGGGAGCTGGCTGATGGAGGGTCAAGCCTTGCAGCAAGGGGCTTCTGCCTCCATCTCCCAGCCCCTCAGGCTGTCACATGAGTTAGTTTTATAAATGGGGAAAGGAGGGACCTCATGTTTGTTTTGGGTCGTTACATGAATCTCATTCCCTCTGGAAGTCCCCTGGGATCAAGCAAGAGGAGTTGTTTCATGGTTGGTTTTTGCTTGTGAATCCCTCAGCTAATTAAGTCATTCAGTCAATCCCTGTGGCAGCAGTGGGAGCAGCATGGCTCAAGGATAAATGCTTTGTGCCACCTGGGGAAAAAAAGCCCAACAACCCCAAAACAAACAAAACACACCCCCCCCCCCAAAAAAATAAATCCCCCAAACCAAAAAAAAACCCTCCACCAAACCAAAAAACCCAAACAAATAATTTCAGCAGTGTCTCTGAGCCCATCTCTAGTGTTTTGGCTACATGCCTCAGAGACTTTTCCCTGCCCAGGATGTGCCTCTATCAGCCTCCCACCATGTCCCAGGATACCCCTGGCACTTGCCAGCAGGAGCAGCAGCATGTCCCAGGCAATGCAGCCCTAGCACTTATCTCTGGGAATGTGCCAAGCTCCTGGGACTGTGCTGGAGCCTCCTGACCTCAGTGCAGCTCCCTGTGCTCTCATTGCTCCTGCGAGAAGTGTTGGGCCAGGATCTCCCACATCCAGGTGCTGGCCCATGGGATGTGCATACAGGATAGAGTTCCTGGCTAATTCCTCGCTCTGTGGTGATCCTTCAAGAGCCAACAAGCCAGCTGGACTGGCTGTTATGATTCTCCTGACCATGTAGTGGATGAGCTGGTGGGTGTGCTGTGGGAGAAACACCCCACTGCACCGTGAGGGAAAGCTTGATCATCCATCTTCAAGGAGCACGGAGCTACCCTTAGCCTTCGCCTAAGGCATCATGCTGCTGTCTGCAGCCATAGGAAATAAATAGCTGGGGGAACCTTCAGCCCTAGAAATCTCCTCCCTGGAATCCAGCCCCTTGTCCTCTCCTTGCTGTTAGCAGGGAGCAAGCTACTCCATGCAATACAGTGGGAGGAGTGAGACAGAGGTTTAGCCCATGAGCTGCTGCTGGACAGCAAAGCCACAGCCAGTAGGTGCCCACAGGTGGGCATCTGGCACAGACACAGTGGCAGAAGGGGCTTTGGGCATCGTCGCACTTGCCCAGGTGGCATGGGGACAGGGTGCTGACTGTCACCTCCCAGAGGGTGTTACTTTGCTGATGCACCCTGCTCTGTAACTTCTCCCTGCCCTTCTAAGCAGAGGAAACCACCACTGACAGACAGTTTCCTCCCAGCCACTTTCTAAATAGCAGAGTGGCTCTCACCATCGTCCATGAGAACCCACCACTGCCCCTCTGGGACAGGATCCAAGCACAGCAGATTCCCATGGGGCTGGCACAGTGCCTGGCAGCTGCCTTCCTCTTCCTTCTCCTCCTGGGTGAGTGCCCTGCCCAGTGGCCGGGGCTTTCTTGGAAGTGTTGTGGGGAAAGCAGGGCAGGGGGAACCTCAGCCAGCACTGCTCTGGCTCAGTCGCCATGGGAAGAGGTGCGTCAGCATGTGCTGCTTTTGCACTGTGTTTTCACTCCAAAACAAGAGCCCAAACCTTAAGAGGGTTTTGGTGAGGGGGCATACACGTCCCCAATGAGTGGCTGATTGGGGTGTGGAGGGCGTTACCTCACTCCCTCTTTCACTGGGAGAGAATTTCCGAAAGTTTCCTAGGCAGTGCCAGCTCTCTTCCCTGGCCACCACGGTTGGTTTTTTTGTCTCAGGACCCATGTCCTATGGACGTTCTGCTTGGTGTGGATACTAGCCATCAGAGTGAGCAAATGTCACTGCTGGGAGCTGTATGGGAGGGGATATATGCCATATGGCTATATGCCATGGGTAGCAATCCCCAGACCCTCTGCAAGCAGAAATGGAGGGAGTTTTTGATGCTTCCTGCTGCCCCCTGCCCTCAGGGGAGCTCTTGCTGACTTCCTCTCCTGTGCTCTCCCCTGTTTCTGCCTATGGAGCATCTCTGCAGCAGCCAGCCTGTGGCTGACCTCCACTGTCCCATGTCCCTCAGCTACTGCGTTGTGTCTCCTCCTCTGGCAGTGATCAGCTGTGCACCCCTGCTCCCTGTCCCCCACACCTTGTGCAGGACCTGAAAGCTTGGCCCTCTTACTTTTAACACACCACAAGCTTCCTCCACTGATCTCAGCCTGGTTGCTGCTTCCTCTGCAATGCTGCCTGAGAGAGGCTCTTCAGGCACGCACGGGCTTGGCGGCCCTGTGTCCATGATGAGAAAGTTCAGGACTCTGTTGTTCTTGCATCTGTCCCCCTGCAAACATGCTGTGTGCCGACAGGTCTGACCGCTGCCCAGAGGGTGGTGACGGTCCAGGAGGGGCCCCTGTACCGCACGGAGGGCTCCCACGTCACCCTGTGGTGCAAGGTGAGCGGCTACCAGGGCCCGGCGGAGCAGAACTTCCAGTGGTCCATCTACCTGCCCTCGGCCCCCGAGCGGGAGGTGCAGATCGTCAGCACCGTGGACCCCTCGTTCCCCTACGCCGTCTACACCCAGCGCGTGCGCGGCCGCGGCATCTTCGTGGAGCGGCTGCAGGGGGACGCCGTCCTGCTGCACATCACCGAGCTGCAGGAGCGCGACGCCGGCCAGTACGAGTGCCACACGCCCAACACCGACGAGAGGTACTTCGGCAGCTACAGCGCCAAGATGAACCTCTCCGGTGAGTCCTGAGGGAGAGCCCTGCTCCCTGTGATGCCTTGGGGAGGCTGAGGTGGAATGGAGACCGGACAGAGCTAGAGAATAAAGCAAGTGATAAAATTTATTGAAAGGCCTCCAGGATACACCTTGGGCAGGACAGGGCCTGACCAGGGCTACACCCAAGGTGGACTGAGAATGGTCGCAAAATGGCTGACCGGTCACGAGGTCTTACATTGTTATAAGTTTTGGTCCATTTGCATATTGGGGTTTAATTGTCTAATTACAGCTTCAGGTTGTGAGGTCCCGCCCTTGTTCCTCCCTTCAGCCCACCATTGTTTGTGCTTTTGGGCCTGAAAGTTGTCCTTGGTCTTCAGCAGGAAAAGGATTTATTTTGTCTACCTACTCTGTGAAGAGCTGACTGGCACTTAATACGAGGCTGAGAACTGCACCCCTAGGTAGCACAGAGTCTGAAAAACATGAAAGCTAAAACTTAAGGCATCACCTGTGGGGCAGGTCTCTACTGTCCACACTATTGCATTGGGGAGAAGTGCTCATCTGTCAGAGGGACAGCTGGGGAAAGGGATGATTAGTGGGGCTAAGGCAGGTATGTCCAGATATGCCCTTGCATGTTCTCTGGTTATTGCATCTCAGCCAGAGCAAGGGGAGGGACAGCAAGTCTCTGCTCACCCATGGCCTGACTCCAGCTCCTGATACAGACACAGCATGTCACAGCTGAGCACTTAGGAAGGCAGGAGTTTCCAGGCTCTGTGCATTAACTGTTGCTGTCTTAGGTCAGGGTGTGGGAATTGACCCAAGGGGGATTCCCACACATGGAGGGAGGTAGCAGCTCTTGCAGACCACTGAGGAGGGAAGACAAGGGGGTGGAGAAACAGAGGGAAAGGCCCTGCTGTGAGCCCATCAAGTCCACATGGTGGTATGGTACTGCCACTTGGTGTTTAGCCCTGTTCTCTCCTTTGTCTTGGTGCTGCACCAGTCTACATTTGGGATAGCGAGGGGATGGATTCTAATCTCCTTGGGGTTGCCTAATTAATACTGACTGTAGTTTGACTGAAGAGGGCGCTGCAAAGAGATTCACTGTTTTTCTTGTCTGCCGAGATTTTAGTCACTTCACACCTCAACATAAGCTGATGGAGGCCTTGTCAGTCAGCTACAGAAGATTTTTCTCTTATGCTGGCAGATCCCTTAGGCCCTGGTTGTAGTCCCTTGGGAGTTGTCCTGTGCAGGGACAGGAGCTGGACTCAGTGATTCTTGTGGGTCCCCTTCAGCTCAGGATATTCTGTGATTCTCTGTTTCTCCCCCATGCTCAGTGATTCCAGACACACTCTCGGCTTCCATGGCATCCCAGGCCCTCACTCTCATGGAAGGGGATGCGGTGGAGCTGACCTGCGAGGTGTCCAAGTCCACTGCCCAGCACACCCATCTCTCAGTGGGCTGGTACCTTCTTCAGGGAGCAGGAGGGCACCGCCCTGAGGAGATCCTCACCCTCTCCAAGGACTTCATCCTGAAGCCAGGGCCCTCTTATGAGCAGAGGTTTCTGGAGGGGGATGTGCGGCTGAACAAGGTTGGGAACACCACGTACAAGCTCGTCATCAGGGGAGTGAAGCCGTCTGACCAGGGGCTGCTGTACTGTGAGGCAGCTGAGTGGATTGAGGATCCTGACAAGACATGGAAGGACATCTCCCGCAAGGAAACAGAGAGGACTTCGCTGGCAGTTGTGAGCCAGGGTAAGGCCTTTGCAAACTCCATCTCCCCTGTGCATTCAAGGCTCTACAGCAGCAGATTTCAGTGCCCCTTCCCCTGCCTCTGTTGCTGCCCAGGGACACGCTGGTGGGTCTGGCTGGACACTGAGGGGCTGGGCTGGGCTCAGGGCCATGGCAGCCCCTGGTTCAGGAGCTGTTGGTGCTTTGGCTGTTCATGCAGCTGAATCTGTGATGCCAGCAGCAATCCCACAGCCTCACAGACCTGTGAGAGGTGTTACAGAGGTGTGTGCCCAGAGCAGCCTGGATCCTTGGCAGTGCTAAACTCCAGTGTGTGGAAAATGGGGTTGTTGCACTGCCTCCAGGCTCTCGTGGCTGTAAAAAAGTGCACCCCCCTCAGCGGGTTATCACTGTGCCTCAGCCACAGGCACAGAGAGACACAGGGATGGCCTCTGTGTGCCGCACAGCTCTTGTTGGAGGTGGCTTGTCTGCCCCTGCTGCCACCAGCCCGCTGGTTTCCAGAGCAACTGGTGCTGCTGTTTATTAGGCCATTCCTCTGAGCACCCTGTCTGCCATCCCTCCTGCCACAAGCCCTTGCTGGCTGCGGTCCCTCACCCTGCTCTTCCCCCATATGCGTGTGAGTAGCTGTGCACAGGGGAAGACAGAATCTCTCACTTCAGCTCAAAGCAGCCAAGGCAAGGATGTGGCCAGTTGGTGTCCTTTAACATAGTGTGCAGTAAAATTGGAGCGAGTTTCCTGCTGGAACCTTGCCTGTGGAGGTGGTGTACCCTTGTCCCCACATCTCGGGGTGGGTGGAGGAGGCTACAGAGCAGAGCTGAGGCAGTGAGGGGAACTGATGTCTCATGTGAGGGTGGTGAGTCAGAGCAGGAAACCAAAGAAACAGATGGGTGAGAACTAAGCACTCCATATGTGGCTCAGGGGAGCAAGGTATCAGGAGGAGGGGGAGGAAAGTGTGGTCTCTTTTCAGTCTGTTTCCTGAAACCTGTCTGACTGGCAAAGCTTTATTCCTCTCACTGTGGACTGTTTGCAGCAAAGGCTTTCCAAGCCTGCTGCTGCTTGGGGAGCAGTGGCACTCAGTGCACTCCTGTGCATCTTCTTGTTGAAGAGGGCTTGTCATGACTGGTAGTGTGTGGATTCAGGCATCAGTGCCATGGGATCCTTTTGAAATAGGGAAGCCTTGTCAGAGTGTGGTATTTGTCCTGTGGTAACGCTTAAAGGTACAAGGGAGGTGATGGTGGTGGGAGGACATGATGATGGCAGTATTGGTGCTCCTGGTATTGCCACGGTGGGACGGCAGTGGGTGTGCAAGCCCTCCATCAAACACACAGGGCTGGTTTCTTCCTCCAGGACCCAGTGGGGGAACCCAGGCTGCAGGGCTGAGCACCCCATCACTCCGAGAGCCATCGAACACTCTGACCATGGCTAACTGCTCCATCAGTTTCTATAAACTCTGCAGCAAATATTTAGGAATGCCAGACATATCTGCAGCAGCTGGGATTCCTGTTCACAAACTGTTTATGAACCAGTGTTTAAATTCACAGGGTACTCTGCTTTCAATAAATTATTTAAGCCCTTCCAGTTGTGGTCTGGGAGCTGCTCTGTTTTGCTTCCAAACTACAGCATGTAACCTTTCCTTTGTTTTGAGACTCAGGGTGACCCAGGCAGACAGAGTGGTGTGAGCCAGGGAATTGGGAATCAGCCCTTCCTCCAGGTTTTTGGCCATGCCAGTGCTTTGTGGGATCATGGCACAGAGTTTTGGGGTACCCCGTGGGTTTCCTGCTTGCAGCCACTGTCCAGCCAGGCTGATGCCAGGAACCAGGGGTGCTGAATACCCAACGAGGAAGGTGAATGGTATCATGGGACCCAGAGATGGGGTCCTTAGCTCAGACACAGCTGACTGACTGCCCAAGAGGGTCTGCCACGGGGAAGATGACTTCAGGTTCCCCCTGTTACTGCCTTCTTTGCTCAGCACCTACTAATTGGTATGAAGGGCAGAATCCACCTCCTCTTGCTTCCTTCCTACCTCCCCATGCTGTGACGAGTCTTGACATTTCTGCTTCTGTAGCAACCTAACCCAAATCCTCTCCAGCTTGGAGAGCATCTCTTGCCCACAGCCCACAGTAACCACTGGGGGTTTCAGCAGGCAGGAACAGCCACAGTAGATTCAGGCAAGCTGCTTGAATGCCAGCCCTTCATGCACCTTTTTCTGCCACAAGCAGCCGAGTTAAAACCACTGCTGTGATAAAACCCCTTTGTGCCCCTTTTTTGGCTTCCAGGAGAGGTGTTCCATGAGGTAAAACAGCTCCAGGAGGTGAGGCAGAGCAGCATCTGCAAAAACTGATGCCTCTGAGTTAGGGCAGCCATCAGTTTGGATGCCTGAGCTGAGCAGGGGGTGGCTGTGGCCAAAGGCTGTCCCAGACAATGCTCTGCTCTGTTGGGTTTATCTGCTCTTAAGGGGGGAGCTCAGCTCCCCAGGTCTCTGGTGTTCCCTCCACCTGCAGCTGCTGCTTAGTCCCCAGAGCTGGCAACTCCCTCCTCAGCCCTAGGGTCAAAGTTTTCCACCCTGATCCCCTTTCTTATGAAAGAAAACGGTTTAACAGAGAATTCCCTCCTGTTGCCCTCTGCAAGGCCACTGGTGCTGCCAGGCAGGAGGAGGGAAGCATGGGCAGGGCCACCCACCACCCTCCTTTGTTTCTGATTGCCCACAGGCAGAGACCTCTCCGTGGACATCGCTGCTGCTGAACGCTCCTTGTCTGAAGGGGACACCTTGCAGCTAAATTGTGTGGTGGGAGTCCCAAAGAGCAGCAGCAGGCACTTTGAAGTGACCTGGCTCCTCAATGAGACCAAAGTGGCCAGGCTTGACCCCCATGGGGTACTGACTTGGGAGGAAGAATACAAGGAGAGAGCCAAGCTGGGACAGCTCCGAGTGTTCAAGCCAAGCAATGCAGTTTATGTCCTCACCATCTTTGAGGTGGGGCTGAAGGACAAGGGTACATACCAGTGCTCTGTGTCAGAGATGAAGACTCCTGGAGACTTGCACGGCGTCCAGACCAATGTGTCATCAGGCATTCAAGTCAATGTGAAGCCAATAGGTTAGTAAATCCTAATAGCTGCTCTTCTGGGTAAAGTCTGCAGGATCCTTGACTGGGGAACGCTTTAGGTCTGACCTCATCTTGGCAGGGGCAGCAAGTGTGCAAATGTGCCACAGCTTGTGATGGATAATGGGAAAAGCATTTGCTTTAGCAACTGTTAGCATGACAGAAACACTAGCTGTCAGAAAAGTGTAAACCTTTAGTCCAGTCACTTTGCAGTAAGTTTTGGGGCAAATAGGTAGAATTCTGAGGAGTCTGACTCCTCCTTTGTCTTTGCTACTGAAAACTGTGAGCAACATCTGCTGCTACTCCTGAAAATCACAGGAAAACCCAGCAGAACAGGTACACCTGAGGAGGGAGATCATTGCCATTTCCATCAGGGTATTCTCCCTGTTTTGGATGGATGATTTGTGAGAAATCACTCTAAGAAAAGCGTGTGGGAGGCTTTTGGTTTCCTTGTCATAACTAGATAATGGTTGTTCTGATGTAGCAGGAGCTGGGACTCGGTTTTTTGACCGAGTCTGCTGGGACTTTGTTTTTTAACTAACTCTTTATGTGTCCATGTCCCAAGAAAGACACTAAACAGGAAAAAAAACCCTCCCCCTGCACACAGACAAAACCACAACACCTTCTCCAAATTTATAGGAAAAGTCTTGTTGAAAATTTCAGGCAATTCCCCAACTCCTTTCCTTTTCCAGCACCAAGATTTATCTAGCCTTTCCATTTAACACTGCATTTAACCCTCTGGCTTTCCCTAAGGAGCACAACATCCCAAAGGTGGTAACTGTTTGTTTGCAGAGATCCACATGCGCCTCTCCGTGTCCACCAGCACTCCCTGGGTGACGGCGGGAGACCCCCTGATCCTGCAATGCGAGGTGCAGGGAGCCACCGGCCCCGTGTCCCTGCGCTGGTGGCACCTGCCACCGCAGCACCCGGGGCACAGGGTGCTGGTGGCCACCATGGAGCGGGACGGCACCCGGAGCCTGGGCAGCGCCTACCAGGACGGGGGGACTCGGGGGAGCCTTCGGCTGGAGAAGGAGAGCTCCGGCACTTTCACCCTGGTGATCCCCAGCACCCTGGGAGAGGATGATGGTGGGCAGTACAGGTGTGAAGCGACACAGTGGTCCCGAGGCCGGAACTGGACAGGGAAGGGGGAGGCAGCAGTGACGGTCAGCTCCATGGGTAAGTTCGGCCACTCCTATTTCTGGGATGGAGGAGCAGGTGGATGCATCTCAGTAGGACATAGGACACTCAGCTCTGCTACAGGGTGACCTAGGGCTGATCACTTGGCCCCGCAGTGCTTCAGTTTCCCCATTTCTACCAGGTTGCCAGAGTCCTCCATGGTGTGTTTTGGGAGAGACCAGTGGGGGACAACAGCTAAAATGCTCAGAGACCTGAAGGGCAGTATCTTTCTCAGCAGGCCTGTCTCAAGCTGGAATACAAAATATCTGTTCTAGCAGCATAATTACTTGCAGCAATTAAGTTCAACAAAGCTACTTGCTGAGTTGTCTGGTGGTATTTATCAGAGATGCACCCCTGGTGCTGGCCTCTGATTGCTTCTCCTGCCCTCTTCTCTGAGTGTGGAGCTGCTAATCTCCACAGTGTGCAGTGACCTTGTCCTTCCTTCTTGGGTACCTTTATGGAGAAGCAGCTTTTGGCTGTGATTTAGGGTGGTTTTCCTTTCTTCTTGCTGAGCTGGGTGCCTGAAAGCACCAGTCAGGCCACAGGGATCGTTAAGCTTTTGTGAAGGGAAGGAGCAAACAGGACAGCAGCATCAGCAGAGGATCTCTGGCTCCTCTGGTGTGGCATTGGGGACCCTGGAAAAGAGGGTACTCAGAGCTTCTGGGAAAGTGGGAGGTAGGAGAGGGCCAGAGGCTGCATGGGGGTGGCAGAGCACAGTGCAGCTGAGTGGGGAGTGGCACAGGCAGAGGAGCAGCAGCACTGCTGGTCCCATGGCCCTGCGGGGACGGGGCTGTGTGGGAAGGGTGGCAGTGGGGTGGCACAGGGCAGGACTCCTGTCCCCATGCCAAGGGCTCTCTCCTCCCAAGCAGGTCTCGGTCTTCATGCCACGCTGAGGAGCCGAATCCCCACCGTCAGCTACGGGCAGAGTTTTGAACTCTTCTGCCAAGTGAACACCAACTACACCCTGGAGGATGTGCCAATGTCTGTGCGGTGGCTTTTCCAGCCCAGCCAGCCCACAGGTTCCTTACAAGAGCTGGTCCAGGTCCTTCCCAGTGGCACTGTGGTTTGGGGGACAGCACAGTCACACTTCCAGGGGAAAGCCCAGCTGGAAAAGACTGGCACCTCCTTCAGACTGCACATCCACAGTGCCTTGCCTGCCAATGAGGGGACATACCAGTGTGAGGTGAAGGTCTGGAGGAGGAACATCCTGCCCCTGGGGCAGCCAGCAGCCAGCACCAGCTCCAATGCCGTGGAGATAAAAGTGGTGTTTCCAGGTAAGCCGAGTCTTCAGCAGAGGTCTCTCCTGCAACTTTAAATCCATCAAACGTGACCAGGGGCAACCAGGGCCACTGATGTTCAGGGTGTCTCCAACAGAGTCACCTCCCAGGGCTGCAGGAAATGGTGCTGCCTGTTCTGGTGCTTCCTCAGCACCTGACAAAACCTTTGGTGCTGGCAAGTGGCAGTATCTATTTGTTTGCAGATTACACCAAGCATACAGGAATCAGCCTTGCCACTAGGATTTTAAGCCTGGTTTCTGGAAAGAAGTAGTGCCCCCCAAGAAGCAGAGCTGAATGTTTGGGGTACAAGGTACACCCCATGGTGTGGGCTTCTGGGAGGCAGTGGAGAGAGACCAGCTCCTGAAGCTGATGCTGGGCTATGTCTGTGTTCCCTGACCAGAATATTCAAGGTATGATGAGAAAGCACTAGGCCTCTCTGCCAGCACTGAGCCTCAGGGTGCCAGGGACTCCGTGGGAAGGTATCTCCTGCTGGGCACAGCTGCAGCAGGGGCCCTGCCCAGAGTTCCCTTTTATGGCCACCCCTGCAGGCAGGGTCTGTGCTGCCATCCCTCCTGCCAGCATCCCGCTGGGAGCCTGCCTCGTCCTCTTATGGAAGAGAGATGTAGCAAACAGACCCCAGCCACCCTGCCATGCTTCCTGCCACCCCTGGCAGCACCACGGTGTCAGCATGCCCTGCTCACAGCTAGGGCTGCTGCACGAGCTGCAGGGTTTGTCCTGGCCAAAGCCTCTGAGCCTCTGGAGGCAGGAATATGGGCTGGTTTATTGTTTTGCCTTTGTGTCTGTTCTGCCAGCAAAGGAGACTTCTTGCTCTTTTTTTTTTTTTTCTTTCATGCATTAAGTGCTCCTTCCTCTAAAATCCTTGGATTTTCGGAATCACCACCCAGTGAACTGAAATTATGCATTTTTCATGTTTTTTAACTGATGGGTTTGCTGTGGCGTAAGCTAATGCACTTCCTTCCCTGTCTGGCTCTTTTCTCTGGTGCTCTCTCCTGTTCCACTGTTCCTCATTCCTCACCCCTGTGGAGCTGACTGCTGGGATGCTCTGTTGAACACAGGAGCTACAACCAGCTGGGGCAGGGTGGCGCTGAGGCCAGGGGTGACAATAATCAGCATCTTTGAGCACACATCTCTTGGGTAAATGGCATTAAGATGAGCAGGTGAAATTGCAGAGCATCTACACAGAGGAGATGGTAGCAGCATGAGACTACAACATTTGGCTCCAAACACATTGCAGCTGTTGCTGGAGACTGTGACACTGCAAAGATGGTGGGAACTGGGAGAGGGTGATGCACAGTGGGAGGTTCCTGCTGGCTCCAGTGCCATCTCTCTTGGAAAGGCAGCATGAGCCAGTGAAGGATATTTGGGAAGGTAGGGAAGTGTGGGGAGGAAGCCAGATCAGGCAGCAATAGGGTTGAGGCGAAGCTGCAGAAAATAAAGCTGCAAACCATGAAAATCACCAGCCTGCTTCTCCTCATGTAAAACCTTATAGCTGGACCCTGCAGAGGTACTGGAGTTCTTGACTTTTGGCTTCAGCACTTTGATCACTACTTGATGTCTGTCGGTGCTTTAGGATTTTACATGTTGCTATGGTCTAGAGACCATCTTCAGATGAGAAGGACATCCATGAAAGATTAAAACAGGCGGGGAAGGAGGACAGATCTTTTCCATTTCCAATATTTTAGGTGGGATCTCGTAATTAGTGCTCCATGAGCCTCTCAGTGCAGCTGCTTGCCCCACTCTGGAGTGAGCTGCAGGGGCTGTTTCACCTTGTGTCCCTCAGGCCAGCAGCCCACATGGGCTGTGCCCCTCTGCCTGCTCCACTGCTCCTGGCCCAGGCAGAAAGCCAAGCAGCAGCAGGCAAAGTTCACAGGGAGGCAGGCAGTGAGATGCTTGGCTTGGTTAATTAAATTGAAAAAGAAAGGGAAAACAGCACCATGGCTTTTTGTGAGAAAGGAAGAGGCAGGCACAGCTGCTCTGCCCTTTTGGTAATTGATCTTTGGCAGTAGAGAGAGGGGAGACCCGGAGCTAAAACAAAGGGGCTTTGCAGAAAGTGCTCTGCTTCCTGCTGAGGTGATCTCTGAGAGTGTAACAGCGATTTTCCTCATCAAAGTCAAGTGCTCAAGGCAGTGGTTCCTGTGCCTCCTCTCTGAGCTCTAGTAGCTTTTCCTTCTCTGGAGCATTTTCTGCCCCAGTGAATTTCATACTCAAGCCAGACCTTATCGGCCCCCTTGTCCCCTGGCAGTTCATTGCCTGGCTGAGTGGTGTCCTTGGTACTGAGCAGATGAGGTTAAGAATTAAATGTCTTATTTTTTCCAGTATGATCAGTTCACCTGTCACAGAAACACAGGATGGTGGAGATTGGCAGGGACCTCTGAAGGTCACCTGGTCCAGCTCCCTGTGCAAGCAGGTCCACCTAGAGCAGGCTGCTCAGAACCATCTCCAGAAGGCTTTTGGGTATCTCCAGTGTTCTCCTCTGAAGATTTGTGCTTCCACTGCATTTCTCCCTACCCAGGGGTGGATACCAGTGTGTATTCCTTGCCCTGACTGCTGACTCCACTGACAGAGGTGGAGCCCCAGCATGGCGGGGAAATGCAGGTGGTTGGAGGACCTTTAAAGATATGGATTTGCAGCCTTTTCACTGCTGGAGGAGAGATTCCAGCAACAGGTGATGAGCTGTGGGAAGAGGTTCCCTCAAAGCAGAAGCAGCACAGACACATCAGGGTCAGCAGTGCCCACTGCCGAGGGCAGAGCTGCAGGCAGCACCATCCCTCTGCTCTCCTCAACTGCACAGCCTTGAGCAATCCCTGGGTGTGATCACAGAGGGTGTGCAGGACACTGTCATGTGGTTTTGGATTAATAACCACAGCAAACACCTGAGATGGCAACTGTTAGTGAAACCCACAGGAGCTCTGTAGTCTCTCTGCGATAAAAGACATTCGTTCACAGTCTCCAAAGCTGTGAGCTGGTTTTGTCATATATGTGTGAACCTGCTGATGGAAGCAGTGGTAGACAGACACATTTGCTTCACACAGAGGCTTTGCCTCCAAGCTCCAACACAACAGCTGCCTCCATCCCCCATTCCTGCTCTGTGGTCTCCAAGGCACCTCCTCTGCTACTCTCCTGCCCTGTAACACCCAGCTGTGATTCCCTGCTATTGTTCAAACAAGGCTGTGTGGATTTGTTCTTTCCCTCCTTCCTCCACCCTCTGCTCCAGCATCCCCAAATGAGTCTTTGTCCTCTCTGCACCCTCTTCCTTACTCCCCTTTCAGTGTGTTTCTCTCAGGACAGCTTTATTCCTCACCTTGTCGGTATCCCTGTACTGGCAGCTGCATCTGGCACGATTGTTTTGTTTCTCCATTTTAGAAAGCAAGCTTCAGGTTGCTACGAAAGACAGCTCTGTGGAAATTGCCAGTGGTAACACAGCCATTGAGTGCAGGATTGTGTTTGCCCGGAATGATTCGCAGTTTGCTGTCACCTGGTACCTCCTGCCTCCTCTGGCAGATGCAACACCCCTGCAAATCGTCAGGGCCAACTACAACAGCATGCTGGAGTACGGGTCTGAATTCAGCTCTCCTGCACAGAAGTCCCGGTTCCTGAGCCAAAGGGTGTCTAGCAACGTATTCCAGCTGCAGATTCTGTCTGCAAACCTCAGGGACGGGGAGAGGTACTACTGTGTGGTAGAGGAGTGGCTCTGGCTGGTGGATAGCTGGTACAAGCTTGGAGAGGGAACATCAGGAAGGACCACACTGAAGTTCAAACTCCAAGGTGAGCAGGTGTTATCCCTTGTAGAGGTGCTGCTGAAGAAGGTTGGATCAACTTATGACGGGCCCCTGCCAGGCCTCTCCTAAGATGGCAGGGCTTAGGAAAAGCAGCAGCTCCTGTGTTGGATCTGAGACTTAAGGATGCAGGAGCTGTCAGTGCCTCTCAAAGGGAAATAGGGAATTAGGAAGATTTACCACATCCTCCCAAACCAACTGAGCTGCTATTTTTGCTACTGGCAGATGTAGCTGAATGCTTCATAACAAAGTGAATTGTGGCCTTTTTCTTTTCCCTGCAACACCTGGTGCACTTGGGTGGTTGTACAATGCTGTGAATAGAGAAGCTGCCCTTACCTGGTGCTCCTGAGCAGCCTGAAGGAAAACACTTGGTTTTCCTTACCCTGCAGCACCTGGCTGCTAAGAAACAAGACTGGAGGTTCAGCTGCTCTCACCTTAATCACTGTGCCTCTGGGGTGCATGGTGGGTCTCCCTGGCTGAGTTCTTCCCTCTCTCAGCCTCACTCCAGCCCTAAATTAAGTGGATCGGAGAATTCCACCTTCCTAAATAGCGTGTGGTCCAAAGAATGCCTTTATCACTTATTTGGAGGGGGTAGGAAGTATTACTGCACAGGGGACAGAGCTGATGGGGAAGGTGGGGACATGATGCCCCGGGGAGAATGAGTCACAGGAGCAAGGGGCTGGTGGGTGCCTAGGAGAGGCTCCTGCAGGAGGCCATTCCAACCCCTCACACTTTCCTCCAGAAGGTGGGTGCAGGCAGAAGCGTTTTTACAGCAGTACAACACCACAACATCTCTTTCTGCTGGCCCTCTTCCCCCAGAGCACGAGCTGCAGGTGGAGAAAACCAACCACACCATCTCTGCGAGGGAGGGCGAGGAGGTGACCCTGCCCTGCCGGCTGCAGGGCGCCCTCCTGCCCGGCACACACGTCTTGGCCGCCTGGTTCCGGGCGCAGAGCAGCGGCCGTGAGAGCGCCCTGCTGACCCTGCACCGCGACGGCACCGTGGAGTATCCCCAGGAGCGCCTGGCAGGGAGGCTCTACCTCCGCCGCCCCTCTGCGGGCGACTTCAGCCTGACGCTGAGCACCGTGGAGACGGGAGACAGCGGGGTGTATTACTGCCAGCTGCAGAAATGGCAGCAGCAGAGCGAGGGGAAGGACTGGGCTCTGCGAGCCTCGGCGCGCTCGGGGTACACCCAGCTCACCGCCACCCCGCCAGGTAACGCTGCTGGGTGCCGGGGGCTGATCACCCTGCACGCCTCCTCTCTCCAGAGCCCTGCTGGGGCCACAGCCTAAATGCTCCTTGGGGAAAATTCTTGGTGTGACTTCTCTGGCAAGTTTGTCTAGACTGAGGGTCTGTAAAAACAGCCTCTGTTTGCTTTGGGGTGAGTGGGGAAATGTGCATAAGTAGGACTGGGATCTGCGTACAGAAGTTTAAGTAAATAAAATCGAAGGTTTCAGTCAGGTGCACGCAGCGTTTTTAGGAAGGTAATAGGCAGGAGTTGTTGCTGCTTTGGGAAAATAGGAGGCTCAGATGACCCATGTGGAGGAAGAAATATAAACTCTGAAATCAATCATGATGCACCCAGCTGAGAGGATCTTGCACCTGTACTCGCCTTCAGCTCTGGAGCTGCCATGCCTGAAACCAGCCTGGGTGCCTACACAGCTTCTGCAGCAATTCCCAGTGCTGATCAGCATGGAAGGAGTGACCCTGCAGAGCCCTCGTCTATGCCTGCTACTCCCACAGCCAGGCAGGGAGCCTGCTCTCATGACTTTGCACCTACAGCAGAGCTAATCTGGATTTAATTGCACAGAGAGGGGCTGACAGCACTTCATCCCCCCTGCTGTTGTGTTACTGCTGTTGTCCATCACAGTTCTCTTAAGCACTCAAGATTTCTTCTTCATCAGCTCCTTCTGTCTCTTGTTACCCATTACTGGTGGAGTAACCATTGCTAAAATTGCTCAGTAACTGCTAGTAAATTCTCCTCCAATTTTTGAATAAGTGCTTTTGTCAAGAGGTTTTCATGGTTTCCACAAAAGGCAAAATATTAGCTGGGTGGTTTTTCTTTCTCCCTCTCTTTTAAATTTTTTTTTTTTTTTTGAGGAGTGGCCTTGTGTATGTGTGTTCCTCAAGTGATCTTTGAAGTACTCAGCAGCTTCCACCTCAGCTGGGGAGCTGTTCTGCAGGAGCTGCCAGGGATGAGGATGGTGCTCCCTCCTGCCTGGAGCTCAGTGGGGCTGAAATACGATAGCAGATCAGCAGTAACAAGGAGGGGCAGGTGTATGGGGGGAACAGGGACCTCTTGATCTGGTTTCCTTTGCTTTCCTCTTATCCCATCTTGCTCAGTAGTGCAGCCTCTGACTGACTTCTACCTCATCCCACTGTCACTGGTGTCAGGCAGGGTGTGTTGCTTTTCCTTACGGAGCCCAGTCTGGAATGGGTTAGCAGAAGAACTGGGCTGTTTCTGTTGGGATGTTTTAGACGAGCAAGCCAGGGCCTTATCTGACCTCTCCAGACAAGAAATTGAGGCAAATTACCTGGTTTCTATCCCCCTTCTCCTCAGGTAGCCTGTATGAATTCTTAAAAATTGGTAGCTGTTGAAGATTGAGGGAAAAGTGTTAAGAAAATAGAACTTAGAGAAACAGTAGGAGACAGAAACTCAAACTAACTTGGGGCCTCACTCTTTTATTTTTTTCCTTCAGAGTCAACTGTTTTGTCTAGGATCTGCTCATCCCCACCACTGCTGAACTTCATCTTATGCTTACCACTGATTCTGGTCCTTCTCCTGGCCCTTGGTGTCTTCTGCTGGTACTGCAAATCCAGGAAAAGCAAGAAAGGCAGCATGACAGGATGGATGATGGAACTGGAAGGGAATGAAGAGGTCAAGAAAACTTAGCTGGTCTGTAGAGGCAGATGTGACTTGGAGAAGCAGAGCTGGATGGCTGAGGAGGACTGAATACTTGCAGAGGAGCTTTATTTTTAATTTTTTTTGTAGTAGCTCTTGCAATAAATCCTTGAAATTGCGTGTTTGCTTTTGATGGAATGAAGCAGCTTCGGAATTACTAAGCAAATAGTGTTTTCATAACAAGTGTTCCTCCCTTTTAGGTTAGGTACTCACCTGTTCCCTACTCTGTTTGTTGTGGTACATTTGAGGTCCTTGCATCTCCCACTGTGGATGGAAGTGGTGTTATTCCTCTGCAGGAAAAAAAAAGCTCTTTCTGCACTGTGACACAAAAGTACCACATTTCTACTAATTTTAGGTGTCTTGACAAAATCTGTGTGGTATCCAGGCTAAAAAACAGTGATAGAAGTGGAAGTGGAGTACTGGTGTCCCATTTAAGTCATCACTCTTGCCTTTGCCCACTCTTTGCTGGGGAAGCTCTTGGACACCTTTGTTGTCACATTCTGAGAGTGCCTGTGCCCAAAGAGCACCATCTCCAAAATTAAATGGATCTTCATCACAAAACCTGTCACAGCAACAGGAGGACTGAGCAAGGCTGGCTGGGCCTGAAGAAAGTCCAGAGGAGAGGAATTGCAGCCATCCACAAAAACCCAAATCCTGTTGACCCAGTAAAGGACTTGCATGGAGTCTTGGATCCCAGAAGGAAGATGTGGACATCAAACTATCTCAGAGATGAGTGTAAAAAGTTTCCAGCTCCTTCCTTTGCTTCTGCTGTAGGAGAAGACAGCATCCAGCCCCTGGTATCTGGGTTGTCTGTGGGTCAGGAGGCTGCACAGCTGGGACCTGGTGTTAGACACATCCAGGTTGTCCCATGTAATAAAAAAAGCCATACATGTGCTTCTGGGGCAGCTCTTCTATGCTCTGGAATCCAGCTTGGGCTCAGCTTTTCAAGGCTGAAGAGCTCTGCTACCTGAAGAGGGTCTGGCTGACACATGGAAGAAAGCAGATTTCTATCCAGTCCTGTTAAGCCAAGGGATATTCCACCCCTAATTGTGCAAAATGGGATGTGGTCCCGGGGAATGGTAAGGTCAGGTATCAGGGCAACACTCTAAGCACTGTCCTCAGACCAAAGCAGCTTTATAGAAACCGCAGCAGACACTTTAAAAACTGCTTCCTGTGACCACAGAGAGATCTGGAGACACCACAGCCCCTGCAGGTGATCTGTTCTTTCACTTTCTTTGCAATTAGGAAAGCTGCCTGACTTTATCCTGAACAACTGGCAGATGCTTCAGTCCCTTGAAATGCAGTTTTTGCACACATCTGAAGACTAGCGCTCCTGTTTCCCTGTTCAGCCACCTCTGTCTGTGCTGCCTGGTTCCAGCTTGCTCAGTCTTTCCCTGCAGGATGTTTTCTGGACCCCGTGCAGCTTTTCCCTTTGCTGCCCTGACCCCAGCTGCCTCTCCCACAGCGTGAGCACTCGGAGCTGCACGTGGGGCCCTCTGCAGAGGCTTCCCCCCTGCCTGGTGGGTTATGTCCCGTTTACACATCCCAGTGGGATGTTTGATTTTCTCTTTGCGTGTGACTGGCGGCGGCACTGTTTGTGCTTGGCTCGTGCTCATCAGGCTCCTCTCCTGCAGATTTGCTGTCTAGCAAGTTGTGTCTCCACTTGTGTGTTCAGGCTGTTGGCTCTTCCTCTCTAACTGGAGCCCCCTTTTCATGGGGGTGTCAAACAGCTTTCTGCACCAGTTTGTGGAAGATCCTGCCATCTGTCTTAGCCCTGTCTCCATTAAGCTTTAACTCATGGGGCCGGTTTCTGTCTGTTTGACAGAGAAGCAGATGCTCCCAGGATATTAAACTCCTACAGGTTTCATGGAAAGTGGTAGGTGGATGAAGGAGAGGAGGCAGGGGACTTGTGCCACCCAGGGAAGGCTGCAGTGCGAGTTGGCCACCTGGTGCCTGGTTTATGTTTAGGGAATATGGAAAGGAGATGTAGGTGTGCTAGGGCATGGGAAAGGAAAGAAGGAACTGCTTTTGACTGTCAACTGTTAACAATAAATCTATGCCTGTAGCTTATCTGCTAATTGTGTGCTGTTTATCCAGGGTTTCATTTGGATTGTTTCCTTAGTTTGCCCAAGAATACCTTGGGAGCCTGCTCCACAAACCTTGGTAAAGTCAAGAATATATGATGCTTGCTGCTTATCCCTTCCCACAAGGTTTTCAGTCTTATTGCAAGGGAGATAGGTAGGTCTGCTTTGGTTTTGTTCAAAACAAACAAAAAGTAGTGGGTTGTGGGGTTTTTTTTGCATTCTTTCAAGTACTTTGTCCCTGTATCTCCCTGGAAATTATAGTTAAAAAGATGGTATTCAGTTTCCACTTCCTTTTCAACATAATTTTGCCCTATTCGCCTCACGTGGTGTCTCACACCTCCTCAGATATTACCTCAGCAAACTACTAATAGATAGCTTGACAGCCCATTCTTTATGTGGCTTAGGATGAACCTCATCCAGACCATCTTCCTAGTCAAAAATCTGAATTATTTAGGTTGCTACTCATTACCAGAGTGCTGGGGACAGCCCCCACCCTGCTGCAGCAGCTACATATATGGGTCAGCCTCCAAAAGCTGTGTGAGCTCTCTGAGTTCTGGGTTTTCCCCCAGAACTGTGCTGTCCCCCTCGCTCAGCCACCTCAGCAGCACATGGCAGGTCTGTGGAGGCATCTTTTCTGCCATCTGACTTGCACACAAAAAACTGCTGACTGCTGCAACACGAGATTTTTGTGTCTGGTGGACTGGGGGAAAAAGGTGGGCAGAGAGAGGGAGGTTTCTCCATCAACAGGGCACTTTCTTCTGTGCCATTTTTGCACAGTTAACCAGAGCCCCACGAAGTAGCAACTTTGTATACATGCAGGTGTAGAGGTTTTAAGTTCTAAGTGTGCCTTGGGCCTTGATGAAAGTGTCTGAAGAAGGATGTGGGTTTTTTTGCAACAGTGGGCTTTTTCCCCTAATTTTTCTTCTCACTTTGCTGGGTCACTGCCAAACCTCTCAGCTAAATGTTTAATTTGTATTTTTTTTTCCATGAGTGAACTTAGAGTTGTAACTAATCACAGCAAAAGCTCCAAAAAAGTCCTATTTTTAAAGAGAGCAATTCTGTCAGCTGAGGTGAATGTATGAGAAGGGAGAGAGATGTGTGTGCTTGGTGGGACAGGAGGAGGGTGTTGATTTTGCTGCTGAGGCTCTTGACCACCTTCACCCACCCCCACCACCACCTTTCGTTCAAATTCAGCCAGTGATATAAATCAGAAGAGCTGATAAAATATATATTTAGCTGTTACAGCCATTCCCTACCTGATGGGGAGAAAACAGCAGCAGCACAACAGTGCCCCTGCTGCACCCTGTCCCCCACACCTGCCCCTGCCCAGGGAATGAATGTCCTGTGAGGGCAGCATGTGTCAGCGAGATCCAGGGCCCTTTCACAGGTTTTAAAGCAGCTTAAAAGGGTTACAGGGCAGTGCAGAGCTTGGTCCATGAGGAATTAATCCACTGGGAAGTGGTTGGAGGGGGCTATAAAAACAGAAGTGCCGTGCTGTGTGTGGAAGGTTTTCCTAGGAAGGTGTGGAAAGGTAAGGCAAGGGGAGAGCAGCACAGCACTGCCTCCCAGGCAAGCCAGCACACCTTTGCAGCTTGGATGGATGGTGTGAGGGCAGGATGGATGGGAATATAACCCATACGTTGTGTATCCTTCCTGGAATGCTCCTGTGGCACCTGCCTTCAGGCAGGAAAAAAGCCCATGCTCAGTGATTTATCCAACATGCAGTGGGACAAAGGATCCTACCAGTGACTCACCTGCACTGAGGACCTTTTTTGGCAAGAGGGAGGGTGGGTGATGAGCTGGTAGCTGGGCAGGAGTGGTGGGAAGTGGTTTGCAAGCAAGGAGATAGTTTGTGGCTGATGGCTCAGAGTTTCCTGGCCTGCCCTGCTCTGCTGCCCTGGAGCAGAGGGCACAAGAGCCCTCTGCTGTCCTGGACTGCCAGGGCAAGTCTGCTGAGGAGGAAGGTTGCCAAACTTTTGATAAATTATTCCAAACAAATGACCTGGAGTTCTCCTGGCATGCCCCCTCTCAAGCAGTATCTCTTCATTACTTCCTATTAACTCTGAGTTGGTTTTGAAATCTGACATAAAGTTTTCTTCCTGTGATAAAATATTTAAAAGCTGGAAATAAAAGAAACATTTTTTTTATTACGTGCTTTGGTCTCACTTGATGCCATTTTGCATTCCAGCTGATTTCTGCAGCTGCTGCTTGTTTCATGTGCCCTTTGGCCTTGGTCTTTGGCACCTTAGACGAAGCAGAACCACTCACAGAACTCTGAACCTTCCTCAGCCATTAAGAAACTGCTGCATTGGATCTGCCTGCTGCTGGATTTTTTGGTCCTTCTCAAGTCACCTGCTCCTCCCTCTTTTCTTCCAGCAGACAGTATGGCATTACATAATTATTGTTCTAGTTGCAGTTGCACTTAATTGCAGTTGCACAGGGCAGGAAAGGAGTAACGCTTTGCAGGGCAGAAGCAGTACAGCTGTGAGGCTCGAGGTGGGAAGGATGGATGAGAGGTGGTAGCGTGGAATCTGGCTCAGTTTGCTACCACAGCAGGCAGGAGGGACCAGCTCAGTGTCCCTTTAGCCAGCTGCACTCCCCAGAAAAGATTCTGGTTGTGGTGGTGTGGGACTGACAAGGTTAGTGTGTGTACCTGTGCTGTACCTGCTCCTTGCAGGGGTGAGAGGAACATTCATTTCTAGGGCTGCCGACCAAGTGTGAAAATTGACCTGCTGGGGGGAGAACACTGGTTTTTATCATTATTTTAAGCATGAGGGAATTAATGGGTGAATGCTGGAAGCAGTATGGCATACCAGGAGGGGCTGTGACTCCTCCCAGCCCCCTCGTGGGATGCTAATAGGGAGGAGAGGTCCACTGTCCCATTTGAAAGAGAAGGGCCATGACCAATCGATGTTAAATGTGGCGGTAATGCCTCACGCGGTGGCCGCGGGATAAAAAGGCAGAGGCAGCCTGAACTGTAAAGACATTTCATTTCCCTGGTAATGAGGGAGACACACTGTGGCAATGAAACCGGGGAGAGAGAGACTGCGAGATGCTAATTTCTGTTCCTGCTGCCGCTGCTGCTTTGATCTGAAGCAAATGCCCGTTTTAAATTGCAAACGGATGCAAGTCAGATATCATCCAGCCAGTGGCTTACAGGCTTAATGAAGTGGGACGTACGCTGCTGCCTGGTAATGTTAGGAGAGGCAGGCAATTCAGAGAGGAATTACTGAAGGTCTAAAGAGACAGGGAGCAAGGACAGGGGGGATGTCACAGGCGAACTCTGTTCGGCACAGTGTCCCCTGCTTTCTGTCCTTGGGAAGCTGTGCCTGTGGCTAAGCCCCCTCCAGCCCCTCTGTCCTTGGAGAGAAAGCCCAGAGCAGGCTGTCCTGGTGTCACATGCCCGTGTTTCAAGGCACACATCCCGTGCAGGCAATGCAAAGTCATCCTGCTCTTCAGTCTCAGAGCATGGACATCACTTTGGGGTGTTCTCCAGGTGAGGCAAAGGTATGGGAGGTTAGGTGTTGTTCATGTTGTGCTATCGTTTGGGTATTTAACTGAACTCGAGCAAGAAAACCGACAAAGATATTCTGGGACAGACCCAGAGGCTCCTGGGGATGGAGTCATTAATGCAGGAGCCTGGTACCTGATACTGGACAATGGCAACTTCTTGAGATTCTTTTGGGGGAAGATCTAAATAGTCTTGAAGAATGATTGTCTAAGGGGATATTTATTATACTTTTCACCAACACAAGGCTTTTGGGTCCTAGGACGAGGCAGGAGTTTGTTGTATAGCTCCTGTGGGTATTCAGAGGTTTGGGTGTCTGCAAGCTGCTGTGCTTGACCAGGCAGACATGAGAAATCTGAGGGACCTGCAGGCACCTGCAGGGAGGATTGACCTCTGCAAGGAAGAAATGGTCTGGCTATTGAAAAAGGCAGGCATGGCTCACAAATCTATTAGGTTCTTTGAAGGAGTCAGCATGCGAATGGGAAAAATCTTGTGGTTGTAGTCTGTGTGGAGCCAAAAGAGGCTCCACAGTGTCCATCGTTATTACAGAAACTAAGTAAGGATAGGACAAAACTGGCAGCTCCTCGCGGGGCTAAGCTATTTGTTAAAAATACCAGGCAGAAAAGAAAGTAAATGGTTCTGACAGAAAAGGGAGGTCACCAGCGATGAGACCTGTGCTGCTCAAGGAACACAGAAATGGTCTGGAAAAGAGGATGATTGCTAAACAAAGAAAGATAATATTCAGTTAATCAAGGCATTAGCAACAAGGGCTGACTCTGATGAAATGCACAGGGTATTATGAGACTGAGTGGCTGAGTAACAAAACAGGGGATGACATTTGTGCAGGTGACTGTAAAGTTAGATATGGTGGCAAAAATTAACCAGTCTCACCTTCAGGTGTGAAACGATGGAGTCTGAGCTGATGACTGTCATTCAGAAGCAAAACCTTCATGTGAGATTAGGCAGTTGTATGTAACATCTGCACGATGATCAGAGCAGCCAACATAGCAAAAAAAGGAGTGAGTTATCAGGAAATAAAAGCATCATTTTGCTGCTATGTACGCCTGGGGAGCATTCACACTTTCCATGCAGGACTGTTTCTGCTCCCCCAGAAAGGACAGCACACCTAGCCAGGGCACAGGGAGGGCTGGAAAACAGTTGGGTTTTTCCTAAATGTGCTTTTAAAAACATTAGAATCCCCTTTCAG
Organism: Cyanoderma ruficeps; assembly: GCA_008694505.1. Classification (NCBI taxonomy): domain Eukaryota; kingdom Metazoa; phylum Chordata; class Aves; order Passeriformes; family Timaliidae; genus Cyanoderma; species Cyanoderma ruficeps. The sequence continues at coordinate 2,865,971 of VZDJ01006092.1, forward strand.
TACAGTAAATCATGCTAATCTGTAGGCCAATAGGCAAAATGAAGCTTTTAGATTATGCACTATCACTATCCTTTTTCTATAGCATCTTCTATTCAAGGACTTCACACTATCACAATAAGATAGCTGAGAATTTTTTCTGCTTAACAAAGGAGGAAACTTAGACATAGTGGTTTGCTGTGAAACAGGCAAAGAAATAGGAAATCTGGTTTTTTAGAATATCTCTAGAGAAAGAGACAAGAGAAAAGACTGACTCTAATAGTGAGAATCAAAGGGAAAAATCTCTCTGCTGGATCCAAAATAAGTTTCCATAGAAACAGATTTTTCTGAGAATGAATTACTGCAGTATGAAATTAAGATTGTGGATCTAATTCTGCAAAATATTTAAGCATGTTCTTTGCTTATCCCTATTCAGCTCAAGATGCAAGCATGTGATTTCCATGGAGGCTTATGTGCTTTATTTGATGGAGGTAGAAATAAGGATAAGCTGCATTGAAGTGGGATCCAGTTTTTCTTGTGCTTCCCTGTCACTGACAAACTTGCAACTTATTTTTTATGACAGCATGTGTGGCTTTGCTGCCAAAAGTGTAGGCCCCAGTGCCTCAATTTGAGAGTTTTCAGCACAAAGTTCCATCAAGAGTCTTGCCACTGCTGGGGAGTGGAGTCAGCAGAGTTTTTACATTGCTGGGTACTTTATTGTTTTGTTAATTAACTTCTTTTCTATTTACGTGCAGGTTTAATTTTAAATGGGATACTTATTCTGTAAATGAATGCCATGGTGATTATCAGATAATTAATTTGAGAAGTGATGGTATAAGAGGTTGAGATTTGCTCATAATCTGTCTTTTGTGCACCCCTATTTGTGGCCCACAGATATTTTAAAGACAGGATAGGTTCTTAATATTTTGCATGCTAATTGCTTTTATTGTAAGTGTGTTCTGGTAAGTGATTTGGTTTAGTTTAAGCTATTTAAGACTGTTTTGTATATCTTCCCCCCCCCTCTGTTGTGACTTTATCCTTAGCTGAATTAATAGGACAAATAAGGTTTGACTCAGAATTTTATTCCCATTTGCTGTACTTGAAATAAGTGAAACTCTTGTGTAGCCAAACTGCAACTACTTTTCTTCGTGCAAACTTTCCGTGTTCTTATTCCCTATTTCACATCATCTTACAGCTTTTTATTTGGGGAGGTATGTATTTGTAGACCCCCCCCGCTCCAAGCATTTCCCAGCAGCACTACAGAGCCCAAAAAATGAACTTAAGCCTAGTGATAATAATATTTTGGGACTCTGTTGAGATGATGCAGAACAAATAATCCTCATGGAAACTGTATCTCTTTTTTTTTTTGTTTCTTTCTCTGAGCCCTTGCGCTTGTCCCAGCCAAAATAAACTCTCAAGGCATTTAAACAATCCATCTTCACATAATGTTCATGTCAATGTTCCATCTGAACATGGAAGCTCTTGGCTTGCTTGAGTCCATATGGACCATTTCTCCCTGCTTGCCACTCACCAGGCTGTGGCTGCAGGGGGTTCTTGCCTGCCCTGGGGTGGTGGTGGTCACTGATGGTGAACCTGGTGCTGGAGCCCAAATCCTTGGTAGGAGGGCAGCGGCAGCAGCTGAAACTGTCCCTTAGCACTCCTGAGCTTCAGTTTTCCCTTACAGCAGGAAAGTATTCTTTCTCAAAATTTCCTCTGGCAGGGAGATGGAAGACACTTCATCTCTCGGAGACTCGGCTGTTCCTTGTGCTTGCTGAGAGCCAAGCTTGCTTTGCTGGCATCCTCCCCTCCTCCTCCCTGCTTTGGGACAGATTCTTTCATTTAGTCAGTGCCTGCCATGCTGGTACCATCAAAAGGGCACATTAGTGGTGGCAGAAGTTATGCCTGTCCTTTGGTGGTGCTTTTCAGCTCCAAGCTTTTCGAGGTGTGAGGGAAGGATGCTGTCAAAGGACATTACATTCCTGCAGCAAAACCACTGAGGGGAGGCTAATGGACAGCTTTTCTTCTCAGATGATTTCAAATCCCTCAGGAGGCCATGACCTATGTCAGAGACCAAAATGTTGAATAGATTTGCATGGGAAAAGCAACTTTTGCCACCCTTGTGCTGCCTCCTCAGACCTCTGGCCCCACATGCCCAGCAGGGACAGGCGCCCAGTCAGAAGCCAACCCTGCCCACTCCCCAGCCAGGCTTGCCCAGGTGCCCCCTGAGAGGCATCCCAGGCCCATGACACAAACTGTGGAGCTGCACACACCTTCCTCTGTGCTTCAGACCTGAGCCAGGTGAGTACACCCCCACAAAGACCAGCTCTGCTGGCCCCCACGCCAGTCACATTTCCCCTTTGAACTTGCAAAGCCTGCAGTTTGCATGCTCGGTTGAAGCAAGGAGAATGGATAAAACCAACCTATTTTTAATCCAGTGTGGGATCTCTTATTCTTGGCTATTTTTTTCATAATTGGTTCTGTTTTGTGCTAATGATATGAAATTTAGCATCTATTTCTGCCTCGGATATTTTGATAACTGGTGTAGAGGAAGAAGATTAAGAGTGTTGCTAGCAGTGAAGGCTGTGGGACATATGGATGCTGCAGACCTGTTAGTGACAGACAGAAAGTTGTTTGGAGGCAACAGGACAGATTGTCTGGGATTCCTGGCTTAGTCCCAATGAAAGGCTGATGAGGTAAGTAGTGCTGGGAAAATCCTGTTAGGGAAGGAAAAGAGCAGACTGGAGCTGAGAGATCGCTGGATGAGCTGTACTGAATATGCAGTTTCTCTACAAAATTGAATTCACTTTTGGCACAAGAACAGGATTCGTATTTCTCTCCTTGGTGCACTTGCTTCATTAGCAGGCTTGTAAGGCACTTTGAACTGTCCAGCTTTTAGTAATGGATTAAGACCAAAAACTCATTCTGAACCATTGAGGCAGTTGGTCTGGGTTTGGATCAGACATTTCTGTCTCCATCCCATTTGTAGATGTCATAGTATGGGATGAGGCATCCAGAACAATATCCCCAGACCTGATGCCTGTTGATATGACAGAGGTCAGAAGCTCCGGTATAGAAATGTTCCTTGCTGAGCTGGAGGGGAGATGTTTCCAAATTCAGGCAGGGCACTTTGGGCAGTGGGAATGTGTACACACATGTATGGACAAACCATTTGGTAACCACCAACACCATCCCTCCAATCCTGGGAGCTGCCCTGTAGCTGCAGCCTGTGTTTCCATGCTGGGCATGTTTCACACTTCCCTGGTCCCTTTGGTCAATGGGTGATTTGTGCCACTTCCTCTACAGTAAGTAGACTAGCTGTGATTTATTTAGGACGGGGTTGGGACTGGTGATTTGTGTGCTGCTGTGGGTGTAGGAGTTGTGTGATGTCATGCAAAGAGTGATTGCTGCGAAGAGCAAAGGCACAGACAACAATAAACGACACTTTGGATCCAAGAGCTGAATGGGGATGTGGGTGGGATATCCAAAATCCTTCAGGTGCATTCTAAATACATCCTCTTCCACTCCCTGCACCCTTCTGCTTAGGGACAACAAAGTGCTTGGTTTGTCTCCCCTTTTATTCTCTGCTTTTTCAGGAGGAGGTGAGAGAAGAACCAAAGGAACAAAGTCTTTCGCAAAAGAAAAGAAGCAGAAAAGGGGTCTGCAAGCAGAGACAACACTTCTGTCAAGGGTACATGCTATCTTGTCAAGGCACATTCATGATTCCCTCTAGCAGGAGGCAGGGGAGGGAATTCCAGAAGGGATGGATGGAGGCAGTGTCCTGAGTAGCAGGAGAAATGCTGGGAGGGGCCCTGCACAGGGGTCAGGAGGTGCAAGGACCTGGAGGGAGGCTGAGGTCTGGAGATGGGACCAGTCTCAGAAGCACAGAACAGCCCAGGCTGGAAGTGATGCCTTAAGCTTTGTTTTGTCTACTTACTCTGTGAAGAGAGCTTACTGGCACTTAATATGAGGCTCAGAACTACATCCCTAGGCAGCACAAAATCTGCAAATATGAAAGCTAAAGCTTAAGGCATCAGAAGAGACATTGAAAGATCATCTGGTTCAGCTTTTCATGGGAAAGAGAGAGTGTAGATGAGATTCTCTGGAACCCTGTCCAGTCACATCTTGAAAACTCCCAGCGATGAGGCTCCACCACATCCCTGGGGAGGTTGTTCCAGTGATTGATTGTTCTCGCTGGTAAAAAAAGTGTTTGTTATATCAAGATGAAATCTCTCCTGCAACTTGTAGCCAACTTGTACCCTCTCCATGGGGCTCCTTGTGAAGAGAGAACCTCTGTCTGAATTGTAGCCAGCCTTTAAGTTTTGGAAAACTGTGATGAGGTTCCCCCCTGAGCCTTCTCAGAAAGAAAAGACCTAATTACTTGAGTTTTTCCTCATGCTGAAGGATTTCCAGCCCTTTGATCATCTTTGTGGCCTTCCTTTGGCCCCTTTCTACTCTGTCATCTTTTTTATTGTGTTGTGGGGACCAGAAGAGGATACAGGATGACAGGTGTGATCTGAAAAAGCACTGAGGAGTGTGGGACAATCACATCTGTATTTCTGCTGGGAGCGTCCCTGTGGATGCAGCCCCTGGCCCGGTTTGCCTTTGTCACTGCAGTGATGCACTCCCAACTCATGTTCAGCCTGTCCACTGGGACCCCCCGGCCCTCTGAATCCCCCTGCAGCCAAAGTCAGGAGAACCCCAGGGAGCAGCTGGTTCCTGTGCAGGGTTTGTGTCACTGCCATGCTGCAGGCCTCGACATCCCCCTGCAGAGAGGGCAGCTGGCCATGGGTGGCAGGGCTGGTTTGCGTACTGAAGGTGGACAAAACAATTGCAACATTGGTCAGGAAGAGTTTGATGCAACAGGAACCCCAAGGCACCATGATTTGTCACTTCCCCTGCAGAGAAGCAGCTTCTTCTTTCCCATGGGAAGTGGCGGGGGGGCTGGGGGAGGCCAACAACACCCACGCTGTGGCTTCTGCCTTGCAAATCTGTTCCCTGTCTCTGCAGGCCCTGTATTTACACATCTTCCAGGCAAGGCTCCGTCCAGCTGGCATGGGCATTTGGAAAGCATTTTCCTGATGCTTGTAAAATGCCGTTTTTCTTTTCAAAATCTTCCACGTCTCTGAGTGGCAGATCTGACCCCTGGCATCCTGAATCTCCATATGGAACCATCACTTTCCTGGCTGCCTGGCTTTTTCTTGGATGTTCATGCATCATGGGAGCGACTGGAACAAGAGCCTTCCTGTTTCCTTTGCTGCAACTCAGCACCCTGCCAGTGACAGCAAACCTGCAAGGAGCTTGTCAAATTTTTTCTACAAATCCATATGAAAATCTGGCACCTCCATGAGCTGCAGGCTCAGCAAGGTGAGCAACATCTGGCAATAGATACATTTGGCTGGAAAGACAACATGGAAAATGAGAAGTGCTGTTGGAAACATAGGCACATCCCACAGCATCCAGCAGGCTGTGGGTGAATTGGGAGTTATCCTGTTTCTCTTCTGCAGACAGAGGGGAAGCAGAGTCCATTGGACATCTATCACCTGATGGAAGCAATGCTTGGACTCTGCAGTGAGATTCTGAGGAATTCAACCTGTGCCATCCTCCCCTCAAAGAGGTAGGATGGTGGGCAGGGAGGAGTGCCAGACTTCCAACTGAAGTCCAATAGCTGTTACCAACTCAGCTGGCTCTTGAATCCCATCTTTTCCTTTGAAATTAAAGAGGATGAGCCTCTGTCTTTGAATCTTGTTCAGGTGGAAGTGAAGAAGGGTAGCTTGGAGATCTGTGGCAGTCATGCCCCAGAGCCATGACCCACAGAGCAGTAAGGAGTGATCCAAGAAAATAAGGGCTTTCTTGTGGTTTCTGGTTAAGAAATGGAGAGGAAGGCTTCAGGGAGATATACAAGAAACTGAAATTAAAACTGTGGTTTGTTGCTTCAAAATGCTGAAAATCAGCAAACCATGGCAGAACTAGAAGAAATCACCATCTGAAAGAATCAATGGACTTTTGGTCTGGTGGTCAAAACCAACATTATTATCAGCAGGAACCTGAGAGGCTGAAGGGGTTCATAACTGAAAATCATTATTACCTCCAGCCTCATGAGCCATCACAAGAGGGAAGTATTTTGCCTTTGCCTGTATCTAGGCCTGGAAGAGTATCTGCTCAACCCAGAACTCAGAGAAAGTGCCACTAGGTCAGGAGGGCACAGTGTGAGGCAGTGCTCTGTCCTGCAGCGCAGCCCCTGGCCCTCACTGTGGCTGGGTTCACAACACACACGGTATTGCCCTGCCAGGCAGAAGTCCTGTGTTCCCTGGGCTAATATCCAACACCTCCTACTCCTGGGCGTGTCTGGGCACCACAGTGCTCCTTGGCAGCTCATCACACAGCCACAGGGCTGACCAGCCTTGGCAGCTGTGTGTGCCAGGAGCTGGAGAGCAGCTAAGACTTGCACCCAGGGCCACCGACTGCCACTGCCACCAGCTGTCCCTTGTGGTGGGACTTGCAGCTGCCACCTGACAGACAGCTCAGCATTGTGGTTGTTTCCCCACCCCATTACCAGGCCACACATCACATCTATCTCAGTCGCTTTTTAAAAGCTTTTCCTGAGAGCTGGCAGCTTTGGGGTCTTGGTTAGCCCTGTGAAGCCTCCAAAATGTTCTGGCTTGTCACTTGAATGTCTCGTGTTAGGTCTCGCTAATGTTGCAGTGATGGAGAAGCTGAGATGAGCAGTCTCCAGCCCTTCTCTTGGGGTAAACTACAGTGGATAATTACCTTCTCCAGCTAAAAGCACATGGCTTTTATGACTCTAAGTTTCAGTCACTGAATCTTCTTTTACTTTTCTCCATAGGATTCTTAGACTGTTCTGAAAGCACTTGCTCAAAGCATCTCACAACGGGTTTTGGACAACTCAGACTAAGCTTTTCATGCTCTTCACTGGACAACATTTTTTCCCCATCTTAGAAGATCAAAATGAGTTTAGGCATGCAGGAACCTAGAGGTGTAAAAACATTGATTTCCCAAGTAACCCATACTGGGAAGTCTGCTTAAATATTTGAGGATTGAGTCACCTGTACTTAAAAGAGAGCAATTAAAGAAACTAAATATGTTCTTGAAGGATTAAATAATTCCTTCACATCAGTATCCACTGTGAAGATGGCTCTGGAGGTGCTTGCTCAAATCTTGCCCTTTTCTGCACCAAGAGCAAATAGCATCAGAGATTGAGAGAGGAGGAGCTGGAACAAGCAGTAAGTATCATTAAATTTCCAGGTCATGATGGTGTACAGCCAAGAGGTCTTGGGGAACATGAAGATGAAAGGGGCATATCTCAAAAAGAAATATTTCTCTCATTGAAGAAAAAGAGCCACACACACACACTTAAAAAAAAATACAGAAAGAAAAAAAAAGCTGGAGAATGTTTTACTCACATTTTTATCAGCTCTTGGGCTGATCTGGAGAATTACAGGCCTGTTAAACATGCATGCAAATGAATGCAATGCCTAGCAAATTAGGAGAATTGGCCATGAAGCTTACATGGGTAAGACTGCTCAGAGGTGCAACCTGCAGAGATTCTGCAAAAGGAAACCACATTTCCTATGTTCGTGCAAATCTTTGAACAAACCAGTGAACCAGCTGGAAAAGAAGAACCGCCTGACACCACTTAGTTACCTTTTTAGGCAGGCTTTTTGCAAGTACACATTTAAGATGTGGCTGCAGATATCTGGCCAGCGTCAGAGGAAGTAGCTTATCACTGTGGCTCTGACACTGGCCAGGACATGGGCGAGCAGGTGGTCAGTGCCAGTGTGGGATGAGGTGTCAGTGACATGCCTTGATCAACCACGGCAACCTCTGGGGACAGGGAGAAACATGCCAAAGCTGCTGTGAAACTCAAGAAGGTCACTCAAGAAAGAGGAAAGAGGGAGGTGGAAGACCTGAAGGAGGAAGCACTGGATCCAAAAGGATACCTATGCCCAGGATGGTGCTATAAAGAGAGGGGAAAGTTGTTGTCTCCTCAGCATTGTGTGTTTATGTCCCTGATGCTGAAGATCTGGGTATGGGGACAAAACTGCTTTGCCAGGAAATGTCAGGGGTTTATGTTAGACCACTCCCAGAGGAAATGCTGAAAAAAATCCAGAATAGGAGACAACCCAAAAAAGCAGTATGTAGGGGGAAGAGAGTACCCCCTTCTTGGTAATATCTGAGTCAATAACCTCCAGGCAGAGAGGACCAGGCTCTTGCTGAGCCACTGAAGCACATCTGATCAATAACTCAAAGTCCCGACTTGCACATTAGCAGAGTCAATTATCAGCTCTGCCCTCTGCTTCCTTGATTATTATTTCAGCATGTAACAGCTGCTTCACAAGCGTTATGGCCCATCACACTCTGAAGGGACTGAGTTAAATGCAGATTATTGACCGATGAGGCCATAAGAATGTACTGTAAAATATACAGTCATGTTTGCCCATAAATCCCCAGTGAGAGTGCTTTCCAAAGCAATTCCTCTTGTGGTGGGACTATGGGTCACTGTCAAGGCCATGAAAAATGTTTTTTCCACCTTATTCCTGCCATCTCTGCTGGGGTGGTGCTGTCTCTTTTGGCTTTACACCAGCACATGGATGTGGGGTTCTCCCCACCTGGAGCTGCTCATGGGGACCCCGGGATTCTGCAGGGACACTTGGGGCAGGGCTGACTTTACACATGGGCAAGGTGAACTGTATGTAATGTTTCTGTTCTGGCCCCAGGTTTTATGGTGCTCCTGAGTTTCCCAAGTTCTTTCAAATCCCTCGGTTTTGGCTGAGGCTGTGGGTTTATGATTTGCAGCAGACTGAATTCAGGCGAGCGCAAGCAAGTTAAATCATGAGCTGTTCAAATATCAGGGAATGACAGCTTTCACCTCTCTGCCAGTCTGATATAGTGCTGGCCATCAGCCACCTGTTTCACCAAGACCAGAGGTGCCCTGCTTGTTTTAGTTTGCAAACCTCCTCAGCTTCAGCATACAAATCTATTTCAAGGAAAGGGATGAATGTCTGTGGCTGTGAACTGGGAAAAGCTGTGTGTCCATACAGAAAACTTTCCAGCAGAGACTGGTAGCTGGGCCAGCAGTGATGAGGTGCTCAGCAGCTCATTAGCTCGGTGGTGCCCTTCATATGGAACCTGAGAGGAGCCTGGGCTCATCCTGGGCAGGCTGATGTTCATGGCAAGCACAGCACACACTTACAGCTCACATCCCTCTTCTGGGCTTCAGAGAACATCACTCATTCTGACCACTGTCCCCAAGCTGAGAGACCTGCTGGTTTACCCCAGGCAGTAAAGTTTCATGCCCTTGAAGATAGATCCCTGCTGCTGGCAGCCTGCTGAGGCTTCCTTAGTGGTTCTAAGGATTTCTTTATCTGCTTCTCCCTGGGGTGCTCCCCTTCCAAGGACAGGGGAGGATTTCACATGCTTTGAGCTGGAGGGATGGCTAATTTGGAGCTTGACATGTTACAAAAGTTTGGGGTTTCTTAATATAATTTTGACATGACTCTGGGATGGTTTTTTACTGAAGCTTTCTCATGTGCAGCATTCTGGCCACAGTTCTGGCTGCAAGTGTTTTAAAAACCTTTCACTGTTGGAGCCACTCAGATCCTCAGGACCAGGCCTCATGAATTCCCAGGGAGGCCTGAACCCACCAGGATGGTTCCAGCAGGTGTAGGGGGAATTCTGCTAGCCACAACTCCTGGAACCTGGTGCTGAGCCCCAGCTACTGCAGCACCTTCATGTCACACAGATAGAAGCACTCAGAGAAGCAAGAGAAGGTAGGGTGTTCCCTGTTATGGCAGGCCTGTCCCAGCAAGGCTGAGCACAGCAGCACACAGCATATAGGATCACACCACGTCTTTGAGTGCTGTGGACTCCCTGGTGTTTATATTCTTAACTCACTTTTCATCTTATTTTGCGTTCCTGTTTGTCTGTTAATGCACAAGCTTGCATTCAGCTGTGTCATGCACATCTGCTTTTCACTGCCAGGGTAAATCTCTCATACCAGCCCTGCACAAACACCTCTCCTTGTCCCCTCTGCTTCTCTTCCACACCCTACACACACATGAAACACCTTTGTTTAACTGTCATCCTGGAAAAAGAGGTTTCCTGGTGATAGAGTTGTCTCCTTATCAAGGATATCATTGCAGCAGGGTTGAACTCATCAAGGAGGGACAAAAACTTTTGAAGATTGTCCAGGAAAGGACCACTGTGAAGTGACCTCTGTCCCTTCAAAGGACTGAGGTGCAGGGAAAGGCCAACAAGCCACTGATTTTTTACTTGCTTGTCATTGTCATAGGTGTCTAGCCAGCTCAGAGTTTCATAATTGCCTCATGTAACCCATCTGGAGAGCCAGACAATATCTCCAGCGTGTTATGTATGCACTAATGTTCACTGCTGCCTTTGCCTGCTCTAAAAATGTCAGGCTACATGTGATGAGAGCCCCGTGGTGTGATACAAAACCTCGACACAAACAGCAAGCAGCTGAAACCACACTGCACCAGCACAAGCTGTTCATGCCACACTTCCAGTCTTGCAACAGTGTTCAGAATGGCTTTATCTCACTTCTTTTAAAACCTTCTATGTCATCACAGTCAAAGACTCATGTGCTAGACCTAGAGCTGTCTCCTGGTTAATGGTGACGGGGGCATGCCAGACCTATACCAAATGAGTTTATACAGTGAATTTCAGGCTGAGTCCTCTCACATCTCCACAGATGTGTCTCACTGGTCACCTTGGATACGTTTCTTTGCCTTCAACCTGGGGCCACTACCTGAATACCAAGGCAAGGGTATGGAATTAGATATGGTTATATTGGCACTTCCAGGCATGCAGGTTAGGCTCACATAACCCTAACTGTGTCCTTTGAAAGCTGAGGGATGTGAAAATACTTCAGTTTTTGAAGAGGAGGAGGCTGTCAAGGAATACAAACAAGGTTTGCTAAGCCACACAGGCAGCAAACAGGGAGATGTTCACCCAACCCTGCAGCACAGCCACTGGGAGACACTCACTGAAACTCATACAATTCCTTTGGAAGAAGCTACAAGAGGAAGCACAACTTCATGCAGCAGGTCCTGGACACCTGGCTCTCTGCCCCTTGGAGGCAGGCAGCCCCAGCAGATTTGGGCAGGGTGAGAGGCATTTGAGGACAACAGGCTCAGGACTGGGGTACTCCAAGGGATGGGAAGTGCCCTCTCACACCTGTGGCTTTGAGAGGATGGGAGCTGTGGGAGGATGGTGGAGACAGAACCCAGGAGTGGTCGACCCTGTGTGCTCTTTCCCATGGTACAGTGGGAGATGAGGCTAGACAGCCTATCAGTGTGAATAGGCATTTCCTAGGAATCTAATCCCAAGATTTAAAGCCTTGAGAGAAATCTCCCTCTCTCTGAGCAAAACTGAGGATTTGGAAGCTGGGAGGTAATACAGACAGTGGGAATTATCAGGAGGTTAAATATGTGAAATCACACTGATGTCCTCAATTTTTCTGCTTCTGACTCCTCTGCTGTGGCAACGTCCAAGCTCGAGAGTTTTCCTGCTGGGTGATGTCTCACCTTTTCTCAGTGCAGCACGGAGGTCGTGGTTTGTGGTTGAGGGCCCCACTGCTGGCAGTGACCCAGAGAGAAATGAACAAGCTGAGGCCTCTGATTAAAAATTCCCCTGTGGGGAGGGAGGACAAACTTAACTGTGCCCTGGAGAGCTGTAGCTGCCTGGTGGCAGCTGAGCAAAGGCCAGTGTGATGGTGGGGGTCTCAATCCCACATCTGCTTACCCACATTTGTGGAAATATGGGATGTAAGTCAGGGGGACCTTAATATAGCTGAGACTGCAAGCCTTTCTATCTTTTTTTTTTTGCAACTTGAAGAAAGGGCAGTGAGAACACATATATAGGGAGGGGCAAAACACTCTCTCAGGCCTCCTTACTGATGAAACCAACCTGGAAATAAACCTTATCTGGAGCGAAGCTTCATCCAGGGCTGCTTTTGAGGCTGGCAGCTGGACCTCACAGCACTGCTTGGGGGGGCACTGCCTGCCTGCTGCCAGCCAGGCTGGTGCCTTCACTGACACACAAACGTGCACCAGCTGCAGCTGCAAGCACTTGATCAGATGTGTCAGCCAGGAGGGGCTGGAGGGGAGGGACAAACCCCAGGCGTGGGGCAGAGACCCTGGCAGCCAGAGGCACCACGGGCCCAACCTCATGAAAAGACAAGGATGTTTATAAAGCAAGGCTGAAACACCTGCATTCCCCCCAAAAGCACGAAAGCATTATGGATGCTCGTGCCTGTAGAGTGCAAGGCAGGGGAGAGGTAAGGTAGCTGCATCCTGAGGTCAAGGCTGGAGGGGCTGGGAACACAGCTGAGTTTTCCGCTGGAGGAGAGGGCTGGGATGATGCTGCTTGGGAGTGTGTACAGAGAGAAGAGAGACTCCTGTGTGTGAGAGGGCTGGGGCTCTTGTGCTCCTTGGCCTTTCTGGCAGCAGCAGTTTGGTTGTCAGACTGGGAAAGGTCCTCAGCATGCAAAGCCAGTTGCTCCAGCTGGCAGGTTTGGGACAAGCCCTCAGAGCAGAGAGCAGGGTTTGGTTGATATAATTCCCTGCATGAGGACCTGGAGTGGAGAGGAAGGTGAGGGCACTTGCCAGGGAAAGCAAAGCTGGGCAGGCAGCTCTCTGCAATTCAGGCTCCAGCACCAAGTCCCGTCCTGGAGCACTGGCTCTTGGTTCCAACCCTGCTTTCCAAGGGGACTTTGCTCACTCAGCCATCCCAGGCTCCTGGTCACAGGGGCGTGCCTGGAACAGTGGTGTCATGGTTTTAATAACACGTGGGTGAGTTTAGCTGTTGGGTGTAGATGAGGAATGGGTGGGCTCCCTGCTCTGTAATTTAAGAGCTGACTTTTGTTTAGCTGTGAGTGCATCACCACCAGCTGGGAGCACCAAAGCCCATGTGGATGCTTGAGGTCACCAGTTTTCCATCCCTGGTATGTAGTTCCCTGGGGACACATGTCCTGATTTTTGGGGTCTGAGGCCCATGAGTTTGCTGTCTCCTGCCAGACCAGTGCTGGCTCTTGAGGTACTCCCTCCAGCTGTCCGTGGAACATCCCTATGTGGCTTCCCAGGCAGCTGGTCCTTGAGATGGCACAGTTTCCTGCATCTTCACCAGCCTCTGGCCCAGTCCTGCTCACAGAGAGTTTTGGGAAAGCATCACTGCTGTGGGAGCCTGAGGTACCTCTAAAAAGCCCAGGGAGCCCTGTGGTCAGCAGGAACGGCCCTGTTTGTCCCCATGCCTGAGCACAGGGGAAAGTCTCTGAGCTGCCTTAGCAATGAAACTCCCCCTTTCCCTCCCCTGCTGGCATTTGACATGGAAATGATCCTGATTTATTCTGGAATAATAGGATGAAATGGTGCAAAGGAAAATTTTACACTGAGGATCGAGATAAATTGCCCAAAGCAAAGTCAGCCAAGAGAAGGGGCGGGGAGGGGAACTGCATCGCTCTGGTCATTCCGAGGAGCAAACATCGCAATGGAAAATAAAAACGCTGGAAACAACGAGACGCTGGCCAAGGAGTGCTGGCTGAAGTGAAAGAGGCGGATGCCGATCTTCTCGCAGCCTGCGAGGAATTACTACTGCTTGGTCCCAAAACCTCGCACCCCTCCTTGTCCCTGGCACCCCCGCCGGCAGGCAGGGACGGCGGGCGGCAGCTCCCGGCAGAGCCGGGCCGGGCTCCCGGAGGGTTTCTGACAGTCTGGCACCATCTGCTGGGGCTTCCCGGAGCGGGCTCTGCGAGCGGCGGCTCCCGGGGCTGTGCCCGGGCTGGCTCTGCCGGGGAGCCGGAGATCCCAAAATCACCGAGTCCTTTAGGCTGGAAAGGACCGATCAGGTCACCGAGCCCGGCCGCCGTGCCCGCCGAGTGCTACACCACACGCCTTTCGAACTTCTCCAGGGATGGTGATTCCGTGATTCCCGGGACAGCCCGTTCCAATGCCTAACCACCTTTCCAGGGACGTGAGTTCTCCTCGTGCCCAGGCCGGGCGGGGCCGCTACAGGAGGCCGGGCACAGCCCGTGAGGGGCCCATGAGGGGCCGCTCCCTGGGCCAGACCCGAGCACCACTGAGGCACCAGTGGCACACCAAGCCATGGTGACAGGACGGTCACCGTGCCATTGGCATGTGCTCGGCACGGGATCAATGCCTGATGGATGCTGGATTGTTGCAGGATCACGGCAGGATGGACAGGCCGTAGTCGCGTGACGGTCACACAATTAATGCTCCATCGATGTGATGGTGACGCGATTGTCGTGTGATCTTCTTGCGATCTTCATGTGAATGGCTCATGGTTGACACACGATGGGTGAATGATCTCACCTGATCTGTGTGTGATTGGCACCTGCTCTGGCTTGTGACCATTCCGTGATTGACTCAGCACCATTGCATGATTGGGGCTTGATAAACTTCTGATTAGTGCATGATTGCAATGTGACAGTCGCGCTACTGCCGTGTGATGAGTGCAAGATCGGCCTGGCACTGATGCCTTGAGTTTTAGCTTTCATGTTTTTCAGATCCTGTGCTGCCTAAGGGTGTAGTTCTGAGCCTCACATTAAGTGCCAGTAAGCTCTCTTTACAGAGTAGGGAGACAAAACAAATCCTTTTCCTGCTGAGGACCGAGGACAACTTTCAGCCCAAAAGCACAAACAACGGTGGGCTGAAGGGAGGAACAAGAAGGATGGGACCTCATAACCTGAAGCTGTAATTGGACAATTAAACCCCAATATGCAAATGGACCAAAACTTATAAAAATGTGAGACCTTGTGACCGGTCAGCCATTTTGTGACTACTCATAGTCTACCATGACAAGACCTGGTCAGGGTCTTGTCCTGCCTAAGGTGTATCCTAGAGGCGTTTCAATAAATACCTACTTTATTCTCTAGCTCTGTCCAGTCTCTGTTTCAGGTCAACCCTCCTAAGGCATCAGCACAGGTGCCTTCCCTGGAGCTCGCCATGTTTTGTGCCTGGCTTTGTCCATAGCATGAATTCACCCCTCTTAACCAGGCTTTTTCTCACCACCCAGATAAGTCCTTTTAGTCTTCCTGACTCTCGCTAAAGCTGCCCCCCCACGCAACATGAGGCCATTTCCTTTTCTCCTATCACTTGTTAATTCACCCTCTCCTCCTCCTGGTCACTGCCTTGCAGTCAGTGTGTCCTCAGTAGTACGATGGCAAAGGTGAATGATGGCCCATTTTTATGGGCCTGGAGTCAGCTTCCAGCTAGGGTCAACCCCTCCTGGTTCACTTGGTTTGGCTGAGGGGCTGGGGCCATTCACATTTGGGGAAGGTGCCTTGGAGAAGGACCCTGCCAGGGGGCCTGGCAAGGTCAGCGTTCTTGCTGCTGGGTTTCCTTCATATCCTTTCCCTTTCTGTTGTCTCTCCTTTCCCAAAGGTGGTGGCCACTCCTCTCCCAGTCCCTGGTTTGCTGCCCAAGCACACTTATCTATGCTCCAAAGCTGTGTTAACAATGGGAAGGCATCCCAGGGCCAGGAGCAGGAGTAGGAAGAGTCCTGGGAATGATGGAGTGAACTAAAGCAAGTGCTTCCTCTGCCAGATGGGCCCCTGTTGGTGGTGTGTCCTGGGGTTGGCATTGCCCTCTCAGGGAGAGCTGGGAAGGAGCAGCAGCGAGGTGAGCACACATTGAGGAACACATCCCTGACTCATGATCTGGCAGCAGGAATTGTGCACGGCTGTGTTTCTAAAAACCACCATCCTCTCTACTGCCTGTACCCTGAGATAGCTGGGCAGCAAGAACATCTCCCAGTTACAGCTACACTGCCCCTTCCTGAATTTGTCCACATCTGCTGGATGAGGCTGTGCCTGGCCCCAGCCTCTGCCCCACGTAGCAGCAGAGGAGAGATGTCCCGAATTCACACAGACTTGTCCTTATTAGAGGCTCCAGTGAAGCAGGGAGGGAGGGAGATGGAGAAAGGCAGAAATCTGCCTCCAGCAAGACGGTCTGCACAAATGGACTGGCTTATAAATGAATTTATAAGTTGAAATTGGCCTATAATGAGAGAGTTACTGAGAAAAAAGAACTGTGCACTGCAAACCACTTTGGAATCGGAGGTCTCGGTGCATTATGCAGAGCCAGAGGGGAAATGCTGGGTCCTGTGAGCAAAGGCATCACAGATTGCTGTGAGCAGTGACAAGCAAACTAAGGCCAGTTACGCTGCCTACCCTGGAGTCCCTCACTGGCCCGAATGCCTTCCCCAAAAATGCATTCCCCTCTGATAATATTGTAAGAGTACTGGGCTCTTGAAACTGCTGCTAAATGCTGCCATTAGAAGCGGTTTTATTTCAAGGCAGCTTTTACTAGTAATGGTTCTAGAGTCAGTTCTCCAGAGGAATAGGGTTGTTTTAAGTGTTTTTGGGTTTTTTTCTAAAAATAAAGCAGTCTCCCAAGCCCATTGCTGTGGTTGAGCTTTGTGCTTACAGGCTTCTGTCGACAGCTCACTTGATGAATGAAGATGTGAGGGAAGAAGAGCTTTTCAGTGAGCTTCCCAGGGCTGGAATGGTAAACAAGACATAAGCAGTGATTGAAAACATGACATCCTGCACTTGGTACTCCCTAACACATGCAGAATCAATTTCACCTTTTGAATTCCTTGAAAACCAGAGAAGAAGTTGGTGTGCCTCCATGCATGTAACCCGTGGATTATCTGATTGGGAAGTCTTGTGAAAATTCAGGTTTCTCTGAATTACGTGCAGCCAGGAGATGTGGGGAAAGTTCAGCCTACAATTTTCCATCTCCCAACAGCCATCTGACCCCCAAAGCTGTCCAGAAACCTCTTGTCTGATATCACCCTCCCCCAGCAGCTAATCTCCACCTCAGTGCTGCCTTTCTGACATGCAAGGAATAAGCATTTCTCTCCTTTGAGTCTGAAATGATGTCAGGTGCTACCCCCAGCTGTGCACCTGAGGTGTTCACACATTCCTGTCACCATCTGTGTCTCACTCCTGTGCCTACAGCCAAGACCAAGCAAGCTCACCAGGAGGGTCTGTTGTTCCTTCATGCTTCCACATTCATTCCATGAAAAATACACTCTTTGCACGAGGGAAAGCCCCACTTTTCTTGAAAACTCAGCTTTCCTAGCCAGGTGTGCCACTGGCACAATGGTGACCTGCTCTCCTTGCCTGTGCAAAGCTGCTTCTCCTTGTGAGGCTGCTGCCTTAGGGAAGCTGCTGCCTTTCCCACAGCCTGACCTGGCATTTCTCTTCCCGTGTTGGGAATGTATTAGCATATTTTCTCTCCTTACTGTCACATGCAGCTATAAAATCTGCTCTCAAACAATTGGCCTGGGAGTTTTCAGAGACCATTAATAGGAAGAGAAAAACAGCGTCTATATAAAGAAAATCAGCCTCAATATTCAGCTGGCATTGCTCAGAGCTGAAGGGCTTCAAACCCCCTCTGCAACAGGAAGGTCTTAGACAGTGGGAAGAAATGCCAAGCAAAGAGTAAGAGCCAGGAGCAGCAGCAAACCTCCTGGGATGCCTGCTGGGTCCCATTTTCCCAGGGGGTACAGAGTGCAGACAGACATCAGCTTTCTGGAGTAATTTTTAAATGAGTTCTCCCATCAGAAGTGGTTCCCTGGCTCCTGCAGGATGAAAGGGGAGACCTGGAGGATGTTGGTGTGCATTGACCCAAAAGTGCGCATCAAAGAGGATGCATTTGGTATCAGCCAGAAACCCAACAGAAATGTCTTTGTGGACGTAAATCTCCTGTGGGTACGTGTGAACAACCAAATTTCTCCGGCTGTAACCTCTCCTGGGAATATCTAAGATAACACAGAGGCGTGATTTTTTCTTTAAAGTGCAGAGCATCCATGTTTTCTGCTGGGGTCAGTCAGATCTGTGGGAGATCAGAGGCTGATGAAAGATGAGTGCCTTGCTATTGCCTCGCCTCCCAAAGTAGTGATTCTTTGTTTTCTGAGTTATAGTGAAGCACTTACTTGGGAGTCACGTGAAGAACTCCTGGCTGCTCCCGCCTCTTCCACAGGGCAAGGAGACAAGCAGCTAAATGAAGACAAAAGGATGGCAGCTGGTTTGGGTTGGCCACCTTTCTTCCACCCCATTCTCTATGCAATAGAGTGTCCTAGAGGGCATGGTCCTGTCAGTTTCTGGGACTTGTTTGCCTCAGGGGTGCTTGCCCCTTGCCTCCTGGTTTCTCAGCATCTGCAGATGCTGTGGGGGGCCCTCAGCCTTGGAGGAGGCATTGGTGCAGGAAGCACTGGTATTCTCACTCTTGTTTTTCAGTAGAGGAGGGGATGCCCAGGCTCACTCTCTCCTTAGGTGGTGTGACCCCCAGGATTGGTGCCTGTGTCTCTCCTGGCTGCTCTCACAAGGGCTGCCTTCCTCCCTGCATGGGTCCTCAGAGCCCTGGCAGGGCACAAGGGAAGGAGGGAGGGATTTACCTCAGCACTGGTGTGACTCTGCTCTTGGACATTCACCTGGGGGTACGGCAGCACCTGGAAGAGCACAGTGCTCCCCCCAGGCACCAAGGACCAAGCAATGCTTGTTGCTTGGCTCACACTGCATCCTCCTCCTCCCTGTGCCAAGGCTGCTGTGTTTTTGTCACTGGGGGAGAGCCAGGCAGCTGTTTGCTCTATGACAGTTGCCTGGCTGACATCCCAAAGTGTTTTGCTGCTTTCTTTCCTCTCCTGACAGACAGATGAGTGGGATTGTTTGGCTGAAGAAGGTTTTTTCTAGCACCAGTCTCTCTGGTGGCAGCCAGAGAACAGGGCCATCCATTTGGCAGTGAAAGAAAGGCACCACCTTCTCTAGCACTGACACAAACAACACGGCAGTCCCTTGGCTGGCATCAACCAAACTCAAAGAGACCCCTGGACTGATGTCAAGGTTGGAAGTTGCCATCTTTTCCTCAAGAACACATGAGGGGAGCCCCTGGCAGCCAGGGGCCAGTGGAGTCCAGAACTTCTGGGGCACCTGGGAGAGGCAGATCCTCTGCTGCTGTGCTCAGGCTCTGCCTGGGGTGAGAAATCAAGGATTACTCAAATCTTGAGGGGAAAGAGATCCTCAGCATGCCAGAGTCAACTGTGAAGGAACTTAACACTTGCAATGTATTTCTGAGAAGTCCCTCTACTTGTTAACCATTCAAGGAAAGAGTCTGGAGGCCTGGCTTTGGCTAGGGCCATGTATAGAAATCTGGAGCTACAGCTGCTACTGTTGAACCTAAGAGACGGGAGAGAATATCTGTGTGGTCTGGGAGCACTTTAGGCAGGTTTTATCTCATTCTGTCCACAAATTTAGCAACTGTGGTACCTGCAGGCACAGAAGGAAGGCAAAGCCCTTTTCTTGCATGCACAGCACTGGCAGGGGCTGTGCTCCTCATCCCTGGCCCTGTGACGTGTGCCCCTGGGAGAAGGGGGCCCTGCAAGGCAAGGAAAAGCTGACTGCAGCTGTGAGCCATCCCTGCTGCATGGCAGGGAGTGCCAGCAGGAAATTTGACTAATGACTCTGCCCTGAGCTGGCTTTTGTCACCTCAGCCTCCTGGCACTGAGGAGGGCAGGGCTCCAGGGCTTGGCAGCTCCCTCCTGCTTTTGCCTGCGGTGGCTGGAGGACAATGCCAGTGTGTGTCACATCTGATCCAAATGGCCACAGACTGGACAGGCTTTAACACATGTTTTTAACGCTTTGTAAAGCCTCCCCTGTGCTCTAGGCACAGTCTGAGAGGCTGTGGAACTTCTGCAGCTCTAGGGAACTTCTGCAGCTCCACGGACACTTGCCGATCCTGTGTTTGCCTGAGGAGCCCAAAGCAGGTGAGTAGAACAAGCAGCAGAACAGCCCAGAGTTTTTGGTCTCAAATGCAAGTGGAAAGCAGCACCACTAATAGTAGCAAGCAGACTCTCTGCAGCTTGGCTCCCCCTCACAACCCTGCAGATGATGCATGAGGTGGGCCTCCAGTCAGGAATTCTAGAAGCTGGGGACCAGTTTGGCCCTGCTGCAGCCTGCTCCTCTGCAGCCTTTCCCTTGCACTACTGCTCCATGGCTGGCACATGGAAATGGCCATAAAATCAGATTGGATGTGTTGTTTCTCTGCTTGGAGCAAGAGGCAGGGCCCTTTCCAGGGAACACGTGGGACAGTGTGTCACACGTGGCTGTCTGCCCGTGATGCCAGCCTGGTTTTCCTCCGAATGACAATGCTCAGAAATCCAGAGGAGAATTCCACCTCCTGACAGGGTCTTTCTGGAGCTTTTTGCACAGGGTTTAGGAGCTGTAGCTGCTCCTAACTGACCTGAGAGCCTGTTAATCCCTGGAAATATGTCCCCTTTTGCTATGCCCTGGTGGGACAGTGGCAGCATGGCCGGGCTGTGCTGTGTGGTAAAGGCAGTGCTTTGTGTTTGCAACTGAGGTAAAAGCAGGAGAAGGGAGAAAACACCAGCTCTCATGAAATACTGATAGGTAGGTAGGAGAAATGAATCTCTACCTCACATGTGGGTGCTGGTGTGCCAGTACTGACAGGTGAGGGCACTAATCAATGTAAAGCCTTTAATCAGTATAAAGGGCATGTGGGCTTGTGGCCTGATTGGGAGTAGAGCAAATCCCTGTTAGGGGTTCAAAGCTGTGCCAGGGGAAATTTAAACTGGGCCTTGGGAAGCATTTCTTTATGGAGGGGGCAGTCAAGCACTGGAATAGGCTCCTTAGAGTGGTTGATGTCCCATCCCTGTCTGTGTTTAAGAGGCCATTAGACAATGCCCTTGACAGCATACTTTAACCCTTGGTGAGCTCTGAAGTGGTCAGGCAGTTGACTCGGTGATCCTTTTATGTCTCTTACAACTGAAATGCTCTATTCTAATGTGCTCATGCACAGAGAGAACAGTAACTCCCTCCCGGATGAAGACATGTGTTTTCTGCAGTGGTCTTGTGTGCCTGATAATGAAAATAGCACCCCTGGGCTGGTGCAAGGATTTGCTTGCTGGCCATCCCACATGGCATCCACCCCTCTCTCTGGGACAACACCTGAGCTGGTGCAGAAGCAGGGCTGTGACAGGGTAAACCATGTGGGTGATGGGACCTTTTATGGGCTGTTTGTGTTCAGGTACTGGAGAAAGTAAAGCTGGGGATGAACATTAGAGACAGGAATGGGAAACACTGCCCTGGACTAGCAACAAATCAGCCTTGAGTCAGCTTCCAGTTCAGGGACTGTTTTCTCTGCCAAACCACAGCAGGGAATGTCCCCCTGGAAAATGGAGCTCTGGTGGGAAAGGGATTTTTGCTAGCTGAAGGTTACATTGTAGTAGAGGCAGAGAACAAAAGCTTTGGGAAAGGGATGGATGAAGTTAAAGGATAGCTGCTGGCACAGCTTTTGGCTCAGCAGGGCTGGAGCTCATCCTCACCCCTTTTTGTCGATGGGCCTTGTGGTTGCTAAATGCTTGCTGTGGGTGCCTGGAAAGGTACTTTGCTCACCCCAACAGGTCTGGAGTGAGAAGGAAGATGCTTAAGGGAGAGAGAAAGAAAACCTTAGATGGTCAGGTGGGTCTGCCCTGAAAAAAGAGCAGGTACACTTTGAATACCACATAATGGGTGTCAACAGGGTGAGGAGGGGAAGAAAACTTTTCTTACATTTGTCTCTTAGGTATTATAAATATTTCCTGCTGCTCTGTGGCTCAGGCAGATCATAGGGTGCTCTAAGCCAGGCAGCCAGTGTTGTGCCTCCCCTCCTTGTGCCAGGTGAGGTGCTCAGCTACTTTTTATCCTTCATGTATTGCTGTTTCTTCCCTACCCCTTTTCTTTTGGAGCAGACCAGGATTAAGGGTAGGGTTTATCACAGCCTGCTTTTGGGAATGGTAGATTTGTAGGGCAAAGACTCCTTATGGTCAAAAAGGTAATCACACCTAAATAGAGAAAGAAGAAGCTTTAGTTCTTCCCGGCAGGGTGAGGTCTAGAAGAGCTGGCAGCCTGGGGAGAGAAAGGTGTGGAGAGGAAGAGAAGGCTCCTGGAGGGAGGAATGGCCCCCTGTCTGTTTTTGCATGGCTGTTATGCTAATGTAGAAGAGCAGCCCTCGGGCCCTGGAGTCCTAAATCTTGAGCTTGTTATTAAACCCTAATGTACACAGCACTCCACAAAATAAGAAGATGCCTAGGCTGCACTGTCAGGAGTGAGTTTGGGAGGCTCCTGTAGTGCTGCTCTCAGGGGAGGTGTGTGTGTGCTTCTCTTTTCTCCTGTCACCTGCTGAGCCCCAGCAAAAAATCCTTCCAGCAGTGGGGGAAGGCTTTCTTCCAACAATCCTTATCCGTGGGGACCAGGATTAAGCTACAGTACTCCACGACTCATTTACCACACTCCACCAAACAGCCTTCGGTTGGTAATAATTTTCACTCACTGCAGTTTTGTGTTTGGAGAATTAATTGCTTTAATAAGGAGCTTAATTAGAAGTGCAAAAGTAGAATAAGCAGCAGAAATGTTGGATAAGTGCTGAAGACTATTTCCATAAAGAGAAATGCTGCCCTCTTGGTAGGAAGGGGTGTTGTGTCCTGCAGCTGGGCTTCACACCTGGCTGCTGCTTCTGACAAAGCCACCCAGCAATGCTGTGGTGCAGGGGTCTGTGCTGAGGGGAGCTATGATGAGCTGCTCTGTTGGAAAAAAATGTGCTTTTTTTTTGCAGCCCTTGTGGCAAAACAGCATTTCCAGACTGCCAGCGGCTTTCCTAGCAGGTCTCTATGTGCAATCCCAAATTTTTTTAATGTCCTGGGATGTTAAGACAGCAGAGCAAAAGCAGGGACTGCAGCCTTCCTGATGCCAAAGCATGGAACAGTTCACCTTTGCCACCCCTCGCCTGCAGGCTGTTTGCACAGCCTGGTCATTCCCACAGTGAAGATGAACATTTCTGACTCCAGCTGAGTTAAAGATCTTCAGGAACAAATGAACTCCAAGGCAGAAATAGGCTATTTTCCCTCCACCCCCCTGAAGCAGCTATCAGAAAGGAAAAAACCCCTCAATTTTCAGAGCAACTGAATCCATTTGCAAATGCATGTCAAGTGCGACAAATAGTTTGGGTTTAAATAATGGGGGTGGCTTTTTTTTAATCTAAATGTTTTATTCCCACAGTTCCTAAACAAAACATTTCCCTTTTTCATTTTGAAATAATGTTCTGTTTTGAAACATGATTTTTTTTAAAAAGAGCATAAAACAAAACATAAGCCCTCCAAATGAAGTAAATGGTACTGAATTTCTGTGTCAAAGGAAGGATTTAGCCAACCCACTGTGTTTATTTTTTCCATGGTAGGTGTCAGCAAGCAAACTGGAAAATCTGCATTTCTGGGCAACCTGAAATTATTCTTCTTTTCCACTCCTAACAGAGAGCTCAGAAATCAATTTTCACAGGTTCATTTTCTAAGCAATCTCATCGCTGCTGTCAAAATGATCTCCCTACTCTTATTTGTACCCAAAACAGGCAGATAAAAAATATTCTTGAAGTAGAGGTGCAATTCTTCTTCCTGTGTCAGTCAAGCCCATTGGCATTGCTCTGATCTAAATAAGATGGATCTTTCCCCCCTCCCATTTCTCCCCAGAGCAGCTCACATTTCAGGTGGTCACAGGATCACTGCCATCACCTTGTTCTCCCATAGCACCTGAACTTCCCAGAGCCCTTACTGTTTAATTAAGCCTTGCAATGATGCTGTGAGATACACAAAGCACGCACAGTGATTGCTGCCAAAACTCTCATCTGTCAGTGTTGTTGTCAGAGTCTTTTCTCTGTTTTTTTCTTTCCTCTCTCTCAGCCTCGCTTTGCACTTGGGCTTTTCCAGCCATCTCTGCCTGGTTCCTTTCTGACTCCGTGGGCAAATTGGCTGATGGCATATCTATCCCGTGCAGTCAGACAAATCACACTGGTGCAAACTATTTATGGTCCCCTAAGCATTGCTTGATTAACTTACTTGGCTGGCGTGCAGGGCTCTCTTGCCAGCTGACAGAGGGAGCCGATGACACAAGGTACTTTCATTTGTTGTCTCCCTTGCAAGCCTGGGGGAGGCAGAGGACTGCCCAGGAAAAAAAATCACAGATGAAGCCCAGCCACCAGTGAGCTCTTGAGCCAGGGGCTGGCATGTCCCAGGCCAGGGCTTGGCTTGGACAGCCTGAGCTTTTAATTGTAGCCTGCAGACTGTTCCAGGGGGCACCTGTCAGCCAGTGCCACGGTGCATTAGCTCTGCTTTACAGGGGAAGGAGCTTAGGAAACCCCTGATTTCAGACAGAGATGGCTTCTCCTTTCTAGATGTGTCCCTCAGAGGCAGCTGTGAGGGTCTAATCCTTCGCTGTCCAGCATTCCTGCCCAGCTCCTCTGCCTGGTACGGGTGGGTGTCTGATGTCCTGCATCCTGTACAAATGCAAATGTCCTGTTCCACACACACAGCAGGGGGAAATGCGGGTCCGTGTCCTCTTCTCTTTGTGGCTGACACTTACCCATCAGCTGACACAAAAGGGCCCCCGTGTCTTTCCTCGCTCAGGATGGTGGGTTTCACACTTGTTTCTCTGCTTTTCTGCGGCCCCCGCTGCTGGTCCCGGTCAGCATCCCCGGCCGTCTCTCATTGTAAAAGCCGGTGGCTGCTGCAGTGGAGCAAATGCAAATTCAGCTGCCAAGAGATGGCGCAGAGGCACTGTCACTGGCGAGGCGGGCTGGGGACGAGCCCGAGGGGCAGAGCTGCTCCGACACACGGGGCTCTTGGTTCTGTTTCTGTCTGCAGACATGGAGAAAGGGTCGGTGCTTTTGAGAAGGGCCGAGCAGTGCTTTGTGGCTGCGATGGCTGCACAGCCTGGGCAGCCCCATCACCTGGGTGCCCGCCTACCTGTGCCTGGAATGATGGAGCTGTGTCTCTCCACGCATCCCAGATATTCTTGGGTGCTCCCTGCATGTCTGTGTGGAGCAGGCTGCTGGTGGAGGGGCCAGAAGAGTGGTTATTCCCCCATGCTCCCTGGTGGCTTTCTTACCCTTGCAGGGAGAGGGCAGGAGTGACGTTTGGGGACGACAAACCTTGTTTTGTGTAGGTTGATGATGACAGGGCAGGGCTCTCCTTTGCCTTTCTCTCCCCCAGCCTCAGAGACAGGCGATGTCTGTGTCCTAAACTGCCCCCTGGTCGTGAGCCATGGCAGGGAATGTCCAAACCAGCTTCTTCTCTGTGGAGGTGAGCCGTGTGCCAGCTCCACCTGCACCTTCAAGGGGCAAGGCAGGGACTGTCACCAGCCAAAGCACCCAACCACCCTCTAGGCTTGCATCAGCTCCCTGATGGAGCAAACCAGCCAACTGCTCTTTAAACAGCTGTCTGCACCACTGAGACGAACAGCAACATTTATGGAAATGTATATATTACTTAAGGTGAAGCCAGGGTCAGTGTGTACCTCGGAGGAGAATCTCAGCCAGAGCATGAAAAGGATTCCGTGTTGATTTCTGAAATCTTTTAGTGTCTTTTCCTTGAGAGAGAATACTGTGTTTGAAAGTGAATGGTCAAAAGTAGAGGCTTTGCATTTGGGAAAAACCAAGAGGGTTTGTGACACCGACTCATTCTGCATCCCCCCGAAAGCCTCTGAGCTCTGGGGCTCTGCTCTCCTCTTTGGCACAGGGTGACATTAATACTGACCCGTATGCTGTGGAAGAAGGGTGGAGAAGGCAAATCTCTGGACTTAGTCTAGCAGACCACGATAGACAGTGTTATGGCAATAAAATTCCAAATGCTAGAACACAGGATTTATGTAGGGAAAACTGTTCTGAGGCTGTTCTTTGGATATAAGCACTTGCTGCCTTGTGAATGAGTTTTTGACGGTGGCTTGATGTTCTTTGTGTTTGTGTGACAGCATCTGGATGCACATTTGCCTGGCAAAAATTCACTGCTTTGATTTTAGGCCTGGGCTTCACATTTTGGAGGCCATGGATGCCTGCGGGATGGAGGGAGAGAAATGTGAGCTTGATCAGTGCAATGAGGAAGGAGTCAAAAAAGCAAGGCAGCCGTATTTGTTGCAAAGAAAACTGATGGAGGCTGCGGAAAGCAATCACTGTTAGGAGCTAGAGAGTGATGGCATCCAATCAGGAGACAAGGAAAGAGTTCATTTCAGAGCAGTAACTGGTGTTAGCTTCCTGTTAACAGTAATAATAACTATATCCTGGAGTGATGGCTGAGTTCATTTGGACCAGATACAATTATTGCTTTGTGTGCAACAAGCACCCTCAATTTGCTGCGCAATATTAAGCTGGAGTCAGCTCCCTTACGGGCTCTGGTTTCCAGAGGCTGGGTTGCTAACAAAGTGCCCTCTTGCTTTCACACACCATCACTCACCACACGTTCACACACATCTATATTCTCTGATAAAATCAGGGTCTTTGCAGCTAAATGCCAGGTAGTATTTCTTTCAGAAAAAAATCCCTGTCTTCCTGGCAGGAGCCTGGGAGTCCCTCGCTGTAGACTCAGAGCACTCTGTGCTTTGGAAAAAAGCAACCTGCTTGTCCAATTCCCAGATTCCTGCTCCCCAGTTTGGGACTGGGGCAGTTGGGCTCTCTTGCAAGCACATTTTGGGTGGAGAGTCTGGGAAAGCAGGGCACTCATCTGCCATTGGGAATGCCCTCATTAACCTTAGCAGCCTTGGTGCTTCCCCTGGCAAACTCAACAGAAGCCCTTGGGAATAATAAGTCTGACACCCCCCAAGCTTAAACTTGGACAAGCTTTTTAATACCCAGATGAAGAGATTACAGGAATGACCTACTTGTTTATATGTGGCAGATCTGTGAAACGTGCAGAAGGCACACTTTCTCATTAGAGGAGGTCTGCAGGGTGGAGTTGCCCCACCAGCGCCAAAGCTGCAGCCAGGCAGATTAGATGGTGCCTCCAAGGAGCCGGGCTCTTTCATGTGTTTGGAAATTCCCCACGCCACCCCTAATTCCTAGAAAAAATGCTTTGTGTTGTGAGGCAGGAGTGGCTAATCCCAGCCTCTAAGGGCACCAGAGGTTTCCAAGCATTTCAGGCTCATCTGCACAGCCAGTGCTACTTTGGGCCTGGGATGTGCAGGTCCATCAGTGGCATGCTGTGCCCTACAAGGCCAAGTAGGTTTTGTGAGTGCCAAGGCATGCCCTGGTGTAATCTGGGATCCACCACTCCTGTGTCCTGACCTTCCATATTGGCATTAATTAAAAGCCTTTTGGACGCATGCAACATCCTCTCTTTTCTTCAGTAGCTTTCATGTGCCCTGACTGATGCCCAAGATGCTCAATTTTGGAACGACTGAACTCCTGCCTAACACATGGTTCTTTGGGAGATCACAAAATGCAAACTGGCACAAAAGCAGTTTCCTTAAAAGAAAGAGGGTTTTTTTTTCTGCTGGCAGAAAGTACAAAGACCTCAGGAGCATTACTACTACCCAGGGACTTATCCTGATCTGAATTTTGTGGACTTTCTGAGATGGGATCTACTGAAGGAACCAGAACATGGGTTATAATTTGATAAATACAATAGCTTGGGTTTTCTGTACGATGATCAACCTCTCCCATAGCATGCCAGGCTGGGAGGTGTGGGAAAAAGGCTTCTGTGGTTCAGGTGATGGGAGAAGGGCACCCAGCTTATCCACTGAGAGCCTTGAGTACCCGGAGCCTCTTTGATGAGCAGGAAGTTTGACTTCCTGTACATTCACCATGTCCTGGGGTGTTCCGTAGTGCTGCTGCAGCGACTCCTAAACCTCTCATGATCTTGTGCCCTAAAGAAGGATGAACACATAGAGCTGGGACCTATCTGGAGATGTGAGTTTTGAGCTTGGTGAGTCTCTTAGCAGGGAAGGAGGGTCAGTGTGAACCTTCCATGCTGTCAGTCACTCAGAGCATGCAAACATCTGCACCACTAAACTGCCAGACTTGGTCTTGGTGTGATCTGGGATGTGACTCCAGTGCTGTTCCCATTTGGGTCAGGCTGAGCCCAAATCCCGCTGTGCCTGCTGCCTGCCTGGGAGGGACTCCAGGCTGATACCACTCTGTGTGGGAAGACAGAAGAGGCCTGCTGGGGTATAGGTGGCACCCACAGGAGCTCTTATCCCCTTGCTACTCCTTCTGCATGCCAGCCAATAAACCCAAAGCCATCGTGGCCAGCTTTTAGCAGGCAAGCAGGCAGCCCAGGCAGCAACAGCCGTGGGGTCACAGCAGTGCAGGTGCAGCCGCCGAGTCCTTGGGCCAGCGACAAGGAGAAAAAGTGTGTTGTTATAAATCTACAACCTGCTCTTAATGGCCTGGGGCTACAGGCATATAGATTAAATTTCAGCCCTATATTTCACAGAAGTCACACCGTGGCATGTCAAGGTGCTGCAAGTGAGCAGTCCTCTGATGGTGTTTTGGACATCTGGCAGGGGACTAACTAGAGCAATGAAATAAAGCATAACAACATGTAGGCTGAAGAATGGGAGAATTTCATAGTGGTGAGATCAGGGCTGTAAAATAGCTTCTGGAGGAACTTATGGAAGCTTCTCCATGATTGGGTTATTAAAAAAAAAAAGATTGGACAAATGTTAGATGGTGTGCATTAGCCTAGTGGTGTGAAAATCATGGCAATTCTGTCAGAAAAAGGATGACAGAAGGGTATGCTGTTCCATTTTCAGCAGCATTACTCTGAATGCTGTTTACTTTTCTTTGGAGAGTTAGGAAGCAGGTTGTTTCATGATTTTGTATTTAGGAAGAGGAGGTTTCTTTAGTTACCAGTCTTAGAGAAAAAAGAGATATTTTAATGCTGAAGTATTTAGCTTGTGCACTTTCTTGTGTAGTCGAGAGGCAGTGGAGGAAGGTAACTTGTATCCCACTGGGACAACCTCCCCCAGCAGAGGTTTGGACCTGCTGGTTGTACTGAAGGATGCCTGTCTGCAGCTGTCAGATGCAGGAATGGGAGAGGGAGGCTGGCACAGACTGGATACCCATCAGCTGCTCCATGGCACAAGGGTGGTGCCACCTTGCTGGATGCTGCCCTGTGGCAGCTTCCTTTTGGGCTGCCCAGTTTTCTCTGTGCATGAATGTACAGGAAAGCTACAGCACAGTGGGCAAGGGAAGCAACAGCCCAGTGATTTCCCAACCTTGTTCCCTTGTGAAGCCATCCCTGAACACATCCTTACCCTTCTGACCTGCCCCTGCTTCTCAGATACTCCCAGCCTGGCTTTTCCCAGCCTGTGCATGGTGCTGCCAGCTGGTGTCAGCTCAGCCCAGAGGAGAGGCCAGCAGGAAACATTTGGCCAGTGAGCAAAAGCAGCCCTCACTCTAGTGCTGGAAATGAAGGGTCTCTCTCTCTCCAGCAACAGCCTCCTTCACCCCACAGCCAGTTCCTGACTCCCCCTTTATTTTTGGACACCCTGCCACAGCAGCCAGCTCTGCCAAGGCCAGCAGTGACACTGTGCCCTCAGTGCAGGGAGCAGCTCAAGGTCCAGGGCAGAGGAAGGTGCCCCTCACCCCAGGAAGCCTGTCTGGGTGTTCGTGCTGGGAGAAGCTCAGTCCTCAGTATAAAGTGACGAGCTGGTAATAAATATTCAGTTTATTTAGAATTGCAAATACCAGGGGAAGGAAACCAGTAAACAAAAGAGGCCGAAACCGACATCGTGGCTAAAATTCTGGGATGTTGAACTGCAGTGATGGATACAGGAGGAACAGAAGGCGGCGAGTGGTCAGCCAGGCCTGTGTGCTAGCAATTAAAACAAATTCAAGCCTAAGAAAGCAGAAACTCAAAAGGAAGCTGCTTAAGTTAGGCTCTTCTTAATGAGAGACAAATACACTAGAAAATATTGCCTGCTAACAGTATTCATAAGCTGCTCCCGAGATGTTTTGATTAAACCGCAGTTGTCTTTCTAGTGTACTAATGGTTTTTAATCTCTCTTGATGCCTAGGGGCGAAGGGGTCCACTGATTCACAGCGGCTTGGTGAGCTGAAACTTGTCCCTGGTGAATGCATCTCTCATGCCAGAATCACGGCTTTTAATTTTTAAAAATGTGAGTTTTTAGCAAAGGGAGAACCCTTAGCATGTGAGCGGGGCGTGAGTGCCGCGTGCCTGGATATGAAGGGAGCTCCTCTGGGAGACAGATCCATGCTTCTTCCCCCTCTCCTGGGGGTGCACTGAATTCTGAATTCTGGCACTATTTCACTGCTGGGCAAAAATCTAATTGCAGTTTCCTGCCTGGCTGGTGTGGAGGGGAAGAGGACAGTGCCATGAATCCTGCGGCTCCTGTGCTGACCTGCCAGCAGTGGGCAAGAACAGGGGTTGCACAAGGCAAGGAAGGTCAAGGCTCCTCTCAGGGGGCATCACAGCTCTCCAAAAGCCACAGGGAATGATGATGGGGTGGTGGGGGATGATGTAGGTGGTGGGAGACCGCCAGTATCTTCCTTCCTTCCTTAGACCTCACCTAAGCAGAGGGGGTCTGGAGGCAGAGGCACCACAGAGGGAAGTGTGAGAACACAGCCATACCTCAGCCAGAATTGCTGTGGGAGTGAACTACAGGTGTTCAGCACAGAGCATTTGTGCCAATCCCTCCCCTTTACACTTCCCTTCTTGCCAGCAGTTATGGGATGGCCCCACGACTTAGCAGGGCTTCTCATGTCTTGGAAATTTGGTTTCATTTTCCATGTGAGCGACATCTGGTTGTGCCACCTGGCTGGTTCATGGGCAGTGTTCTGACTACAGAAAATTTTAGTTAGGAGATGGGACATGAGAGTGCTGATTTCTGGTTCTGTGGCCCTCGTGTCACACAGGAATGCTGGAAGATGAGGGCAGTGAGTTGAGCTTGATTTCTGGGGAAAATGGGAAAGTAACCCTTTTTATGCCCTAAAGCCATGCTCTGGGTTTGTACCAAATTGGAAGCACAACAATTTGTCTCCCAGAAGGCTGTGTGTGTTTGGTGCTCAGCCTCCTACAGAGATGTCCATACCTCCCTTCTTTTTACAGCTCCCTGTTTTATTCAGCATTCCTGGCCACCTTCCCTGACATGTGACTCTACTGTGGGTGGGCAGCCAGGGCTCACCACCAGCCATGACCCCCTCTTTCCCAACTCATCTCAAAGCCCACAGCCAGCAGCCCATTCCTCTTCCATGCAATTTTGATCCCCTCAGTTTCTTCCCCCAGCCTCAGGTTAGCAGCTTTCACAGAAGGACAGCTGGGAAGGGAGGAAAGGCTTTTCTGTCAGCAGGTATGAGGGGAAAGCTCTGCCTGCCAGGGGCTTGCACAGCACATGGCATGGGCCTGCCTTCCACCTCCTGTCTGGGCTGGGCACCAGGGAGCATCCCTGATGAGAGCAGACAGTTCCTCTGTCCTCTGGGTACAGTAGCTGCTTGTTGCTCACAGAGAATGAAAACATATTAAAGTACAAAACTGCTGCACTAGTCATTTTCCAATTCCCCACTTGGAGAACTGGCTTCCCTGGAAAATAGGTCACTTACATAAAAAGCACCTTATTATCACACCACAGCAGTGAAGGAAAGAGATGGCTCAAGAGACACTTTCATTTCGAGCCCCTGTTCCTGGGTACTTAGATATTTCTGGAAAATTGACCCTTTGGGCTGCAATTTCTCATGCTCGTTTTCAGCCCATAAGGTGAATTTCAGGACCTCATTCCCTCCACTGAGACAGATGAAGTTAGGGAAGGAAATGTGTTACATCTTAACCCTTGGGAGAGCTGTGCATCCAAACTCACCGCTCTCCACAGGGGTTGGGGTGAGCCATTATCTCTGATTTTTCATCAAGACTGAGGAAGACTCCCAGAGACAGTAGACTTGCGTCCTTCCACTTCCTCCTGCAGTAACCCCCTGCCTCCCACTCTCCCCAAGAGATTTGTCTGCTTTTCCCAGGATCAGTTCACGCTGATCCTGAGGGCACTTGAGGTTTGGAAGGGGGAAAAGTGTCCACAGGAACTTGCCCTTGTGAGGAAGGTGGAAGATATCTAGTTTTCATTAAAGACACTGGAGCTGAAAGAGGGAAAATGGGTGGGTGGAGAGAAAGCAAGGACTCACTAAGGGCCTGTGTGGTTGGCCTTGGAGTCAGGTCTTCCTGAGAGGAAAAGGGAAGGTCTCTGTTGAACAGCTTTGCCTTGGCTCACTTCAAAGCAGTGACACTGGCAAAGTGCTTAGCTCTATTTCTCCAAAGAAGAAGCTCTGACTTTGGTAAACAGGCTTCCTGAGAGACTCCAAAAAACCAATATGCACCTCCTTGGTCCTGGGCTGGGTGCTGTGTTCTAAGCCCATTTCAACTGGAATATTCAACTTCCATAAACCTGACAAGAGCCAGCAGGGAGTTTCCTCAGCCTCTCCATTCTAATGATCCTGGCTCCAGGCTTGGCCAGAATCCACTTCCCTGCACTGTGCTGGTCAGGCTGTGGAGGAAGTTGCCTTTCTGCCATCCCTGTGCCCAGCTGGGAAGGCAGAAAGGGACAAGAGTGGGAGGGAGCCCCAGAAGAAGACAATGAGGAGCAGGAAGTGGAAGGAGGAGTAGAATGGGAAGGAGTGAATGCAATAAAATGGACAGATGGGATGGGAGGTGTGAGGGTAACAGCACAGTGAGAAGACTGTGGAGAAGCTTGGAAGCCAGGGAGGGCAGATGGAGAATGGGCCAAGCAAAGAGCAGGTTGCCAGCCTTCCACCCTTACTATCCCCAGGAGGAACTCACTGCCCTGGAACTCGGTGGGGAACATCCCTGCCACCACCACTTCTGCGAGAGCAGGGCACAAGGCCTGGTGTCTTGGCACGGAGGAGGTGCTTCCAAAAACCATCAGCAATTACCTCGGCAGCAGCGGCAGCCAGCGAGCAGGAGTAATTTACATAGT
This sequence comes from Cyanoderma ruficeps, assembly GCA_008694505.1. Taxonomy (NCBI): domain Eukaryota; kingdom Metazoa; phylum Chordata; class Aves; order Passeriformes; family Timaliidae; genus Cyanoderma; species Cyanoderma ruficeps. The sequence goes on from VZDJ01006092.1 coordinate 2,898,759, forward strand.
AAGAGCTGCGAGATAGATGGCTCTTTAAACCAGATCTGTCATTCCCAGCTCTCTCCCCGTCTCTGACGCTTTGATGTTCCTCTTTGAAGAGCTCTCCTCGCTCGCTATTCCTCGCTCCCTTGGTGCCGCTCCAGCTCTCCAAATGCCTTTCCCCGTCTCTCTGCCCGTGTGCCTGCGCTGGCTGCCGCGCCTGCATCCCGGCAGGAAGGATGCGGAGCCGGTGACAGCTGGCACCCTGAAAGCCAGCGCTGGCAGGGGGCTGTGGGGAGGGGACGTGTCTTGGGCAGGCACCCAGGCATTTGTTCTGCACGGGGTCTGATGCACCAGCAAAGAGGGGAGCGTGGAACAATAACAGCAACGGTGCCAAGCAGCTCTCAGCCGCTGTGTTGCCATCTGATCCAGGATGAGGAATCCAAGCGTTCAGCCCAAAGGTACAAAAGCTGAAGGTGAGTAGGGAGGTTAGAGGCCAGGAATTCCTGGTTTTCCAACCCCTCAGGGGCACTGTGGGGTTCCAAGCATTCCAGCCTGTGTGACACCTCTCACTTCCCCTCTGTTTCTGGTAGGTTCAAGTCCCTGGGAAAGGAAGGGAAGAGGAAGAATAGATTCATGTGAGAAAAATGCATTGGTATGGTTTGAAGTTACAGGATGCTTGGTGAAACAGTGGCCAGAAACTCTTGTGAGCAGCAGCAGCAGCAGACATCAAGAAGCCTGTCACCACAGCAAGGACCAGACCAGAGGCCTCTCTGTGAAGGAGGCACAGGGAAACAGCCAGGAGAGGGTGGGTTAGAGGAGGTAAGTCTGCCTGCTGCAACCCATCTCCTGCCCTGAGCTCCAGGGTGCCAGTGATTGAGGGTCTGGTTTCTTCAGTTTAGCAAAAATCCCTTCACAAGCTGCATAAGCAAAATAACAACAACAACAACAAAAAAAAAGGCACTCCAATACCAGAATTAGTCTCTTCAAGTTCTTAGTAAGGGATAAAAGCTGAATGACATAAAAGCAGTGCACTTCCATTGGTGAAGGAGTAAAGGGGCCTCAATATAACATTTCATTACATAATGGAAATCCCGTATGTGTGAACTTCATAGCCCAGTGGTGTGTTACATGTGAGGATCACCTGATGGGTAAAGCTGGAGAGCAAAATACTGTCACAGAATGGACATACAAATGTCCTGTTGCTGGATATCTCAGCTCTAAGATACTTTGAAACGTTTGTGCTTTGGAAATAAAAAAATCATCACGGTATAGGCACTGTGCAGGCAGAAATCCCAATTTGGTCTACTGCTTTTAAAGGTACTTAGGTCTATGATGCCCTTGAGAGCTGCACTTGAATTTTGGCTCAAGGTCCCAGGGCCAAGAGGTGTGAAGCAGATGTTTTGACTGCAGGCACTAAGCAAGAGTTTCTATTTCTGGTGCCAATTGGATGATGCCAATTAAGCCCAAATATCCACCTGCCCAGGAGAGAGCATGTCTCCTTGCATCCCTGTGAAGAGCCTCAGTCTTTTTTGGCAATACAGCCCAAATTTCCAAAAGTGAGCTCTGTTTTTCTAGGGCTACTCTAAAGATCTAAGTTGTTTTAGTCCCTCAGACAGGAGAGAGAACTGTTTTGTAGCTCTCAGAAAATTCATCTGCGTCCTTTGCATATGAATTGCCCTGACCCAGACACTGCCTTTGGAAGCACTGGGCAGTGTCAGGAAATGCTGTGAACAGCCTGTAGTTTTTAAGCAAGGATCTCAGCCCTGTGCATGGGACTTGAGAACACAGATTCCTCATTGTGAACAGAGCCAAGTGGAGGCCATTCATGTCTCATCTCCCTCCCTAACCGCTCTTGCAAGTAGGATTTTTGTTTCTGCTCTCTGCTGTGAGCAGCTTCTCTGGTGGCGGTACAGCCCTGAGTCCACCAGCTTGGAGGGGTAAAACCTCAGCTGGATTCTGGATGCTCTGGCTGTATTGCCTGCTGTTAGCCATGCTGCAGGGGGCCTCTGCTCTTTCTCAGCCCCAGGTTTGCTGGCCAAGCTGTGCTTGCAAATGCAGCAGAAGGGCTGATTCCCCTTCTGAATCGTTCCTCTGGCACAAAAAATTGCTGCCTGACCACACGTGGTTAGGCACAGTACAGCCAGTCACTGTGGAGGTCAGACACTGATGAGGGTGAGGAATACAGGCACTAACAATCAGCAGGCTTCGAGCTCTTTGGGTTTCATTTTTATTTTCTAAGTATGACTAGTTGCAAGAAAATGGGGTGACAGTTGTTCAGGTATGTGGCTGTCATCATTAGCACAAAACCCTGCCATGCTCAGAGACTGCTTTAATGAAAAAGCATGTCAGGTTTCACCTGTGGGTTAGGGACCCTCCGTCTGCTGCCAGCACTGCAAATTAACTCCAGCCTGTCCCACAGGAAACCTGCTCTCCAGCAGGACAGGTATCCACATGGCACAGTAGCCAGGAGCAGGGGTAGACTTGGTTCCTCTTGCACAAGTCAAGAGCTTGATTTTCCCTGTTGAGGTCTTGGGGCATGATGAGGGCAGAGTCTGGCCTTGGAGAACAAAGGCAAGCTGCAGCACCAGAAGACAGCATCTCTTATTCCCACCAAGATGCCTCAGGGCCAAATGACACCATCTCTGTGCTGGTTTGTGTTGTCCATGGGGACACCATTTCTCACAAATTCCCCCTCGGTGGCCTGGCAAGGGTCTCCCTGGAGAGGGGTTTGTGGCAGCGTGTCCAACGAGCTTGCAGCACTAGGAGGGAGCCACAACACTGCTGCCTCCTTGCTTTTCTTGTGTTTTCACTGTGGCTCATCCTGTCTTTCCTTTGGGTTGCAGAAGATTGGGAAGTTGCGCCCTTGAAGGAAATGAATCTCTGTGTCCTGGACCTCTGGTGTCACCTGTGAAGCAGAAGGATTGTTCCTTCCTGATGTGAGTCCAACACTTCTTGTGACCATGGCCACTCCAGATGAGGTTAAAGAAGGGAAATGGCTTGGTACAAACTGGTTGGTGAAAGAAAAAAAGGGTTATACTTCCTCTTGTAGAAAACAGGCTGTGAACACTGCCAAGAAAATCTGTAATTTGTAGAAAAAGAGCACTCTGACATTGTCACCTCACTTTAATCTCCTCTTGCCTTTAGTGATTATTTTCTCCTTGGCCATCGGAGACTATCTGGCTAGCAATAAGTACAGCTTACTCCACTGTTCTGGTTCAACACTAACAGTTAATGATGTCAAGCTGTATTAAGCTTGAGCCACTCTGATCATCTCATTCAAAACATCCCTTGAATGCCATGAAGCAATTTTCTCTGTAAGAAGCTGTTGGTCAGTGGATTCATGTCTGCTTTGTCTTGCTCTTCTCGTCTTGAAAGGAAATTTTTGTGATAAAAACTGTAGCTGTGTATGTGTTGCAGGAACATAAAATGCCTGAGAGGTACACTGACCTTCACTACATAAAGTGTTTTTATAAAGCTTTACAAACATAAACTTCAGGGGTCACCCTGCATTTCCAGAAAGGGTAGAGGGCCAGGACCTCAGCTGGTGTAAATCAGTGTAGTCTGCCTGGGAAGGGCTGAATTCTTCAGCTAAAAATTTGCTGAGTAGTTTTTGCTTTAAAATCAGACACAGCATAAGCAAGAGGATAAGCAGGGAACACCACTGCCTAGTTGATGTCCTAGAAGAATAAAAGGGCACCAGCCAAAGTTGGCATGCTGGATTGTTCAAAACATTGGGGAGAAATTCCTGATACAAGGCAACGTTCATCTGGGGACTCCTTGCCACGGTCTGCTATGGGCTTGTGTTTACATGGTTCAAAAAGCATTTGGACAAATTCATGGGTAAAAACCTCCTAAGGCTATTAAAAACAAGAACATACCTTCTTGCTCCGAAAGGTATTTCAGCTCAGGGCTTTCTGAGCTGCAGGTTATGAGAAACCAGGGAGGAATACATTTAAGGGGCCTTCTTGGGCTATCTAGAGCTCAGGAAAGCAGGTTAGAAAAACCATTGAGGGACTTTCAGTGTGCAGCAGAAGATGATGTAGTAGAATGACCTCCCTGCCCATCCAAATTTTAGTCTGGTTTTAAGGAGATGCTTATGGCACTGCACAACTAAAGCAGGCATCAATTTCTCTCCCACTCCCAGAGATGTGCTGCTCAGGCAAAGTTATCAGCCATGTTATCAGGGGCTGGCCCGTCACCACAGACCTGGGAGAGCGTTTCTGGCCACAGTCAAGAATTCTTGCAGGTTTGCTGAGGAGGAGATGAGGTTCAATCCATCCAGACTCCCCCATTCCTTCTGGGAAAGGACAGCAGGGGAGAATGTCGATACCACAGTGGAGGAGAGAGGAAGAGGAAGGCAGCCAATGCAATAGTAAGGGGAAGTTCTCCTAGGCAGGGATGGCAAGCAGGAATGAGCCTCTGGCTAACCCATGATCTCAGCTTTCTCCTGAGAGAGGTGTTGAGAAATTTTAGCACCTAGAGGGCTGGAAAGCAGCAGCCTGATGTGGAGGGGTGAAGAGTAAGGGCTGTGTGAAAGGACAGGCAGTACCCTGTCATGAGCTATCCAGAAATGAAACTTCTCCTGGGGCGAAAGAAAGGTGAGAAAACAGAGGTGTTCTCCCTCCCTGAGCGAGTCTGACAGCCATATGGTGGTAAGAATTGTTGTCATCATAATTAATTCCTTTTTGACATTGCTCTGGCAGATGTCCACGGGTCTGCAGGAGCAGGACTTGTCTTCTTAGCAGCGGCAAAGAAGTGGAGTAAGAAATGAGTGGCAGGGAGGGTTCCTTTTGTTCTGCAAGCTAGCTGGGCTTGCATGAGAAAGGATCATCTCTGAGGCTGAATGGATTCTTCTGTCTCTGGCCCTGCAGGCTATCAGAGGGACAGGGAGGGACTCAATTTTCTCACACTGTCACTCCAGCCCTGGATTGCACCAACCTTGCTGAAGCTGACGCTTTACTATAAAGCAGCTTGTGCATTGCAACAAGGAAACAAAGCCAAATCAGAGCACCTATCTCATGTAAACATAACCTTCATGTCCAGCAGTCATTTGACACTTCCTGCTAAAACAGCTCTACCTCCAATTAAAATCATCTGAAGTGAGGGTTTTGAACTGCTGGGCACTAAGATTACGGCTCCAGAGGGACTAATAAATGCATATGGTTTCCCCCTCTTGCTGCCTTTAAGAAGGGCTCTTCATGAAACTGAAGGAGGAGAAGAAAGGCACTTTCAGATAGTGTAACATTTCTGTTTCTAGTGTTTCACAAGCATTAATCCCCATCTCTGCATTTCTGTGTACTGCCATGGTCCTTGCTCCCCGTGTTGTGTAGTAAAGGGGAGCCAGGGAGGCATATAGGTGGTGATTATAGACATTTCTGTCTATATAATCAATTATTGTAATAATTTCTGCTGTGCTTTCCATGCCGTGGCTCTGGTATGTCCTGGGGACATGACCTGAAATTGTGTCTTGGTTTGGGGTTGGTTTCAGCGACATCCCAGACTTGATACAGCTGTTATAGGCCTGGAAATCCTGAGTGCACGTAGAGAACTCATCCCTTCAGGGCACACACAAGGGACCAACAGCAGTCTTGCCTTGGCTGAGCTACTATTACATAGGATTTTTTTTTAATTATAGAAAAGATGGATTACTGATGATTTTTTAAAATGGCTGGTTCTTCAAAAGAGTCCAGTTTTCTACCTTTCATGCAGAGGATTTCCCTTTTGTGACTTGAAGCAGGGATTTTATTTTCCTTTCCCTTCGTGTAATTCCTGTTTATTACACAACCCCTCCTTATTGACATAGCATCTTTAGCTTATGCATCATTTATTGGTATCTGAACAGTTACTGGAAAGTGTTCCTGGGTAAGCTCTGGGGAGGCACAGCTGCCTCACTAATGGAGGAAAAGCCTAACTACTTCCTAAATCAATTAGCCTGGAAGGCCAGAAGACACGTCAGGCTGCTCTCCGCACGCTCACGTTTGCACACCAACCACAGCGGTCTGTGCTGTGCTGATGGCACGGCACCCACAGACACACTCATGTGCTCCCAGCCACGCTGGCAGTCTGCTGAATGACATTTCCTGCTCAGAAATGTGTGTTCCTACCTATACATGCATTGCATACATCCGTGCTGCTCCGTGTGAGCTCACAACTCAGGACACAGCAGCTGCTTCTCCCCGGCCTGCTGACCCATGGGGGATGTGTGCCTGTTCTCTAGCAGGCAGCCCAGCTCTGGGGCTCCAGCCATAAAAATTCCTGTTGGTTTGACTCTGGAAGTCCTCAGGGTAATGGTCACCTCGTGTGCACACATAGCCACGTAAAGCCTCTTTGTTCCTGCTCGCTGCACGCAGGAAAAGGCTGCCTGCCTGCTGACAGACATCACTGGCAGGGAAAGTAAAGGGGAATTGGGCAGGAGTCATTAGTGCTAATTATTGGCATGCATCCTGGGGTGGGACAGGGCTGTTGGACTGCAGGGGGGCACATCTGACCTCAGTGCTGCCCTCAGCAAGCCAGGAGAGCCTCCAGCACTGAGTACAGGCAGAGGCCAGCACAACACCTCCATGCTTGGGAAGAAGCGGGGCAGGATATTTGCGCCCCGAGGCCCCTGTACCTCCTGGGAGAGGGAGAGGTGCTGTCGTGGGAGGGGTTGAGAAATGCCAACAGGCTGCAAAGGAAGAAGATGCAAAGGAGAAAACGGACTGGTGAGTGTTGTGAAGTACAAAGGAAGGTTTCAGAGCTCAGGTATGGACAAATGCACAGTAGGAAGGTGCAGGCACTGAGTGGAAAGGCAAGAGAAAGGGCTGAGCAGAGAAGCAGGTGGGATAGAGGGGGACAAAACAAAGCCAAGACAAAATGCTCATCTAGAAAGCATGAAGACAAGCAGGGATTACTGGTAGGAGCTGGATTGCCTGCACGTGCTTTATCCAGGAGAGTGTCAACACCGTGGCTCCAAAGCTGGGATACCTGGAAGCTGGCGAATGAAAGGAACAAAGATTTGGTGGCACAAGAATTTCTTTGGTGGCACAAGAATTCGTCTGTTTAGGAGGAGGAACATTGCTTGGAAGGAGGAAGGAAAGAAAGAAAAAAGTGTAGAGCAAGACTGGGCTGGTGGCAGAGAGGGTGTTTGGCAAATGTTTCTTCCATAGACCATGCAGAGCTGGTGGGAAGGGGGATGTGGTAAACTGGATCTGGTTGAGCTGGAAATAAGAGTGTGAGGTCTCTGCAGCAGGGAGCAGAAGTGTAAAAGCCAAAAGAAAGAGGACCAGGGCAGGGCAGAGGGTGAAAGATGTCAGAGAACAGCTGAGAGCTTCAAGGGGACAAAAAGGATATTTCCTGATGAGTTTGAGCTCAGCAGTTCTGCTACTGAAAAGGAAATGGAGGCTGTGCCTGTATGTAACCTACAGAGACTCTGTTTTCAGGAGGGGAGAGCTATTCAGGGAACAGGCCTAGGCATCAACTTTGGGTGAGTCCCATCCCTGAAACAGCCAACCTGCAAGGGGCAGGGCAGGGATGGGAAGGTTAAGGCAAAGGAAGAGAAGGGAGCACTGTGACTCCAGCTAGCACATTCCCAGGCCATTTCAAACACCCCCCAGAAAATCCACATGGATATGCCTGGCAAAGAATAACACGCTCTGGACATGGTGCATGGTATCCTGTGGCTTCACAGTGGTCCATGGTCAACCCCAGGAGCTCCTGGGGAAGTTCCTCTCCTTGCCACCTATGACAGGAAGAAGATTCCCCAGCCTCAAGGTGCAGCCCAGGCTGAGGAGACCAGCAAACCCTATTTTCAGGGTTGTGCCACTGACTCTTGGCAGACATGAAAGGAAGCTGAATCACCGTATTATAATTTCAAGCTCCATTAAAGAAACATGGGGATAGCGGAGGGAAGGAGAGGGCAGGGAGGGATGAAGAGAAAATTGAACAGAGCAGAGTAGCACTTGAAGGGGAAAGAAATGTTGCTCATAGGCTCAGAAGGGGGAATTGCAAACAGAGATGAGATTAAAAGGGAACCCTGGAGACTGTCTCTTTAAATACAGCAAGATTCACTTACTCCATGCTGAGCCAGGCTTGTTGAATGCTGGAGGCACGGTCCCACTGAGGTTTGCCAGCTGATGGAGCAGTGGAAGCCTGTCTCTCCCAGTACACCACCAAGCTGACCTCTTCCACCTACGTTATTCAGGAAGTCCCACTGCTAATAATAAATTTACTGCAGAGTGAGCCTGGTGGGGAAGCTTTTTACTTGACTACCCATCAGCACTGAGCATGTTAAATGATCCTTTTATCCAGAGGCATCCAGGCACGTCAGACTCAGTACCATGTGTCTGGGAGTATAGTGTGGGGGTATCTGGGTGCAGCTTCTCTTGTGTGGAGAGTGTTCCCTTGCTGGTCCCAAAGGCAGGGAGGGAACTACAGGTGCAACAGGAAAAAGCAGAATGTGTAAGCATTGCCCGTGGCAGATATCATGGAAGATTGCTTTCCAGGGGAAAGGAGTGTTCTGGTGCAAAGGGGGGTGAGGTGTCCAACCCCTCTAGCTAGACCCCTGACCACTTCGTTCTGCTCCAGGGCACCTGCAGGATGTTCACAGTGCAAATGTTGATCTGGCTGTGACTTGGGACCAGTCTGGAAAGTCTTTGCCTGATTTGGCCTCTTGCCTCCTGTAGGCATGATTTCAGCAGTTTTTTTAATAGCTCACAGGGGTTGGCCAGGCCCAGCACTTGAGTGGGAGGCAGACCCTGAGTTTATTGTTGTTGTAGTTGCCCACAAGGGCTACAGGCTTCTTTCTCCTGCTCTGTGCCCAGATGAGGTCCTGTCCCCTGTGAGGAGTGGCAATGCTGCTGCTGACCAAATGAAGGGTGGGATGGTGTAGAGAAACGATGAACTGAATGTGACCTGGTCATCTGAGCTGGCCCTGTCAATGTCCAAAGCACAGTGGTCCTGAAGTCCTGGTCAGATTGAATGTGTGTAGTGCCATTCATGTTACACTGAATCTCCTCACTCCCTCAGCTGAGATTTCAGCTCTTATCCCCACGTCCCACGCCTTGAATTTTTATGGCTTTGACAATTGAAAGAGGCTGAATTCCTTGGGACAGTAGCCAGTTTCCATTTGCTCTGACAAATGCTAATGGAGCTAAATAAATAGCAAAAAGTGGTCATAATGTAGCAGGGTGCTCATTACTGCATTTCTTAAGCTGTTGCCTGGTGCTGCTGTGTGCCATTAGGTGTTTGCTAAATCACGTCTTAGGAGCTCCTGGGTCTTTGGGGTGTTTGCTTTGCAGAAATGAGAACAACTGCCAAGCTCTCCTGGCTTTGGTTTTGTCCGTACAGCTCACGTGGAAGCTCAGGAGAGGGGCAGCAGCCAGCACTGCTCCTGTTCCAGCCATGCTCTTCTCCCTCCCCACAGCCTGGCTGAGAGCTGAGCAGTTTGGGCAGGAGCTCAGGGGCTGACCTGCAAGAGGAGAGCTGCTCCTCACCAGCCATGCCCAACACCTTCCTTCAGTGCCAGGGCAGAGGGGGGCTGCAAACCAAACACAGGTGAGGCTCTTCTTTGTGCCTGGGGGTCCTGGCAGACTTTATGATGTGTCTCCTTGGTTTCTGGACTTCCTTTTTTGATCTTGTGGGTGGCGGTGGAACTGCCAGGATCCTTCATTAATCAGAATATAGAAGCAGTCCTGCTACTCCCCTAAGTGTTTCCAAAGGCTGGTGGATCTCAGAAGGAGCAGTGTTCAGAACTGGCAGCATTAAGGCACTAGGAAAGACTAAAACCCAGTGGGCTAGAGACTCTTTTGTATGCACAACAATGCTTTTCCAAGGGAGTTTAAGCACACACCTTGTTCCCAGCAGTGAGTCTCCAGCTAAATATTCCCCACACCCAGGAAAACTGCATCCTAATCCTAACAGAGGCCCCAGGGCACTATTGCAATGCAAATAATGATAAATAACAGCAATAATAAAACTCCACCAGCACTTGCACCAGCTCCCTAGCAATCCCAAACCAGCCATAGCAAGCTTCATATCACCCAGGTTATGTAAAGGAGCGTGAGCAATACGACTGGAGCTGTCAGGGAGGTGACCAATTAGCCAGTGCAGCTGCCTCCTGCAGGCAGCAAATTTTCCTGTGGCATGTGGATTGTCACTGGGGCCGGGATGTGTTCAGGCACAGGGCTCCTGCACTGGCTCCCCGGGCTGCTCTGCAGGTGGGGAGTGATAGCTCAGCCCAGCACGTGGTTCAAGGGATACCCCCCACCACCATGGGGAGGGGATTCTGGGGGTTATTTTTTTGACAGCCAGCTCTTCATGAGCAGTGTGAAGGCTGCAGTCAGCAGTCAGACTGGCACAGGAGCTGTGGGTGCTGTGGGCCATGCTGCACACCCAGGCTGTCCTTGGGCTTTGCACAAGCACTGCTACCACACCTTGGGCTCCTTGTTGGGCTGGTTGCAGAAGAAAGTTCAGTGCAGCAGCTGACTGAGGTCAGAGGTTCTGTGAGAACCATATCCCAGGTATTCCCAGGAGTTCATGGCTGTCAGTGGAAGAAACATCCCTCTGTGATGCCTTTTCTTCCCTGGAGTCACAGACCCTGATCCCATGCTCTTCAGACCCAGTCCTTCACGCTGAGCTGATGAGTGCACAGAGGTGTTTTTATTTGGTAGCACTGTTATATTCTACTTATCTCTGTTGCTTTTAGCAGTTGCTCTGTCTTGGCTGTCAAGTATAAAGTAATAAGAAATCATGCTCTGGTGTCTGGGCGCTTCCCACAGGAGTTTCTCTCCTTGAGAGAAATGGTTAGATTAAGAGGAATTAACATTCTAAAATTTTGCCCTTTGGCCACTGAAATCTACTGCTACAGCTTTGGTCAGCCTTCTTCCACCTATCCAGTGGAGAGCAGCAGAAGGGAGCAGGCAGGCACAGACAATTATTAATAACCAGGCTTCTCCTTCCTGCTTGCAGTTTGTTACAGCCCCACTTAAAAGAACATGCAAATGGGCAGCCTGGAACTCACTGAACCATTATCCTGCACTAGCTGGGGTGTAGTGTCAGAGAATGACAGGAATTGCTTAGGGAAGGAACATATTGAGAGGGTTAAAGCAGGCTAAGTGTCCTTGGGCAAACCTTCACATCTCTGGGAAATAGCCAGTTCAAAGGCTTCCCAAGCAAATGGACGTGCCCAGACTCCCTGCTGGAACAGCTACACCCAAGCCCAGCTTCTGTGCATTTACCTTTGAGCCCATTTGTGTTTCAGAATGTAAAACTGGATTATTTCTGCAAGGTACTCAAAATCTGAGGTGTTTGTGCCACACAGTGCCCTCACAGTATATGGGAGAGGTGGTAGAGGACTCCAGGCAGGGAAAGAGAAGCACAAGAGGGCAAGGGGTCTGTAGTGGTCACCAGGATATGTGGTAGCCTCAGCACAGCAGCAGCCTGGGGCTTGTGAAGTGTTCTGCAGTCCTCAGATGTGCTGTAGTAGAAGGGGGAGGCAGTTTTTCAAATGTTTATCAGAAGTCTTCCCCAGTGGGAGGGACAACAAGGCAGAGAGCACCAGTGAGTGTCTGAAAATACGACACTTGAGCTGTAGGAGTTGGCACTGCCCTGGTGTAAGAGATGAGACACTGGAGCAGAGGAGGTGTATCTTGGATACCCAGGGGAGAGTTTTTTTGGAAACTGTGTGGATCTAAGTGTTTATCCCCCCTGGAAAAGAACCCAGTGCTTTGGGGAGTGGATAGGAGGGAACTAGAAAATCAAATTGCATCTCCTTTCACCAGCACCCAAACCCACACATCAAGGCCTCCCAGCAAAGGCAAGTAGGCTTCCTCTGTATTTCGCTGTACACAATGAGATGGGACCCTTTAAGTCTGAAATCAGTTTGAGGTGTGGGGCTCATTTAGATAAACCACAATGGAGGCATCTCATTTGGAGCAACCACATGGCAGGGCTGAGGCACTGGGGTGGTGTGGCGGCAGGTTCAGGCTGGATGTCTGGGAAGGCAGGGAGGGGTGTGAGCTGGATGCACCTACTGGAATTCAGCTGACTCCCACTCCCAGTGGGGCTGCTCTGACTCAGCCCCAGCTGCTCAGTCACAGCTTCATTTGAGGTCTTCTCTTGCCCCCAAGCTGGGGATTTCAGTCCTGGGACCTATCAGTGCCATCAGGAGCCATGAAGCAGTGTGATGGGTAAAATATATCTCAGCCATCTTCCCATTCAAATGGGGAAAACACACAGAGACACAAGCAAACTCTCCTCAGAGACCTGCTGTTACCAAGACTCTGGAAACGAGGTGCCCCTGCACCAACTAAATGTAATCAAGATGGGGAGGGCTGGGAGGGTTAGAGGCACTGGGGAAAAGGCTTTGAAGTCTCCTCTTTGACAGTGTCTCCTCCCTAAGGGCAGCCCCACTCACTGTGCTTGGCTCTAGCACAGGCTGAGGTGCAGCTGTGCCTTTGGGGTAAGGTAAGAGAAGACTGTCAGCTGTTTGATGGTTCAGTGTGGTAGCCCAGGGCTGCCCAGGCACCCACAGAGACCACAGAGCAGCAGAGACCTTGAGGCTCTTCAGTCCCTACGGTCTCTCTTTCCTAACAGCATTATTTAATTCCTCCTAGGGACTAAAGTCCCTCTGCTAAATAGGTCAGCCTTGCAGGGAATGCAAGTACTCAAAATACACCTTTTATAACATCATTCCCAGAATTTTTGTTCTCTTATTTACCTTGGCCAAACACCTCAGGCCCCAGAGGGGTGCCACTCTGTTCCCACATCTTTGCATTGCCCCCCAGTTCTGTTTTCTCTGGTGAACAGAATTTTTGGGTCCCACCGGAGAAGCACAACTTGTGGAGACCTTGTGGGCTCAGGTACCTCTTCGTGCCTGGAAATCTGTCAGCCCTAGTGAGGGTCCTCCTGGGAGTTATGGAGGCTGTGGGATGCCCAGGAGAGCTCCTGCACTCCCTGCCAAATGCAGAGAGGAGTGGGCAGCCTCACAGCCGTGGGGCTCCTGTCACACGCTGAAGCTAAAATGCCTGGAAGGACAACTTAGCTGTACCTTTTCTTTATCCTGGTTTTCTTTCTTTGGTTTTTTTGGTTTTGTTTTTTTTTTTTTCCCTTTGCCACACTTCAAATAATTTGATGTTGAATATTTAAGACTGTTTTGTTGTCTTCAGTTCACCTCATCTGACCTCACGATCTTCAGGGTAATAGCAGATGATGATGATGATAATACTCCGCTGTTTCCCAGTGCCACTTTCTGAGCCCTTCAGCAACATTTACTTGTTAAGGCCTGCAAGCCATCTAAAGTAGGTTAATTTATCATTCCTGCTCTGTGTATCGTGAGGAGCTGTGACCTGTTCAAGTGAGCTGGAAGGACTTGTGGGCTTGAACTGTGGGGCAGTTCAGCTGAGTGCTCTCAGCATGTAGTGTGGCTCACACTGCTCCATGTCCCAAGGAGGGGCTCTTCCTAGAGCAATTGGCATGAGGTAAGGCTAACCAGAGAGGAGGGAAGGTCCCCGAGGAGCTGAACAAAAAAGCTACACGTGTAACAGCGGATAACAAGCTCCCAGACTTTATCAACTGGAGATTTGTATCGACTGCTGCAAAAAGGATGGTGATGGAGCAGTAGTGTATGGGTTAGAGATGAGGATGGTATGTGGGAGGCTGGGTGAGCTACCAGGGCTCACATATTGGGAGGAAAACTCCTCTATATTCCTAAAATCAGTGAGGCCTTCCATTTGCCAGCCTGGCCACCCTTCCAGTACAGCCCAGCTTGTGTCGGCTACAAACCCTCAACCCCAAGAGCCCCATCTCTGCGTGGGGTACAGAGGCAGAGATCAGGCAGGAGAGGATCCCCTTGGCTCTTGGCAGCCAGAAGGGAATGGCGAGGCTGTGGGAAGAGTGCAGGTCACTCCTATTTTCTCTGGGATGCTGGAGGCAAAGGGCACTGTGGATGGGAAGGGAAGAGCAGGGAAATGGATCCTGTGAGGGAGCATGGAGTGCTCGGATTCTGCCCCAGCTGCCTGGCAGTGATGCCTGTGCAGAGGCTGCTGGTGGGGATGGGGGGGCTGCCAGCCATGTGGCTCTCTGGAGGGCTGTATACTTGTTTTTCTTCTCTGTGACATTACATAATGCGAGGTAGAAAATGTTTGCACGGTAGCTGTATCGGTCCTCGGGGTGAGGGGAGAAAGGAAGGAGGCGGCGGATAATTTGAGGCTCTTTATTAGACCAATAAATCATTTATAATGCACCAGCTTTCAGGCTGGGCTCTTATTGCTCATGTCAGCCACAGGATGCTGCTACCTGGTGACTGAAGCAGGCAGAGCATGGGCTGGCTCCCCTAAACCAGAGGGGCAGAGCTGAGCTGCACAGGACAGGCATGGCAAGGGCTCGGGATGGGGTGGGAGGAGAGGAGACCTCGTCCTTCACAGGCTCCCGGGACAAACCCCATACAGCTGGTGGCAGGGACTTGGCCTTGCATGAAGCTTCTTGCAGCCAGAGTGAAGACAAAGCATCGGGAGCAAGTCAAAACTGAGGGATCAAGTGGGCACCTGGGGGTGGGTGGGTCACCTGCCCTCCCCACACCACCTGCAAGCAGAGATAGCTGCACATCCAGGGGTCACACACCCCGAGCAGAGGGCAAGACAGGTATTACTGGTGGCATTCCATTACAAAAGGGCATCCCGCACCTCTCATCTTTGTGTTTTGGTGGAGCTTAGTGGAGCCTGAGGCTTGTCAGGCAAATACCTCTTGGATTTTTTGTGTGCTCTGGGTGCCAGCGAGGTTGCTGAGGAGGAATGTCACCCATCTGGGGAGGGTTGTGCTCGCCGAGGCATAAACTTGTGGTTTGCCACATTTCACAGTTGTGTGTTTTTAGGTTGAAATCATCAGGTCCTGCAAAACTACACCTTTCAATAGCCTGCCTGCACTCTCAGGTGCTTCAGACAGCATCATTTTGACAAATGATATCCATATTGATTTTCCTCCTCCTGCTCCTTTCCTCTTCTCCCTCCTTCCACAGCAAAGAAACCACTTTTGATAACTCATCTCTGGAGCCAGGCAAACACAGGAGAGGAGACAGATGAATCCTCCTATGAGGAGAGTTCACACCAGGGTGGGTTCCCAGGTCATCTGAACAAACATCCTTCCCTGTTAAGCAACAAATGCTTTAGAAAGGGGGACCCCTGAACTGGCAGAGCATGTGCTCCTGCTGGTGTGCTGAGATTTAAACCCCCCACCCGCAAAATGCTGAGCAGCTTCAAAAAAACCCTAAAGGAGTTCCAAATGGGGAGCAGTAAATGTAAAAAATCCTAATAAATACCATTCCCTCCTACGAAATGCATGTTTGGGGTGGGGGGAGTTGCACAGCGTGCCTGTTTCTGTGGAATCTGATTTAACTGTAAGCTCTTTAATATGTTCTTTGTGTCCTCCTGGACAGTCTGATGGAAGCAGCAGCTAAAAGCAAATCACAGGGTGAGAAGGTGAGTCTTGCTGATGAGAATTAGCAGTGTCAGGAGGGAAATATCACACACCTCGCTGGCTGAATTATGCATTATGCTGCAAAATCCCTGATGTCAATAGGCAAATGCTATTCCTGTTGTTTTGCCTGTGATGATTGGCAGCAAAGGAATTCAAATCACATCCACACAGCAATTGTCCTTCTGTAACTAAGTCTCTCCTATTCAGGAGGGTGTGCTTGTGCAGGCAAAATCTATGCAGCATAGTGGGTGCTTCAGGAAGAGCTTTGAAAAAGGGTGGTGAAAACATTTTCATACTTTTAACAGTACAAAATGTTGTGAGGTTAGCATGTGCTGGATGTGGCACCTTCTCTTGTTTTTCTCATGGGCACTAAAGTCTAGGTATTACCTCAGACCGTGGGGAGGAATAGGAGTCCATACCCACGTGTTGAAAGTGATTTGAGGCACATGCCTCCATGGAAGGACTTCTCCCTCACCAAGCACGGTAGGAAGATGGGAAGCAGAGCCAACCAAAATGTCATCCCCAATAAAAGCAGTTAATGGGGCCGTCAGTGTCCCCTCTCCATGTGGCTGGACTAAAAGCATTGTGAAATTACGTGTAACAAATGGTAAGAGGATGATTATTTCAATGAACACAAGATTGTTAAAATTCTCTGCTATTGGATCTTGCTAGTGTGTTTGAAGAAAAGCAGATAACAAAGCTAGAAAACAGAATCTGCTTTTATTTGCTGCTTAAGTCGCTTTTGGCCTGCTACCAGAAGATATAAATCAATTACTAATTGCGTTCCTAGTCTGAGGTGCTGTGAGCATTCGTATGTTTAATCTGTCCCGGGTGCTTTTAGAAACAATTGCACTAAGGTGAGAATGTGAGTTGCCACAGAATTTTCTTGCTTCTGTTAATATCTCACTTTCACAGAATGAGGCTGTGTGAAAATCTACGGGTTATTTTTTTTCTGCTTGGTGACAAAATGAAAAATTTGGAATGAAGAAAAACGGACATCTGGCTTTTAAAATAACATTTTGTTTGCATTCTTTGGATGACTCTTTCAGAACATAACTTCATCTTGAACCACCACTTCAAGTTGTTTGGGAAACAACTAAACAACTCCAAAAACATTTTACCAATAACCTGCTGCATTAGAATAGTTACTGCAAAATAGAATTTTACTGCCTCCCCCACCCTCTCCAAGTGGAATAACCCATCTGCCTAAGGAATGTAACTCTTCCCAGGTTATGAGCTCCTGAGAGGATTGCGTGATAGAAAAGAAAACGTGGATTTGATTAGATGGAGACTGAGACCTCGGCCCCCTGTGGCATCACCACTGCCGGCCTCCCTGGCCCCTGAGCAAGAGGGGACAGGGAGGCAGGGGTTCAGCAGGGAGCTGGGAGAAAACGTGGCAGGCTTTCTCTCTGGGGCTGAAGGATCTGCTGCTGCCATCCCAGCGGGGCTGTCAGGACCCTCAGCCACTCTGATCTGCCTGGGTGTCAGCCCTGCTGTCTCCGGGGGCTGTGACTGCTGGGAGGGGCCATGAGCTGGCCCCTGCCGCGGGTCTGGGGTGTGGACAGCTGTGAGGGGGAAAGAGTGAGGGAAAGGAAGACTGTGGGTCTGAAGTGCAAACCAAATTAAGAGGACAGGGAGAGTGGAAAAGGAGTCTGGAATTGCTGGAGGATCCAAGCTAACAGAGGGCAGGAGAGGATGTGTGCCTTCTGGGAGAGATTGGATACCATTAGAACTGTCACACAGGCAACTTAAAATGAGCCTTCTGTCGGGAAGAAAGAGTTAAAACAATTTTGAGCCTTGCAAGGCTCGCAATCTCAAACTGTAACTGGTGAAGCCCAGCAGCCGAGGATTATAAAGATAAGGGCAAGGATAACACACAAGAAGGAGCTGGTGGAGGATCAGACCACGGAGTACTAATGACAACTTCTCACAGGGCAAAAAAGTGGGATATAATCCCTGGCCCAAGGAGCATGGAAATCATCCCAATGCCTTTGCTCAGACAGAAACCATCATCAGTCTCTTTTTCCCGAAGCTGTGAGTGTCAACCTTTGGGAGGATGCTGGAGATGGGAGCAGCTCCTCGGTGCCTGCCCTTGGCAGGGTTCACCCCCTGGCACTGGGCAGCAGGTCCTTGTGGGCACTGTGTGGCATGGGCACTGCCCACAGTGCCAGCAGCTGCCACCTGGCAGCCTCTCCTGTGCCCACATGCTCCTCGGCTGCTCCGGGTCAGAGCTGTCTCCTCTTGTTTCAGCTGCTTCACTGCACATCAGCCATGCTGAGGAGCCAGGAAAAGATGGGGTAATCCAGGTTCACCTCCTGGTTTCCCACCTCAAATGCTCTCATGGGTCCTCAGCTGTCACTGCTTCTGCAGGAGGTCTGCCACATCCCTGTCACTGGGCTGTCCTGGAGCTACCTGAAGGGTCCTGCTGGCCAGCAGGTCCTCCAGGTGGGCAGTGATGAGCTGAGGGCATGCTCCAGGTCAGTGTTGTAAGCAGGAGCCCTGGACATGGTTGTTCCAGGGCAAGGAGACCGTGCTGGTTTCTTCCAAAAGTGTCGGTGCTGCAGGTGTGCCATTGTATCCTAATTTCTTGAACTGCACCCTTTTGCAAGGCAGTTTTTGGCTCTGGCAGCAACCTGACCTCTCTGTAAAGATTTGTGCTTGGAGTCCTGTGGCTTAGATAGACCTGCGAAAATGATGGATTACGTTCATCCAGCCTATTTCAGGATCTGATGTCTGCTGTTAAAAGCTAAGGGAGTATGTGGACATTCACATGGCTCAGCAAGAGACTTGTCAGGCTTTTCTCACAATCAGGTCTGACTTTCCTGCACCTTTCAGACACAACATTAAAGACTCCATTATGGAAAGCTTGGAAGATGGCTCTGAGCAGAGGCAAATCTGCAGGTCTCCCATCGTTGCAGTAAGGTGGAATTGCTTGGCATTTCCCAAGGATCTGATACGTTTGTGACTCTGATAGCACCTGCAAAGTAAAGGAAAGCCAGAGTCAGGCCTGTGCTCACAGGCAGAGGAAGAAACGAGCAGAGCTGGGGTTTAGGCAATTCAAGGATGGAGTGGAATCTCTGCTGCAGGTCACATGCTCGCACAGGCTATTCCATCCCCAAACTGCTGGGTGTTTGGCCTCTTTGTTTTCTCAACAGCAGAGACAACCCCGAAGGGACAGAGGCTTGCAAAATGTGGGCTCCTGTCAACAGTGGAGACTTGTGATATCTGCTGAGTCTGGGCAAGGAAGAGGGCAGGCACTCTGGAAAGAAGCTGCCTCGTCCCTACATCATTCACCAGGAACAGCATGGGGTTTGTGCCTCAGCCCTGCAGCTTTCAAGCAAGCTTAGGGCAGCAGGCATTTACCTCTCTGTAGTCTGCTTTGTCCTACTGCAGACAGAGTATGTCAAAATCGTGGGGCAATCCCATGGATTTCTGACTCCACTGCGTCTTGACAGTAGCACTGTCACTCCATCCAGAAATGTGTGTGGTGTGGGTGACTCGGGGTCATGGTGGTACTGAAAGGGGCGATGTGGATGTGTTTGGGAAAAGCTGGAAAGACCAGAACTGTGGACATAGCTGGGATGCTTTGATCCAAGCCCTTAGTGGAACAGCCCTCGGGGACCATCACACAAAATAGCCCAGAACACAGATGCCTATCGAGAGTCTTTTCTAGCAGTCCCTTTAAGGAAAGGACAGAACCATAAAATACTTCTCAGTGACTGTGATCTTGCAGCAAGGATTTGCTCTACACCACCTCCCTTTTGCAATGTGCTTTTTTCGTCTTCACAAAAGGCTTCCTTGGCAAAAGGGAGCTGCCAGCTCGGCAGATCTGGCCAAGGGGCTAACAAAAGTATTCAGCTCCACACAGTTAATGCCAGCAAAATTGTCTATTCAAAGAAAAGTCATAGTTTTGACTCTGTTTTTTGCATCAGGGTTTATTACTCCAGGACCACTGCCAATATAATTTTTTTTTAGCTTAAAAAATAATAATAAAAAATTCCTAGCATGTTGAAGCCATACACTTTGAAAGCATCCCTCATCCTGACTGATACCGCTGCTGATTCCCATCTATGCTCCTTTTGATCCAAGTGGTCAATGCTTTTGCAATGCCACTTTCTTCCATCCCAGAAATGGAGAGAAATGGTGACTTACCCCATTTCATTGAATTCCTATTTTTAAATGTTAAAAACAATTTAATTCCTGATGACTGTAATGACATCCCTGCCTCCCTGCCTCCTTCCCTTTTTAAACCACCTCAAAACCTAGGGGATGGAACTGGCTGACAGGATTCCTTTAATTATCCTCGCTCCCAACACTCATCTCTTCCATGGTGCCTTCAAGGGACACCACTATGAAAGGTTCTGTACACACAGGCACTACATCCCCATCGAAGCAGAGAACAAAACCAAAATGTCAGAAAAGCCACCCCTTAAAGAAATTAATAACAAACACAAGCAGGCACATTCCATCCGCCCCATTAGTCAGTAGTGCTCAGATACCATGGTGATGAGCCTCCCTAGAAATGTTTCCGCAGCAGCAAAACTGCCTTAAAGGGGCCGCACAGCCTCTCCCATGCACCTGGGCAGAGCCCCTTCTCCAGAGGCACCGCTGTCCTTCCCAGACGGCGTGGCTGGCACCTGAGCTGCGTGCCCGAGGATGAAGCCAGCATCATCTGCTTTTCCTTCTCCTGCCGCAAGCGCCGGGAGCTGCGCAGCCCTGGCGCCGCGCCCGCCGCTCTGCACTTGGACCCCAACACATCGCCGGGGAGGAGGGTGGTCTGCACCTCGCTGTTGAGGAGTTTCTCAGAGCCAAGGAGCCAGGCGGGCACAGCATCCCTCAGCTGCACATCCCCAGCGTCTCCCAGCCTGGGCCCTCACCCAGCACAACCACAGACAGTGGCTTGAAGTGTGGAGCCAGACTTTGGGCTTGTTTATCCTCCCAGAGGGGAATGTTTGCGGGGCAGAACAACACCCGATCAGGTTGTTGGGCGTTTGGGAGCTCCTGTTCACAGATCCTCCAGAACAAAAAAGAACCAAGCAAGAGGGGCAGGGAAGGGAGGGGAAAGAAACACATGCTCAGATGTTTGGGTTGCTGCAGCCAACTTCTGCCCACGCTGGAGGAGAGCTTTGAGTTTCTTGCCCTTGATGTAGCCACCACCAGAAGTTTGTTTTCACAAAACCTGCTTGTATTGGGAGCTACAACTCACACCTCAATACGTCCTCTGAGAAGAAATTAGTAACCCTGTTATTAAGCTGTGGGCAGCATCCCCTGGAGGGTGACTCTTCACACACCTGCCGCTCTTCAGAAATAGATGGGAAACTTTGTACTGCAAAATAATTTTCCAAGGGCAGCAGCTCCAGTGGAATATGGGGCATAAAAACACAGAGAAATGATCATGTGAAAATAAGCTGATTTAGCCTTGATGCAGAAGACCCAATGCATGGTTGTTCCTAGTGCATGTCTAAACAAGAAACCACTTGGAGCTGCTGACTTCCACATGATCCCAGCAGACAGACTAGGAGAAGGAAGAAAAAAAGAAAATAAATGTCTTTCTTTAACTTGGTCAAACCCTTGCAGCAATGGGAAGGGGTGGAAACATAAGTTAATTGGACTTGGGCCCTCTCCCATGATAGCTGTAACCAGTTCCAAGGTATGATAGAGCAGGGCAAAGTAAAGGCTGTGTGAAAATGCCTTGCTGAGCTTTCTGGTGCGGTCCTGCAAGAGCACTTGGGGGTAAGGACTGAACTGTTTTGGTAAAAACATGGCATTAAATAGTTGGACTGACTGCAGGCTGGGAGGAGGTGAAGAAACCTACAGTCCTGACCAAGAAACTGCTGCTCACTCACTCCATCACTGCAGAAAAGTCTTCTGTCTCCTCTCTTTTCTCCTGCGCTGCATCTTGCACCCTTCCTGGCTTTCTAGCCTGGTGTTCGTACAGTCGTTCCCAAGCACATCCTGGATGTATTTTGTTTCCCTTAATTGCACTTTTTAAATGATACCTGGAGGTGCTCAGTAGATGGTGGCTGAGTGTGTGAGCAGTGTGGAAGCACAGTGCCTGCCAGCCCCCAGGTGCTGGGGCATGTTGTTGAGTTGCTTGTCTGCCCTATTTACACGGAGACTAATCAGCTCTCCACGGAATTTCTGTTTGATCCTTTGGCCTGTCTCAAGGGAAACACAACACTAACTGACAAAATATGTATATTTTGGCTTTCAAAAACTATTACGTTTCGCAAATGTCACCCAGACATTGAGCTTTGTGGTTGCCAAGGAAACATCATGGGAGATAACCTGATCGCAGCTGTGAACTGCATCATTTCCTCTCCTGGTGTGAAACCCTCACTTCCAGAAATGCCCGCTCTTGTCTTGGGGTATTTCATCTTTGGAAAGCAGAGGCTTGAAAAAGAAGGTTATTTGCAGTCCAGAAGGTATTTCCTGCTGAAATGGAGCTATCTGGGGGGACTTGCTCCTCGGGCTCAAAGGCAATGGGCTCAGCAGCAGAGAGTTTGTCGTGCTCTGATAATATCAGTGTCTGCTGGAACAGCCACAACCCTGTTCAGATAATGTGGGATAGAATCAGTGGTGGGGGGAAGTTGTACAGTGTCAGCCCGGGGTTGAAAAACTCAGTCTCCCTGGAGCTATTAGCTCAGAGAATCGCAGGCTGGAGTCAGTGCTGGAGCTCCAGATAGGATAGATGGAGCCTCCTGTCTATGACCTGGCATAGAAAGGGCTGTGCTGAGTCGTCCCAGAGGTTGTCAGGGATTGGGTGCCTCTTGCAGTGAGGGAACCTCAAGCTGCTATTCCCAAGAGAAACGTTCCTGTTCTCCCCTTATGTAATATGCTATGTGCTGTCAGGTGGAGGTGGGATGTCAGGAAATCCACTCTGATTTTCCCTCTGTGCCAGGCAGGGGTAAAACACTCGGGAAGGCAAAACCACACCCTGCCTCGTAAGCAGTAATGGCCCCAAGCATCTCTGCCTGTCCCTCCATCCCTTGAAGAGGTGCAGCAGCCCTGGACACAGATGGTGGTGAGCTCTGGGCTGGGGCTGGGGGGACACAGGCCATGGGTGTGCCTCGTGTGCTGGCAGCAGCTCTGGTGAGGGAGAAGGGGGGATGAGCACATGGCCCCAGGGAAGCCTGATGTGTGTCTTCCCTTTCTGGTGTGACAGAATGGCACTTTAAAGATGTGAGATGCAGCTCTTTTCCCTGACACTCAAAGAGCCAGTTGACAAGCTGCTGCCAGGGAAATGTTGTCTAACTCCCTTTCCCCCAGTAATTTCCCTGGTAAAACTGCAGTGCAGTGGAATCAAATGGTGACAGAAACCAGTGGGGGAATAGATGTGTTTTCTTTTTTTCTTTCTATTTTTTTTTTTTCCAAGCGTGTGTCTGTACTGGGAGCCATGTGCACATCGGTAAATCTCGCCGGTTCAAAGAAATGTTTTTAGTGTTCAAATTCAAACTTTAGCTCTTCCTTCTCTGCTAAAGAAACAATAAAGCCTTGAAGATGCTCCCAGCTTGCATGGGATTAAAAAGACTTCGTGGCTGAAGTGGAAAAGAGCATCTCATGTTTTTCCTTTGGGTTACATATGCAGAAAACCCCTCTGCTGCTGCTCTTTCAGCTGGTGCTGTGAAAAGCCCTCTCTGATGAGGAAAGGTAAACTGTGGGTGGAGGAGGGAGAAGAGGGCTATGGTTATAAAACTACCTTGCAGGCAGACAGGTCATGCTAAAATAACTGAGCAAAGCTGGGAGTGGGACTGACAGTGCTGGAGAGCTGCTGTGCACTCGGGCACAAGAGTGAAGCCTGGCACTTTGATGGTGTAATTACCATTAACACCTCCTGTTTGCCCCAGTCATTTCCCCTCAGGTGGTTAACTGTGGTTCATTGGTGGTTCCTCTCCCCTCATTTCCATAAACAGCAGAGGATTTCCTCGGTGTACAGGGAGAGGGAAGGATCAGGAAGGCTGCAGTTTCCCACCAGCTTTGTGCAGTGCACTTGGTGCTTCTCATCACCTGATGCTGGAGTAGAAGTATGGCTGCAGGGCTCCTCCTCTCATGCAGTGTCCTTCCTCTCCAAGGAAAGTCTCCATGATCTGATTTTGTTAGAAACTTTTACTCTAAGAGCCCATCTTTGCCATCCTACAGGCTTCAATAAGGGTTTTTAGAAGGGGCTTTCCCTACTTTTCAATCTTTCCTCTAAGCTCAGTAGAGCAGAGAAGACTTGATTGTGTTCCTCAGAGATGTAACCATGACAGGCTGGTCAGTCCTCTCTTAATACTCAAACTAGGGTGTTTTACTCTAAGGATGGATGTAATTTGTTTTAAGGCAAATCCTTGGGGTTTCATTTTGCTTTCCAAAGTGTAACAGCTGCTTAGGCTACGTTTGCTCAAGAGCTGAAAACCCTGTAAGGGTTTGTCCATGACTTCTGGCTTGGGTCATTAGGATTAATCTGAGCAATGGCCTCGCCCTTTGCTTCAAAGAGCTTAGGCCCATTACACTCAATGATGAATTTGGCCCCAGAGTTTAAGTATCTACTTCTTTCGTACTTCCAATCCTCAAAAAACCCTAAAAAAAAAAATCAGATCTCCTTCGGTAAAAGGGCGCCACAGTTTCTGCATAGAGCAAATGAGGCAGAGGGATGTGAAATTCATGAAATGCTGATTTTTGCCTTTTTTTAAAAATAAGCTACATCGAATTCCTTATCACTCAGTCCTGAGGAACTGCCTTAGCACAGTGGAAGAATTGATTGCATAAATGCCAGCTGTAACTCTCTTATTTTTGGTAACAAGGCATTACTAAAGGCAGAAAGGCAGATTAATTCGGTGCCACGCTCCGATGAGACCAGTGTCCTTTTGTCTGGGACTGGCTCTGGAACCCTCTGCTACCTGGTTTTTGCTTCCAGCCATGGATGTGGGGACTGTAGGAGTGGTTCAAAACACATATCTGTTATTGCAGCAAGAAGTCATGAAGGGTGTGCACATATAGGTTAATTGTCAAGGGAAACCGACTTCAAGTACCATCAGACTGTTTTCAAATGTAATCATGACATCTAAGAGGATGATCTTTGAGAGATCAGAGAGTGGAAATTATTCTCTTGCTTTGCACATCTGAGTGCAGTTTGGCTACAGTCAAATTAGCTGTTTCAGCCTACACTGTCAGTTTGCTCTTATCTCCCTTTCCTCTTGTTGTATTATTAATAACAATGAAAAAAAAAAGTTAAAGACATCAGTAAAGACCTATCTGCGTGGGGCAGGGCTGGAGCCAGCGACTGCCTGGGAGTAATTGTGGACGGTGACCGGCGTTTGAGTGCCCCTCAAAGGGACGTGGCGGCCCCGGGGATGGCAGGAAAAAGCTCTTTGCCACGCTGCCTGCGGGTGTTTGAAAGGCAGCACTGCTGGATCTGAGCTCGCTCGTTCTCTTCATCTTCCCTCCCTCTCTGCCTCTGCGCAGCTGTATTTGGTAATGAAGCTGGCAGCCTCAGAAAGTCACTAGAAGTAACCCAGCTGCCTCCCTGGGTTCACAGGGAGAGCGACTTTTGTAGCTGCTCTCAGCCAGTCCATTAATTGCACATAATAAGGCGTTTAGTGACAGAAGGATGGTTGATGAGCCTTAGCTGAAATAACAGGGGCCTGCCAAGAGCTGTGTTTCTTTGTCAGGGAGGGTTGTGGAGGGTCCTAGCACTGAAGTGCGGAGCTGGAGTCGTGCAGGGATAAGAGCACTGGGAACCTGCTGCTCCCTGATCTGGAGGGCCCACAGCTGGCACTGAGCAGGGAAGCACATCCGTGCTGAAGGACTAGCAGGGCTGATCCACCCTGGGGACAGCAGGTCCCTGCATCTCCGGCAGTGTCTGCCTGATGGTGGCCGTGGGGAGCTGCCCCACTGCCAGAGGGACACCACCAAGCACCTCGTGAGAGATGAGTTGTTCCAAATGGGCTGGGCATGGGGCCTCCATCCCTGCAACAAAGAGCAGAGCAGATTGCATGGAAGACCAATGTGGACTGGGAAACTTGGGCTCTCTAGTCACCAAGCTGGTCCTCTTGGTTTTGGTGGGAAAATGAGTAATAGGTCGAGGTGGGTGCTTGCCCCAGCTGTCTGACAGATTCTTTGTGGGCTGCCATGGTCCCAGAGAAGAGGGGGACAATGGCATGGCGAAGGGATGCACTGTTTCTGCAGGGAGGAGTGAGAGGGGTGTCCATGTGATGCAGCCAGGCTGGCTTGGAGGAGCTCACTCCCTCATTAGTAAAGCAGCTGCTCCCACAGCACCAAGTGTTTCACCAGCGTCAGCCCCTGGTGTTGTGGGGCTCCCTACACCTCATTCCCAGCTCAGCTCTGTGTGGAAGCATGTCCAGGAACTGTCACATCAGAGCCACGCAGCTCCAGTCCGTCTCGGTGGGGAAACAGATAGTGACAGCATTCCTGCTGGGAGAACCCAGCCTGTGGAGATAACCAGGAGCCCAGGGTGATCCCCCACAGCTGGAGAGAGAGCAGGCTCTGCACGTCTGTGCACACAGGCTGCTGCTGCAATGCCTGGCTGCCCCACAGTGAGGGTCACCCTGCGAGGGAAGGTGTGTATGTCCCCAAAACAGCCAGCCACGCTTGCAGTGGGCACATGCAGGTGGTCCCTGGAGGCCACAGCTGGAGCATCGGCCTCGGGTTTGGTCTGTGCAGCCGCCCAGCTGGCTGCCACATCCCTCACCTGGGAGAAGGCCTGTGCTAGCCGTTGGCAGGAGGTGTTCCTTTGTCTGAATGAGCACTTGGGAATGTCAACATTTCTCCGGGCTAGTTCACTGTTCTCCTTACCTGTTTATTTTAATGTCTCAGTCCTGTGCAGCACTACTTCTTCTAGAGGGTCTGGATGTTTCACAAAGGAACGGGAATATTACCCCTGCAGAGAAACAGGGTACAGCAGTAATGGGTGGTTTGGGCACAGGTTTTCCAGCCCTGAACGCTCACTCCATCATGCAAGGTCCAGAAGGAACAGGAAACAGGTCTGGCACAGAAACCTGCAAGAGAGGGAACAGCAGTTTTCCAAGTCAGACTACAGAGGTGAATTATGGCTTGTATGAAAAGCCTTAGGAAATGTGGAGAATTGGCAGCCCTGCTGGCTGTGACACCTCTGTGGATCTTTCATGCACCCCTTTCCCATGGTCAAAGGGGACATTACCTGTCCCTCTGCTCAGATGGGAATATTCTGGGTGGGCTGGGGGAGCTGTCCCACGAGCCGAGTGATGCCATCCGCTCTGAGCAGTGGGCGTTAATGCTGCCACCTTCGTTACTATTTTTAATTAACACCCTGTCATGACTTGGCAACATTCCCACCTGCCCTGTGCCTCAGAATGTCTGGACAAGGTCTGGCTACCTTCCTCCCCAGGGCATTCCTGACAGCAAGCCCGGGGCTTGGAGGCAGACAGCTCCTTGGTGACACAATAGCAAAGCACACAGTTAAACAGCTGCTCCTGCCTGTGCTTTCTCCAGTGCTGTCCTTGTCCTCTTCCATGTCCTTCCAAGGAGAGAGGCAAGGACCTGGCACAGCTGGCCTGTCCCACTGCTGGCAGCAAGCCTCGTGCTGATGTTTTGGGCAGCCCTGCTTTGCTGCACTTTATTTTTTGTACAGCTGAAGTGGAGAGGACATGGGCTGATGTCAGGCCCTAATCACCTATCCACAGCTTCTTTTCTTTGCTCTACTTCTCTCCATCTGGGAAGAGAGCTGGAAAGCTCTCCTTCTTCTCTTCCTCTCTCCCTAAAGGCTTCAGCCTCCTTCTCCTACTCACCTAGTCTGGACAGCCTTGCTTTTAAAGAGTTTTTGAGGTTTTGCCTTGAGCTTTTCAAAACCTGGACACCTGAGGCATACACTGCTCATAAGAGTGTGAAATTCTGTGGCCACAACCCACAGATTGTGGATGACTTTTTTTTGATTTTCAACGGGGAAATGCATCTGCAAGTCCTCACATCAGAAGTCCTGGGTAGATCATAACAGATCTTTGGTAGGATGCAGGGAAGTGGAATGTGTTCATTCACAGAAAATTGCTACTTCAGCTGGCAAATTATTTTGATTTCTTCCAAAACAAAGTGTTACAGTTGGTATGGTGGGGTTTTTATTTATTTTTTTCTTTATAAGTTTGGGTGAAAGAGGGAGATTTGTCACACTTGTGCAGGCCAGATTTGGAAGGTCTTTACCTTGCTTCCAAAAGGGGGAAAAAAGAAGCATCAGGGCTGGCTTCTCCTGTTGTCTCACTTGACCTCCTTGACATCCTGCCTCATCCAGATGCAGCACGTGTAGAGACACCAGTTATGTTGCAGACATGTGGTTGGAGGCTTTGGCTCAGGAGGCAGCAATCCAGAGGAGTTTCTGGGCATGTACTGCCCTCCTGCCTTTCCCACCTCTGCTGAGTAGAGGGAGAACTCCCCCAAACACAGCAGTGGCTGAGTGAAACTCTTGATCTCCAAGCTTTGACCACGCACCTCCCAAAAGGGAGACCAGGCATGACTGTGAGTCACAACCACGTGGTGATTATTCAAACACAAAGCAGCTTCCTGCCTTGGAAATCTTTCCAAAAGGGCTCTGCCATTCCTGCCCCCAGCAGCAGAGACTGCTGAGCAAATGACGTGCACAAGCAACCTCCTGGCTCTCCCAAACCTCTTGCATGCCCAGGATATAGGGATGAGACTGCTGCCTCTGGACTGTCACAGCTGTGCACAGCATCCTTGACCTCGGTGTGCTCTGCCATTCTGCTCTGAAGCCTGAGCTGAAACAGGGAAGCCTGCCCAGAACATTCACACTCTGGAAATTCAGGTCCTGGTGGCTGTGCCTGCAGCTGTGAGGTTCTTGGTGGGAGGCCCTTGCTGTAGGACAGGTCCATTATGGAGAGCTAGCTCATGGACAGGGATTGCTGGAGAAAACTACTCCAGGAAACAGCCTTAATTCAATAAGTAGCTTTTACCTCCCAATCAATGCCGGACCTCTGCCCCCTCCCAGCCCTGTTGCTGGAAGTGCCATTTTCCTGGCAGAAGGCAGCACTGACTCTCTGATAGCTCTGGCTTCAGCAAAGGAGCACGGCAGAGCCAGTGACCCTCTGGGTTTTTGGTGTCCACACAGTCCTGGTGGCCCGGAGCTGCTCCTCTGGGCAGGTCTGGGGGTGCCTGCATTAACACCAGTCAGACACTGCTGACTGAGACCTTCCCCTCAGTTGCTTATTGTTCTGCCAGACCCCAAGCACTGCAGCTGAGTATTTCAATGCCAAGTGTCTGCCCCAGGGCTGATTTATCTTTTTTCCTTTAAACAGAAGCTTCAGCAATAATTGGATCTGTTGTTTCTCAGAGTGAGGCTAAGGGAAAATATGTTCATAAAAAATCCTGCTGTGCTGGAGAAATGCAACGCCTCTGGCCTCAGTGGACATCTGCAATCCCCACTCCTCTTGCTTCCCACATGGAGTCATGAAGTGATGCCCAGCTGGCCACCTCTGCTCCACGTGCTGTTCCTCATGTTCTGGATACTGGCATGTCCTTTGGAGGGGTACAGAGCTGTCTGAGCATATCAAGGCCACAAAACTCATTACCTCTGCATTTTGTACTACCAGGACTAGTGGGTATCTCTGTGTCTTAGTCTCACCCCTCTTTCTCTCTGCTCTGCAGGGCTTCAGTGAAAAATCAACTCATTTTAACATATGACATGAACCCTGGTGCCATAAGCATGACCTCAGGAGAACAGCCCGTGAAGAGAGCTGCCACTGGGGAGACTGCTGGGCAGCACACAGATGGCAAGGGATACAGCCTGACTCCAAAAAGCAAGGCTAAACCCATGTGAGGCCATACATGTGTTTGCCAGGCAGTCCCATCCAGCCCAGCACTAAGTCAGGTAGGAAACCAGCAGGGAAAACCATGCTAAAGAACCTGAGTCTTTTTTTTTTTCCTACCTCCAGTTCCAGCTGTTATTCTTTTAGTGAGTGAGAGGAATTCAAGCTGTTTGTTCCTGGCTGTCAGACCTTAGCTTCTGGGCTGTTGCCTCTTATTTGTTTTTAGTTGCCTGGCTCCTCACAGTGATCTATTTCTTCCTGTGTATTTCAGCATTCCACCCTATGGGCAATGATTTCCCCTTTGTCACCAAAATATTTCATTAGCATTCATCTGGGGATTTTTTCTGTGCTAAGTTTATTTAAAAACCAAGGAACAAGAAAACCAGCAGACTGAAAGGAGCTTCATCCCATCCTCCTTTCAGTGCTGCCCACTACCAGCTCTTTTCTAGTCAGGTTGCTACTCATCTTCCAGTTTTCACACAGTAATCCTCACCTTTGCTGGCTTGA
This sequence comes from Cyanoderma ruficeps, assembly GCA_008694505.1. NCBI lineage: Eukaryota > Metazoa > Chordata > Aves > Passeriformes > Timaliidae > Cyanoderma > Cyanoderma ruficeps. Next base: position 2,928,473 of record VZDJ01006092.1, read on the forward strand.
CTGTTAATTTCCCACTAGCAGGCATTTTCTGTGGAGCCCAGACAGATGAGATCTGCTGCCATGCCTTTGTCTAGGGATGTATTTCACCAAAGCAGTGTAGAACATGACTCACCTGTTGTAAAGCCCACCTTGCCTCTGAATTTTGTTCACCTCTGCCTTCCCTTCTCAGGAGGTGTGCAAGGCTTATGTCCTGCCTGTGTGCTCAGGTCTTCTAGTACCACATTTCCTCTTCCTGCCCTGCTTACTAGATCCTTTACAAACCCCTGCTACCAGCCCTTTGTTTGTTTTTTTTCTAGTATCTCCCTCTGAGTTTGGATTTGGAGTTTGTCTCACTGTCTCCTTCACTCAGTTAAAGCACATCAATCTTTTACTGAAAATGTCCATATCCAAGTCCTCCTCCCTATCAACCTTTGTACCTTTCCTCTGCTATTCCTGATCCTCCTTCTCACTGAGAACTTGACCTGCTATTTCTTTCCATCAAGATCAAATTTCTCTCAGTTTTCTTTTTGATAAACAAAATAATTTGAGTGCTCTATGTGCTTGCTGGAAACATTTGGGGGGGTTTTCCCCCTGGACCACTGAGATCATTTGGCTCCTTTCTATATCCTCCTCTTCCAGGAATGCTCTCAGAGTCCTGTGACCATACTGGAGGCAGTGGGCTGGGATTCATGGATCACAGGTGTATTTTACTTGCTTCCTCACTATTCCCAGTGGAATGTCCATTACCTCTTGCCACAGCTTTATGCAGTTAGTTCATGTGCTGTCATGAGCTCCAAAACCCTTTCCAGAGCCTCTGCTTTCCAGTCACAGCAGCCTAGGAGTCCGCCTGGAATTTCTTATTCCAGGAACAACTTCTTGTAGTAAAATGTCGTTTAAGCAGGCTTTGCTCACTGAACTGTGGAGACTGCTTTGCATGGTTGCCCTGTGCTCCTCATTATTCATCACTTTGAATCTCTTTGTCATTTATGCACTGTAACAGCACTGAGATTTGCATCTGCTTCCCAGCGATGAAAATGCTGGAAAGTGTCAGGCCTCAAGCAGCTCCCCAAAGAACCCTGCTTGAAACACTCCCATCTGTAGATGATTCACCACTGACAGTTTCTTGTTGAGATGTGTCAGCCAGCTCTTAATGTAGTAAACGTGTGGTTTATTGATATCATATACTGCTGATTTTTTAATCAGAGTGTTGTGCAGTCGAATGTCAGATGCCTTACAACAGTCCTCCCTAAAGCTGACTTGGAGCCAGCCTTGGAGTCGAGTGGTAGGTGTGATATGTGTCAAATAATTGTGTCGTCTCATCGGGGAAGGCCCACAAATCTAGCTGAGCCGGTTGTTAAATATATTCCCATCCTCTGCCATCGGTTACCACCACGAAACTCTTGGGAATTTCGTTCCAGTCTCTCCAAGCTTATTGCTGCCTCACTGTGTGCCCCCACATCCTCTGGAGCAGGAGTTTTGCTGCATCTTTCTTCCACACAGCATCAGTGTGGGCCTCTCCTCAGCCAAGGAGTGTACCTGATGCTCAGCACTGGGCAGGCCCCAAGGAAAATGGGATGTGCAGTGTCTGGTCCTCAATATCCTCTGTCTCCAAAGGCAGTTGAAGCTGCAATTGTTCATCTAATCTCCCTGCTCCTTCTGGAGTGCACAAGCTGGAAACCTGGACTGTGGGGGAGCAGAGAGGATGCTGAAGAGGACCCAGTCCTGCAGGAGATGTTCCCTCATCCCAGAGCTAAGCCTGAGACTGATGGGCCCAACCAAACATTTCCCTTTGGAAAAGACCAGTGATGCCCTGTGCTTCCATGGCCCTTGGTGGAGGCTGGAGAGACCATGCTCTGGGGGCCCTGGAGGTGCAGAGGGGGACAGGGGACGGGTGATGCTCTGTCCCCTCTCTGCACTGCCACTGTAACTCTGGTGCGCTTGGTTTAAGTCAGCTGGTAATCGCATGCGGTGATAAATAGTGAGAGACAGGAGTTTGTTGCAAACAAATGAGCCTCAACTAACCTCATTTCTTCTTTTGACAGGATAACAAGCTTAGAGGATAAATTCTCCCCTGCCAGAATTTGTTTCTCTGCTGCCAGCCACCTCAGCATTTAGCAGAAGCCCCATTCTTTGCTCAATTCCAGGCTGCTTAAAGCAAAGGCAGGTTCAGACCACCCTCCTCAAGTTCTGGATTCAGTCCCACAAGTTTTTTCCTGCAGGCTGCTGTACTTGTTCCCAACCCTTCCACCTCTGGAGATGCTCAAGCCCCCCCACCACCTGCAGCTGGCAGGAGCACTCCGGGGCAGGATGGCAGAGCCCACATTGACCTGAGACCCCGTGGCAGAAGTGGTGTGGGACAAACCAGCTGTGTACATCAGCAGCGAGGACAATTCTTCTCAGCAGCCCTTGCAAGGTGTCTGAAGAGGCTGTTCCCAGGCAGCTCAGCAGCACTGGTAAGTAAATTGGCAAGAACTTGGGATTTTTCCTTGGGTGGCTGTCAGGTGTTGCTTGGTTTGAGACATGGTTGGTGTTTCATACTTTGGAAGTGCTTTTCCCTCTGGAAGTTATGCAGGCTCTCAGCTGTGTGCTGTGCCTCTTGTTAAAGGAGCTTTCCCTCAGCAGAACTTCAGAACCTCCCAAGAGTCCAGAAATGGCCAGAAATATACAAAGTACTTAGGAAAAGAGGTCAGGTTTGCAGAAATCTGGGAAGATCACCCAGAGGCTGAGGAGTTTGGGGTGCTCTGCCTGTGACTCAGGGTTTTTGGCATGCTCTGGTTATCCATTACCTCTGAAAAACTCAGCTATGAGATGCAGAGCAGCAGGTACATGAATGAAATGCTTCAGTAATGTTTAGCAGCATCCTGAAAGGACCTTCTCCTCCAGGCTTTGAGTGCTGGGCATGGTATTCATCTCTGGTGGCCCTTTTCACAGTACCTTTGCTGCAAATAAGAGCCTGGACCCTTATCTTCTCCTAGGCAAAGGTACTGGGCAAGAGGACGTGCTTAAATAATTAAAAAGCGCTTTTCTCCTCTCATGGTCATTGCGTCACATCCTCGCTGAGCACAGTTCCGTGTGCAGTGCTAAATGGAGCACTTTGCCAATTTCTCCCAATTGGTCAAGGCCTTGAAGAGTGAAATCAGCAGCATTCAAAATGAAGCAAAACTCTGCCAGGATTAGGTTTTGTTACAAAGTGAAATTTGCCCATGGTTAATTTTGAGGATTTGTTAAGGGGCGCAACCTGGGCCCAAATCCAAGTGGTGCTGGCAGGATAAAAATCCTTCCCACACCACCAAGGCAGACAATTTCAGGGGCACCATTTGCAGTGTGGTGGTCCCTCTGTGCAAAGAAAATAGCTGTTCATTTCAACACAGGCTGACCTACTGCCTGCCCAGGGACGTGCATGGCCCGTCCGTCTTTCTCCAGAAGTGCTGAGCATGTACTATTCCCACTGACTTCTTTGTGGACAAGCTGCGGGTTTGACAGGTTAGATCCATAGTTTGGGGGGTTTGTATCACATCTGGTGACGTGTGAAAAACGGCAGATTAAAATACAGTTCAATCTTAACCCTGCCCGCAGATTAGCATTTTAACCAAGTTCCCACCGTGCCGGATGAACTGCGTCAGGGCCCCTTTCCTTATGAGAAACTACTGCCTGAGTGCAACTGTGATGCAAGAGAAGATCAATCTGCCCCTTTAGATTGCAGCTGCTCTGAAGTTTTGGGCTTGTCCTGAATACAGAATTCGAAACAAAGCTTGAGAGCCTGCCTTGACTGAGAATAAGGCCTGTGCAAACCCCTGCCAAGTGATAAGGCAGCTCCCCCTGGCTCTGAGAACGGAGCTTTCCTCCCCAGCCATGCTCAGGTGCGAGGGGAAGATGGAGCTCCTGTGAAAACACCCAATCCTGCAGCTCCGGGGTAGGTGGAGGCTCTTGAACAAAAGTGCAGACTGGGCGTCTTTCACCTGTGGTTCAAGAGGGAGGCAAATCAACAATTTGCTTAAGAAAGTATCTTTACAATTCAGCACATCGACTATCAAAATGTGTAAGGAATAGATGCTTGAGAGGTGCCTCGGTTTTGCATATCTCAGTTTGAATTCTGGCTCCACAGAGATGATAAGGTTTTCCCAAAGCTGCATCCTGCTGTGTGTTTGCCTCGGGCTCAGATGGGTCACTGGGGCTTCAGATTGCAAAAATCAGATGGGATGCGCCTATCTTTGTTTTTTCAACAAAGGAACAAACTTTGCCCTTTGCAGTGCCTGCAGAGCAGTGAGTAATGAGTGTTTGTGGGAATATCAGTTAGCTGGGCTAATAACCTTGCTGGGGAGAATCCCTTCTGCCCTTGTGAGACAGAAGTGAGTCTCCCTCTGTAGCTGGGAGTCACCTGCCTTCAGGGAGTTTCACAGCAGAGGGCATGGGGAGATGGTGTGGGTGGGGGAGGCTCCCCCTGCCTGCCTCCGTGCCCTCTGAAGATGCAGAACTGCAGGCTCTGGTGGCTTTGCTCGCCGTGAGCACAGGCATGAACAGTCCACAGCCATGCAAAGCTTTGCCTTAAAACAGAGAAATTTCCTGACATGGCTGGAAAAAAAGTTGTGCTGTGCTCTGCTCTGCTGCAACTCTACCCAAGCTAACTGCTTTCAAACATCCCCCTAGCTGGTGCCTGTTTTGCTGCTCCTTCTGCTCCCTTTTTCTGCTGAATGCTGCCCCTCTCCTGGCTTTGGTGATGTCATCCCTTCTCCAGCAAAATGCCTCTGGCCATCCCTGCAAACAGGACACTCGAGGCCCTCAGCTTTTGGGGACAGGCTCTCCACCATGGGGTGAGCTTCTACTGCACCTTTCTGTTTGCGGGGTGGACACATCAGTGGTCTCCTGGGAAGTTTCTGTAGAAGGAGAGGGTTTGTACCTGGGGGATGAGTTCTCATTTTGGACTGCTCAAGGCCTTCCTGCTGGCAGAGAAGGTAGGAACTGGTTTCAGAGACTAACCCTGGGATTTCACTTTAGGATTCCCTTCAGGTGCCTGGCTTTCCCTGCCCGTCTCCCCCAGGACACTGTGACACTGCAGCAGCAGCAAGATCTGTGGCAACAGAGCTGGTGACCTCTCTTGTAGAGTCTCAGACACTGGGCTATCAAAAAGAACTTAATGAGATAATCGGAGCTGACATGGAAACAAAATATTGCCCTCCAAAAATCTTCCCCTTGTCATTTTCCTGCACGTCTCGGTGCATTTTGTGGTTTTCTGCACTGCTTGTGCACAGCAGTCCTGATAGCTGAGCACACATCTTCTGGTGTGGTTTGTCCTCCTCCATTCTTCTTGCTTAGCCCTCCCTCATTGAATCTGATTGACTCTGAGGCCATTGATTTTAAATAAGGTCTTGGGGGAAGGTCTGAGGGTTTTGCTCTGGTTTTGTGCAGCAGGCTTTGAGTTCTGGTTGGGAGCCACTGAGCACTGCTGCTATATTAAATGATGGTCAGAGATAGGAACGCAGTCATCCCTTAATGCCCCAAATTGTTGCTTTTAAGTGGGCAGGGTTTGGCTTCTGGCCAGATCTCTGCGCTCCTGGCAGAATGGTTCATTACCTTGTTCTGGCAAATGTATTTTCATCTGCTAGTTTAAATCTGATTTCTAGTACTCTGTGTGGTTCTCACAGCTGAGGAATTTCCTGCCCTTTATCTGCCTGTTTTCTTCCAATCTAGGCTAAAATCAATACACTTAAATAAATAAAGCCATTGGGCCTGCGAGTGCCTCCTGCTGTGTCAGCAGCAGAAGTAAAGCTGGGTGACCAAAGATTAGTTAAGCCATTTTCCTCCTCTTTAAGCAAATTTGCTGTTGTTGAGGCATGCTGGACCTCAGCAGGGTGTGCTTGCCAGCAGGCAGATCCAACAGCATGTCTTGGCATCCCATCAGTGGCAGTGCCTCTGTGGGGAAGAGTCCCCGTGCTGGTCTGTGGCTACCCCTACCCATTAGGGCTTGGGATGAGCATAGTTTTCTGGCATTTTTTTAATGCTTTTAATGGGGGTGTTCTGCCACTGAGCTCTGGAGGATGGCGGCCACAGGGTGTAGCCTTGTCCTTTTAAAGCATTTCTCAAGTGTGGCTTTCAGTTCTGCTCTTCCCTGGCACACATGATTTTCAGGTCTGCTTCTCCTGAGAGGGTTTTACCCTGCATGGCAGGGGTCTCTTCCCACAGCTCCTGTCTGCCCTGCAGAGGGGGATGCTGGCAGGAGCACCCCACACCAGGATTCAGGCATGTATTTCTTCTGGGGGCAGGGAAAAAGGAAATGGTGGCATGAAATGAGGTCTTCTCTTTCTTCCCTAATGCCAGGAGTTACCCCTGAGTTCAAGGAGCAAAAAAGACATATTTAGGATTTTTAGACTAAGCCTTAGGGTTTCCGTAGCCCTGCCCTTGTGTGTAGGGTTTTGTTGGTCAGCAGTTAAGTGTATTACCTGCCCTGGATTGAGTTCCCTGCCATATGCTGGGCAGAGAAAGCCTTAGTGCACTGGAAAACAGATTCTCTCCTGCCTTCCTGGGCAGTGCCCTCAGCTCCCCACAGAGCCCACAGTTCTTCACAGAGCCCAGTAACTCAGCTTTGCATTCATATGAAGAACAGAAATTGTGCTCTTGGGCCTCAGTCTGGTGCCAGCTTCCAAATTACAGTGTAAGCCCTGCTCCAAAGGTCTCCCCTTGACTCAGGGCAATCATTCAGAGATGTCTCTGTGCAGCAGCTGCAAGGATGGAAGGAAACTGCCTTTTTAACATTCTCTGTACATGCTGTGTTCTGGGTGTTTGTGGGCTTTTTTGAAAGGAAAATTATTTTTAACTAAATTGAAAACAGTGACAAACATAAAATTTTTATTAATAGAATCATAGAGTAGTTTGGGTTGGAAAGGGGCTTTAAAGGTCATGTGCTCCAACCCCCTGCCATCAGCAGGGACAGCTTCAGCTTGATGAGGTTGCACAGAGACCCGTCCAACCTGACCGTGAATATTTCCAGGGATAAGGCATCAAACTCTCTGGGCAACCTGTCCTTGTGTTTCACCACACTCATTGTAAAAACTTTCTTCCTTATAGTTAATCTGAACTTCTGGATGTGATCTCCCCCTGCTATTTGCTGCACGATGAAAAACATTCTTTCATAAAACGACTTCCCACTTTTTCTTCTGTTATCATCTCCCCAGCTCTGGCTGCAGCTCACTCTTGGGGGCAACTAGGATGTGTTACAACCCAGCAATTCAGCACAGGCTGGGAATGAAAGTGCAGTGCCTTCTATCCCTTCTAGCTAATAATTGCAGGGCCTGGAGATGAAAGCACTCGAGGGGTGCAGCATCAGGCTCATGGCACAGAGGTCAGTGGGATGCTACATCATCACCTGCAATCTTGTAATTCCTTGGCAGTGAGTGGGACTTCCAGAGCCTGCCATCCCTTGGTCTCTCTGGGCTGAACTGGGATGCCCTCAAATGCCCAAATTGGCCGTGCTGTGTATGACAGGGCTGCCCCAGGAGTTCCTCTGAAGGTGAGTACAGGTATCACAAGCTGTGCCCCGATCTGGAGAGATGCAATGGAGTGGAAAGGAGACAGGCTCTGTTTACACACAGATACCTGTGCAGCCAGCAGTGTTAGTGAGAGAAAACAGAAAAGGACATGACAGTTACACTGGGTTTTCATTAAATATTAAATGGAGTGAAGTTTTCTAGAGTGTGCCTGGGCTGTTTTCAATTGTCTGGCTGATGGCATGAGAGAGAAGCCAAGTGGGTGAACCCTGGCTCTGGAGGTGCAGGGTTTCCTGCTCAGGAGCTGTGGTGACAGGAAGCATTTGTGTGCAGGCTGCCACAGCAGCTCATCTCACCCACAGCAGCAAACCTCCTCCAGCTGTCCCGCTGCTGGTATGGCCTGGAGAGAGGAGTTAACTCTTGCAGGTGTCTCCAGCAAGAGGTCAGGGGAGGGAGACTGCTGGTGCAGAGCTGGCCCAGGCTGGAGCAGCAGTGGCAAGCAGCAAACACTTCCCCGGTTGCTGGCTGGGGAAGGGTTAGGGTTAATTAACCACTCATGTACCCCCTTCCCACCAGGTTTAACACAGAGCAAATTCCCTGTGCCTAGGGAATACTGAACAACTGGTGTACCTTGGTTTTTTAGGGGTTTTTTTGTGTGTTTTCTTTTCCCCTGCCCCAGGAGCTGTGACACAGCCTGGGCACAGCCTGCCCATCCCATTCCATCTCCTCAGCAGCCTCCCCCTTCCTTGTGCAGGAGCTTAGCGGGGCAGCAAGAAGGAATCTCCTAACTTGGATTGGGTTAATAAGTTAAAATGCAGAGCCTTAATCCCTGCTGCTAAATCAGAATGTAATTCAGCTTATAACCACAGCCCAATCCATGTGAATTACAATCACTTTAAATACAGCCAGGACTAGCTGGGATTTAACATCCTCCCAAGAGATCCTGAAAATGAAAACTGGGACACTGCGCTGCTCTGGCTGGACCTGCCATCAGAGGGAGCTGAGGCAGTGGGGCAGAGGGATTTTGTTACCTCCCAGGCCCCTGAGGAGAGGGAACCTTGGGTGCAACCCTTGGTCAGGGCACGTGGCTGAAGGATGCATGTGAGCCTCCTGCAAGAGCTTATCCCTGGGGAGGGGGACAGAGGCTGCCAGCAAACCCACAGCACTTTTATCTTTAATTTAGAATGTTTATCTCAAGAGATTCTTCCAGCTTTAAAACAAACATAAGGAGATCTTCATTTGCCTGGCAGCATCTGGCCTCTGAAAGCAGGCACGTACAGTTCAGTCTGGGCAGCAGGGCTGATAGGGAGGGCTTGTTCCCTGCCTCCTTTCTCCCAACTTTAACCTCTGGCAGGATCAACCTTGCTCTCCCTCTTCCTGTTCCAAGGAACCTCTAGAGAAAATGGGTCTTTCCAGAGCTTGAATCAACAGCAGGCACTTTCTGAGCGTTCCACTAAGTGCCTGGGAAGATCTTTTAGTGCTTTCACTGTTACTTGGTGAAGTCCTGGCTTTCACAGCTTTGATGGGGAAAGAACAATTGTTCGTTGTCTTCCTGCACCACCTCGGCCTGGGAAATGGGAGCAGCTGAGTGCTTCTGCCACCACTGACCCACAGGCTTTCCCAGGGAGCCTCGGGCGGTGTCTGGGAGCATGCAAATTCAAAGGTTCCACAGAAATTGAGGGCCTTAATGGATGCTCTTCCAAGCAGTGAACTGGAAAGTCCCTGTGGAAGCAAGACATGACTTTTGTGGGCTGCCAGGCACAGATAAAGAGTTCAAGGCATCCAAATTACTACTTACATTAGTGGGTAGAGGTTAGAAAATAAGATCTTCTGCTCAGACTGGTGCCTATGTTTGAACCTTTTTAGGAAGAATCTGGTGGTGTGTTTTTCACATCACTCTTTTTTGTGGTTTCCTTATATTTCTCTTTTTCCACTGGTGAAAGGCTAGTGCTGCTGGGCTATCACCTAGCCAAAATGAGAATGCATGGCAATGTCTCAAAGCCTGGCACGTAAAGTGCCTGGTGCACTGGGATGGAGAGCTTGTGAGTTTTCTGTGGGTGTGATGAGGGAATGGAAATGATCTGAGTTCTTGGGTGCTTTCCCAAACCCAAGCTAGCCAGTTTTCTATGATTAGATACAGTTTACTTAGCAGCACTGCTAGAATGGAGAGGGGAGCAGAGGGTTTTCAGGCACCAACAATGCCTCCTGATGCAGCCTGAGACTGTTCCCTGCCCAACCCAAGTGCTGGGACCTGGGCTAGAACAGAGGGAACCTCCCAGCTCCTCGGACAAACAGTGCACAAAGCTCCCAACCATACTGCTCTTGCCTCCTTACAGAAATATACAATCAGCTGATGAAACTCCTCCCAGGCAGCTGGGCCAGCTTGGCCCCACAGTTGTTCTGACATTCTCCCTGTGTCCTCCAAGACGTGCCTCAGGGCCATTGTCCATCTCAGCAGCTGCCTGGGCGTTTACCAGACTTAGGGGTAAGGGCTTTTTTTCTTTCCCACTGAACTCATCACAAGATTTTGAATTTTTGCAGGGCTTCACAATCACATTGTTAGTTTCCCCCGAGCTTTCGGAGGGAGCTGTGAGCAATGCTTCCCCCTACTTCTACTCATCTAACTGCAAAAAGGAGAGAGATGCTCATCTTAGTGTGACCAGGATGGCCCAGCCTTTATTCCTGAGACAGGCCATGTCTGCCAGCAGCAGCCAAAGATTTTTTTGTTACAGAGCATTTTTAAAGTTTTCCAGCCACTAACATATTGCTAAAGCTTACAGACAATTGTTCTATCCAATTGCTAAAAGCACACCTACACCTGCTTCAAACAATGCTCGCTTGTATGCTTTCTACTAACAACAAATAATATTCCATTATTAAGCTTAAAAATTTTACTATCTTGTTAAGCATATTTTTATGCAGTCTTAAGATCTATCCTAGCCAAACCTAAGATTCAGACTATTGCTCCATGTCCTTGCTTGCTGTACTGTTGTAACTTTTCCTACTTTCAAACTTTGCAATTGCAGCTAATTCTAAATTCTTCTGCTCTTCCTGTTTTTGGGGTCTTCTTCCACAGCTTTCTGAAAGCCTTCTTACCCTTAGTATTCCCCAGACTTTATAGGGGCTGCAATACTGGAAGGACTAAGGGATTTCATGTGAGCCTGGCCCCAGCTGCAGTGACTCCTGTGCTGGCAGAGGTGTGAAGGCTTCAGGGTGCTCATCCTAAAAAGGGAGGAGACTGGAGATGGCAGGACCAGTGTGGGCTAATCCCCTCTCCCTACAGTGGAGTGAATGGACAGAGGATAATGCCAGGACAGGCTGACATCCTACTCTTGCCTTCTCCAAAGATGACCTCAGGACCAACCAGAGCACTCTCACCAGCCATCAGACTGGTCCCTGCTGATGCTGAGACAGGGCAGGGTCCCAGACAGGCCCAGGACTGGCTTTTCTCTCCTCTATTCTGGATGTGCCCCTTGGCTCGGCCACTGCTCAGCACCAGGATGCCTCCTGAGAATAACAAATCATCAAAATGCCTTGTCAGCGTGGAAGCCCATCACACCAGCAGAGGCTGTGTCTGAAATACAGAAGCAGTGCAGTTTTTGCTGAGGAACTCCCCCAGAGACAGGCAGCTCCTGCATTATTAACAGTGGTGCTGATGAATCCCTGCTAATGAGACGTGCTCGCTCAGCCAGCTGGCCAAGGGGCCGTGGCCGTGCAGTTCTCAGCTCCACAGTGCAGCCTCTGCCCTGGAGAGAAAGACAGGAGTGCTCTGGGGAGCAGTTGGCAAGGCTCTGCTGGAAGATTTGGCTACTTTCCCTAAAACTTGCACATGTCCTGCCAGACTTTGAGCTAGGTAGACATGGGAATCCAGTGTGGGTTCTTTGGTGGCTGTAAAAAGCGAGGTAAAATGCTGCCATGCCCATGGGCTTGTGACTAAAGAGAAAGATCTGTGTCTTGGTGTGTACTCTCTGCTCTGCTCTAGAGAGCAATGTAGGCCAGATTCTCTAGTCTCTTCTTAAATGGCTCAACCAGGGCAGCTTCCTTCTTCTCTGGCTCAACAGATTTCCATGTTAGGAAAAATCTTTATCCATCCTTTTTTTCTTTTTTTTTTTTTTAACTCAATTTCATCTTGCTCCATTTATCAATTCTCCTTTTGGCTTCTGGATGCAATTACTCTCCCACTGTGGTCATTATACCTCCTAGGATACTTGTAGAAGAGGATTTTATACAGCCTTAGCTGACGTTTGGCCAGGAAAGACATCTCAAACTATTTCAGTTTTTGCTAAGTCAAGCCTCCTCTGAGCTTTCCTAGCTGCATAATACTTTTTTTTTGACAGTAAAGCACATAGGGTGGTATTTAGGAGCCTCTGTGTATGCAGGAAGACTGGTCAAGCTCCAGTGCATCACGTAATGCCTCTACAGTCCAGCATGCTGTCACCTGTTCTGATCACACTGCAATCAGCATTAATTCCCCAGCAGGGCTGCCAAGACACTTCACTCTGCACTGCAGACACTCTGATGCCTTCCAGATGCCACAGATGATGTCACATTCCCGATGTCATTGTTGCCTTATGCAGGATGAATCTGATAACCTAATCTGTTTGTGCTACACCCTTCTGTCTGTTGATGGGTTTCTGTAATGTGAATGGTGTGGACCTCCAAAGTTGTCTGTGCAAGTGGAGGGCAAAGCAAACCCTGCAGGAGCTACGAGGGCAGGTTAAGGTTGCACAGGAATAATGTGAGTAGCACTTTTTTGTTGGTGGGGTTTTTTTATGTTTTGAAGCAGAACTTCCTGCAAATTTTGTAAGGAGTCTGTGGAGAAAGGGCAGCGTGGAGCCTGCAGAGTTGGGGCAATGAAATGAAAGGAGCAGTGCTGGAAGGGCTCCAAATCTCCCAACGAGACTGTGCAACACCAAAATGATTGAATCAATTAAAAATATTGAAATTACCTCTTTTATACCTTCAGATTTTAGGTGTGTGACAAGAAGGGAAGCTAAGGTAGCCTTGAGGCCCTGATTTTGGCAGCAGAGTTTTGCAAATGTCCCTCCAAGCTCATATGAAACACCAAGAAACCCTGACAAGACTTTGGAGAAGCCTGCAGCAACTGATGACCAAACCCAGAGGTGCTTTGGACTGGACCAGAGGGAGGTGAGGTGGTTTGTTTTGGCATCAAGGAGGGCAGAGCTGAGCCTTTGGAAAGGATCACGAAAGGATGGATACACTGAACGGGCTCTCTGCCACCTGAGAGGCAAAGCCTTATCTGTGGTGCAGCCCCGGGGTAAAACATTCCTGGTGTAGGAGTTGAACGGATCAGAAGTGCAATAATGCAGCAGCAGCAGTGCTAATGCTCAGGCTGCAAGGACAGCACTGCCCAGACCCTCCTGTGCTCACCCCCACCATACCCCGTGTCTCCTCAGCAGAGGTGAGCTCATCTTCAGAGCAGCCTGGGGGAGTGCAGGGGAAACAGAGCCTGGAAAGGAGCCGGGAAGTCCCCGAGGATGGGACAAGGAATGGGATTGAGGCAGTCTTCCCTGAGCAAGAGACCAGCTCTCCTTCTTGCATGCAGGAGCTGTGACTGCACTGACAGCCTGTGCCACGTGTTGAGTCCTCTGCAGGACCGAAATATCTTGCTTAATTGGTGGCAGCAGGTTATGCTATCTAAGTTTTGCAAGCCTATTGATCGTGCTCTAATCATCTTAAAAGAGGAACAGGTTAAAACGAGGCCTGCCACTGATCCCTGAGGTGCCTCCTCGTTCCCCCGCCTCTCCAATTAGCATCCCCTCGTGCTGCAGCCATCCCGCTGGCTGGCAGTGTGGCACAGCACCTGGAGAAGCCCCACTGAATCCCTGGGGAAAGCATTGTTTCACCAGAGGGAACATGAGCACAGAGCCTTGCCTAGGAGAGCTGGGATGTGTATCCCCACCGGGATCACCCAGGGGGGTGGTCTGTAATCTGGATATTGATACGTGTGCATCTTGGGCAGCGGGGCCGCTGCCTGCCAAGGGTCACTGTTCCTCCATCACCCTCCCCATCTTTTGGCACTATTTCCCAGGTTTGGTGCTAGGAGGGCCCTCTCTGTTGGGTGATGCTGTGGGCAAGCAGCCCTGGTCCCCGGCACATCAGCTGCGAGGATGCCGTGAGGCCGCCTGGGCTGTGGGCAGGTTTTGGGGCCCAGGAGCCCCAGAGGTGCCGGTCAGTGAGCTCCAGCTGTGCCTTGCCCCATGCTCCGTGAGCCTGCTGGAGCAAACCTTGCGGCGGGAGAGCGGAGCCCCTGTTTTCAATCAGCGCTGCTATTTCGGAAGGGAGTATCTGCGTTGCCGATGTAACCCATGGCAACCATGTGTGGAACCGGCGTTCCCGCTGGCTGGGGAGAGGGAGTGGGGCTGAGATGGGGGCCAAGGGCAGTGCGGGGGGAACCTGGCAAGCGCTGGGAAGGCAGCAGCATCCCCTCCTCCCTGCGGGCGCCCCTCCTGCCCCCGCTGGCGCAGGAGCGGCGGGAGGTGTCGGTGAGCCCGCTGGCAGCCCACGCAGCTGGATAATTTATGGGCAGCGGCAGCAGCTCACCGTCACTTTGTTTGCAATTTGGCTCTAAATATAGCTGCGCTTTAAGGGGGGAAGGCGAGCTCCTGCCCTGCCCGCGTCTCCCCCTCGCTGCTGCTGCTGCTGCGGGCTCTCTGCGCACCCAGGGGAGAAGGGGCCCGGCAGCCGCCTCGCCCTTGTGGCACCTTTTCCATCCCGCATCCCCGCCTCGGCAGGAAAGGGCAGCGATGAGACACAAACCTCCCGGGCTGGTGGTTAAACACCAGCCCAGCCTGGCGACAGCGTCCTGCCCGGCTGAGACTGGCGGCTTGCCTGGGTGCACTACCGAGCCCGACCGCTTCCCAGAGAATGAGCTCTCATGGGAGGGCTTCTCTCCGTGCTTTTTCTTCTTTTTGCAAAAAAAGAGAAAAATTAAAAAATAAAAAGTGCATTAATTGCATTGATTCTAACTAATGCACCTCTAACAGAGGTGCAATGCCAAGCTTGGAGTGAGAGGTTGCCTGTGGATATCACCTCAGCTAATTTCCGTGCTAAAACCAAGTATTTATTTGGTCTATCTCCCTGCTGTAGGTGCCAGCATTGCCAGCGAGCAGAGCATGGCCCAGGCCACTGCTGCAGACATGGGGACAGCCTGTGGAGCACCCCAGTGGTGACACCTCCCAGCCTGGGACGGGGCCCCTGCAGCTGCCGAGGGGCCAGGGAAGGAGGCATGGCCTGGCATTCCTCATCCAATGCGAGGCTCCCCTTTCCAGGCAGTGAGTTACCCCCACACTTGTGCTACAGGTGTGGCAAACCACAGTTCTGACCAGGGTGACACATCAGGAGTTGAACCCAACTCTGAGGCTGACGGGAAAGGAAAGGCACTGAAGTGCTGACGAGGCATTATAATAAGTACCGAGCAGAAATAAGAACCTACTTAGGTTTTAAATATAACATTAATTAATAAAGAAAAGGGTACACTGTAGATACTAAAAGCCCTGAGATACTGAGGAGAAAAAAAAAATCTCTTTTTTTAATTTAGAAACTGCCAGAGCATGGTTCCCTCGACCTAGATGACAGCACGCTTATATCTGAGGAGGGGACCCCTCTGCAGTGGCACACACACCTGCTCTGCCCCACAGAAGAAGAACTCTCAGAAAAGGGTGTGAGGATAAAAGGAAAAGGTCGTTTTCAGACCGCACCACTCCATCACATCAACATTAATTCCTGTTGGTCCGTTACTCTGGATGTAACCGAATGCAGTGAAAAATGACTCTGTCCCAGCCTGGCAGTACACTTCAGCAAACCTATCTAATAGGTTTATTATAGTTTATTGAGCAAGTGTTAGCCCAGAGTAGATCAGAGCAACCGCCAAAATGCTAAATGGTCTCAGGAATGATGGCATTCCGGGAAGAATTATTGTGGCAGGATGGGTAACTCAGCGTCTAGGGCCTCGTGCTACCTCCATCCCTGTCAGAAGAAATAATGGCCAAATTTCCTTCTGAGCCTCATGGCCCACTGGGCTAATCTATAGGGGCCAGCCTGTCCAGCACTTACAGTATCTTCAGCTCCACCAGCCTGGAGAATCCTTTACAGTCCCTTTCTGTGAACAGATTATTCTCAGCATGAGAATCCATGATCCTGCCTCTCCTGCTACACACTGAATGGAAATTCCCTTCTCAGGGTGAAGTAGCGAGTTGTTACTGGGCCACAATCCCTGTGGGGAAAATGTGAAACTTGTGTCCCAGCTCTTGGTAATGACACAATTAGCTCGGGGTGGAAAAGACTTGAAAAACACTTTACTCTTTCTGAAAAAAAGAAATCTCTAAGCCTTGTAAAAAAAAATAGTCGTGAAAATCTTCTTTATAGAGAGACCATATTTTATTACCAGACAGAGTTAACAGCAAGGTTAGTTTACTACACCAACATAAAAGTTAAATGTCCAATTACTGTCTCTGGAAACAATGTTAGGGAGAGAGGAAACTGCAGAAGGCTCCACCAGCATCTGTCTGCAACCTTAACACCATCCTGCCCACCAGATCCAGATTTCTTTCATTCAGTGTCCAAAGCAAGCATTTATTCTAGGAACACTCTCCCTGCAGAGGGAAGTTTCAAGCAGCCACCCCTCCTTTCCTTACAGTCCATTATTTATGTCCCTATCTTTTCAGGAGAGTTGTAGAGTGAAAATAGAGTGCTGAAGGGCATCCTGGGGATTTTACAGCAGCTTGTGACGTTTCAGTGCAGGTCTCCAGAATCCCCTTATTTTATGCTCATATAGGGGGCTCTATAGAGGGCTGTGGGCTTCAGCCACACAGCATTTGTGAGACTCCTAATGCAGTGCTTGCAAGCTGATTTGAAAACAGAGAGCTCTGCTGAGAAGAGGCACTCCGTAATCCTTATTCTCCAGCCTCTGCTTCCATGTCTTCTCAGTCAGTTGATAAACTTTCACAGAACCAGTCTCCCAATTACTGAGTATATGAGTTCTTCAGCATCCTACAGCAGTTTCTCTTTTGGACGCTCTGTTTCTCAGCAGAATGACTTGCAACATGCTCTCTTAAGCGATTTCATAACAACCTGCAGAAAAATCCTGTACTTTTTTTTCTGATTACAACCCCCACCTCCCCATAACTAATGCACTATTTCTGACACCCACAACCTGAATTACCCTAGTGCACTCCCACAGAGACTGTATCAGATGTATTAATGATGCCTCTGACTGATTCAGCCCCTGGCACAGAACCCTCTTCCCCACTGTCAGGTTATAAGGAACAGAGGTTTCCCTCACACTGGACCAGCTGTCAGCATCAGCCTGGCCTGAATTTTAAGCTCACAGCCCACTTCTGGTGCATGTGCTATCCAGAGGTATCTGCCTTGACAAGTTTCCACTTGAAATGCACCAGGATCAGGCAGGGTGGTACACTAGAAGGAGTGCAGAGGGTGGCAGTACCACGTACATATTCATATATACCTATGGATATAAAAATCCCAGATGACGAACTGAGAGGACAAACTCAACTGAGCTTTGTGCTTAATGATGTTTCTGAGGAGTACTGCTTCTGTTCCCTGCAGAACTGGGGGTGCCAATGGGGCGTGTAATTGAGGTCTCCAGTTGGTGTGCCTTGATGAGTTATTCCAGGGAAGTGAAGCAGAAAGAAGAAGGCCAGAAGAAATCAAATGTGACCACACTTTTTCCACCTATGACCATAATTGTTAATGTTACTTGAGTGATCTGCTGACAGCACAGGGCCTGATGGCTTCTGGTGCTACTCTGTACTAACAACCAAAGAGGAACTTTGAAGCAACTTATCCTCAAGCCTTGTCTTATTGTCCCTCATGTCAGCAGCTGTGGGCATCCTTCCCCTCATCTCCATTCTTTTTCCCCTTCAAGTAAGTAGAGAAGTTGCCTTTTTCCACCCTGTTTTAATTACAGGAACCATGGGACCCTTCCTGGAGCAGCTGCTGGAGACTGTACTAGTGCAAGATCACCAGGCCAGCAGACTCACAGAAAATATATAAGTAGGTTACAGGGGGGTGGGGGAGGCTATTAAACACAGCAGGATGCACTTAACAGAGCACCTGTTAAGGGGAACAGGCAGGCAGAGCAATACCTGCATGGCTTTACTCTTTCTAACAAACCCTGGCTGGACTCAAGCAGGAGTGTGGGAAGCTGGGCAGTGAGGGAGGCTGGCAGAGAAGAAGCTGAGGGTGTTTGGATGCTCTGGGCTGGGTGGCTGGAGGGCTCACACGGCTAAAACTGCTCTGCTGCAGGTGAGCAGGGGGCAGCTTGCCCCAGCCCCATTCCTTCTGTGTGCACAGGGGTGTTGTGTCCTGTCCTGTCCAGGGCAGCAGTGAGGGCAGAACCAACACCCTGGTTTAGACCTGGTCTCCTTTGTGAAGGCTTTTGGGGAGTTCAGGCTGACTTCTTCTTTCCTCACAGGATGTTTTTAAATTCTAAGTTTTCAATGGTGGTGTTTTTACATTGCCCTAAATAGCTTAAGTACTGCCTTATCTTTTGGAGAGAGGCTCCTCTGGCCACCTGGAGAGCATCTCTGGCATTTGACTAGCTGGGAAATGTTTTACTTCTCCTGACCAAGGTAAAACTCCTCTTAGTTATGTGCAGCGTGAGGATTTTTTTTTTCCTTCAAATCTTGTATTTATATAATCTGTCTGCTGACAAATATAGCCAAATCAAACATCTAAATAGGATTAATGCAGGCAGCTTATTACTGGCTCTTGAGGAAGGCCAGGAATTATGGTTATCAACCATAACAGTGAAGTTGGGGTGTCTGACCTCAACAACTTATCCTTGAAAAATACTATACAAATATTTTCTGAGCTGGTGAAAAATAATTTCATATTCACTGAATAACAGAGAAGAGTGCAAACTAAAATAGCCGGATCTGAATATCAGAGTATATTTTTGTTTTTTTTTCTTGGTGACAGGAGGATGAACATAATCATAAGTGAAATAAGTGTTGAGCCATATTTAACCCTCTCAACACCCCATCAAGACCAAACATAACTGTGTCAATCTTTCCAAACATAAAAAAAATTTGCCTGACCACAGAAAACTACACGCTCTGTTCAGTTTTGGGTCCGCTCTGCTATTGCAAGGGCAATATTCCGTGATGTCTCCTGCCCTTGGATGGAATTTAGCTGCAAAACCTGTGGAAAAGCTGCCTAGATGCCTCCTGGCTTACAGGGAGCTTACAGGTGGGGTGATGTGTCCAGGATACTCCACATCAGGCTTATGGCTGGATGTGATGGTCCTGCACAGTTTTGTGCTGGGGAATTTGGTGCACAAGGGCAGGGTAACGAATATACATTTTTTCCACTCCAGATGGCTCACTCAAATTAGTCCTGCAGTCACTGAGACTGGAAGCACAGTTCTTGCCTCCTGATGGTTACCAGCAGCCTGTTTGAACAGAGCTGATGACTCCCAGTGTTCTTGATGGACAATGTCTCCATCTTTTAAAATCATCCTTACAGACAGGTGATTAGTTCCCTTATTGGCATTTTCACCTGCAGAAATGAGACCTGAATGGGCTCAATGATCATTTTGCACTGTAATTTATGCATGTAGTCCAATAGAGCTCATACTGAGGATCTATTCCTCTTTTATAATTGGGACAAATTCCATCTCTAGAAGCTCTTCTTCCAAGAGAGGATGAAATATCTAAGCCATCACCTGTCTAACACCATTCAGCTGGTATTTATTTCTGACATGTTCGTGTCAGTAGAAGGCTTTCCAAGCTCACAGAGATATTGGGAGGTTTCATTTATACAATACTGTGAGATTGCCTGATCAAAGGCATACAAGTGGAAATCATTACTGTTATTTTCAGACACGTCTTTAATCACAGCCTCTCCCTATTCATCGCAATCATTGCAATTGTAAATCAGAAGTGAGTTCCCTCACCACCTGGCCACTTGGTGCTCTTTTAATTTCTGCCTGTTGCCTGTACAGTGAAATTTCTCCTGCATCCCCCTCCACCTCTCCGTGACGCAAACACGTGCACTAAAATTTGCTATGATAGCTTCGCTTTATGTGGATTTGTTTCTGCAAAGAGAGGTGATATTGAACTTTCTGAATCTCTCCCGCTAGGAAATGGGGATAATGCTTGGAGCTGTCAATGCAAGGACCACTCACCAGTGCCTGACAACCTTGCTGAAGTGACTGAATTATTCTCCTATCAGCAGAAAGTAAGAAATGAGTTACAGTGATTTAAGCATGGTACTAGAAGAATTTGACCTTCTAACTACAAAAAGGAATAAGCTTGTTAATGCCCAGTTTTCTTGATAATGTGTATATTTTTTGTCTGATCATGCACTGAGTCCCCGTGCTGTGGTAGCTTCTGGCCAGGAGAAGTGAACTTTCTTCTTTCTGATGTTTCCATGGGATTTGAGCTCCTGATATTGTGATAGAGCTGGTCTGTAGTCTCTCCCAAAACTGGTGGGCCCCTCACTTCAAGAAAGGCATTGAAATATTGGAGTCCAGAGAAGAACAATGGAGCTGGGGAAGGGTCTGGAGCAGAAGTCTGAGGAGTGGCTGAGAGATTTGGGGGTGTTAAGCCTGGAGAGAAGGAGGTTCAGGAGAGACATTTTCACTCTCTACTGCCTGAAAGAAGGTTCTAGCCCGGTGGGGTTTGGCCTCTTCTCCCAGGCAGCAAGTGACAGGACAAGAGGACACGGCCTTAAGGTGTACCAGGGGAGGTTCAGGTGGACATCAGGAAGAATTTATTAATGGAAAGAGTGGTTAACCATTGGAATGGGCTGCCTGGGAAGATGGGAAGTTTCCATCCCTAGAAGTGTATACAAGAAATGACTGATGTGGCATTTAGTGCTATGGCGTAGTTGAGTTCAGGTGCTTTAGGTGGTGATTGGTCAAAGGTTGGGCTTTATGATCTCGGAGGTTTTTCCAATGTTAATGATTCTGTGATTCAGTGCACAGACACTTCTTTTTTTCTCCTGTCTCTGTCGCCTGTAGAGACTTTGGGAAGTGTGGTAGCTGAGGGTGGAGAACCTGCAGAAAGGCCTATGTGAAGGTGCCCATTAGAATAATCTCACAACTGTGCTGGAGATCCACTAGGGCCAAAGAAGACCATCTACTGCACTCCTGATTTTTTATTTTTTTTTTCAGAAGCTGGATCTTTCACTTCCAAAAGGTTACAACCACACAGAGTTGGGGTGGCTTTGCCCAGCAGCTCAGGCCAATCCAGCTTGACAATGGCAATGGAAATCTGGTTTGGGTTTTGGGCCTGGTTTTGATTTGGGGCACTGGAAATCATGAGAGTGCCAAGAAAACGTTGACGTTGCTAACTGCCTCAGATGACAGCAGATCTCATATATCCTGACCAGGGAAGTGCCTCCCTTCCAGCAGCTGCAGGTACTGACTGTTTCCATGTGTTGGTCTCATTTGGCTCAAGTCCTCTGTGCAGCAGCTGTTGCTGCTTTTATAAAGGCTAAGGTGTTTCCCAGCTCCCATAGCAGAGATCAATGTCTCAGGAGGACAGGAATGGGAGGTGCAACCTTCCCATCTGAAATCACAAATTCTAGTCTGGGCCTAGGTCATCTGAAAGTTGTCATCACTTAGAATTTCAGTCTACTTGTATTTGCCCTGCATGATTAAATATTCATGCTGGGATATTGTGCCATGCACGATGAGAATATTCAATGTAATCTCACTGGAAAAACTATTCTGCAGATGTAGTCAATGTCCTGCTGCTTTCTGAAATGAATTCTACATTTGTCCATTCTCTAGCTCCTCTCTGATGAATGTCAGGCTAGTCCCAAATGTCCACATGATCATCCCATTCTGAGAGACTGATTTTTTTTACACACGAACACAAACACCCTCCTTTTCTTGCCTGATAACATGCTAAATATCCTTCTCATTCCCAGAGGAGGGTGATCCATCTGAGAATGAAGATACTGCTGGGGAGCAAACCCTTTGCTCAGGATCACAGCAGAACAGCTTCTAGTGCAACTAGCTGATGGCTAATTTGCTCGGGGCTGGCAGCCTGGTGCTTTCAACAGCCTGAACTTCACTTAAAAAAAATTATAGTGATTAAGTAAACACAGCTATAATGGAAATCTTTACTCTGCATATTACAAACCAAAATGGCCATGAAGGGAGCAATTATGAAATCTCAGGACTGTGGTGAGGGGAGGAATCGTTTGAGCTGTGCTGTTGTTTGTTTTTGTTCATCATTTATTTCCCCTGGGAAACTTGGCTCTGAAGCAGTCTCTGCTGCATTGAGAGATTCCTTACATTTTTGTTAACCCAGTTTCCCATCCAGTCTTTAAGCAAGATGGGAAGAAATATAAGGGTTTTACGTGAAATCACAGGACATGATGGACTACCTTGGGGAAGGATTCCTAGATCCAGCTTCCAATTCCCATCCTAAGCCCCCGGCACAAGTTGCACACCAACTGCCCTCTCTCTTTTTCTGTTAGTCATCAGTGACATGACTGAGTTTACAAAGACTTAAGGGAGTGGTGAAGATAACGCAGGAGTGGCAGTGTTAAAGCTGTACTAATGGGAATTGCAGTGGTGATTCAGATGTGGTCATCTTCTGCCCTTTCTGGAGAATCTATGATTGGTCCTACTGGGTCTTAGTACTTGCCTGATTCAGGAAAATTATAGTGTAAAGCTGCACCAGGCTTTCAGCTTCAGCTGATTTTTGCTGATGTTTGTTCAAGACCAGAGGGAGATTAACTGGTGGACTAGTCAGCTGTTAGTAGGAAATTGACTGAGAAATAGAGAACACAACAGAGAAATAGTTGGCAAATGATGGGATGAGTGGTAATTCCTAGGTTGCAAAAAGATTGATGCAATCCAAAAAGCCCAACTTACTTCCCAAATGTATATAATAATGGAAGTTCAAGAGCTGCTTCAAGGGCAGAAACCAACTTGGAGACCTTTTCCTTGACTCAACAGGCTTAAACAAAGAAAGAGAGTGCAGCATTTCCATTTGAGTCCTACTTAAAGCTGCAGATCTATCAGCACAGGAGCTCAGTGTGGTGTACAAATATGACAGCTAAGCAAAGCCACAGGCTACCAACTGCTAATTGTCCAAGATCTCCCTCTGAGGGCAAACATTCCCAGGTAAGGACTGAGTGTGCTTCAGGAATGGAGAGCAACCCACCTAGGCTTGAAAGAAGAGACCCAAAATGTCTGGCAATTCCCATCACGTGGCTGTGTGTTAGCTAAGATAGAAAACTGCCCAGGTAACCAGCCAGACTTTCCCCTGGCATCATGGTGAGCACATCCCAGAGGGGTGGTGTGTGAAATAAGAGAACAAACTTTCTCCTTCCCAGGCAAAATACACTCGCTTCAGGTACCAGGCTTCAGAGCTGAGCTAGCTGGTTGCCAAGGCAGGCTGGAACAGCAGCAAAGTGTGGTGGGTGGTGTCTGGGGAATAAGGGACTGAGTTTGCTGGGAGAGGGATTGAGGGATAAAAGAAAGGACTTAATTTTTAGGGTTGGGAGTAAATATGGCAGGATTTTGACAGCGGGCTACAGCTCTTGCCTCAGTAAACCAAGCAAAGAAAGGTAACCACAGCACACGCACACACACACTAAAGGAATTGTTACCATTACTCCTATTCCAGGGCAATAATAAAGCACATACCTGCAGGTTGGTCTGAAACCACCTCCCCTGCTCACCCTGACTTCTTCTGGAAGCCAATTAAGTCCTTCCTGAAGAGATGCTACATGAAAAAGAGGCTTCTCTGAGATTGGTAATGGCTGTCACCCCAGCAATAATCATAATGAATCACACTTGGGCTCCTGTTGAGCTCATATTTTCAAAGAGATGTTGGTTCTCGATCCATTCATTAATATTAATTAGCATGAAGTCACGTTTCATTTCCCACTTATGTGCCCAACCTGCAGCATCCTTGTGTGTCCTGTGCTAACGAACCAGATGCCATTTACGGCTGGCACAAAATAATTAGCTAATAGTTGAAGAATACGTATCTCAAGTTATTTAAATATTTATGCCAGACTTTCTACATTTTGGCTCCCAGCCCTCATCTGGGGGTTGCAATGCAATTTAGGGAGAATATGAGAAAGTTTTCACAGTTGTCTGCAGAAAGCTTTAATTATACATCCTCCATATGGGTGCAAATGTTTGATGTTATACAGATGTTGGCACCAAGCTGACCACCAGGTACCAGAGTAGAAATAGCAAACTTCAGCAAGCAGATCAAAATCTAACTCCCTTGTGACTGGATGCTGCATAATGCAACAGTCACTCTTTCACCTTCTGATCCACCCTGTTTTGCTCAGAGACCTCTTCTGCCAAACAATTCCAGCCAAACCCTGCTCCTGGGGGCCTCTGGAGGAGGCTGGAATGCCACAGAGATGTTATCAGTGAGAGCAAGGACATCCAGAACTCACAGGAGCCGGGATTCCTGGTGTTTTGAGAAATTGAGGAGCATATCCCCCCTTCTGACTCACAGTGTTATGCAGGGATGTTTGTGTGTGTAATTCCTGGTGTGCCTCCCACTGAAGAAACAGAGAAAGAGGCTGGCAGACAGGGATGACACAGGGCTGTTAGCTGGATTTCTCCTTGAGGATATGCATAGAACAGCTACTCTGTTTACTACTTTATATGTGGATGACATTGATATATGAGGTCCCACTGAAGGCTGATTTTTGCTTAACTCACCTACATCTCCTGTGTTCTGACCTTCCACTCTTAACAGCGTAGAGATGATTTGCTTTTGCATAGTCAGAAGCTCAGAAACCCCAAATTATCTGTAATGTCTTGAGCACATAATTATATTGAGCTTATCGCAGGGGTTCCTCGGCACTTTCACCTTCCTGTGCCCTCGGTGAGGCAGCCCCTGAACCAGCTCTGGTGGAGATCCAGTTCTGCTGAAGCTTTCATTTTTTGGAGCAGGTTTGGGCAGGGGAATGGTGGGAGGTGGGAAGGGGAAATGTTGGTTAATGCATATGTTAGATATGATACCAGGAGAAAAAGCCCTTGTGATCAGTTCTCACATGAGTATCATGAGTTCTGATCAGGTAAGACGAGGTGGCTGCTGTGCGAGGTGCATCTGGCTCCTGTGAAGGAGCAGTGACCCACACCTTCCCTATTTCACCTGCAGCCCTGCTGCTCCTGCCTCTGAGACTGCCCATTTTCACAAGTAAGCAGAAATGGGCTTACTCACTAGGGTAGATGAAAGGACTTCCAAGGAATATGTGGGTGCTCTGGCAAGTAGTGTTGCACTTCACTGAACAGAGCCCTTCCCTTTGAATCAGTCTCTGCTTTGGCAATTCAACCTTTACAGGCAGCTCTTTTTTTTTTTTTTTTGGGG